>OY796874.1:4216446-4816446 GCA_963680765.1 Agrochola lychnidis | reverse complement strand
CCCGGCTGTCATTCGTGGATCTTTGACAGTCGTTACGGGTCGTCAGAAGCCCGAAAGTCTGACAACCAGTCTTACCAAGGGGAATCGTATTACCCAGTTACTGGGTTGTGGAGGTCAGTTAGGCAGTCGCTCCATGTAAAATACTGGTATTTAGCTGCATCCGGTTAGACTGGAAAGCCAACCCCAACATAGTTGGGAAAAGACTAAGCAGATTGATACATTTCATGCAAACAATTAAAAGTATATTAGCTTGAATGGTTTGGTCTGTTGATGTGACGAGAAGAGGCAATGTGAATTTTCGATGCCTATCCTTTTTTCGTGATAAATCGCTGTTCCCGGCGAATAAAATCGTAATCGTAAAAACTATATTTTACATGAAAAATAAAATAAAAACATGTGGCACTCGGGGACTGCCGCAGTAAAGCTATTGCATAGCATTTGTAACCTCCATACTTCCTATTTGTCAACGCTATTACACTTGGGATGATGACGGATGATGACATAAAACAAAAATTATAACCATAACAATAAAAACAAAATAAAAGTAAACAACATGCAATAAAATATCTTTGAACAAATACAAAAAGAAATCCCTGTGGCCGGGATCGAACCCGAGGACAAGAAATGTCGATCCACCGTTGTGCCTCGAGACCGATCGGTTTCTTATTGACCGTGGCGAATATGTTGAACCGTCATTACATGGTAGGCGGAGTGGGGGGTGTTAGGTTTTACTTTCGTTACGTTACGGAATTTCTTGATTCGGTCGCCGCGCTCAAAGCCCGCGATAAAAGCTATGCAATAACTTAAAAACAGTTTTTTGTGAATATCTTATTAACTAATATACATAGCGGAATTGTTCAAATACCAAAAGAAAAGTGATTTTTTACATTCATTACAATACACCTTAAAATCTCGTAACTTCTGAAATAACCGTAGGAAATGAATGAAAAAAATTGACAGAGTGTAATCGGACCTCTAAATATCGAATATACAATAAAGTTAAAACTGTCGTAATAGCACATTACCATTTTATTCGCCGAGGACAGCGAAATGTACTTTAACTATTTCTAAATTGTACCTGTACTATTATTAAAGTGAAACTTTTATTACATCGTCTCAAACTTTTTCGTCTGTGTGTTGCATGTCGCGTGACGGTCGGCCGCGGAGTAGGGATAAAGTGAAAGGCGCTCGTCAGAGCAGCCAAGGCCAATATGGCGGCCCCTATAGAAGTTTCACTTTTCCGTGGTTTCATAAAACCACACAATCCTTTTTATGTTTTTATTATTTCACGAATTTAACGAATGTAAATAATAACATTTTTTACAGCCTAAATACTGATTCCCTGGTCTTCGTCTTCATAAGCTAATGTCGCTACTTCTTTTGCGATTTGCATGATTGAACGGACGAAATACTATGCACTATCGCAAAAAAAATAGTGCTGTCAGCTTTACTCAACGGTCTTCGAAGATTCTGTGAACATTTTATTTTATTTTACCACTGCTGGGACAAAGGCTTCCTTTCTGTGAATGGGAATGAGCTGTAATCCACCACGCGGGCCCAGTGCCAGTTGGTAGATGTCACATGTCTTAGAATTTTTGGTTCTAGGGCATGCCGGTTTCCTCACGATGTTTTCCTTCACCGTTTTGAGAGCAGTGGTGATGAAATTATTTACACAAAGTAAAGCGCCTGCCTGGGTTTGAACCCACGACTCCTAAGTCAGAGCCGTTACCACTGGGTCACCACTGCTCTTTAGGGCCTGCGCGTACTGGCGACACGGCACGGCAAAGGATTTTTATGCAACGAATAGAAATATAACTTAATAATATGACAATATAATTGAAATTTCAACGGCTACGATGCCGCGGCATCCTTAGGCATGCCGCGACGTCTTTAGGCATCATCACTGAAATTTCAATTCTATTGTCATACATATAAGTTATATTCCTAATCATCGCATAGAAAATCCCTTGCTGTGCCATGCCGCCAGTGGGTGCACGCCGTTATGGTGTATTTAATAAATCTCCGTGCCGTGTCCTAACCAGAGCGATCGGTCGCGACGCTACGATTGCTTTGGTTAGGACAAGCCCTTTAGACGGATGCTATTGATTATAGTTTAATCAAATGTTTAGGTAGGTAAACATTTGTATGTAAAAAATTATGTGTGTGCCATTTTCTTGTATAGTTTTTTCAGCTTAAAAGAGAAAACCATGGTGCTCATCCTCAATAATGCTAATGTAACTAGTTCTTTTGCGATTTGCATATATTATAGCACATACTATGCACTATCGCAAAAAAATCTAGTTATTTTAGCGCATTCAACGGTCGTCGAAGATTGAAGATGGTGAAGAAAATCATTAGTTTATTATTGATATACTTATTATTTCATTTTATAATATGGTGTATTCAATATTTTGTAAATTATTGTGACTATAATATGTCTACTTTTTGTTTACTTATTTTTTTACCAAGTTTACCTTTTTTACGTATTTATTTACGTCTTTTTTATAGCTAATGTGACTACTAATTTAGCGATTGTAATATCAGTAATAATATGCACTATTACCTACTAAAATAATAACTATGTATGTGAGTTCAACTCAACTGACTTCGAAGAAGTGTGTATTGCCTATTTTTTTAAATGTTTATATTCTCCATAGGGAACATTTTGCAAAAGTATCGTTCTTATTAGCAATAAGTAAATGATTTGACTGACCTAAACGTCATCTTAAACACCATCTATCGGCGCAAACACGCATCGCACAGACAGAGGGCACCTTGCGGTTTTCCGAACAAAAGTGACATAATTTTATGAACGTGATGAATGCGAATTTGCGCCAACAATAATTTGAGTTAGGACACGGGCTGGGCCAGCATCTGTAATTTTGGTTAGGATGCGATAGTTTGTATGAAATTTGACGTAAAATTTCGACTTGATTGATCGTGCGACTATATTATGTTCATATATTGTTCTTTGGTTTTGAATTTTCGTTTTTTGTTACCGACTTCCGAAATTAAAGTTATTTTTCACTTTGTTGTGTTTTTAGGAAGTCGGTTGTTTTTTTTTTTGTAAAAAGTTTTCATTTTTCACTTTTTAGTTGTGGTACCTACCCCACACAAATTCGAAAACCACTACCTGCTATGTACCTAAATAACAGTGACAGGAACTTATCATCCACATCCTAAGTGGGAAAAAGTACGTATCATTGAAGCTAACTCAAAAACTATCGAAGCGAAGTTAATAAAATTTATATGAGACCACTTCGAGAGCATACCCTTTCAAACACAAAAATAATTTTCAAAATCGGTCAACAATTGACGGAGAAATCGGTGGACATGCATAAAAAAAAAACAAACATACGCGACGAACATGTAACCTCCTCCTTTTTGGTAGTCGGTTAAAAAAAGGGCGATGATCGCGTTTTTTTTAGGGGCATGACTCTCATGGGGATAATATATTTTGTATCACGCCACGACGTTTGTGCCATTCGGACACAAGTTACAGTGTCCTACTTGGAAAACCTTAAATAGACTTCGTACCCAAGTAGGTCGCAGGAAAGAGAACCTCTACAAGTGGAGGTTCACGGACGGCTCAGATCTCCAGTGTGTATGCGGTGTCTCTCCACAGACAATGGCTTACCTCCCATCTTGCACCGCATGTCACCCACACACGTAAGAATCTAATGGCTGTGAGTGAACGGTATTCGCGTTGCTGAGTGTTGGACCAAACAAAAAAAAAAAAAGTATATGTATTTTTTCGTAATAAATAAAAACTCGCGTTGGTCTTTGAATTTTTAGAACAACAATACATTTTAATTGTATTTTTAATGGGTCTTGCAAAACTACAAAAAAATAAGAAAAATTGGTTTAAATTACTTTTTTTTTTTCATTTATTCTCGTCATTCTATTATTGTCTGTATCAATACAGTATTTCTTATTTATAAAAAAACTGACAAGTATTAAAACAAATTTACTAAAGAAATATCATTAAGACCAGGCACTCTAAAGAAAATTTCCACGCAAGCTCCGCCCCCATGCACCCCGTCGCTCCACTATGTACTAAACGCTAACACATCAGTAATAAAGTTGAATATCGCGTGCGCTCTTTGATCGTATTCGAGCACGGAACTAAATGGCGTAAATCTCAATTCTTATTTCGTTTATAACTAAAGTAATAATTGATCTAGAGAAAAATAGCTTGTTTCCAGACAGGATAATAAACTATATTTTTTACTGTGAATACTTATTTTAGGCACATAATCCGAGTAATCTTGATTTTATTTAAATAATCTATAAAAAGATTATGACATTCGAATAAAAAATTAATCGAGCGAAAATGTTACAATTACGTAACTGTCTTGTACATGGAAAGAAAAGATCCAATAAATCATATACTAAAGTTCCATTGAGAATATTAATGCAAATTAACACACAATTTAGTGAACCTCCTCTTATTTTTGTTGGTTACTTGCGACTACAGAATTTTTACCATAATGTACATAAGTAAAGTTATGTACGTACAAACATAATCAAACTTCAGTTCCGTGACTAAAGTCTATACATAAGCTAGTATTTAATTTAATTAAAATAATTTGCAATTTAAATGAGAGGCAAATACATGTTTTATATGGTAATTCAGGCAATATATTACTTGTACGCGCTTTCGTATTAGTAATTCTAAAAAGTAGGCATTACCTTGAACTTTTTCGTCAAGGAAGTAGTAGGTACTTTTATTTTATTTGTTCGAGAAAATAAATTGTTATACATTAAAATCTTATACTAAGATATATAACCTTCGACATTTTCCACAACATATTAAAAGTTATATCTAACAGTGCGCTATTCTAAGCTGCTAAAACAGAAAATTAGTTAGTAGTGAACTTAAACAAAGACAGGCATGAAAACAACAGAGAAAGAGAGAGGGAGAGAGAATTAGTAAATATTAATCTAACTATTATAATGTAAATTGTTTTGTAGAGAACACTTCTAAATTTTTGAGCAGAGACAGAAAAAAAGTCGATGTCATCGAAGATCTTGTTGTATTGATTGGCAAGGCGACGTAGGGTGCACAGAAGCCTGCGTTCGTACGACAAGAACTTACTACAAATAGAGGTCTTGCGCGCACCCAACAGCATATCGTTGTTCTGGGTACGACATTTTTTTTTTTTTTTTGCGAATATCGATACAAACATAATTATTGCACAGATCAAACAGGAACATCGTTTCCAACATAATACATCTAGACTTTAAACTTTGCAGATAGACTTCTTCAATAGGTCATTGTAGGATGTATAAGTACTATAACAACAAAAATGCATGGACTTTTAAAAAAATGTTTGTACTTTTTCGACCACATCGGATTATTTAACATAGTAGCGATTCCATACCGAAACAGCATACTCCAGCTGAGAGCGAACCAACGATTTATAAAGATACAAATAGGTATAAGATCGGGTAAATACTGTAGCCGTTCTCATAATAAAACCGAATATACAGAAGGCATTATTAACAATTTTGTTAATATGGGAATCTAAATGGAGTTTGTCATCCAACAGAATTCCAAGATCACGGACCAGGGTTTCTCTTTTTAGATTTTCCTTGTTTAAGGTGTAGGGATGTAGCATTTTATTTTAGATAAAACTAATGACACAACACTTGGATACACTAAGTTGAAGTTTATTGCATGCACAGTATGCTGAGAACGCATATAAATCTTCCTGTAAGAGAGAGCAATCACGGTGACTTTTAATATAGGTACTTATATATTTTAATGTTGTCAGCGTACAATAGTAATTTTGAATTTTTAAAACATATATCCACGTCGTTGATGAATAAAATGAATAGAAGAGGTCCCAAAATGGAACCCTGCGAAACTCCGGAAGTAACATCCACGGTAGCGGAACAATTCATTACAAACCATTCATTACAACTCTCTGTGTTCTATTGCAAACATATGAATAGAACAATCTTAAAAAGTCCGCACGTATCCCATTAAACGCAATTTTCTGCAAAAGCAGTTCTTGGTCAACTTTGTCAAAGACTTTCCTGAAATCAGTATATATGGTATGAACTTGAACACGGGCATCAAAGTTGTTAAATAAATAATCTGCAAAAGTCACCAGGTTTGTCGCGGTTGATGTATTTTTGAAAAAACTATGTTGCTGTGGTAATAAAACGTTGCAGGGGATAGTTTATCGTGTACTAATCTCTCGAAAACAGTTATATTGGTCGATAGTTCTCGACGTCATGCCTGTACCCTGACTTGTAGACTGAAATTTTCGTAGGTACCGAATTAAACGAGTAGTCAAAGACCCGAAAGTATGACAACCAGTCTTACCAAGGGGTATCGTGTTAGTTACCCAGTTACTCTGTTGTGGAAGTTAATTAAGCAGTCGCGCCATGTATATTCTAATATTCAACTGCTTCGGGTAAATTATGGAGGCGGCTTTGGTTTTCCCAATGACGACTCGTTCACTAATCATTTATTTTTTTCGTATTCCTTCCATTCTATTCCGTTCTAGTCGAAATGTTTCACAAAACCATTATCCTTCTCTCGATGCTTTAGTTTTACCCTTCTCTTAATACCAATTCTCATTCATACTCAAAACTACCCTCACGAAAATGTTCCTGATTCCTCCTCATCACATATTCACATGCCATGACAGATGACAATCGATTTCCACACGATTTTTCGGTCATGGGCGCCACTTTCAGACAATCAATCTGCCTAGCCTTTTCCCTACTATGTTGGGGTCGGCTTCCAGTCTAACCAGATGCAGATAAATATCAGTATTTTACACGGAGCGACTTCCTTTCTGACCACCACTTTCAGACAAATTAGTTAGAAAAAACCTAGTATGAAATATCTCTTAGTTTCCTTCAGCTCTTACAGCTTACAAAGTATTTCAGCATTCTCAGCAGCTATAGTTTATTTTTATTTTTAACAAACGAGTACTGAATATGTCTCTCGCACATTTCCGATATTGACAGAGTGAGATGGGTCATTGGTCGGAAATTTTCGGTACCTAATCGTTGGTTAAAATAAACAGACTACAGTAAATTTCCATTAAAGTGGCGTGAAATATTGAAATCGTGAGCAAAACTGTAACAGGCTTGGGCCGCTAAAATAAAACATTGTGCAGTACTAGTGAAACTCGATGAATTTTCACTTATTCGCTATCTCCACGACGAGAGAATCGCGGCGATAGTCACGCTGTGCCTTCACATGATCGCCGCGATGATATCGCCGTGTGGAGATTGGAGTTTCTATTGAGTTTGATGGCACAGCGAGACTATCGCCGCGATTTTCTCGCCCGTAAAGATGACGCCTTAAAGTGTAAGTAAATATTTTGATACTAGTTTCTGCCTGCGACTCCGCGTGAAAATTCTTGTTTTAACATTACTAATTACTATCTATCTATCTGCCTAGCCTTTTCCCAACTATGTTGGGGTCGGCTTCCAGTCTAACCGGATGCAGCTGAATACCAGTATTTTACATGGAGCGACTGCCTATCTGACCTCCACAACCCAGTAACTGGGTAATACGATACCCCTTGGAAGACTGGTTGTCAGAATCTCGGGCTTCTGACGACCCGTAACGACTGTCAAAGATCCACGAATGACAGCCGGGACCAATGGCTAAACGTGCTTTCCGAGGCACGGAGGAGTCTCGGTATGGAAAGATGGTCACTCATCCACGGACCAACCCCGGCAAGCGTAGCTTAACCTATCGGATCGACCCGTGCGGCCTAATTTTTATTTATTTAATTTAAATTTAGCGTAACATTACTAATTACTGATAGATACTATAGATAAGATCAGTGGTCGGGTGACAACAGAAAATCAGCGCTGTGCTGTGGGTCCCCCATACCACAGCATCATGCTGACCCCAATTAGAATATTATGTTATAATCGTATTACATCCACTGAAATTTATTTTTATTATTATGTTTAAAACATTGTTTATTTATTAAATTAATTATACTGATTGTAGGAGAAAATTGTGGTCACATTACAAATCTATGTACGCACACAGTTAGCTTAAAAGGTACTTCGTCCATTTTGATTTGTTTTGACTATAAAGTGGAAATGTGCCTGTAATTTATGTAGTTTTAACTAAAAAATACGTATACTAAAATTATGACAGAAATCGATTCAGTAAACGATTCTGAACAAACTAGGTACTTTCATCAATCAATTTGCCTAGCCTTTTCACAATTATGTTAGGGTCAGCTTCCAGACTAACCGGATGCAGCTGAATACCAGTATTTTACAAGGAGCGACAGCCTATCTGACTTCCACAGCTCAGTAACTGGGTAATACGATACCTTAACGTGCTTTCCGAGGCACGGAGGAGTGTCGGTATGTAAAGATGGTCACCCATTCACGGACCAACCCCGGCAAGCGTAGCTTAACCAGATGGATCGACCAATGTGACTGTTATTACTTAGCCACGAGCTCATCGATGGTTTCCTTCACCATGGTCAGTATATGTTAAAAATATACTCAGAAAGAAGGCGGTTACTATTCATTTATTTTTAAATCGTCTTTGCACGAATCGGATCGACCTGAGCTCCTCAAATAAACTACTTTCATAATGTGTATAAATTCAGTTCCACATTGTATATTTATTTCGTGGTTTTATTGAGTTCATTGATATTTTGTTTGTACGTATTTCTGTGACAAATAGACACTTTCTATCTTTCACGTTCCCAAGTTTTCGTCTAAAACAAATCGTACGGGAAACTTCCAAACATTTCCACATAAGTTAACGAAGTGCTCTCATATTTCACGTTCATGTTTATGCGAAGTGTTTTTGTGTCTCTTGTGATTTGCACACTGATTTTCTCGGAAAATGGAAAAGCTAGCAACGTGTGTTTATATTACGTGGAATCGTATGCAAAATAATTTAAGCATTTTTATATTGCTAGGTTTCGGAAGCTTTTTCTGCAAGGCTGTGGGTAGGGAGGGATTTGGGGGTTAACCCTTCCATCCGCCTCACCCCGAAATGAGAAAATCTAGAATCTCAATCCAGAGATCATTGACACGCACTTAATTTCTGATGACCATCCTCGTAGCATGCCTTTTTAGGGTTCCGTAGTAAACAAGGAACCCTTATAGTTTCGTCATGTTCGTCTGTCTGTCTGTCCGCGGTTTAGCTCCAAGACCCTTAGTACTAGAAAGCTGTAATTTGGCATGGGTATACATATTAATTACGCCGACAAAGTGGTACAACAAAATTATGAAAAACATTTTTTTTAGGGTACCTCTCCTACACGTAAAGTGGTGTTTTTTTTTATCCCTTTGTGTGGGGTATCACTGGAAAGGTCCTTTAAAAAAATTGTGAGTTTGTAAAAACCATTTTTGGATTCAAGGATCCGTTTGCGAAATATTAAGCTTCAAAGTATTAATTTTTGTTGGAGTCAAGTGTCCCCCCCCCCTGCCAGCTAAATGGTTGGTTTTGGGTGTGTGAAAAAAATCACAGAAGTAGTTTATATAACGAAATTAAAAGGAAAACTATCACAGCTAAGTAGGCTCTACAAGTAAACGAGTAATAATCGACCAACTTAACTTTGCAATTGCAAAAACATGTTTTCCCATACATTCCGTATGGGGGAACATATTTTTCAACTACAAAGTTAAGTTTGTTTTTGGGATAAATTCATCCCAACTACGGAACCCTTCATTGTGCGTGGTCCGACACGCACTTGGCCGGTTTTTTATTGATTAAATTGATATAAAATTATGATAATATGCTAATTTTATTTTTGGGTGGGAAATTATCAAATAACTTCTCCCGCTCTGGGCGGAGCGGGAGGGCGTGTCAGACTCTTACTGACTAAAACCCACCAGTGTTCCTTCGGTTGCCCTGTTGCCGGGGGCCACGATTTCCCTATCGGTTTTCTTCGAACCCCCGGCAGGCATTGGCCCTAGTGGACCCCGTCAATTCTGCTGACATCTCTTTGAGGCGCGCGTGGAACACAACGCGCCGTCGACCCGGGCTTGGTCCTTATCGGACGGCGAGCTACCCATTGCTCACCGTCCGCAAGCTCGCGCCTACGGTGGCCGGAAATCGGCTCGCGATTCCCGGCCCGGGCGTCTCCTCCTATTGCGGCGGTTTGGGGCGTGAGGACGCGAAGTTTGCCTCTCTTATTTTAAAATAGACCCCTCATGTGAATACCTAGGTACGGCCCGATCTTTTTCTGTCTCTCATTTTAATCAATATGGTCCCTCACTGCGTGTAAGCGGTATCAGACGATTAATTCTGAGTTTCCCCACGATGTTTTCAGTCGCATTTTTTCTAACAAAGAAAAACTGCGAGCACAAATCGAGCCGCCTCATTTCTTATTGACTTCAATAAGCGTTTTTTCAAAGCCCATTTGCACCGATTATTATGTAGGTGTTTATGGACTGATGTGTCTATGGCTCGAGTCATGGGGCCCGAGTGCGCGTCTCCTTTTTAAGAAAATTTCTCGTCAACCATTCAGGTGACCAGAGGGCTGGCTCGTTCTTTGGCCAAAGAATTAGCATTGCTATTCAATGTGGCAATGCTGCCAATCCTGTCAGTCGTCTGGGCACGTTTCCGGATGACAGCGATGTGGACGACTACTTCGACGGTTTTTTTTATTTTAATTGTTTAGTTAGTTATTTAATTTAGTGTTAGATTGTATAAATAAATAGTTTCATTTACCAATATTATATCTTACTGGTTTTTTACAAAGAATATGAAATAGGTAATCATCATGACGACTTTCAAAGATTTTATAAGATTTTATTTATTTTAACCACAACGGGGAAGCTCTTGGCCTTCATCTCAGCTGATGGTATGTGATGATCAGGCCGAAGGTGGAAGCGAGCTTCACCCGGAATCCTCAACCACAGAGGAACTGGCTATCTTACCTCTAACTGCCGAAACACAACTTACAATGCTGTTAACATTGTTGTTATGGCGACAGACTTAGATAAGATGATGGTAGCTAGCCAGGCGGACTTAGAACAAGCCCTACGACCAGCCAAACCGAGCAGAAAATTTTGCCCCTGCTGGGAATGGAACTAGGAACCTCGGGTCTGAGACAGGTAGTCTTATCATTGAACTACAAAGGTGGTTAAAGTGTTTAGCCCTCTAACAGGAGCGTTGGTCTTCTCTTAACATAACTGTTACAATTAGGAATATATATATGTTACGGCTAAAACCTGAAGTGCGGCTACATCTAGTTGTAGCCGGCTATAACTAGGTGCGGCCGGTAGCAGTTGGTTATATTTAGTTGTAGCAAATGAAAATGGCTGAAAGGTAGGTTACGTTAGAACTGTGACCACATAACAGCAACCACATAACAGCCAGGGTCCATTTAGGCAAGTTTAAGACGCAGATATATGACAGTGACCTTGAATAGTTAGCTTGCTTGTTCTGTACTGAGCTCACGCAACGCGTCGTGCGACCAGCCAGTAATAGGACTCGCCCATCAAGGAGCGCTGTCCCAAATTAGACGCATTATTAATTTATGACACGTAAAACAAAAGGTATTTTAATAAAACACGTATACTAAAAGATTATTAATTAAATTATCTTTAAAATGGTGAAGTTTTTAGAAAAATACGATTGATGGATTTTGCGTCATTCTCAGTTTTTTATCCGCGTTAGATAGATAGATAGATAGAATATTCTTTATTATGTACACCATAAAAATTACAGACATTAATATAGACAACTTTACGAATTAATTTCACTATGTAATATAAACATAATCAAAAATATGCCTATATTAAAATATTAAAAAAATACTTTAATTTAACATATATTTTTTTCCAAATCACTAACACTGCTCGTTTAGACGTCATCTTCAGTACAAAATCGTTAAAAGTCAGCTATCATCCCCTTAACCAACTGCTACCGGCCGCACCTAGTTGTAGCCGGCTAAAACTAGGTGTAGCCTCATTTTGGGTTTTAGCCGTAACATATATATTGAATGATACACAGGCTGGCTAGCAATGATTTTTAAGCTATTACATAGCTTTTATCGCAGGCTTTGAGCGCGGCGACCGAATCAAGAAATTCCGTAACGTAACGAAAATAAAACCTAACACCCCCCACTCCGCCTACCATGTAATGACGGTTCCCATGACAACGTGATGTTGTCATAGGAACGTAATTTTTGTTTTATGTCATCACGTCATCATCCCAAGTGTAGCGTTGACAAATAGGAAGTATGGAGGTTACAAATGCTATGCAATAGCTTTACCGCGGCAGTCCCCGAGTGTTGAATTGTAGCGACGACACAAACAAACTTCACTAGTGTTGTTACAAATTCAATAATAATAACATTGAACATTAGAGACAGAACATTAGGTAACTAACTATTAAAACAACAACCATGTTATGTTACGACTACCCTCATGTAGACAATTGTTTTCCTTGCTAAAAATACCTGCTTACTAACACACACACACACCCCCATATTCCTTGAACTTTCCGTGTTACCTTTATCGAGTAAACAACGCAGTTAATGCGCAAATAAAGTTAATAGCAGCCACTTAGTGAAGTGCTGGGAAAAGTGGAACGTTCTCATTTGTTGTTCGAACTATTTACGAATTCGCGCAAAGACGATTTAAAAATAATAGTACATTACTGCCGCGGTCTATAATGACTACTTTGCTGGTCGCGCTGATGATGGCCGACAGCGCAGCGTAGCGCAGCTCCAGGCCGACACAGCGCGGTCAGCGTGCAGCACTTGATGGACGAGCTGAGATAAAGGCCGAGGCCGTAGGTCGAGGCCTTTACAGCGAGGACAGCAAGGGCTGCAATGATGGCCAAGCTGGAAGGCCTAGAGCATAGCCAGGCTAGCTCGAGGCAATCATAGCGTGAACAGCGAAGTAGTCATAGTGGGCCAAGGCTTGTATAGTGCTTTACTCAAAAATTCAAGTACCTAATCTAAATAAAACCAGCAAGTAAAAATTTAGATTTCCTACTGATTTTCCACTGCACAATTTTTTTTTATGCAAGCTTATATTTTTCCTTTGAGTTTCGCGGTATTAAATTTTCAACCACTAATTTAGCTTCATCAGCTGAACAGTCTGGCGGTGTTAAACACATTGAATCGGAAGAATTTTCACTTTGAGAGCTCATTTTTAGTAAAAGTCTCTAAATAAAATAAAATTTTCGCTGAACCGCGCTTTTGTTACTTCTTTGTTTTTTTTTTTTTTTTAACAATGGTTGTTGGAACTATACAGCCAAATATGGAATAAAATCTTTTTGTACCTATCTCTATAAATACAAACAGCTGTGTTTTAAATAAAATCTTTTTGCATTTGATTTTTTTAAAACGTTGAAACGTCAAAATAGCGGCCGGCAACACTTTGCCGGCCGCTCCTTGAAACAGAACGGCAAGGTCGACTTTGCTCAAACAAGGTTGTCAAAATAATAACCACATTACATGCATTTTTGAGTAAATAAATAGTATGTACCAGCCTTCTTTCTGAGTAGGTATATCTTGAACACATACTGACAATGGTGAAGGAAACAGCCGGGGAGTTTGTTGCGCCACTTCTTCTTCCCAGCTAAAGA
Organism: Agrochola lychnidis; assembly: GCA_963680765.1. NCBI lineage: Eukaryota > Metazoa > Arthropoda > Insecta > Lepidoptera > Noctuidae > Agrochola > Agrochola lychnidis. Next base: position 4,802,888 of record OY796874.1, on the reverse strand, counting down.
TACTAGGAAGTGGTAAAGGGTGGGCGTTTTTGGAGGACTGTCTTAAGTAATTTTGACGTTCGAAAAGTGCTGATCTCAACCTAGTTTGAATAAATGACTTTTGAATTTTGAAACCATCGATGAGCTCGTTGCTAAGTAACAACAGCTGCACGGGTCGATCGATCAGGTTAAGCTACGCTTGCCGCGGTTGATCCGTGGATGGGTGACCATCTTTACATACCAAGTCCCCTCCGTGCCTCGGAAAGCACGTTAAGCCGTTGGTCCCAGCTGTCATTTGTAGATCTTTGACAGTCGTTACGGGTAGTTAGAAGCCCAAAAAGTCTGACAACCAGTCTTACCAAGGGGTATCGTTTTACCTAGTCACTAGGTTGTGGAGGTCAGATAGGCAATCGCTCCATGTAAAATACTGATATTCAGCTGCATTCAGTTAGACTGGAAGCCGACCCCAACATAGTTAGTTAAAGGCTAGGCAGATTGATTGGGAAAGGAAAACGTCGTGAGGGAACCTGGACCTACAGTTAATACAAGTCTGAAATCACCAACCCGTCTTGAGCAGGCATGGTGATCAATGCTCGTGCCTTCTCTGTATGAGAAGAGGCCTTTGCCCTGCAGTGGGACAGTAGTAACAGGCTGATATTATTATTATAATTCCAGCCTATAACTGTACCACAAAAAAAGGCCTATTAAAAGACGATATTAGAAGAAAAAATCCAATTTATCACATCTATTCAAAAAGAGCTAGTTTATTCTTCGTAAACAGAGACCAAATTGCTGTTTAATCCCTAGGGACCAAAAGTGATTTGAATTTGGAATGTGGATATTGTTAGCTACAGTTCCAATCACCAAAGAGATCAATCACGAATATTGTATGAACAAGTAACAGGCTGAATGTAAAAGTAAAAATAGTTTGTAAAAAATAAAATAAAACGCGCGAAGTGCATTCCGCCTTCGTCATAGTAAAATACTATGCCTTCGTTCGAAATCGTTTACTCAAATTCGGATTTTACGTTTTATAAAAAAAAGAATGTGTCTTCCTCAATTAGAATGAAATAAATAAACATAGGTACTATTCTTATTCTCAAGTTGCACTTACTTATTTTCTCATAACATAAAGCATGATAAAAAGTAAAGTGTCTACCTCGGGAGCAACACTATTTTAAGCTTGAGTGACGTACTGTGAATCTCTCGATTCCCTCAGGATTCTACTGTAGAATCCTTTGCTCCGCTCTGAATTCAAAGAAACACTCTCGCTTTTAAAACAGTTGTTTGCTCCCTAGGCAAACAATCTACAATTCTTTCTATATTCTTTAACTAAGCCGTCACGTTCTTAATTAAAAGGTTTATTTTTGCATTTATATTTCTGTACTCTTTCAATCACTATTTTTAAATGTTTTGTTTATACTATGTTGAATAATATAATTTTGTTCACCATTTCTTAGGAAAGCTTGTCGTGCGACCTTTTTACAAAATGACATGTATTTTTATTTAACAACATTTACCCTCTTTTCAAATGAATTACAATACACGGAAACCTACTTCACGACCATTTTTTAGGGTTCCGTACCTAAAGGGTGCCAACGTTACTAAGGCTCCGCTGTCCGTTCGTATGTCACAGGGCTGTATCTCTTGAACCGTAATAGATAGACACTAGAAATGTTGACAGAGTGTGTAGCACTTTAATCGCTATAACAAAAAAAAACAAAGATATGTAAAAATTCTTGGTCCCCATACAAGAATCTAACTAGCCTGTATTGTCCCACTGCAGGGCAAAGGACTCCCTCTCCTTTTTCCACACAATTCTGTCTATTGCTAGTGTCGGCCAGTCCTTTCGGTAAGAGTCAAGCTCGTCCCGCCATCTTCGTCTCGGCCTGCCGCGATGTCGTCGTGCGTTTAGTGGGACCCAATCGGTGGTTCTTTTAACCCATTTGTCATCTGACATGCGGCAGACATGTCCGGTCTAGCCCTGCTTAAGCTTAGCGGCTTTTTGGGTAACTTCCGTGACCTTGGTTTTGGCGTGCAGTGTTATGTTCCTTATACGGTCCGAAATTCGAACCCCCAGAATACTGCATTCCATGGCAAGAATAAGAAATGAAAAAATATGTAGTGTGTATATTGTACGGTGTTACGGAACCTTTCGCGTGCGAGTACGACTCGCAATTGTTCGTTTTTATTCTGAACCACCATTATCGCCTTTTTTTGCAGTTTATAAACCTACTTTTGCAAACACGTAGCACGTATAGTAGGAAAAACCATTAAAAACCCATTAAATGATAAATGAAAGTAGTGTGTAAAATGTTACTTTTTATTTTCCTTTCACGCTGGTTTTCCATTAAAAGCGTGTTTTTTCATTGTTGTGTGTGTTCATATAAAAATAAAACAAGCTATTGTGAGTATTATCCTTAATATTATAAATGCGAAAGTAAGTTTGTTTGTTACGCCTTCACGCTAAAACGGCTGAACGGATTTGGATGAAATTTGGCACATATATAGATGATGCCCTGGAAAAGAACATAGGATACTTTTTTTTTCCCCACGGGATCGAGACTTATGCGGGTGAAACCGCGGGGCGCAGCTAGTACGGAATATTTTATAACTTGTAAATAAAAACTTTTTATTCAAATGTTAACTTTTATACAACCTGTTTGTGTTTAATTCAGAGCTAAATAAACAGGTATTTAAAATGGAAGTTTGTCATGAAAATACAGGCTGTATTTTTAAATAGAAAATGTTTTTGTGAGCGTACAATAACAGTTGAATACAGTCTCCATATATTTTAAACCAAAAGTTTTAAACAGGTCGTCGATTTAAAAAGTCGACGACCTGTCCTGTACGAGTGAAAATTTTCTTGTTATTTTATTTATGCTCTCAGGAGCATAAATAAAATAACAAGAAAATTTTCAAATTTTTCATTATGGGTGTTGTTTTCATACTTTTGAGGGTGATAAAGCTGACAGTGGTGAGGTCAATATGTAAATCCAAGACGGCGGTTCTGAAAATTTACAAATTTTTCATCATGGGTGTTGTTTTCATGGTTTTCGAGGGTGTTAAAGCCGTTAAAAGGTCCAAATATAAATCCAACATGGCGGCTGCGAAAATTTTCTTTTTGTTAAGTCACACGTGAGAACTTCGTTCCTGACGGGGATCCCCCGACCGTACACGTTTTTCTCTTTGTAATATTAGTTTAGATACATAAATTCACGCCATCTTCCCATGGGGGTGGGTAGAAACTACAGAACGTCACCTGCTACGATCCTTACATACTCCTTTTGCCCCGTTTACGTTCATACATCTGGTCATACACGCACGCCGGTTGCGAGCACTGCGCATCTGACCTTTCTGTAGAACATCGCCAATAAGGTCACTGTCCTCCTAGGACGTTTCCACTCACATCTGCCTTGTAAATATCCTTTGTTAGTCGCCTTTCATTCATCCTCTCAATATGCCCAAACCATCTGAGCATACCCTTTTAAATTTTTGTCACTCATCACAATCTTGCCTTATCACATCATTCCTCAGCCGATCATTCATAGTTTCACCACATATTCCTCGCAAGGACCGCACTTCATTTTTGCCTCTTTTTCCACACCCATCATGGGCCGTTTTCACATTGGACGATAACGACACGATATCGTCGGATTGCTAGTTTCATACAATTACTACTAAACGCTTTCACACTGTGTCGGTGTAGCCAACGGTATCGTCGCCGACATTGACTATCGTGCCGATATCGACGGACGACACAGTGCACTTGTTCACTGCTGCCATTAAGTAAGTAAGTAAGTAATCATTTTATTTACCAAAAACTTAGCCTAGGTAACATCAGTGTAGTTTAAACTATGGGATGGGTATGGCTATTACAATGAGTAAGACCCCTTTCTTTTTTTTTTCTTTTTTTTTTTCATTTTTTTTTTGGGGTGGGAAATTATCAAATAACTTCTCCCGCTCTGGGCGGAGCGGGGAGGGTGTGTCAGACTCTTACTGACTAAAACCCACCCGTGTTCCTTCGGTTGCCCTGTTGCCGGGGGCCACGATTTCCCGATCGGTTTTCTTCGAACCCCCGGCAGGATGAGTAAGACCCCTGCCCTTCAAACTAGGAAAATCCTGTATCTTGAAGGGCAGTGTTCTTTAGTGGGATTACCTCGAATATACTATAACGCTTTTGGAATCGCGTGCTGGCACAGCGCGACTATTCGAGGCTACTGTGACATATCGCATGACAATAAGCTGTTGGTTACATCTTGTCACATACCGATATCGTCCCGATATCGTCGGCCGATATCGTTGTCATCCGATATCGTCGGCGATATTGTTGTCGTTCTAGCTGACTATATGCCGGCGTCGTTATCGTCGCAGTGTGAAATTAGCTATTCTCTTATCCATGCATAAGCGTAGGTCATTTTAATGTAGACAAATAAAAAACACAACTCACATTTTGTTTTATATATTTTTATCATCAAATTAGATACAGACGAACAATGTAATCACATCGTATACCTACAATGTATTGTACATCAAATTAACATTTTACGAGCTTGTGCCCACCTTTATTATTATTAAAGGTACGTGGTTTTTACAACTCATATTTACGTAAAAAAGAAGCCAAGTGCGAGTTGGACTCACACACGAAGGGTTCCGCACCACCCTATAATATTTTTAACGCTACATATTTCTTTAACATGTTTCTTGTATGAGGACCCCTTTCATTTTTAACTATATTTTATTTTTGTTATGGCGGCCATAGTAGTGCACACACTTTTTGAAAATTTCAAGTGCCTATTGATCACGACACGTAAGTTGAACCAAAATGGCGATGGCGGGATTATGCTTCGATTGAGACTTTAAAATGTATTACTGCGCACTTAAGATCATAATCAACTAGCTTCAACTTTCTGACTAACTGACCGATTCTTTGACAATTCAAAAGTGCCTGTAAATGGTTTAATTAAAATAAATGCTTTGACTTTGATTTTGAGTTTTAAGAATCTAACTTACGTGCCGCGATCTGTATGTAATACATTTTCGGCACTCAATCGAAGTATAATCACAATTGTACCTGTGCCCACGACCGCCATTTTGGTTCAACTTACGTGCCGCGGTTAGGGGGCCTACCACCAGCACATAAAGCAGTATTATTTTAATATTACTTTAGTGTGGGATAGAGATGGAGCTCTACAGAACGTATAGCTCCATCTCTTTCTCCCACTGAAGTAATATTAAAATAATACTGCTTTCTGACCAGGTGGTAGGCCCCCTGTACCTACGGTAAAAAAAAAACCATGTGACAAACGGACAGACGGACGGACAGCGGAGCCTTAGTGATAGGGTCCCGTTCACAGAACCGATAAAAGAGGGTCCCGTTGGCACCCTTGGGTACGGAACCCTAATAAAGTACCTACATGTACATATAGATAGATGTAATCAGATTGTGTATACATGTTTTGAATGTACCTTAAATATATAATGTGCTTCTACGAATTTGATTACCTGGTATATTCTTTTATACACAGAGGAACAAAAAATTTGAACTTTATCTAGGATTTGGGAAAGAAGATATCTTTATTATTTATGAAGATGGGGAAAGAGAATAGAGGGGCTCGTGGCTACATAATAACAGCTGCACGGGTCGATCGAAGGTTAAGCTACGCTTGCCACGGTCGGTTTCTGGATGGGTGCTGACCATTCATTACCTATCGAGTCCCTTCCGTGCCTCGGAAAGCACGTTAAGCCGTTGGTCCCAGCTGTCATTTGTAGATCTTTGACAGTCGTTACGGGTAGTCAGAAGCCCAAAAGTCTGACAACCATTATTATCAAGGGGTATCGTGTTGACGGCGCGTTGTGTTCCACGCGCGCCTCAAAGAGTTGTCAGCACAACTGACGAGGTTCGCTAGGACCGATGCCTGCCAGGGTCGCGGGAAAGTCCGAAAGGGATACCGTGGCCCCTGGCAACATACAGGCAACTGAAGGAACACGGGTGGGTTTTAGTCAGTATGAGTCTGACACGCCCTCCCGCTCCGCCCAGAGCGGGAGAAGTTATTTGATAATTTACCAACACAAAAAAGGGGTATCATTTTTCCCACATTAACAGAAAGAAAGAAAAATATTTTATTTGGGACAACTGGTTGTGGAGGTCAGATAGGCAGTCGCTCCATGTAAAATACTGGTATTCAGTTGCACCCGGTTAGACTGGAAGCCGACCCCAACGTAGTTAAGAAAAGGCTAGGCAGACAATTTAATGAAATCTACAATTCTACGAGCTATATTCCTTCTAATAATAAAATGATGTATACCAGAAATGAGTTCAAATATTGAAATATCTATTGTCAATTTTAATCAGTCAATATTAAAATAATAAAGTATAATTTTGTAGCGGTTACACCGCCACATACGAACTAGGCATCATAGACATGACGTCACACAAATCCTGCATCGCGCAGTTATAGTTTACCGAGCGATCGACATACATACAAGATTTCAACTTCAAACCGATGAGCAGTTGCCCGCCAGACACAACACCCGTCTGGTCGGAGGATCCTCCCTTTTCTATGGTAGATGAGTGAACTTTACACCCTGTTCCTCATACCCCTAAAATTTTGATACATAAACTTTGACTCAAATTCTAGGTGTGTTAAAACATTGTGGTTTCCCAGAATCTAATTAAACATTGGTTTACTATAGGTACACCTCTGCCCAACCCTTCGGGGAAACAAGGCTTGATGTAATGTTATTGTGTTGTCAACACACAGTAAACATACATACCTAATAATCCTCCTTCTCTGTATGAGAAGAGGGCATTGCCCTCTCCAATGGTACATCCTGACAGAGATTAATTTATTATTAAAGAGAATTTTGCTAAGCACAGTCTGCGTACTTGTTATTCAGACAAGAAAACCCTCTAGGTACTCATAATTCTTGTAATAAACCAGCTTCATTCGCCAAACTAAGTTCAAAGGCGTCACGTACATAATTAAATTTTCCGTCTACCCCCGAACTGAAAAATTCAGCAGGAAATGACTAACTAACATAATATTCATCTCGTCTAAATAGCGTGAAACGGGTTCATCCCTTATCATAAACAATTCATCGTTCGTTGGACTGTATATTCAAAAATGTATGGCTTAAATAAATAACTTCAAAAGGCTTTTCGCGTAAATAAATTACATGACTAATTACGGACGTTTAGAGAAAACCGCGAACTAATTAAAAATTAATTACTTGGGTTAGAGGTTGTAATTTTTCATATTTTCGGGGGTGAGTTTGAAAAGGTTGTTTTTTGGGGTTGTTATTAATTGATATGGGTCACTGATCTGTCTGATCCCGTTGAATAATAGTAGATTGTTATACGAGGGGCTAAAATAACCCATTGTAATGAGGTAGTTTTACTCCCGAGCTTTAGCGAGGGAGTAAATAGAAACCAAGTTATAATGGGTTTTAGCGCCGTGTGTCACACTCTACTTTGCACTACGATTGCGAGAAAATAAAATAATCCAACACAATATTAAATAGTTTTTTTTTTTTTTTTAATATACAATTAGTTCAGTCTGCGGTAGAAAAAGCTAGTTTTACATAAGAATAAAGAATTTTTCGTTTTTATAGGCTCGTTGGTTACAGACAAAAATTACTCGCGTCGTTAAAAAGTCTCGCGTCGCACACGTACTGAGCGGACGTCTTGTGTGTTCGTTACTGAAAAATTATTACTTACGAGAATGTCGTTGAATTGCAGTGGTTGTGGAGTGGACCTAACTGGCATGCCATTTATTGAGTGTTCTAAAAAGACTTGCAATAAAGTGTTTGAATTAAAGTGCCTTGGAATTCCTACGGAAAACTTTGTAACGTACTCTCAGGAATATAAGGATCAATGGGTATGTCCTGAGTGTGTCTGTTCACAACGCAAGCCAAATCGCAGTGCGGATACACCAGTTAGAGTATCTGGCCAAGCAGACACTTTTTCTATAAGCAGTAATGTGAACGCTCAGCGCGGCAGTCGCACAAAGAACACAGCATCGCCGATGACGGAACGACAATCCAACTTGCTAGAAGAGATTAAGGGTTTCCGATTGGAGGTAATGTCACGCTTAGATAGCCAGACAAGTGTTATGGAAAATATGCATGAAATATTAAATTGCACGAAAAATGAGTTGCAAGAATTACGTGTATACGTGAAGGTACTCGAAAAAAAAGTTGACCAAATTTTCGCTCTTGAAACTCAAATGAAGGAACTAAGTACGCGTAACCAATATTTAGAACACCAAATAAATATCTCCAAAATATCACAAGCATCAGAGAAGACCGTGAAATGTCCTAAAGAAGCATTGAGTTATTCCGAAGCGATTTGCAAACAACCCGCAAAGGACATGAGTAACAAACCCGCCGCCAGCGCATCAGCTGTTACATCAAGTGTGGCCATGAAAACAGTGGAACAACCAATGACGGGCGAAGTTTCGCAAGGGAAGGAACAGCACTTGTCAACAGCAGAGGTTGAGATGAATAACAAGGCTGATAGTAATGAAGGGTGGAATGTAGTCCATAAGAATAAGAAGAAAATCCAAAGTAAAGAAGTAAAAAGAGGGCAAAACTCGAGCCTTATGGAAATTCAAGCAATGGAGCGGAGAAAACATCTTCACGTTTGGCGCCTTCATCCGGAAACTACTGTCGAAAACTTGTCCACTCATGTAAAACAGGTGTGTGGATCTGAAGTGAATGTCAAAATTGAAAAAATTAAGCATAAGACAGAGAGAGACTACTCTTCTTTTATTGTTGGAATCTCTGAGGGATTATACAACAAACTATGTCAACCGGATGTATGGCCTCTGAATGCAGAATTTTCCGAATGGATTTGGTTTCGGAGACCAACAAATAAACCAAACGACGGAAAATAGAAATATTGAAATTTTTTATCAAAACGCAAGAGGTCTACGTACAAAGTTGGATGTGTTTTGCAATAATGTGGAAACAGTGGGAGCTGATTTAATTGCAATAACAGAAACGGGCTGCAATGAGTCAATTGAAGATGCCGAAATTATACCGCAAGGTTATCAGATCTTACGATGCGACCGAATGGACGGACGAAAACATGGAGGCGCGTTTCTCGTGGCCACACATGGGTTCGAGATACGTAAAGTGACAGTACCGGGTGACATCAATGTAGGTAGATGCGCTTTTGAACTGATTTGTGCTACCGTACATATCCGTAATAGATATTTGTTTTTGTGCTGTGTGGTTTATATTCCTCCAAGCAGTTGCGAAAATGATTATATGATTTTATTTAGAATTATTGAACAGTTATGTGTTAAATATAGGGACGTTGTTGTTATAGGAGATTTTAACTTATATTCTTGTAATAATAATGTTATCAATTGTTACGAATATTTTCTTTCGTTTTGTGAATTCATACAGACAAATCACGTACCTAATTGCAATAGCCGTCAGTTGGATTTAGTATTGTGTTCATCGAGTGTGGGTGAGGTGCGCGTGAGTGCGGCGGACGAAGCGCTTGTGCCAGTGGACCCTTACCACCCGCCGCTCGTAATAAGCGTGCTCAAAGGTAAGTGCGAGCGTTCGGACAGTAAATCCACTGATCACACGCCTGCAGACCATGCAGTGACAGAATCGAGTGATTTGTGGCCACAGTGGAGTTTTGCCAAAGCGGATTATGATTCATTATACTCGTTGCTATTATCAAACGATTGGGGTCCAATGTATGACATACATGACCCAGAGGCGGCGGTTCATTACTTTTATAATACCGTAAATAAAACAATTGATAGTTGTGTTCCAAGGAAGAGGAAAATAAATGTAAATTCTAGGTTTAGGTACCCGGAGTGGTATACCGGTGAAATTATTCATTATATTAGAAAAAAGGCGATATTGCATAAGAGGTTCAAAGAAAGTGGGGGAAGCAGTGACTACGAAATGTTTGCTCGGTGTAGGGCGGCGGTAAAGACGATGATAGTGCATGCCCATAACCAGCACCAGGAGTGGGTTCAACAACATTTTACAAAAGATCCTAGATCTTTTTGGGACTATGTGAGGTCTAAAAAAGGAACAGGAAACCGTAAAAATATCATGAAGGACGGTAACATTTTATCTGACTCGGAGTGTGCTGAAGAGTTCGCGAAATATTTTTATTCTGTCTACAACAGTCAGCAGCCGCGTCTCGACGTAAATGCGGCGGGAGCTTCAAGCGGCAGTAACAGCTCGCGTATTCACATAGGTCGCCTAGCACTGAGTCAAGTAACGGATGCACTTACTCGACTTAAACCCAAACGGTCAGCGGGACCGGACGGAATTCCTGCTTTTGTTTTTAGGGATTGCCGCGCTGTTTTAGCGAAACCACTCTTACACCTTTATAATCTGTGCATGGAATCCTCATATTTTCCTGAGTGTTGGAAAATCACGCGCGTGATTCCAATACCTAAGGGTGGGATGGATTCAGACGTGAGTGGCTATAGGCCAGTGGCAATTCTGTCAACTCCAGCAAAAGTTTTTGAGTCAACCATACAAAAGTGCATATTAGACCAAGTTTCTAGTTTACTATCGGACGCCCAGCACGGTTTTCGACCGGCGTGTAGCACAACTAGCAATTTACTGAACTTTATGACGTACGTGGTTCCAAATGTTGATGCTGGAGTACAAGTCGACGCTGCCTACTTTGACTTCAAAAAAGCTTTCGATTTGGTAGATAATGACATACTATTAGAAAAGCTGGCAGCAGTCGGATGTACTCCTAAATTGCTTCAGTTCTTGGCTAACTACATGAGAGATCGACGGCAGTTCGTAGAATATGCTGGTTGTAAATCTGAGCCTTATTATACAAGATCAGGAGTAAGCCAAGGTAGTAATGTGGGTCCGCTGAGCTTTATTATTATGATAAATGACCTGCCTGAGGTTGTCAGGTTTGCCACTTGTCTATTATTCGCGGATGATCTTAAGCTACTCATGGCCATTAAAGATAAAAGTGACTGTGCACGATTGCAGCAAGATATAGACTACGTAGCTGAGTGGAGTAGGAAAAATAAAATGCAGTTTAACGTCAAAAAATGCTCAGTCATAACTTTTAGCAGAATGAAAGAACCACATCATCACGAGTACAAGCTTGAGGGCACAGCAATTGAGAGGGTAAAAAAGGTTCGCGACCTGGGTGTGCGCTTGAACACTGAGTTAACATTTCGTGACCATATTGTAAATGTTTGTAAGAAATCATACAGAAGTCTGGGTTTCGTTCTTCGTCGGGCATTGGGTTATACAAATATAAAAGCAGTTGCAGCATTGTATAATGCGCTTATAAGATCGCAGCTTGAGTATAATGCCGTCATATGGGCTCCGCATGAGACTAAATATACTCTCATGTTAGAGCGCATACAAAACAAATTCACCAGATTTTTGTACATGAAACTACACGGTGTCTACCCCTTCTATCCGTTGATGTACCCAACTTTATTCGTTATCGGTATGGTCGGGTACAACAAACTCGAAACTAGGAGGGACTTAGCCATAACCACATATGTATTCAAACTGTTACGTGGTAAGACCTATAATTCCGGAGTTTTGAAGGAGATTTGTTTGAATGTGCCTGACAATTACGTATCACGGCGCCGGAAACCACGGTTACTAGCTGTGCCACACGCACGAACCAACTTGCTCAGCAAAGCGCCACTGACGCGCGCCTTGCACGCACTGAATGACACGGCTGACAGGATCGATTTATTTTCCTGCTCTCTGAATGAATTCACAAAAATTATATTGTATGTGTTATGTTATTTAAGATAGTTTAATTAAGGACCACGCTACCGCATTAGGAATTTTCCTGTAATGATAGCAGTGTTTGTGATAAATAAATAAATAAAAAATAAATAAATAAATACTTTTTTCCCTAGAGCAAAAAATGCTATTTTTTCCCCGCTTTGGTACGCTACAATGACGGACTTTTTGAGCAAGAGGAGTGAAAAATTATGTCAGTCCCCTTAGCCATGATTGTAATTTTCTCTGGAATGTTCGGATTTACCCGCCGATTGATGACGATTCAATCATTATCCTGAGGACGCCTCGTTGAGAGGTGAAACACGTGTCGATTTCGGTCAGGGTTTCTTATGGCTCTTTAGGAATTGCTAAGCAGAAGAGGGTTACTAAATATATTCACGTCTATTGTATTTTTCTCCCTAAAGGCTCCTAGGTGTATGAAAGTGGTGACGAGGACGTTCTATAGTATCTTCCTACACCCATTGACCAAAAGGCGTGAACCAGTTGAACATGCTGGGGAGTTTGTTGCGCCACTTCTTCTTCCCAGCTAAAGGCACTAGGAAGTGGTGAAGGGTGGGCGTTTTGGGGGACTGTCTTATGTAATTCTGACGTTCGAAAAATGCTGATTCTCAGCCTAGTTTGAATAAATGTCTTTTGAATTTTGAATTTTTTGAATTCCCTACAAACATTTAAAAGAAAATTGCCTTAATAGTCACCATTCATAGACAGATTGGGGATCGAAGTGTGTATATAAAAACAGACAAGACACTAATGTTTCCCATCCCCTTAACGTATACGACCTTCGGTTAAATTGCGCCCTTTTTCCTTCACCAAACGGATATTTGTAATATAAATACGAAATCTTTCCTCCTACATACAGTCTATTAGAAATTCAACGCACATCGACGTTTCATTAGCGTGCAGGAAATAGCTTTTTCTATCACAAATTACTCGTAAAAAGGGATAAGTACAGGTTTTTCTGTGTCGATAATTCGACCTTGACCTTAATTGGTTTAACTGGTGACCTATTTTTTATTTGTATTTAAATAGTGACAGTAAAAATCATCGCTGATAAAAATCATCGCTGGTAAAGGTCATCGCTGGTAAAAGTCATCGCTGATAGAAAATCGTTGCTGGCAAAATATGTTATGCGAACGGTGTTTCGTTGTGAATCACAGTTTATTAGAAATTCAACACACATCGGTATTTCAGTAAAGTACAGGAAATTGCTTTTTGTATCGGAGATGAATCGTTTAACGGGATGAATAAAGGATTATTTATAAACAGATAATTCGACATTTTAATTAAGTGAAAATAAAGGGTGTAACTGATGACCTATTTTTAACAGGAAATATTTAACTGATCGACTAAAACTTATTGACTTTCTAATAATAGACACTTTTTTAAATTAAGTGACCTTCAAAGACTTTTTTTAATAATTGAACCTCTTTATAACTTTCTGGCCTTTTCTTTACATCCAAGTTCGCCGCAATTACGTGGACATTTAGTATTTTTATCACTCCAAAATAGAAATTATTTAAGAGTCACAAAAAGAAGCGCAATATCTGTATTAGAGTATTCAATAATATATTTAGAAAAACAAAATGGGATTTTTTTTATGTTCGATTACCACTTTTGCTGTCAGCAAAACAAAAACCAATTGCCCTGAACCTTTTATCATCGTTGTTAAAAATCATCGCTGGTAAAAGTCATCGCTGGCAAAAATGTCATGTGATATCCGAAAAACATCACTTCGAAATTCGAACGGTGTTTCGTTGTGAATCTGCGATAATTTACTTTAAAAACAAATGACTTCGATTTCGAATTGTGTGCATTCACATAATTTAGGTTGGAAATGCATTCAACCCTTAAAGTTCCCATTGCGTGGGCACCACAGCTGGGGTGATGAAATGATTTACAGAAAGTAAAGCGCCTGCTTAGGTTTGAATCCACGACCGTCCTGTAAATCGGGGCCGTTATCACTGGGCCACCACCGCTGCTGAGGTAGAAAATGAACACTACAGGACAAAATGTTAATACAAATATTTGTTCGCAGAGGATGGTGGTCGCTGCCTGCCAGCCTTCGCCGGCAGGAAACTGGGCGAGATCTGCAACCGAGAGAATCAGTGCGATGCTGGACTAGTGTGTGAAGAAGTGGTGCCTGGTAAGTAACCTTATCTTTGATATAACTTGGAACTTTTCTTCAGGGGAGGACACAGACCATCCAGTGCAGAAGTGTCTTGAATTGAAAGCTAGTGACCAATTTTCTTTAATAATTGTATCTTATTTTACAAATGTCTTTGACACATTCCCTGGGGTCCCGGACCTTTGGAAGGAGTAAGAAGGGCCGAAGCCAACTCGCAGAGGCCCGTTACACATTTTAAATGAAATGAGTCACCAACTGACGATTATCCCTGTTCGCATTATGCAAGTGCACCCAAAAACAACCCTCGGTTGGTGCAGGACTATTGTAGGATATGGAAACAAAGATATTGGTTTTGGGTGGCAAAGTGAACTGGTTGTCTAGAGCTATGGAAAGACTATATATGGCCCCTGCCTGACCAATATTTTATAAAAACACAGATAAAATGGCAGGGGGTGACTTGCACACTCAATAACGGTCTCCCGAAAATAGTCCCTAGCACAAAGTGTCGTAGCGACCAGGGGCTTATTTTTTTTTTTACTTATTTTGTCCCACTGCTGGGCAAAGGTCTCCCCCAAACTTTTCCAGTCTTCCTTATGTTGTGCCTTCTCCGGCCAGTCCGGTCCTATTATACCTATCTTATAGGAAACATCAATTCATTTTCGTTCTAGTACTTGCCAACTAAACAAAATCCAAACTGAAATATAGACATTTCGAATCCATGATGTCGCCATTCCGAAGATTGGCTTCCAGAATACGATAGAAGACCTCACTCAATGTCTTCTTGGTGTCAATGTCATCTCATATCTTCTCGTAGTTTACATTTATTTCTGAGCATATGACGTGCTTAAACCTTAGATGTATTACAATCTTCTCTCACAACCCAGGCGAGATGCACGTCTGCCGCCCACCGACCGCCGGCCGCAAGCAATACAACGAGGACTGCAACTCTTCCAGCGAGTGTGACGTCACCAGGGGCCTGTGCTGCATCATGCAGCGACGACACCGGCAGAAGCCTAGGAAGGTGAGATATTCTTGGTTTTTGCAGCCAACTGAAAGATATGACGGAGAGAGTATGTCTCTTTCGTTATTATCAGCTATATTTTAACTACTGTGGGCGTACTGTGGGTAGTGTTGGTTATTGCCTAATAGAAATAGTTTGATAATAGTATCACATGAGTGTTTTAATACCTAATTATAACAGTTGCATCCAAGACTTTATCTACACCCATGATATGAATCCACTCTAAAAATTTCTGAAACCATTAGGTATTTGTGATTCAAGATCAAGAATAAAGAAATTCAGTACAAGTCCATGTATGTATATCGCCTGCAGCAGCACATCACATATGTGGAGCGGGTGCTGCTGTCCCCCGTTTGAACAATAAAACGAGTTGCATAGTGAAATTTAGTACAACATTATAACACTCATTTGGATGATGTAATGGTTACTATGACACTGGCTGTTATAATGTTGCCAATAAGCTAACTGTTTCAGAAACTTTTATGGAGGTTTTATAGTATGGGTGTAGATAAAACCGTTTACAGTTCAGATCAAATTATAATTTACTATCAAATTAATCACACCAGCAATTCAAACACTGTAGGTACAAATGAAATGAAATGAAATGAAATTGTTTATTCTGTAAATAGGATATCGGAATCACTTTTACACGTCATATAAAAAAATATTAAAAATAAGCTAGATGAGTTCGGCTTTTCCTATCTGACTACTCTGAGAAGAAAGGCCGAAAGAAACTCAGAGGTCGCAGTCTCTTTTAAAGTCTAGACATAATCTTGGTCAGGCCATATGAGGACCATGTAGATTAGTGTCTGAAAAAGTCTTTTGAGGAAAGAACCACACAGATTTGAGTGGACCTGTCCAGTCAGTGCAAGCATTTGTCAGTAATCGTGGAGCTCAACTTAGAACTTAAGGAGCTCAACTCGACGAGCAATACCAAAGAAAGGACATTTGGGTAGGCCGCAAAAACTACTCAAACTGCCAGACCATCACTAAAACTAGAAGAGAAATAAAAATAAAAATAATATCCACATAGTCCTCACATTCACAATAGTTAAAATAATATAATACTTTACAAAGTAATCATGTCATTTTGATTATATTTTCCAACAATGTCAACGTTTTATAAAACTGATATATGTTGATTTTACATAATAATTAAAATGTCTAGTTCTATGGTTTTATCACAAGGCTTAGCAGAGCGAGCAGTTCAATCCCAAGCTTTTTTATCTTCTAAATAATCTGAAATTGTATAGTACCCTTTTCTACAAAGTTTGGTTTTAATACAGATTTTAAATCGTTTAATGGGTAAGTTTCGAATGTCAATGGGGAGTTTGTTGTAAAAGCGTATACATTGACCCATGAATGAGTTGCCTACTTTGTGGAGACGTGTGCGATGTACAGCAAGGTTGTGTTTATTCCTGGTATTTAAACTATGAATATCGGACATTTTCTTAAAATTTGATATATTTTTGTGTACATACAATAGGTTTTCAAAAATATATTGTGAGGCTACAGTCAGAATATTTATTTCTTTGAATTTTTTTCTAAGGGAATCTCTTGGACCTAGGTTGTAAATGGCTCGAACAGCCCTTTTCTGTAGAACAAAGATAGTATTAATGTCCGCACAGGTTCCCCAGAGAAGAATCCCATATGACATAAGACTATGAAAATAACTAAAATAAACAATTCTGGCTGTATCCACGTCAGTTATCTGTCTAATTTTTTTAACAGCATAGGCGGCCGAACTTAGCCTTCCTGACAATTTTTCTATGTGTGGGCCCCATTGTAATTTACCGTCAATAGTGATTCCAAGAAAAACTGTCGACTCGACAGGGTCCAACTCTGTTCCATTAACCTGAACATTGGTAGATAGCTGCCTGACATTTGGCATAGAAAATTTAATGAGTTTAGTTTTTTTTTCGTTCAGGAGAAGATTATTTACATTAAACCAATGCACAACTTTAGAGAGTGCATCATTAACTTGTTCAAAGTTGACTAACTGACTTTTGATTTTAAAAATGAGGGAAGTATCATCTGCGAATAATACGATCTTGTGATTATCCCTTATGTGATAGGGCAAGTCATTTATATAAATTAGAAATAAAAAAGGACCAATAATTGAACCCTGCGGAACGCCCATGGTGACCACAGATCCTGCAGATCTCTTGCCATTAACATCGACCCTCTGAATTCTGTTGTTCAGATAAGAAGTCAGAAGGTCAAGAGCCTTGTCCCTCATACCATAATGGTACAGTTTCCTGATGAGTGTATCATGATGTACGCAATCGAAGGGACACGACACGACACGACTATTCGGGATGCGCGACAATTTCTAAATGTGTTCACTGCTTGACCGCCACCGATCAACTGTGCTCAGCACCGGTTCGGCCGGTCCGAGCGTTATGTTGTAGACTCTATCGAACGCCGTAAGGCGGCGCTGGCGTCCTGATTAGTCAACTCAGTAACGTACTTCCGACAGATATGTTATTTGTAACCTATTGGATCTGCTGGAAGATTTTTTATTTTCTAGATTGGAATAAATATACTTCTAACCAATAGGGTCTAGGAAAGTAAGATAGTGGCGGAAGCTATAAAAACAATCTGTGTTGTGTTAGGAGTTCCTATAGAAACTTCGCTCAACAACAATAAATAGCCTTGAGGAGCTTAAAGAGAAGTGAATGAAAAACCTACAAACTCTCTGAATACATACATGCCTTATTTTTTCTATAAGTAATAAAGATTGGCAAAAGCTTTAGTTGAGGAGCATCTGTTCAAAAAAGTCATATTTTTATCACAAACAAACTACAAAAACAGGATTTAGAAAAATCTAAAAAAACAAGTTTTTAGGCTCATTCGAAGGACATTTAGGCCAAGGGCTCAAAAAATAAAATTTGGACAGTGAACATACGACCTTTTGAACAGATTCTCCTCAGTTCCAGTCTTTCATGAGGCAATCCGTTGGGTAGCATACCACACGCGATTCGAGTAAAGCAAGATATAAAAACTGCGACTTTTTTCAGTGCCCATTATTAGCGAAGTGTAACAAAAAGAGGCACCCAAGAGAACCCTTAAGTGTCCTAATCTGTTCACTTCTGGCATTATGTATCTGGCTCTTACATAATCGTTTTTTTTAGGTATATAATTATGTTGTTCATGTGTACTGTGATTGAGAGGCTAAATAATAACAGCCACTCGATCTTCAAGGCTAAGCAACGCTAGCCGAGGTTGGTTCGTGGATGGGTTCATCCATTGTTTAGCGAGATCCCTCCGCGCCTTGGAAAGCTTGGTCCCGGCTGCCATTTGTAGACCTTTGACAGTCGTTACGGGTAGTCAGAAGCCCGAAAGTCAGACAACCAGTCTTACCAAGGGGTTCGTGTTACCCAGTAACTGAGTTGTGGAGGTCAGACAGCCAGTTGCTCCATATAAAATGCTGGTATTCAGCTGCATACCAGCATTTTATATGGGTTAGACTGGAAGCTGACCCCAAAATATTTGGGAACAGGCTAGGCAGATGATTATGTGTAGGTAATATAATTTTTTTTTACACAAATTGCCAAAACAAATAAGTAAAATATCATATGCAAAGACCTTATCTAAGATTCAGAAAAACATGATTTATATTCAAACATACTTCCAGAAAAACATTTTGAGACAAAAGCCTTTTACTTAGGCGAGGAAATAAACATGAATACGAAAGATTCCTTTTAAAAGATACTTTCTTTTTATACTTATCTTTTTGACTTAAACTGAACAGAGATTTTTCTTGGAATAGGTTTTATTGTGATCTTGTGTTTTGGAAGAAACAAAATGGTGTTAAAACGTTTCCGATCGTGAATCAAATTGTTCGATTTCTTGGTTGGTTTCCAATTTGAGAGAAAATTAAAATAAATTAATTTGAAATTATGTTTGTCTTGCTACGTATTTAGGCACACTTGACAAATTTTAAATATAATATACAATCTAACACTTAAATAAATATGTCGGAGACGGGTCATCATCTGCCTAGCCTTTTCCCAACCATGTTGGGGTCGGCTTCCAGTCTAACCGGATGCAGCTGAATATCAGTATTTTACAAGGAGCGACTGCCTATCTGACCTCCACAACCTAGTTACTAGGTAACACGATACCCCTTGGTAAGACTGGTTGTCAGACTTTTTGGGCTTCTAACTACCCGTAACGACTGTCAAAGATCTACAAATGACAGCCGGGACCAACGGCTTAACGTGCTTTCCGAGGCACGGAGGGGTCTTGGTATGTAAAGATGGTCACCCATCCACAGACCAACCGCGGCAAGCGTAGCTTAACCTGATCGATCGACCCATGCAGCTGTTGTAACTTAGCCACAAGCCCTTCGGAGACGGGTATGTGACTCTTATTATTTTTAGGCCTATTTTAACTACTGTGGGCGTAGTGTGGGTAGTGTTGGTTAATGCGCAATAGAAAAACAGTTTGCAGTTCAGATCACATTATAATTTACTATCAAATTAATCACACTAGCTAAATTATACACACACAGGGTGCGACGGCGTTATTAAAATTACCAATTAACACAATGATCACAAATTACAACTAACATAATAACTGAGCACCACGAATCGAGAACAGTTCCGCGACGTCTTGACTCCGATGCGATCCAAGGCTGAATCCCCCTCGCCATGGCCTTAAAACATCACGACTCTGTAGAAGCGCGCGCTTTAGGTGTGGGTAGATCACGTCCTGTTGCCAGCGGCGCGCTTGCGATTCGTTTCGTGTCCGTACTAATGACCGGATCCGACAAATATATAATTATGTAGTAGTAGTAAGGTGAGCTTATTGAGCATCAAAAATTTTCGTCCGCTATGCGGTCAGTGGAAAAAGTGCCCAAAAGGCGGACAACGTTGCCACGTTGGATGGCGATGCTGATTCTTTGACCTAAAAATTGATCAGCCCTCTGTTCACGTGAAGAGTCGACCAACCGCTTAGCGATGTCCCGACATAGTCGAAAAGCACTCGGACCCCACAGTGACTCTAACTACTGCCGCCTATTGCCGCCGAGAAAATACGGCCTTAGGCTTCCTGTATACGACGGCGGAGCCGCACCGGCTCCGGACCGCATTTTTGTGTATTATACGAATTAATATCGCCCATGCACCGCACCGCCGCACCGTCGCACCACCGGCGCATGGCACTGCGTATATTTTACATTATCATTCTGAGATCGAACCCAAGGCCTCTGACCTCTGACTTTTCGGATTCATGTGCGGATTGTATAATTATCACTTGCTTTAAAAACGGTGAAGGAAAACATCATGAGGAAACCGGCATGCTTGAGAGATATTTCTCGACGGTATGTGAAGCCAAGTCAGAGGCCCATGGGCGGCTTTAAAACTCTGACAACAGGTTAGTCACTAATCACACGAAAAGAAGAAGATTCTGAGATGTTCTGACTTTTTCATATTGCGGTTCGGCGCCGGTGCGGCTCCGGTGCAGCTCCGGCCTCATCTACAAAAAGCCTTATTCTGTGATCGTTCAAAGCTTTCTTAAGAAACTAAAGCTTTACAAATTCAAATTGCCAATGAGTAACCAGAACGTCACAATAGTTTGATAAACTGTTCCACCGAACCGCACTTATCAAAATTTTGTTTCAGTTGCGGTTCGGACAAGTGCTGTTGAAATTAGTGCTCTGAGTGGAATACCTCACTTTTTTAGGGTTCCGTAGTAAACAAGGAACCCTTATAGTTTCGTCATGTCCGTCTGTCTGTCTGTCTGTCCGTCTGTCTGTCTGTCTGTCTGTCCGCGGTCTAGCTCCGAGACCCTTAGTACTAGAAAGCTGTAATTTGGCATAGGTATACATATTAATTACGCCGACAAAGTGGTAAAACAAAATTATAAAAAACATTTTTTTAGGGTACCTCTCATACACGTAAAGTGGTGATGTTTATTTTTTTATTTTTTTGCCCCATAGTGAGGGGTATCATTGGAAAGGTCCTTTAAAAACGTTGTGAGTTTGTGAAAACCATTTTTGGATTCAGGGATTTGTTTGCGAAATATTAAGGTTTAAAGTGCTAATTTTTGTTAGAGTCGTGTCCCCCCCCCCTGCCGGCTAAATGGTTGGTTTTGGGTGTGTGAAAAAAATCACAACAGTAGTTAATATAACGAAATTAAAAGGAAAACTATCACAGCTAAGTAGGCTCTACAGGTTAACGAGTAATAATCGACCAACTTAACTTTGCAGTTGCAAAACATGTTTTCCCATACATTCCGTATGGGAGAACATATTTTTCAACTACAAAGTTAAGATTGTTTTTGGGATAAATTCATCCCAACTACGGAACCCTTCCTTGTGCGTGGTCCGACACGCACTTGGCCGGTTTTTTAATGGCGGTTCGTAGATGACTCAACCAATCACAAACTAGTTAATAAAGCACTATTGAGTGAGTTGAAGAGTCCTAAAACAACCGACATCAAAAAAATATTATGAAGTCCAATTTGCATTTTAAACTTTCATTTCCCAGACAGTTTTCGTTTATCCAATTGCCGCTCAAAATAAATAATAAAAAAGAACGAACACTGCTTTTGTTAAAACCTAAAGAAATACTTCGTTTTCCTCAATAAAATTCAGTTACAATGGCAGTACAGTTAATACATTTAGGGGACGTCGGGGTCTTAATAAAAATATTAACTCGGAAAACTCGGGACCTATTAAGTTAAAAGGCGCAAGAAAAATATTTCTTGAAGACCATTTGTGGTTTTGTTATGAAAGATTGTCGTTTGATATAGAAATAGGAGCCTTTCGGCCTTGTACAGGACTTTCTGCTTTAATTTTTATTTTACTTTGTTTTTCATTGTTTTTTTTTAAGTGAAAACTTCTTTAGGCGCGTTGGGCATTTTTGAGATGGGAAAAAACAATTGAACTCGCGACACCGTTACCGAAACCTCATTTTTACCCACGACGGAACGGAGACGGTATATGCGTTTGGGGTGAGAGGATGTTTGTGCAAATCCATGTTGCCATTTTTCTCCAAAACTACTAGTCCGATTTTGATGCAGTTTTCAGTTATGGGTTCGAGTTTGGTTGGTGCATGTTCTTAGTAAGGTGTTATGGTGACAATTCACCAGGGGGCGCTGCAGCAAACATTTTTTGTGGAAATCCATGTTGCCATTTTTTCCAAAACTACTAGTCCGATTTTGATGCAGTTTTCAGTTATGGGTTCGAGTTTGGTTGGTGCATGTTCTTAGTAAGGTGTTACGGTGACAATTCACCAAGGGGCGCTGCAGTAAACATTTATTTGTGCAAAACTTTTATCCTTTTTCAATTACTTTTTAACCGTCGTGGGTTTTTTCAAAATATTAAATTTTGCTTTTTATTGTAAACGCGATTGTGCTCTTTATTTATATTACCTACGTTACGGATCAATGTTCTATGCAAGTATTTTTACTTTATAGGCATTGGAAGTTATTTGTTTTTTTTTTTTTTTTGTAAACGCGATTGTGCTCTTTATTTAGATAAGGTTTCGGGCCAATGTTCTATACAAGTATTTCTTCCACCAAAGCATTTTTGTTCAAGTTTTCACTTCTGTCGGCACTCCCGGAGTACCACTGCCATATTTTTTATTTACGTTTTTATGAGTATGTTTTAGTTTAATTTATGATTTCCTGTGCGAGTCTTAAGAATGCGGCGGCGCATGAATTGTCCATACAAACGTAGTACATAAATCATTTGCAATTTGAGCATATTTCTACCATATTATGTTGATATTCGGATTGAGACAGTATTTATCTAGGCTCCTACGTCTTTTTATTTCCAAAAACTTACATTTAAATGAAGTGTAAGCGAATTGCATTTCGTACATTTTTACAGCGTAAATGACATGTTTTCATATTGTTTTTTCTGTATTATAAACAACAATATTTGTAATATTGTTTCCGCAGAAGCATAGTTTATGTTATCAAGTCACAAATTATCGAAAAAAAAATGGAAATACATTAAGTTTTCATTCATCATTTTTTGTATTACGGAACACATCCAAATTTATCATAAATTTTCGAAAGCTAGTAGTACTATCGCGTCAAGCAATAATTGTCAATGTGTGCATGGTAGAATTGCTCATTGTAGGTGTATATCGCTCCGACAGGCACTCACACTAGTGCAACGTGCTTGGAATTGAATTTTGCAAACATCTCGATTTGTAATTGCGAGCCGTGTCGCCGGCCTCTTAATAAATACTTTTTCTTTATTTATTTCTTTCTTTCTTTCTTTGTTATAATATTTGTGTCTTTCGACAATGATTTCGTATAAATTCAGACCACCAGTTGGCGCCACTTTGACAAGAGATCTTCCATTTCGACAATAAATATAAAATTTATGATGACGTTCATCATTCGTTTAATTTGTGGTGGCATCTAGATCGCCACATACGAACTACGCATCAAAGACCTGACGTCACACAAAATCCTGACGTCAGACAAATCCTGCATCGCGTTATTAGAGTTTACCGCGCGAAAGACATATATGACTAGGTACCAATCGTTGAGCAGTTGCCCGCCAGACACGACAGCCATCTGGCCGGAGGATCCTCCCTTTTCTTTAGAGGCTGAGTGAACTTTACACCCTGTTCCTCATACCTCTAAACATTCATTCGTTCATAATTCAGTCACGACCTAAGAAAATGAAGGCGCTTTGACATTTTTGACAGGTGCCCGGATCTGACGACTTAGTGCTGCCACCTTCACACGTCATGTCAGAAAACCCTCATTCCACTATGACTTTCTTGTATGAAACTAAAAGCCATAACATAACATTACATCACGCTTGTTTTCCCCAAAGGATTAAGCAGACGTGTACAGTATTATTCTATTTTCTTAATGTCCCTCGGGTATCATCGGATTTCCGAATACAAACGAATGCTAATTTCCATGTCCATCAATTATTAGATTTATCGTGTATAATAATTTGAATTCAGAACTAAGTACTTTATTGTTGTTTTGTTTTGATTTCCGTGTGAAATAAATAGAACTGTAAAACTGTTTATCTACACCCATGCTATGAAACCTCTTTATAAGTTTCTGGAACAGTTAGCTTATTGGCAACATTATAACAGCCAGTGTCATAGTAACCATTACATCATCCAAACGAGTGTTATAATGTTGTACTAAATTTCATTACGCAACCCGTTTCAACGTTGAAACGAGCTGCTGTCCCCTGTTTGAACGTTCAAGCGGGGGACAGCAGCACCCGCTGCACGCATGTGTGTGTGATGTGCTGCTGCAGGCGACATTCATTTGTTTTGTTGTACTGAATTTCGTGGGATTTTAAATTTATTCTTGATCTTGAATTACAAACACCCAATGGTTTCAGAAACTTTTATAGAGGATTCATATCATGGGTGTAGATAATAGTAGTTTATGAAACTGTTGCATAATGAGGGGTATTAAAACATGAGTGTGTGTTTAAAAACCGAGCCGTAGGCGAGATTTTTAATAGTATAACACGAATGTTTTAATACCTAGTTATGTGCAGTTTCATACACTACTTTATCTACTCTCAAACATTGGGATTGAAACAAATTACTAAATAAAAAATCAAAGTTAAAGATCAAGAATAAATTTAAAAATCCCACGAAATTCAGTAAGTACCTACTACAAAACAAATGAATGTCACCTGCACCAGCACATCACCGCACATGCGCTACAGCGGGTGCTGCTGTCCCCCGCCAAAATTTGATGGAAACTCTTTGGTGATATTAACTTCTTGGATTAGCGCTGTATCGTAATAGAAAAAAATTTGTTTTATAGTATTATTTTGTTAGAGAAAAAGTGTTATAATATGTATTTTTAAATTTCGGTATTCTGTTTATAAAGTATGTCAATATAAATTCGTTTTGAAGTTCATAATTCGAATATTACGCTATGAGAGTAGATAAAGTATTGTATGCAACTCATGTGATACTATTATCACACTCGGCTTCGCCTCGTGTGATAAACCCACATTCGTGTTTTAATACCCCTTATTATACAACAGTTGCATAAATAACTATTTCCTATCTATCGTGCCTGCGACTTTAGCGGCTTCCCTCCCAATTTTTTAATAAATTACATTAAGTTAAAAGAGTATTAACAACTCTATATACTTCCAAGTCGATTGAGAGTGTTCGGTCTGCACCAAGTGCAAAGGGCTAGATGTAGAAAAAGGATAGAAATCCGACGACTGACGAAACACGAAGTTTGCCGAGGGACGTTAAGAACATATATTATTATTGTACTGTACCTACCTATTGGCGTGTGCTAGCTGACATATGTCAAATAATTAAATTTAATGTTTTGTGTTTCGCAATATTAATTACTTTGTCTGTTGTTGTAAGGTATCAAGTTTTTCTAACTTTTAGCTAAAGTACTAGGAACTGTTGAAGGATGGGCGTTTTGGGGGAAAGTCTTAAGCAATTTTGACGTTCGAAAAGTCGTGATTCGCAGCCTAGTTTGAATAAATGACGTTTAATTCGATTCATTTATATACATAGTACACCCACATTTCGCCAGTTATGTTTAAGTCCCATATCATAGGGGGCGACCCTATTGCCATCAACCAGGCACAAATCCAGACTGAGAAATTCCTGCAGGAAAAGTCATTAGGTAATCAGCCTATAATGTTCCCACTGCTGAGACACAGGCCTCAGACAGAGGGAGTGGGCCGTAATCCACCATGCGGACCCAGTTGGTAGATGCCACATGTCTTCTGACTTTTTTGGTTCTAGAACATGCCGGTTTCCTCACGATGTATTCCTTTACCGTTTTGAGAGCAGTGGTGATGAAACAATTTACACAAAAAAACGCGCCTGTCAGGTTCGAATAATGGCTTTGAAGCCATTATTTCAAATAAACCAATTACAGGCACTTTTGAATTGTCAAGGGGTCGGTCAGTCAGAAAGATGAAGCTAGTTGCCCATTCCAAAGCGTAGTAGGGACCTATGGAGAAGAACGGGCAAGAAACCTACGACCTACAACTCGTAAGTCGCGGCTGTTACCATGAAAAAGTCATTACTAAGCGTTTATTTGTTCCGTTTGACGAGGTTTTCTGAACAACAAAAGGATTTTATCGACAAAGGCTTGTTTTCAAACCTTTGTATGAAAAGATTTTCTTTTTCAAGGCTTTTTTACCGAGTAGCAAACGAAACACAAAATTGTATTTATAATTATACGAAATTTCTTATCGCACGACAGTGCCCATCAGCGTTGCCAAACGTCCCGATTTTGGCGGGACGACCCGATTTTTTGCCCAAAATTAAATGTCCCGAGCGGGACAGGCTCAGTCCGGTCCAGTCAGGAAATCCCCGAAAATCGGGACTGATATATTCCGGATATATTCCTCTACAATGTAGGTGTAAAACGAACTGACCGAATACGCAACACCACGCTGCGCTCCAAAACGGGAATCTTAGACGTAGGCAAAAAGGCTGCCAAGCTAAAATGGGATTACGCGGGTCATGTCAGCCGCATGCATCGTGACCGTTGGGCAACAGTCTCCACACGGTGGGTGCCTGAGGATGGACGGCGGCGCCGAGGTCGGCCCAGGAAGAGGTGGCGAGACGACCTAGATGCGTACTGTAAGGGTTGGATGGAGGTAGCCTTGGAAAAGAATGCATGGAAGGATTTGGAGGAGGCCTTTGCTCAGCAGTGGGTCAGTGTTGGCTAATATAAAAAAAAATATTCCTCTGAAGATTTAACTGCCTTAAAGGGCAAACTAATAGTTATTGGTTATTAGTGTAGTAAAATAACGTATTTTTAATAAAAATACATTTTCTTCTGCTTTATATCATCATTTTAAACTTAATTTGAAACACAAATAAAAGGATAAGAAGTCAAAAATAATACAAATAAATAATAATAATAATTTAATTTACGGTTTCTTATTATGTCCCGCTTTCGACGAAAGAATCCCGAATTTTTTACTCAAAAGGGTTCAAAATCCCGGATTGCTCGAAAAAAAAATCTGGCAACGCTGGTGCTCATACACACAGCCGCACACATGAACGGCAGGCAACTACACCGCTCGTATAATTGAGTACGGTCACAGTATAAATATGGACAGTACAGAAAGCGAACAAATTTTTTGAACTGTTATTTAAACATTTGAGAGGTACATATAATCAGTTGAAAAATATAATGGAAACTTATTTTTTTGCAAAGCTGACTTTTACAAAGAACACGTGAATCAAGTGTCTTCCCCTTAACTTATAGTGAATAAGAAAGACGTTATTGGACGACTTCTTAATTTTATAGTTACTTAGCAGTTTAAGTTATATTTAAATTACTTATTAGCTAATAGGCTAGATTGTAATGTGAATAAAGTAATAAAGTTTTTTTATCGGCGGGAGGTTGGTAAATTTGTGTGAGAGTAAAACATAGGCAGTAATAAAAAAACCATTGGCCGGTTATTTCGTCTTACGATGGTGCCGATTCCCTTGTTCACAAACTAAACTAAATTTAAGTTCAGTGCATCTTTTTCTTTCTATTTCATTAAGAAAAGGACAGAAGATAAATTTTAGTTTAGTCCTGTCAAATTAACCTAAGTTAGTATCTTAAGGCAGCTAGAGGACAGTCCGGTTAAATAGTTACGATCACGGAGTATAGAACGATCCTCATAGGTCAACTACGAGATGCCAATTAAATAAAAAAAACTACGTAGTAACCGTTCAAAACGGCACATTCACAAAAACGCGCTCATAGACGAGACCCCAAGCGATTATCGCGGTGCGTCAATGGGTGCCGTGTCGAGACGAGTGGCCGCCGCGATATTTTTTTTAATGGAGCTTAAGAATGCGGCGACGCATGAATTGTCCATACAAACGTAATACATAAATCATTTGAATTTGAGCATATTTTCACCATTATTATGTTGATATTCGGATTGAGACAGTATTTATCTAGGCTCCTACGTCTTTTTATTTCCAAAAGCTTACCTTTAAATGAAGTGTAAGCGAATTGCATTTCGTACATTTTTACAGCGTAAATGACATGTTTTCACATTGTTTTTCTATATTATAAACAACAATATTTGTAATATTGTTTCCACAGAAGCATAGTTTATGTTATCAAGTTACAAATTATCGAAAAAAAATGGAAATACATTAGTTTTTCATTTATAATTTTTTGTATTTTATCATACATTTTCGAAAGATAGTACTGCTATCGCATCAAGCAATAATTGTCAATGTGTGCGTGGTAGTATTGCTCACTGTAGGTGTATATCGCTCCGACAGGCACTCACACTAGCGCAACGTGCTTGGAATTGAATTTTGCAAACAGCTCGATTTGTAGTTGCGAGCCGTGTTCATAAGTAATTATTTCAACAAATAAGCTTAGTTTCCATACTGTCCTTAATTATATAGCGGTACTGTGCTCAAATAAATGAGCGGTTCGTTGTCGACGCCAGCTGCTGACGCGTTGACGGCAGCAATTGCCTCTGCCGTTGATGTGTGCCGCCAGTGAACACTTATACTCTGCACACATTGCGAATGAGAGCTAGAAATAAATGTATAACATTTTGACCGTCACGACACTTTTGTTTTCTTTTTTAGTTCCTCTTAAATATTTGTTAATTTATTTCATTGAGGTTTTACAAAATACAAGTATAGACATGCTTTTTAACACGCTTTTATTAGGTCGACCTGTATGTAACTATGTAATGGAATCTAAGGTAACTAATTTAACCATCTTCCAAGGGTCGTAGCGTAATGAAAATTGGCAGCTGTATGTAGTTCTGATGACAATACAATAATATGGTACTGTCGAACTGATTTGATGATGGAGCCGGAAGATATGAACTGGCACTTCATGATGGAAAATCGTATCATAGCTGTTTTGGATTTCTTAGAAAAGTCTTGTAATAAACTTTGACCACGATTAGGTTTCAAGGTCTGATGATGAAGCCGGAAGATAGGCACTGGCAATACATGATGAAATATCTATCATAGTCGTGTTTGCACTTGTGAGAAAGGCCACGTAATGGACTTTGAACACGATCAGGTTTCAAGCGTGTTTTTCTAGTGTTTTTAAACTATTAATTTATTCTATTAATAAGATAATTCTTGGGAAGTTTCAAATTTTAATTAATTAATTAAAAAGGACATTTTAATTCATTCAAATTGGGAACTTCTCAAGAATTATGTTAAAAAAGCCCCTGATTCTATAAAAAACCATTCAAATAAAAAACATTTTCCAATATAAAAGAGTTTCGTATAACAAAAGTTTAATAAATCCCAAATTGGTTCTCAGAAAAATATTATCAGGGATTGGAATATTGATGACAGTTTAGCGGAAAAAATATAATGAAATCATTCGGTTGAGGAAAATATCGAAGTTTGAGCGTATTCGGGGAACAAATATTATTAAATTCAACCTGATTAAATATTATCCATCGCCAGATATAAGCGTCTTTTCGTTACCTGACCAAGATTATGTCTGGACTTTAAAAGAGACTGTGACCTCTGAGTTTGTTTCGGCCTTTCTTGTCAGAGTAGTCAGATAGGAAACGACGACCTCATCTAGTTTTTAAAATATGATTGACGTGTAAAAGTGTTTGTACAAACCTACTTACAGAAATAAAATCATTTTTCATAAATCGTTTGATACCCGTGTTAATTTCATGTGGTTCTCGAGGTAACGTTTTTTTTAAGTGAAAACTTCTTTAGGCGCGTTGGGCATTTTTGAGATGAGAAAAAACAATTGAACTCGCGACACCGTTACCTCATTAAAGGTATTTCCTGCACAATACAAATTTTCAAGTTTTCACTTCTGTCAGCACTCCCGGAGTGCCAATGTTTTTAGTTTAAGTGGTTGTGTCTAAATAATAACAACCACACAGGTCGATCGAAGGTTAAGCTACGCTTGCCGCGGTTGGTTCGTGGATGGCTGACCTTAAGGTGGTATAAAAGGAACAAACATAAAAGGACTGGGTAAAAGATTGGATAGATCACCGCTCTGATTACAGTCACATGAACTTGATAAAAGAGCTGTGTCCCGAATATCATAACAATTAGATAAGGATGCCTGAAGGGCTGCAATGAAAAATTACTTTATATGATTACCCCATCAAATAAAAAACCGGCCAAGTGCGTGTCGGACCACGCACAGTTTTGTAGTTGAAAAATATGTTCTCCCATACGGAATGTATGGGAAAACATGTTTTTGCAACTGCAAAGTTAAGTTGATCAATTATTACTCGTTAACTTGTAGAGCCTACTTAGCTGTGATAGTTTTCCTTTTAATTTCGTTATATAAACTACTGCAGTGATTTTTTTCACACATCCAAAACCAACCATTTAGCTGGCAGGAGGTTGACTCTAACAAAAATTAGCACTTTAAAGCTTAATTTCGCAAACGCATCCCTGAAATTATTTTTTTCCGGGCAAACTGTCAGTTTTAGAGAAAAACGTTTCAGAACATTTTTTCATCAAAATGACAAGATCTTACGAAAAGTATTTAAAAAAAATGGAATTTGTAATAAAAATCCCTATGTCCCTCATTTAGCAGTTTCGACCCACTGTGCGACGGCTCGCTTCGAGTAGCTGCGAAGGAAATTATATTTATTTAATTCCTTCGAGCCGCTCTAGTCGTGAGTTTTGCGGTCCACACGTTGATTCTTACTTGTTTTCGAGTAAAACTATTGAGTAATAACGAATGTGAGTACGGAGCTTTAGACAGTTGGCTCAAGAGCTTGAAACAGAAAGTGTTTCTTCTGGACGCGGTGCATAGGTATTATGCCTGGATACGGTGTTCCTCTCTCTAGAGCCTTGACCATTGTGTTCCCAATACGGACGACGGCAAATGGAAATACTCTTTAGGGTTCCATACCCAAAGGGTGCCAACGGGACCCTATTCCTAAGCCTCCACTGTCCATCCATCTGTCTGTCAGTGGGCTGTATCTCATGAATCATAATAGGTAGACAGTTAAAATTTTAACAGAGTGTGTATTTCTATTGCTGCTATAACAACAAATAATAAAAATTAAATTTTAAAAACGGGCCCCCTATATGAAACGTGATTTTATCGGCGTTTTTTGCTCGACCTTAACAATCGCTGTACCTCTTGAACTGTAGTGGGTAGACACATCAGACGATGGTATGGCCTACGGAACCCTTCGTAGTCAAGTCAGACTTGGCCGGTTTTTGCCGATTGTCATTTATTTTTATCGCCTCTTCCGACATCTAGAGTCTGTCTCACGAAAGAAGTCTCGCAGACTTGTTGTCGGAATCAATGATCATCATTTCAGCCGAAAGACGTCCACTGCTGGACATAGGCCTCCCCCAAGCACCGCCACTTCGACCGATTCTGTGCTTTCCACATCCAGCGGATTCCTGTGGCCTTCACAAGGTCATCGGTCCATCTTGTGGGAGGCCTTCCAACGCTACGTCTTCCGGTACGTGGTCGTCACTCCAGAACCTTTCGACCCCATCGGCCATCCGTTCTGCGAGCAATGTGCCCTGCCCATTGCCACTAAAGTTTGGCAATTCTTCGGGCTATGTCGGTTACCTTGGTTCTCCTGCGGATCTCTTCATTTCTGATTCGATCACGTAGGGAAACTCCTAGCATAGCCCTCCCCATTGCCCTTTGGGCTGACTTTTAGCCTTCTGACAAGGCCCATTGTGAGCGATCATCTGCCTAACCTTTACCAATGAGCAGATGCAGTTGAATACCAGTATTTTACATGGAGCGACTGCCAATCAGTAGCAAATTAGGTCTCCTAGTCTGTTTAGAACATCTGTAAAAGATTTGGGTGACATGAGGATTTCTGTTCTAATTTGAGTGACGCCTGTGCATTCAAAGAGCATATGAGTGACGGCTTCAGCCTCCAGAGTCTGAGGGGTTTCTTACTTTAAAACTTTTTACGAAAAAATCAACCGACTTATTAGCCGAAGTTTTTATTTTTCAGTTTTTAGTTGTGGTACCTACCCGACACAAATTCGAACACCACTACCTGTTATGTAAATAATAGTGACAGGAACTTAAGATATCATCCATATACTAAGTGGGAAAAAAATACGTATTATTGAACCCAACTCAAAAGCTATCCAAGTAAAGTTAATAAAATTTATATGGGACCACACGGAAAGCACCAGCTTTCAAATAAAAAAAGAATCATCAAAATCGGTTCACCCAGTCGAAAGTTCTGAGGTAAAAAACATTTTAAAAAATACAGTCGAATTGAGAACCTCCTTTTTTTGAAGTCGGTTAAAAATAATAATTAGTTCCACTTATTTCCGCGTGACTTCTTACGTGAGACAGACTTTGTAGAAGCATTTATGTAGTATATATTGACAGGTGTCCTGGCATAACATGTATACTTTTGTCCTCAGAGCTGCGGATATTTCAAGGAGCCCCTGGTGTGCATTGGACCCGTTGCCACTGACCAGATCCGCGAGTTTGTGCAGCACACCGCTGGGGAGAAACGCATTGGCGTTTATAGACTTCATTAATTTGTTTACGTTTTGCCTTGCGTAAAATGGTACATAGTATAGCATGTCAATTTTTTTTTTGTTTTTTTTTTAGTTTTTTTAGTGCGATCTTGAATGTTGGCTGGAGTTTAACTTATTTTTTGGAAATTAAATGTAAAGAAAGTTATTTACCAAAGACACTTAGGTAAAAGGAAAAATATTTGCGTCACCATAACGCAATTTGACAAGCATTATACCATTTTACGCAACGTCACATATACATCATTTTTACTAATAAAAGTTAATAATACAGAACCTCTATAATTTGCAAAAACAAAGCTTCATTCAATCTTTTTAGATTTTTATTAGTAAAAAAGATAAAAATCTTTTACGAGGCTCTCCATTACTACGAACTGGTACTCGTAAAATTTTATGTCAAACTCATTAACAACTAAAGTTTTGTGATTACGCGCATAACGTCCATAAAAATAAATCAGATTTTTTTATTTTTTTTACTCTTTCTTTTTACCGTTCACCCTATGTTTTAATCTTATTTCCATTTAGAAAATAAATAAAGTACTTACAACATTTTTGTATTATTTTTTGTGAGCGTAATTGCAAAACGAAAAATGGAGAAAAAAATATGAAATTTCGCTTCGAAAAACGGTCAACCGATACGCTACATTTTATTTGTATAAAAGAGGCTTTGAAAAAAGATAAAAAGAAAAATAGGCAAAGCTGAGACATATCATTTTTAGTTTTTAATTTATTATGTAGACTTAGAAATATGGAGATTAATGTTTCAATATTAAATACTTATGAATGTTATTTAAAAATTAGTATTTATGGTGACAGTTGTCACATCTTATTATTAAAAACAATTTTAAAGTGTTTAATCTCTAAATATTATGAATAGATTTAAAAATAGCATTAATTAATAAGTCTTCAATGAAACAAATACATATCTTACTGGCTGAGGCATTTATATTAGTAAATATTGATGTTAAAATTAATAAAAATCTATTACTAAACATATCATGTATGGCTAGTCCTAAGATAAGGTTATATCGTAAGAAAATATTTTTTAATTTCTCGCTTAAATTTTAGTGAAACTCTCAAACTATGCTAGGTGCCTAGGAAATACATATCAAATTAAAAAAAAGTTTTTTTTATTAAAAAAATCTAATTGTTATCACATTTTTATCGTATATTCACTGTTTTAAAATCCGTTGATGTTTGTCGAAATAATAAAATAAATAAAAAATATAGCCTAAATACTGTGATGTGTACCTATTTTCTGAAACTATTTAATGATATGTCGAGATATTTTTTCGCCCATAACATTTGTTAAAGATATAAAATATCTTCTCCGATTGTTTTGTGTTGATGGCCTAACGTCTCTAAATGTACTGTTGTTATAGCTATCATAAGACTACATTATATGTACCTTGTGTATTGAATATGTGTTAAATTATATAAATTATGTCAGCAATGTCGTTATTATTTATGACCATTCTCCTTTGAATCACATCTGAACAACCAAATCAAAGCAAAATTTCATATACGAACGCAAAATTTTATATACGAACGCAAAATTTTATCTACAAACACAAAATAAACTGAAACCAATTCGCCCTCTCTAAATTACCACAACATTCTGACATCCTGTGCTAGCTCCCACAGCATCCTGAGTGTATTGTGTAATAGATGGAACAGCCCCATGCTGGCTCACTGGATACAGCTGCACACGTAGGTGTCAGTCGTCTCTATTTTTATATATAGAGTATGGTTTTACTAGCATTAGGTTACCTTTACTAACAACTTATGGATCTTGTAAGTTGATCTGAAATAAATAAACAACGAATAGTAAAAGGTCGCTACCAAAAGTTATTTATTTCTTAAAAGTGATCTATTTCACAAAAAGTGATCTATTTCACAAAATGTGATCTATTTCACAAAAAGTGATATATTTCACAAAAAGTGATATATTTCACAAAATGTGATTTATTTCACAAAAAGTTTTATTTTTCACAAAAAATTATCTATTTCACACAAAAAGTGATCTATTTTACAAAAAATTATATATTTCACAAAAAGTGACATATTTCACAAAAGTGATCTATTTCACAAAAATGATCTATTTCACAAAATGTGATCTTTTTCACAAAAAGTTATATATTGCACAAAAAATTATCTTTTTCACACAAAAAGTGATCAATTTCACAAAAAGTGCCTATGCCAGCAATCTGACTGGCATCCATAAACAAACTGGAACACAGAATAGAATATATAATAACACACATAACATCACACCTGTATTTCTCAAAGGGTTAGGCAGAGGTGCCCCTATAGTACACCCACATTTCGCCAGTTATGTTTAAGTCCCATGTAATAGGGGGCGAGCCTATTGCCATCAACCGGGCACAAATCCAGATTCCGGGCTGCTACTAAGAAATTCCAGTGACTCTTTGCCCGACCCGGGAATCGAACCCATGCTCAGTAGTAAGTCTTGTGACCACTAGTTCAATGAGGCAGTTAAAATATAATACTTTTTATTATATACCTACAATATAAATTACAGATTTAACTGTAGAAATTTTACATAGGGTGATACAATGCCCGCTTCAAGCGATATTTTAAAGACAACTTTTGGATGGAATAAAGGGAGAAGGAGAGAGAATAATGCAGGGAGTCTATGGTGTGCCATTTAAATATATAAAGCTTTTGGGGGTATGAGGAACAGGGTGTAAATTTCACTCATCCACCATAGAAAAGGGAGGATCCTCCGACCAGACGGGTGTTGTGTCTGGCGGGCAACTGCCCATCGGTTTGAAGTTGAAATCTTGTATGCATGTCGATCGCTCGGTAAACTCTAACTGCGCGATGCAGGATTTGTGTGACGTCATGTCTTTGAGGCGTAGTTCGTATGTGGCGGTGTAACCGCTGCAAGCTAAACTTGCTTGACGGCAGGACTGCCCTGGCTGGCTGGCCCTGGGAGGCTTTAAGTTAGTATCTTAAAGGTACCACACCATACCCAACCGCAGTAGGCAACTGCAGGCGACGTGTCGCGGCGTCTTGTCACGGCGACATGTCGAGGCGTCATGTCACGGAGACACGTCGCAGCGTCATGATTCCGAATCTGACTGCAGGTGACGGTGCGGGAGCCCGTATTCTAGTCGGTAGATAGAAGATAAAAAAACGTGTTATCCCTTGAGCGTTGGCGTTAATACTGGTCTGCGGTAGACTTGGATCCGATATCATGTCACATGTAAAAATCATAGATATTTGAAAATCATTTCATCATGCAATGACAACGACAAAATCATCAATGCTTTTAAATCATTTCATGAATGAACGCGAACTTCGGTGATTCGGATGCTACTTTGCGAGGCTGCGTGATCGGTGATACTTTTAAGTCACAGAATCCATAATTTCGATAAAAATGCCCGGTGCTGGGTGCATTTTGTGTTTCCTAAATCATTGTTTTGATTAGACTAGGACAACCACATTTAAACAAAAAGCTTGAAGTTAAGATTGGAATCTTATGTAAGTTCTTGTAGGAAAGGTGCGTATTTAGGAGATCCAAGTTTTTACACCAGGTATTTACTTGCAAGAACGCCAGATTGCAATGAAATACAAAAAAAAACAGCAAATATCGCAAATGGAAACATATTGAATAAATACTATTTTAAATACACTGCCATGAATGTCGCAAACACAGAAAAAAATATTTTCGCAATCTAACTTAGAGGATAACCCTTATGGTGGACAAGTACGACCAATGCCTACTAAATATATAATGATAATTTCACAAAGCCGTTCCGCAATCATTTGAAGTGACGTGATCATATTCTCAAATAAAAATCATTGATGATTTTGTCATTGTTCCCGTCATCGATATTTTTTTGTCATTGTCATGCAGTCATTGATAAAGAAAAATCATCACTCAGCCCATCTCTAGTCTGCGGTTGGGCTGCACGTGTCGCCTGTCACTCGCACGTGGCTGCCAACGACGTGTCGCTAGCTACGGAAGGTGTTTCATAGAAATTCATAGAAACCTGTCCTTACGCGGCGACACGTCGCCTGCAGTTGCTGCTTGCGGTTGGGTACGGAATGTAACCTTAAGGCAGCCACAGGATATTCTGCTTAAGTAATCATGACCTCAGAGGACAACTATGAGATGCAGATTTTAAAAAAAATGGCGGCAGGAGTAGTAAGATATTACCCTGGCAGCTGCACTCTATCACAAGGTAGGTACTCTTCTCATCATCATCTGCCTAGCCTTTTCCCAACTATGTTGGGGTTGGCTTCCAGTCTAACCGGATGCAGCTGAATACCAACATTTTACATGGAGCGACTGCCTATCTGGCCTCCACAACCTAATAGTTACTAGGAAACACGATACCCCTTGGTAAGACTGGTTGTCAGAGTTTTGGGCTTCTAACTACCCGTAACGACTGCCAAAGATCCACGATTGACAGCCGGGACCAACGGGTTAACGTGCTTTCCGAGACACGGAGGGGTCTTGTTATCTAAAGATGGCCAGCCGCGGCAAGCGTACCTTAACCTGATCGATCGACCCGTGCAGCTTTTATTATTTAGCCACAAGCCCCTCAAGGCCAAAGCCCTAGGTCCAAGGTAGGTACTCTACTACATCTAATTATATCTACTTCAAACAACAAACCCTGCCTTTTTGAAACAGTTGAAAAATCCAGAAGATCGCTTGAAAGCTTGCTCTTGAACCAACTTCAATTCTTACAATAAAACGAGAGTATTCAAGCCGACATCAAAAGAGGTCTGAATAGCTAAATATCATTTCGAAGCAGATTTTTTTGAAGTGATAACTTCTTTAGGCGCGTTGGGTATTTTCGGGATGGGAAAAAACAATTGAACTCGCGACATGGTTACCGACACCTCATTTTTATAAACGCGATTTATGTTTTGTTACGGATCAATGTTACATGCAAGTATTTTTACTTTAAAGGTTTTGAAAGTTTTTTTTTTAAGCTATTGCATAGCTTTTATCGCGGGCTTTGAGCGCGGCGACCGAATCAAGAAATTCCGTAACGAAACGAAAATAAAACCTAACACTCCGCCTACCATGTAATGACGTTCCCATGACAACGTATGTTGTCGTTGTGTATGAGGTTACAAATGCTATGCAATAGCTTCACCGCGGCAGTCCCCAAGTGCCACACGTTTTTTTTTTTTGTAAACGCGATTGTGCTCTTTATTTAGATAAGGTTACGGACCAATGTCTACACAAAGTATTTTTCTTCCACCAAGGCGATCTTGTTCAAGTTTTCATTTCTGTCGGCACTCCCGGAGCGCTACTGTTTTTTTAAACCTTTTGTTTTAATTATTATGGTTCTTTCTTGTGTGGAACTGTGAAACCTTTGTGGGAACAACACTTGAAGATTTTTGACAATAATATCGTAGGGTAAGTACGACG
This sequence comes from Agrochola lychnidis, assembly GCA_963680765.1. Taxonomy (NCBI): domain Eukaryota; kingdom Metazoa; phylum Arthropoda; class Insecta; order Lepidoptera; family Noctuidae; genus Agrochola; species Agrochola lychnidis. Next base: position 4,765,125 of record OY796874.1, on the reverse strand, counting down.
TGGTGGCCTGAAAAAGCAAAACTAAGAAATAATGTGCCTTTTTATAACTTCTATCGTGATGATATTATCGTGTACGTCCACGTCCATAAAAAGTATGGAAATACGAGCACGTTATAACGTTATCGTGGACGGAAATTCAAAAGCGTCTACATTATATTTCCATATATTTCACACCACCGGCAAAGAACCAAAGTTATCGACATAGCTCACAGAATAAGCAAGCTGAAGTGGCAGTGGGCCGGCCATATCAGCCGTAGAACCAATGACCGTTGGGGTACACGTGTTCTTGAGTGGAGACCGCGACTCGACAAACGTAAGGTAGGACGCCCTCAGGCTAGGTGGAGCGACGATCTTCGCAGGGTTGCTGATAGCAGCTGGATGAGAGTTGCCGAGAATCGAGCTGAATGGCGTGCAATTGGAGAGACCTATGTCCAGCAGTGGACTGCTGTAGACCGATGATGATGATGATGGCATTTCACTTCCCTATGATGCCGCACAGTGGGTCGGAAAAGGGCTTTCGAAGACATAGGAGATTAAATAAAGTGTCGGTTTTTTGCTTGACATGGCTTATAATAACCAATATCATGCATAAATATATCATAGTATACAATCTGGTAGGCTAATTGGCAAATTATATTTTTTTTTGCAAAAAACATGTGTGAAGCTAATACTTATATCTCCGGAACTGAGAGATTAACCATAATATCCTTGCACATGGTGATATAACTATTTATTTATGATTTTTTGACATACTTGGTTTTTTCAGATTTCGTGCGGTTTTTGTATAAGCTCTACCCATTTTTTTTGCAAAAAAAAAATTAAGTTGCCAGTTTGCCTACCAGATTATATACTTTGACATATATAATAATTATTAATTTAATTAATAAATAAAAAATATTAATTATTATTTTTAATTATTATTTTTAATTTTATTAATTTTCAGATTTATTCTTTTAATAAGCAAGATATTGGGTATTAGAAACCATTTCAAGCAAAAAATCGACACTTTAAAATTGAAACTCCATGTCTTCGAGAGCCTTTTTTAGATCGTATACGATGGACGTCCATGATAATATCGTCGCGTTAAAAATGATAAAAAAGCCAAATACTCTTTAAATAAAAAATAAAGTTTAATAAAAAACTGTAACCCGACCACGGGAAAATAAAAATGATCTAAAAAGTACGAAACAAGCAAATATTTCAGACAGAAATCAAGACATAGGTACAAAAATGGTCAAGGTAAAGCCGTGGTCGCATGCCTGTATACCATGTGGGTGCCAGGAACACCTACAAAATTATAATGGCATGCGACGACGGCTTTACCTTGACCATTTTTGTACCTATGTCTTGATTTCTGTCTGAAATATTTGCTTGTTTCGTACTTTTTAGATCATTTTTATTTTCCCGTGGTCGGGTTACAGTTTTTTATTAAACTTTATTTTTTATTTTATACTTTTCCGTTTTTACACTTGCTAAACGTTACAACAACGCCGCGCGCAACGTCTCACTGAAAATTGAATTTACAACGAGAACATTTTCGCGCGATGATTTTGTACGATTTCAAATGTCGACTCAAACCAAAAGAATCATTTGAAAGACTTCGAATGATGTTCATAGACAAAACCCCTTCTAAAGCGACTGTTTTCCGCTGGTTCAACGAATTTAAGCGTGGTCAAGTAACTTTGGCGGACGAAGAAAGAAGTGGCCGTCATAGGGCCCAAAGGGCTTTTTGTTCCCCAAAATAAAAAATCAACTCAAGGGAAAACAGGGATTAAAGAGGTGTCTGATGTGGACTGGAAAATGTGTAATGAAAATTGGTTAAGACGCATGAAACTGTATACGCCAATGGAGAGTTATTTGAAAAGATTTAATAAATAAAATATAACCTGTAGTATATTTTTTTTTATTACCTATTGCAAAATTTTCTGAGTGCCCCGTGTATAAATATTAATATTTCGTTGTACACAGTGCTACACATCAAGCTATAAATTTCCAGTATTAGCTGACCTCGCATTGTACGGAAATCCTTTACAATGCCAGATCAGCTTAAACTGGAAATGTATAGCTTAATGTGTAGCCGTGTGTACTTGTTTTTCTTCATAGAGGAATTGAGGATGGAATTACAAACCGTTTTTATTTATTAAGATTTGATTAACTGCACGTTGGTATCATCTTGCGATACAACGTAGCACAGTCTCACTTTTGCTTGTTTTTAACAATTTAAACATATTTATTTACTTTGAAAGTATAACATTATTTACATATTTGTAATGTGCTTGTCAAGACCTTTCTTTTGGTACCAAACATGTCATGATCATATCATTTTAATTTTTTTCGAGGTTAGAAATTTACGTGTAAAATCCACCATATTAAATTTAGGGAAAATTTATATAGCCTATGTCACCCGGACTATTATTACAAATCTATTGATACCTCATTCATCAAAATCGGTTCAGTAGTTTAGGCGCTATGGTGGAACACACGTAAAAGCAAACATACATACATACATACATACATACAAACATACAAACATATAAACATACATACATAGACTGCTAAAATCATAACCCTTCTTTTGGCTTTGCCGTAGTCGGGTAAAAAATATTTGGGCTCCTCTAATCACAACCTACTCAAATGAAATCAAATCATTTATTACTTTGCAAACATGGGTAATTATTACATTGATGTTTTATTAAGAAAGTCCTCCATGTTCAACCGTCACATGGGCATGCAAATCATATTAATTTACACTTCATAAATTTAAGTATCATAACAAGTAGGAAATTTTCACAATACATAATAAAAATTAATGTCAAATCGTTCAAATTACAGTAAATGTCAAATTAATACAAAAAATGTCAAATGTCAAAAAAAAAAAAATAAAAAAATAAAAAATAAAAAAAAAAAAGTCAAATGGATTATTAGCATGTCAATCAGTCAGTCATTCATCATTAAGAAATTCGTCAATTGTGTAATAACTTTTTTCTATTAAAAACTGAACAACATCTCAATAAACCAAAATGTTTTTGGCAATTTTTGGCACATTAATTATACTGGCAAGAATTTAAAGCACGAACGAGATTATGACGGCTCATTTCGTCACAGGCAATATCATCCCGGTGTAACATCACTAAATTTTAGAGTTGCTGTCTGCTCTAGATTGGCAACGTCTCCCTCTCTATGGTACATCATGAATCATAAATCAAATATTCATTAGAGTGTGGCCTACAGAGTCGTCACATGGCACAAATAATAAATACAAACGAGCTGACATGTCAAATGATCAAAGCATAGTAAACAATTCAGTCACAACCTAGTGGTGTGACCGTCTGACTGCTAAGTCATAGGTCGAGTTCGAACCTCTGAATTTTCGGATTAATGTGCGTATTGTATAATTATCACTTGCTTCAGACATGGTGAAGGAAAACATCGTGAGGAAACCGGCATACCTGAGAGATATTTCTCGACGGCATGTGAAGTCAAGTCAGAGGCCCATGGGTGGCTTTAAAACTCTGACACCAGGTTAGTCACTAACCACACAAGAAGAAGAAGCAGACAATTGGATGTATATGTAGAATCCTTAAAAAATAAAGAGCTGCACACAGCCATAGGCGCAAAGTCATCGAGGATCGAACTCTGTCTGTGAGGATGTCTCAGTAAATGGCTCATGCCGTAAAATGTTAGCCACGTTTAGGCACGTTGGGCATTTTTGAGATGGGAAAACAATTGAACTCGCGACACCGTTACCAACACCTCATTTTTGTAAACGCGATTGTGCTCTTTGTTTATATTACGTTATGGATCAATGTTCTATGCAAGTATTTTTACTTTAAAGGTTATGGAAGTATTATTTTTTTTGTAAACGCGATTGTGCTCTTTATTTACATAAGGTTACGGACCAATGTTCTACACAAGTATTTTTCTTACACCAAGGCGATCTTGTTCAAGTTTTCACTTCTGTCGGCACTCCCGGAGTGCAATTGTTTTTTTTTTTTTATTAGCTGGGGACGTGTTTGTTAAGAGCCAATAGAATCGCTTCATTTACCTAGCCTCGCTCAGCGCAGCTCCGGTGGAAACGGTTTAGCGGTGTGAGGTTTTTGTACGTACAAAACAAGCGAGAGATGGGTGCGAGGGATGTGTGCGAGGAATGTGTGTTAGGGATGGACGCGAATGAGAAATTGTATCTGAAAAGAGCTCGCTACACATGTTCGCACGGCTCAGCAACCTAGCACATCTCTGGTGGAAACACTCGCATCGTTTCACAGCTTCGTCACACATCCTCGCACCGCTCAGCTACCTCGCACATTTCTGGTAGAAATGCAACCTAAACCACTGGGTCTAGAAGCATAATATTTTGCACTAGAGTTCCTATGACGAAGTTGATCACTAAGGAAGGATAGAAAATTCATCCCCTAAAGGGGTCAAATAGGACATGAAAATTTTAATGGAATTTTGTCGACTTTGCTGATGAGAAATACCATCGGGCACACGACTTGTTTACAAATGAAGTTGGTCAAAATGATGAAAAGTGTGTTTTAAATTAAATACCTAGTATTTTTTATACATTTTGATCAAGTCAAGTAAAACCTCATCATCTGCCTAGCCTTTTCCCAACAATGTTGGGGTCGGCTTCCAGTCTAACCAGATGCAGCTGAATACCAGCATTTTACATGGAGCGACTGCCTATCTGACCTCCACAACCCAGTAACTGGGTAGTACGATACCCCTTGGTGAGACTGGTTGTCAGACTTTCGGGCTTCTGACGACCCGTAACGACTGTCAAAGATCTACGAATGACAACCGGGACCAACGGCTTAACGTGTTTTTCGAGGCGCGAAGGAGTCTCGGTATGTAAAGATGGTCACCCATCCACTGACCAACCTCGGCAAGCGTAGCTTAACCTGATGGATCGACAAGTCAAGTAAAACCCACTTGCAGTTAATATCCCACTGGTCCCACAGTAAGGAAAATGGCTCTTTATACACGAAGGAACGAGAACCAATCTCGAGTTGGCTCCTTAAATTTAAAAACAGGCCAAGTGCGTGTTGGACCACATACAGTGAAGGGTTCCGTAGTTGGGACAAATATTTACGCATGCATATTATTGATTTTATCGATGCAAAAATAAGTTTGTATTTCATAGTACTTATTTCTCTAATAAAAATAAAAGTTATTACTCCGGTTGTAACCGAAAATATCCCATAACTGAAAAATTTATCTAGGTATCTATACTTACATACACAAAACAATATAGTAACGAAGTGAAAATAGTACATTAAATATTTTAGATAAAAAATTGCTACGAGGTGTGGGAACGAGACTGATGCCAACAAAAATATAAGTTACAAAATTTTTGGCTTATAGTATGTTCCGAATTAGCGCAAAAACAGCTGAACGGATTTGGCCAAAATTTGACGCACAGATAGTTTATAACTCATCATCTGTTACGATGCCTCATTGAGGTGGATAACAATTAAAATTCTATTGTGTCTCGTTAATGACAGTTGAAAGGATAACCTGGATTAACACATAGGGTACTTTTTATCCCAGTAGTGCGGTCCCGTGGGATATTTTCCGACATCCACGCGGGCGAAGCCGCGGCCATAAGCTAATAACTAAAATAAATAAAAGTCATTTAGAAACATCTCCATCTTTTTAACTAAGTGTAGGATCCAATGATACCCCACACACTTAAATGTGCATTGTTTTTTGAAGTGAAAACTTATTTAGGCACGTTGGGCATTTTTGAGATGAGAAAAAACAATTGAATTCGCGACACCGTAACCGAAACCTAATTTTTGTAAACGCGATTGTGCTCTTTATTTATATTATGTTACGGATCAATGTTCTTTGTAAGTATTTAAAAAAAAAACTCCACCGTTGTTCAGCGATGCCCAGGATGCCTTCGTCCCAATTTTCATCGATATATTGCCCATAGTCTCGAGTAAAATGGCTATCGCTGAAAACCAGCGCTGGGGCTCTGTCTTGCATGGGGTCGCAGTTTTATGCTGAGCGATGGCCGTTTTGCGTGGATGTGACGCATATTTTCCCCCAATTTGTTATTTACGTGTTTTTTATCTTTCTTTACGTCATGTTTACCGCAAATAAACGAATTTTCTTTCTTCTTTCTGTTTGTCATCCGGACAGACAGACGGACATGACGAACTTACAAGGGTTCCGATTTTGACATCTGTCTACGGAACCCTAAAAACAAAACGATTTACTTGTAGGTTCACCTATGTCAAATCGAGTACACCGATACGATTAGTCCAACATCATTGTCTACATGCCCTAAGGCTATTTAATTATAAGCTCTATGCCCTCGTAATTAGGCGTAAAAGCCACGCTTTTCCAGCAATTTTCAGCCAAGAAATCGGTTATTTTTGGTATAAATGTAAAAATGACTGTGTTTTACGCGCCATTTTAATAGTATTTCGGCCGAAAATGGCGTCTGTGGCAAAAGTTTTGGGCTTCATTTTGTGTGTCCTTACTTTGATTCAGGTTTGTTCATTATTTATAATTATTTTTTTCTCAATCATGCTTGGAAATTCAAACATTATTTTGACAACTTTCTATGAGATAAATCGAAATTGATGTACTGGTCAAAAACAAGCGAGTAAGTGGCCGGCAATGTTACTATGAAAACTCATAACTGTCGTGTTATTTAAAAATGGAACTAACTTTTTACTTCAACAATGGCAACCAAAGAGGTAACTTAACAAAGATTTTATTTAAATTTCGAACTGGCTTAGCAAATAGAGCTGTTTAAATTAAATAAGAAACAAATGAACAAAATGGCGCGTGAAAATTTTTCTTTGTTCGTCATTGATTCTAGAATTTATAATTAATTTAATTAGTTTGAATTTCCGCGCATTGTTTGAGAAAAGTACTATACAAGCCTTGGCCGCAACCAGGCATTGTTGGACTCACGTATGTGTGCCTCAGCTTCGCCTCGGGCCACATTTTCACGATCGTTCATCAATGCCCTAATTGCTGGCCGCGACAGTAATGTACTATAACTATAAGACAAAAAAAAAAAAACGTGTGGCACTCGGGGACTGCCGCGGTAAAGCTATTGCATAGCATTTGTAACCTCCATGACAACATCACGTCGTCATGGGAACCGTCATTACATGGTAGGCGGAGTGGCGGGTGTTAGGTTTTATTTTCGTTACGTTACGGAATTTCTTGATTCGGTCGCCGCGCTAAAAGCCCGCGATAAAAGCTATGCAATAGCTTAAAAACTTGACAGGAAAAGTTAAAGAAAATAACAAAAGAGTGATCAAAAATAAAACCAAAAATATACGCGTCGAATTGTATTTTCTGTCTCATTGACAATCATCTTATTTCCACAATTTTTATTTAGTGCCTACATCATAATAAATATGGGATATCTAACTGATCCTCTAAAAACTTTTTGCGCTTCTAATGATGCACACTTATTTTTAATAATTGAGTCTCTTTGAATCTATCTCAAAAAATTAATAATTTGAGGTTCACAAAAAGAGGTGCAATTATTATATTAGAGTGTGTAGGAAAGCAAAATGAGAATTATTAGAGGTTCGATTCATCATCATCATCATCATCATCAGCCTATAATGTTCCCACTGCTGGGACACAGGCCTCCTCCCTGTGAGAGGGAGTGGGCCGTAATCCACCACGCGGGCCCAGTGCGGGTTGGTAGATGTCACATGTCTTCGCATTTTCGGTTCTAGGACATGCCGGTTTCCTCACGATGTTTTCCTTTACCGTTTTGAGAGCAGTGCTGATGAAATAATTTACACAAAGTAAAGCGCCTGTCTGGGTTCGAACCTACGACCTACAACTCATAAGTCGCGGCCGTTACCACTGAGCCACCACTGCTCTCGAGGTTCGATTAGATACATGCCAATAAATAATTACCAAACTACTCCAAAATACCAATCCGACTATTTTGATAGATACCAAAATAGTCGGGCGACGAAATTGGGGCTGTGTCGTCGCCCGAACAGTCAGACCCAAAGAGGGGCACGCAGTTTTTTTTTTTTTAAATCTATTGCATAGCTTTTATCGCGGGCTTTGAGCGCGGCGACCGAATCAAGACATTCCGTAACGAAAAAAACCTAACACCCCCCGCCACATTCCGCCTACCATGTAATGACGGTTCCCATGACAACGTGATGTTGTCATGGAAACGTCACGTTGTCATGGGAATGTAATTTTTGTTTTATGTCATCATGTCATCATCCCAAGTGTAGCGTCGACAAATAGGAAGTATGGAGGTTAAAAAATGCTATAAAAATGCTTTACCGCGGCAGTCCCCGAGTGCCAGACTTTTTTTTTTTTTTACTATGGCCTTTCGCAGATATTGACCACTAAGGTCTTGGCTGCTTAACCAGATTTTTCCTGTGGTGGCCTTATGCTTCTACACTTAGAGCCTCCAGCCAGGAAGGAGGCACGCAGTGTTGCATGCGCGCCTGTATGGACGGACGAGTGGTCGATAGATCGGCCGCACTGGGTGATGGGGCCCGCTAGGCATGGCGGGCTGATACCGGTCGGGGGTGTGGCGAATGTACAAGTATCTCCCGAGCCCCCAACTCATGGTAGTAGTAGGAACAGTGGGGTTTTAGTCGGTAGGAGTACAACATATTTTTTTTTAGTTTACCAAAATAGTATACAAATTATTTAAAGTCAAGATACGTAGATATTGGTCTACTTATTTAATCGCGAACTAATTCAATAAGACCCACTTGTTAGCTCAGGGTTAATTCAATAATTATCTTTGTTAGCTGTTAACTCCGAGAGGGGCTTGTGGCTAAGTAATAACAGCTGCACGGGTCGATCGATCAGGTTAAGCTACGCTTGCCGCGGTTGGTCCGTGGATGGGTGACCATCTTTACATACTAAGTCCCCTCCGTGCCTCGGAAAGCACGTTAAGCCGTTGGTCCCGGCTGTCATTTGTAGATCTTTGACAGTCGTTACGGGTAGTTAGAAGCCCAAAAAGTCTGACAACCAGTCTTACCAAGGGGTATCGTGTTACCTAGTCACTAGGTTGTGGAGGTCAGATAGGCAGTCGCTCCATGTAAAATACTGGTATTCAGTCGCATCCGGTTAGACTGGAAGCCGACCCCAACATAGTTGGGAAAAGGCTAGGCAGATGATGAGCTGTTAACTCCGAGTTATTTAGCTTTAGTGGTATGAGGAACAGGGTGTAAAGTTCACTCATCCACCATAGAAAAGGGAGGATCCTCCGACCAGACGGGTGTTGTGTCTGGCGGGCAACTGCCCATCGGTTTGAAGTTGAAATCTTGTATGTATGTCGATCGCTCGGTAAACTCTAACTGCGCGATGCAGGATTTGTGTGACGTCATGTCTATGATGCGTAGTTCGTATGTGGTGGTGTAACCGCTACATAGCTATAGCAACGGTTTTCTAGAAGAGCCGTGATCGCTCACTTAGCGTCCGCAATTTACGGGCGAATGACGTCACATAAACGTTGACTATGAAAGTAAGTTAGTGTGATTTCCTAGAGAGCGTTATTGACACCGTAAAACAAACCCCGCCCCCAAAGATTTTAATCGCTAAATTTGCCTTCACCGTACTCAGTCACAAGAAAAAGTGTCCATACTGAGAAGAGTGAGCTTACACATTAATTCCCCCCGACCCTTGTTCGATAACGAGGTGCCAGCAGTTGCTGCAGCTGAGCACGTAGCTTTAAATTCCGCGACTAATAATCAAGATCAAAACTTTGATCCAGCCCGTCCCATCCTTGATGTCCTCCCTCCGTTTGACGCCCTAAGCCGAGGTTCGTAACCCACAGGGGGTGCCCTTAGCGAGCGTTCACCTAGTTTTAATTAGCATAGTTGAATAACCCCTGGCTGGAGGTTTTAAGTGTAGTAGCTTAAGGCACCCACAGGAAAGCCCGGTTAAGTAGTCATGATCTCAGAGGTCAAGTACGAGATGCCCAACCAAAAAAAAAAAAAAATACACATTATTAAATAGCGTTTCCATACCAAACAAGTGTAGTCAGTGCGTCATTGTGTGTCAAAGTCCGAAAGGGATACAGTGGCCCCTGGCAATACAGGCAACTGAAGGAACACGGGTGGGTTTTAGTCAGTAAGAGTCTGACACGCCCTCCCGCTCCACCCAGAGCGGGAGAAGTTATTTGATAATTTCCCACCCAAAAAAAAAGTCATCATCTGTATAATATATTTTGTCATCTTCTTATCTTACCGGGCGCAGCTCTGACCTCTACAAACCAGTTACTAGGTTACACGATACTTTTTGGTAAGACTGGTTGATAGAAATGAAATTGTTTATTCTGTTAATAAGATATCGGAATCACTTATACACGTCATATTAAAAAAAAAAGTGTGGCACTCGGGGACTGCCGCGGTAAAGCTATTGCATAGCATTTGTAACCTCCATGACAAAATCACGTTTCCCATGGCAACATCACGTTGTCATGGGAACCATCATTACATGGTAGGCGGAGTGGGGGGTGTTAGGTTTTATTTTCGTTACGTTACGGAATTTCTTGATTCGGTCGCCGCGCTCAAAGCCCGCGATAAAAGCTATGCAATAGCTTAAAAATATTAAAAATAAGTTAGATGAGGTCGGCGTTTCCTATCTGATTACTCTCATAAGAAAAGCCGAAACAAATTCAGAGGTCGTAGTCTCTTTTAAAGTTCAGACATAATCTTTGTCAGGCTATTAAGAACCATGTAGATTAAAGTCTAAAATGGTCTTTTGAGGAAAGAACCACACAGATTTGAGTAGACCTGTTCAGTCAGTGCAGTACGGGCTTCTGACTACCCGTAACGAAACCATCTCATAGTCATCATCAGCCACTGTCCGACTTCACCCCCTTTCTCTTTTTGCTTGTACCAATCACCACGCTCTTGAGACAGACTCATCTAGATTAAAGCCTCGATCGTTATAATGTCGTCCGTCTCCATCTCATCGCTAGTATCTGATACTAATATTCTTCTCTCCTTTTCAGCACATAGACGCCCAATGGGAGGACTTCCCCATGTTTAGTATAGAAGACCGATCCTACTTCAACCGCTACTTCCCAAACGCACTAGTGTCTCGATCGTTCTACAACAGGAGACCCATCTCCATGAGGTGGAGACCACCGCGCGCTGGATAGATTGTATGACCTGTAAATAAATTTATTTAGAAATCTCTGGTGTATTTTATTTATTAGAACTGCCTTCACGAGTCATCATCATCATCATCACTGACAGCTGCCAGTTCCTAAGTAAAAGCCTCCTCTTTTGTGCCATGCTTCCCTAGTTCTTTGTAGATGATTCAACTATCTGGCTGATCTATATGAGAAACGGTACCTACCTACATATGTTATACAAAAGTAGTCAACTCTGCAATCGGCATCTTGTTTTTGTTATGTTTTTGTTTTGTTGTCATTTGCCAAGGTTGCAACAGTAGTTATGCAATATTGTCTTTAGTCTATGGCCTTGACATCAACCAATGAACCAGTGTTATTTAGCTATGAACAACATTGTCAAACTTTTTTTTTATATTGAATACGAGGCTTTTGGCTACTTTTGTTGTGAGTATTTTGTTTAGTTTTTTAAAATCTGCGTTTTGTTTGTGAAGAATAAACAGGTTTTCTTTCTTTCTTTTCTTTCTTTCTTTCTTTGCTTTCTTTCTTTCTATATGTAAATGTCGCAGTAAGATGGTTTTAGCCTTGATATATATTCCTAGGAAGATCTAGAGATATGGCTATATACCGTAATATAGTTATATAAAAGCGGTTCGTAACTGACTTACTAGGAATGATAATGGTGATGAATATATAGGCTGGCAATCTCAAAATAATAATAAAACAACATGTACATGTAGATATATAAAAGGAGGGGAAAGAAAAATTGGCCTCAAATAATTCCTCCACTCGCTGTTAACAGGAAAAGTGCCCAAAAGGCTGGCACCATTGCCATACCACGTGGTTGATGATGAGTGATTCTTTTGTCAAAAAATAGGGCAGCCCTCTGGTCACGTGAAGAGTCGACCAACCGCTTGACAATATCTCGAAAAACTAAGTTGGCACTCGGACCCCATGGCCCTAGTGTTTTAACCCGAAACGGCTCGAACATATAAGTCCAAATTAAATTGAAGTATTTGCACCGTTTGAGATTTACCGTACCTGCAGCAGCCGCCCCAGTACAACCCGCCATGCTAGGAAGGTAGGATGGCCCAAGAGCGTCGACACATGCTGCATCCCACACCAAAAGCCATGATTATTATATTTGAATACATTCCATAATAGTAGATTGTTATACGAGGGGCTAAAATAACCCATTGTAACGAGGTAGTTTTACTCCCTCGCTAAAGCTCGGGACAAAATAGAAACCGAGTTATAATGGGTTTTAGCGCCGTGAATTACGCTCTACTTTTCACTACGATTGCGAGAAAATAAAGTAATCCAAATCCAATAAATTTAAATGTACAATTTGTACAATTCTGGATATTTAACGAGATGTTTTTTCCGGTAACTTAATTTCAGTCCTCTGTGAAGATGTTCTCACTAGATGATGACATTTTCACTGTTGTAAATTATATTACGGTTACTAATTTCATTCGTAATTAGAGAAATATTCTAATGATTTCGCGTCAATGCCTTTTTTATTTCTTTTATAGCCGCAACGCTATGCACGCATTCTACCGAAGAGATATACCGCATATAGTTCCATTTTCAAATATAAATGTTCTTTTTTTTGTGAACCAGTAATAAGTCGAGTCCATAATCATGATTAAGTATTCTACATAAAAATAAAGACTTTTTCGTTTTTCAAGGCTCGTCGGAACAGACAAAAATTAAAAAGAAATTACTTTTTCCCCTAGAGCAAGAAATGCTATTTTTTCCCCGCTCTGGTACTCTACATTGACGGCCTTTTTGAGCAAGAGGAGTGAAAATATATATTACATGGGATTTAAAACATGACTAATGAAATCGTGGGTGTAGCTACACTTCTGCAAAACACTTCTGGGAATAGAGTCGTGATGTTATGCATGTTATGGTGTATTAGTACATTCCTTGTTCAGCAATATGTACCCATGTAGAAAATTAGCTAATAAACATTAACTCAAAGTCACAGTTATTAATTTTAACAACTAATTCAACATGGTGATTAATAGTGGGAACACAATAACTGATTTCTGATAAAGAGAAACATGGAAACCGTAAAAAAGTAAATTAAATACATTAGAATGGCAGCGGATTTGAAGAGAAAAGGTTGAACAAGGAGAAGGTAGGATTGAGTTGAATCGGCTATGTATGCTTGTCTGTCCTGACTGACTGAAGATTTACTACATGGATCAATCGCTTAACCTAATGTAGTTAAGAAAGTCATATTTTTATAATTAAACTAGCTGACCCGACAAACGTTGTTTTGCCATATAAATGTTTGGGGTGGACCACCCTTATCACTTAGGGGTATGAAAAATAGATAGTAGCCGATTCTCAGATCTATTGAATATGCATATAAAATTTCATAAAAATCGATCAAGCCGTTTCGGAGGAGTATGGCAACTAACATTATGACACGAGAATTTTATATATAAGAAAATTCTCGTGTCACAATGTTAGTTGCCATAGTCGTTTGCCGGGGTCAGCTAGTATATTTATAGATTTACACCGATTGACATAAATACAAGTTTTCACTATATTTATCTCTTTCTCAAAACATACACACACATACCTGGGGGTATGTGTGTGCGTGTTGGACCACGCACAATGAAGGGTTCCGTAGTTGGGATGAATTTATCCCAAAAACAAACTTAACTTTGCAGTTGAAAAACATATTCTCCCATACGGAATGTATGGGAAAAATGTTAAATGAAAAGTTAAGTTGGTCGATTATTACTCGTTAACTTGTAGAGCCTACTTAGCTATGATAGTTTTCCTTTTAATTTCGTTATATAAACTACTTCTGTGATTTTTTTCACACATCCAAAACCAACCATTTAGCTGGCAGGGGAGGGGGACACTTGACTCTAACAAAAATTAGCACTTTAAAGCTTAATATTTCGCAAACGGATTCCTGAATCCAAAAATGGTTTTCACATACTTGTATCATATGGCAATAGGCTCGCCCCCTGTTACATTGGACTTAAACATAACTGGCGAAATGTGGGTGTATTATACGGTACATCTCTGCCTAACACTTCGGGGATTACTGGCGTGATGTTATGTAACCTGAACCAGGCCTAGCGTACTCCGCATTTTAGATATGACACTACAAGTACGCGGCGGGCTCGTCTTGTCGGGCCAATTCAGTGAGTGTAACGGAGTCAAAAGATATAAGAGTTACGCGATAGAAAGAGAGGCAACTTGTAGGTGAATATAACTGTAGGTAATTAGCGCTGTGCGACCTGAATTTATAAATTACATTACGAGTACATAGTGAAATTAATTTGTAAAGTTATGTCTAACGCGGATAAAGAACTGAGAATCACGCATAATCTATCAAGCGTAATTTTCTGAAACCTTCACCATTTTAAAAATAACTTAATTATTGATCTTTTAGTATACGTGTTTTATTAAAATACCTTTTGCTTTACGTATAATAAATTAATAATGCATCTAATTTGGGACAGCGCTCCTTGATGGACGAGTCCTATTACTGGCTGGACGTACGACGCGTTGCGTGAGCTCAGTACAGAACACGCAAGCTAATCACTCAAGGTCACTGACATATATCTGCGTCTTATATAACGAAACCCCCTAAAGGGGTTAAATAGATGATGAAAGTTTGTATCGAAGTTCATCATTTTTGCCGATGGGAAAGCCTTGCAAATAATGAAAATGAAAAAATTGCCCAAGTGTGAGTCGAACTCGCACACCAATGGATCCTTTACTCAGGGGAGTAAGCAGATAAACAGGGGCTTAGCAGCAATGGTAGCCTAGTGGAGTGACCGTCGGACTGCCAAGTCATAGGTCTCGAGTTCGAACCCAAGGCACGCACCTCTGACTTTTCGGATTCATGTGCGTATTGTATAATTATCACTTGCTTCAAAAACGGTGAAGGAAAACATCGTGAGGAAACCGGCATGCTTGAGAGATATTTCTCGACGGCCTGCGAAGCCAAGTCAGAGGCCTTGGCGGCTTTATAACTCTGACACTAGGTTAGTCATTAACCACACTAAAAGAAGAAGAAAACTCCCCTGCTGGGACACAGGCCTCCTCTTCTAGAGGGAGTGGACTGTAAATCCACCACGCGGGCCCAGTGCGGGTTGGTAGACGTCATATGTCTTCGAATTTTTGGTTTTATAGGACATGCCGGTTTACTCACGATGTTTTCCTTCACCGTTTTGCTGAAATTATTTACAAAAAAAGTTTTTGCGAAAAAAAAAAACAACCGACCTCCAAAAAAAAAACACTACAAAGTGAAAAATAACTTTAATTTCGGAAGTCGGTGTCTTGTGTTTTGTATTTTCGTTTTTTTTTTTTGCCACCGACTTCCGAAATTAAAGTTATTTTTCACTTTGTAGTGTTTTTTTTTTGGAGATCGGTTGTTTTTTTTTCGTAAAAAGTTTTTATTTTTCACTTTTTAGTTGTGGTACCTACCCCACACACATTCGAATACTACCAGTGACAGAAACTTATCATATCATCTACATAATAAGTGGGAAAAAAATCGGTCCACAATTGACGGAGAAATCGGCGGACATACATAAAAAAAAAACATACGCGACGAACATATAACCTCCTCCTTTTTGGAAGTCGGTTAAAAAGTAATTTATAATTATAACTAGCTGCGCCCCGCGGTTTCACCCGCATAAGTCTAGATCCCGTGGGAAAAAAAAGCTATCCTATGTTCTTTTCCAGGGCATCATCTATATATGTGCCAAATTTCATTCAAATCCGTTCAGCCGTTTTAGCGTGAAAGCGTAACAAACAAACTTACTTTCGCATTTATAATATTAAGGATTGTTATTAATTAATTAAGTAGGATTCTATTCCAGCTATCGATAACGCAATAAACAAACTCGACGTCTGACATTTTAACTAAAGACCAGCATTATCTATTCCTGAAATACACTGAACTAATTAAATTAAAACTACAATGTTTTTAAAACAACCCACTGAATGCATAATATCTGCCACAGGAGAATAAACCCTATCTATTAGCGCAAAGGTCTCATTTACATTGAAAGTTATTCCTGAACAAAATTGTTGTCAAGCGATATTGAACTGTATTGCAGGTAAATAAGGTGTAGTTCGGATTCATAAGTGTTTTGATTAGATTCACCGTCAGATGCCACAGGGCCAGGAAAAGCTATGACGTAAATAGGACGAATAGTGACGTTCTACGGAAATTATCGATAATGTTCTATTTTTGACAAACGAGGTATCTGCAAGCGTCATGTTATTCCGCAGGTTATATGACGTCACATAAAATCCAACATGGCAGTTTATAGCGGATTGATAAAGTTACCGAAAAATAAAGAAAAATTTAATAACATCGGTATTCGTATAACCGAAGTCACATGTGATTAAATATGTCATGCAAATTAGTATGACTCCGGTCACACAAATGAAAACCAATACTATTTTCGTTTGTCTGTCTGTGATGTGACATTTGAGTACAGTCAACAGCAAAGTAGATGATCAAAATCAGAAATTCAATACGGATTGTGAACGGAGTTCGCGTCAGAACTGTGTAGCGTCGAAGTGATTCAAAAGTATGTGATTGTAAATTATACCAAACATTTACTACTAGTACAGCTGCTATATATTCGTGATCAGTTTTGACTACAAAAGTTATAAACTCAATTCGCATCAGAATTAAGAAGTGATTTTTTTTTTTTCAAAACTAGTGAACAGTTAAACTCAAAAATTAAATGATGAAACTGAGGCCACGTAATCATGAGGAAAATAATTCATATATACTAATTTTTTAATTATTAGGTAGCTGAATTGGATAAAAATTTGCAAATTTAATATATGCCAAATTTCATCCAATTGAACCCCGAAAAAAGCATATGTTCATTAAAAATCATATAATTGAAAAACTTTACTATTTTAGTTGTTTTTTTTTTTTGTATCTTCTGTCAAATATTTAAAAGTAGCTGATGTGATACAAAACGATAATTCAATAAATGCATTTTGTATGTTTGTGAATTTATATCAATGTTTCCTGATAGATCGACCCGTGCGGCTGTTAGTACTTAGCCACGAGCTCCTCCGAGCTCCTCCTTCTCCTATCGATAACAACCAATATTGTTATTACAAAGTAAAATAATTATTCGTTTGTTTAGATTAGATATTGGTTACTCAATCTCGGCTAAACAGATTTGAGAGAACAAACACAAAGAATATTCCAACAAATAACATAACTTTGGTTAAGTATTTAAACTTATTCGTCTTTAGTTTAACTTAGTAACTTAAACTAAAGACGAATCAATGTAAAGACTAATATAAATACATAAAAAGCATATAGGATATTAGCCCTCGCACAAATTGCCTTATTTTAGCGGAGGAAGAATCTGCCGCTGCAGCCTTCAGAAAAGCTAAAATGCAAAATGAATGAACACCAATGAATTCCTCCACATTTTATGCAAATAAACGATTTTAATTTTCTGATTTTTGAATGTTATACTACTGTCATCTGTGAAGCTACCTTTTTTTTTGTTAGCCTATATTGTGTCCCACTGCTGGGCAAAGGCCTCCCCTTTTTCCTTCCAAATCTCTCTGCTTTGTGCTCTCGATTTCCGCACAAAGCAGAGAGATTTCGGCAGATCCCGCAAACATGACCAGATCATCACACCACCTTCGCCGCGGTCTACCTCGACGGCGGCGTTGTCCTCCTTCAGGCGTCCAGTGAGTGACGATCTTTGCCCATCTCTCCGGGTGCATTCGTACGACGTGGCCGGCCCACTCCCACTTCAGCCTGGCTGTTTTTTTAGCAACCTTATTTAAAATAAATATAAATTATATAAATAAAAGAGTAATCTCACGAAAAAATCACTACATCAATTTTATTAAAGTCCGGGTATTGCAGCGCACGTCCATGTCCAGCAATCAAATTGAAGTCAGCTCACCACGTCTATATGAATCACCAATGGCCTTCTTATCACATTCACGATACGACGTGCAGCTGCCTTCTGCTATTTCTGTTCTGTGCTCGTGATTATAGATCTGTTATGTTTTTTTTTTTCGAGTTAACTTATTTTTTTTATAGGCACGTGTTTCTGTGAAAATGTATCTACCTATTAGCAAGAAAAATAGATTTACTTACCTATTTTTCTTGCTAATAGGTAGATACATTTTGTCTACATTAATAAAATCATAAATATATTATCACATATTATCATTAATACAAAATCTGTTGTCTAATACTAAATTAGTTTTTTTTGATAGCCTATATTGTGTCCCACTGCTGGGCAAAGGCCTCCCCTATTTCCTTCCAAACCTCTCTGCTTTGTGCGATTTCAGGCCATGTTGGCTCCGCAAACATAACTATACTCCGTTTGAAATAAGATTAGACATTTAACTAAACCCTTTTTACAGTCCGTTCAACCGATTTTGACTTTTATTGCGTTGGTAGCATGACAAATGGCAGCTGCAGTAAACAGTTGGTATTGTAACCACTTTTTTACTTTTAATGCCATCCTTATACTTACGGTATAGAAGTCAGAATCGGTTGAACGGACTGTAAAAAAGGTTTGTTTAAATGTCTAATCTTCTACCTCGACGGCGTTGTCCTCCTTCAGGCGTCCAGTGAGTGACGAACTTTGCCCATCTCTCCGGGTGCATTCGTGCGACGTGGCCGGCCCACTCTCACTTCAGTCTGGCGGTTTTTTCTCCAACATCCGCCACTTGAGTTATGAAATATATAATACTAAATATATTATCGTAATTTTAAATCTAGGAGTAAAAAGAAACCGGGGCAACTATCGATACCACAGCCCATACCGACCGTATCCCATCCCTACAACGCAACATTACACGTAGCGCATCTGCAGTGCGCCAGTGCAATCAATGCAGCCATCCCGGGCCCCGGACACAGCCTTACGTCACTAGGTGGGCAAGGAGGATGGGACGGGGGACAGGAAGGGGGTAGGATATCGAATTAATTGCGTAGGATGTGTGCTCGGATGGTATTTGTGATGGAGTATGTGGATAGATAGGTTTTGAATGATGTTTTGTAGCGTACCTAGACTTTAAAAAAAACAACCGACCTCCAAAAAAAACACTACAAAGTGAAAAATAACTTTAATTTCGGAAGTCGGTGTCTTGTGTTTTGTATTTTCGTTTTTTGCCACCGACTTCCGAAATTAAAGTTATTTTTCACTTTGTAGTGTTTTTTTTGGAGGTCGGTTCTTTTTTTTTTTTGTAAAAAGTTTTTATTTTTCACTTTTTAGTTGTGGTACATACCCCACACACATTCGAATACCACTACCTGCTACCAGTGACAGAAACTTATCATATCATCTACATAGCAAATGGGAAAAAAATACGTATTTTGTAGCTAACTCAAAAACTATAAAAGCAAAGTTAATAAAATTTATATGGGACCAATTCGAGAGCACACCCTTTCAAACAAAAAAATAATTTTCAAAATCGGTCCACAATTGACGGAGAAATCGGTGGACATACATAAAAAAAAACATACGCGACGAACATATAACCTCCTCCTTTTTGGAATTCGGTTAAAAAATCGTTTTCATTGGTGCAGTTTGGGGGCATAGATGTAGCCCTTACATACACTCACATACAAAATATTATAAAACATTTGAATGGCACTGAAACGCAGTCTCATGGACATGTGTAGTCTTCCCGTCTTAACCTATGATACACAAATTTCGCCACCCCCGCAGAATAATCGCGTAAGTGCTATTGTGGCGGTTTTGATGTTAATCCATATTCGTTATGTATAAGTCAAAATACATCACCTCAATTTTTTCCAGATTTTTACATCAATTATTTACGAAGTTACATACACACGATATACCGTAACATAATGTTATAATTCCGACCTTGATGATATAAAAACTTAATTACCTATTACATTATCAGAATTTTTTCGACTACACCAGAATAAACGCGTAATAGCCCATTAACGGTATCACTGTACTGCAAAAAACGCAAGTAATATTACATTGCAAAAAAAAAAAAAACAGTAGTTGATAAGACAAAATAACTCAAAGTAACATTAACGTTAAAAAAAAACTAAAACATTTCTGTAAAATGTTTTTTATCAATGACTCAAAAACAGTACCTTTTTAACACTTAATATTAATTAGATTATCTACAAAAAAAAAAATCTTTTAAACGACGTAAAAAACAAACTTCTATTCGGTATAGTCATAAAGTTATAGATCAATTTAGGTTTTTTTTTTTCTTGTAAAATTGACTTTTTAACCGACTTCCAAAAAGGAGGAGGTTATATGTTCGTCGCGTATGTTTGTTTTTTTTTTATTTTTTTAATAATAATAATAATAATAACCCCACCGCCGTATCTCTACGTTGACGTCGTGGTGGGGCTTGCGCGTTCCGAACTCTAGGTCTGTGCCAGTAGAGTTTACTTTGCCGGGACAGATCTAGAGTGAGGGACCAGACCAAAAGAGATACAATCCAAGCCAAGGTCGCACATGCCGAGGGCTGCATGGCTAGGAGAGAGCGCTAGTCGTTAGTGTGCCAACTCTGGAAAATAGGGGACCTCCAGTTTTATTTACCCTTGCCACAGTGAACGCAGGGCTCTGCTGTGGTCGACTTTTTATGTCCCTAGCTTCTCGTGGGAATTATCATGATAACAAGATCTAAAACAAAACAACGAATTCAGGCAAATAAGCCCTCAGCAGATGATGAAACTTCACCGGTTTCATTATCATCCTCTCCGAGGTCCATCTTTTCATCAATCGTATCATCACCACCTTCATATTTATCACGCTCATCAAGATCATCATCATCGTCACCGATGTCAGTAGACGTTGTGTCGGAGGCTACTACTGCCATAAACCCTTCACCCGCTACTGTCACAACCAATACGCGTAAAAAA
Source organism: Agrochola lychnidis (assembly GCA_963680765.1). Classification (NCBI taxonomy): domain Eukaryota; kingdom Metazoa; phylum Arthropoda; class Insecta; order Lepidoptera; family Noctuidae; genus Agrochola; species Agrochola lychnidis. The sequence continues at coordinate 4,744,120 of OY796874.1, read as the reverse complement.
TGGAGCGAAGACATGAACCAATTCATTTGGCGTACGTATTTAATTATCACCAATTTAGAAACTGAAACAAATTCATATCTTACATCATTGCACCAACAATTCATTAACAAATTTCCGCAAATGACTGTCTCGAAGCAAAGAGTTGGAGATCAACGAAGAGCAATAGTTAACAATAAATTACTTTCGGTCAGTACACTTGATACAATTAGATTAGAAGTAAGCAGAATGCTACAAACAGACACTACTATCTTAGATACATGCACCCGGACACCGACGCAGTTAAATACAGATCAATACAGCACACATTTACAACCGGAACCAAAACGTAGAATGAGGTGGTCAAACGAAATGAACGAAACTCTAATAAAATCCTATTTCATCGCTACGAAAATGGAAACAGATATGACTGTCTGGAGGAAAAAATTAAGAGAAATTTTCATTGAGTTCTATCCTCAATTGTCACATCTATCTGAGCAGAGAATATCAGATCAAAAAAGGGTCATTCTAAATAACAAAATGATATCAGATGAACGACTCCAAGACCTAAAAACGTATGCAGAGAATACAATTAACCAACCGAACCCTTATAGGCAATTAGATCATCACAATTTACTTATAGCTGCAGACAATACAACACAAGCACCCACAAATACTTACACAGAAACTGCACACGTTATTAATCAAACACAAACACAAGAAACAGAAGTAGGAACCGAGCCCAATTTCTTGAATAGCATTGACATTGGAGCCCTGACCACTATTATAAACACAGAACATAATACCACAAACGTCGAAATAAGCCAGGAAAGATGTCAAGAAATAAAGGAAACATTCTCACATACACTACAGCATTTCACAAGCATTCACCCCACAAAAAGAAATTACATACCTAAACAAAAACCATCAAAAAAATTTGCCCAAATAGTTAGCTACATTAATAACGTCATCCTTCCAAAATATGTCAATGCAGATACAGACTTCGAAACCCTGCAGACAGTAATATATAGTGCTGCTTGGACAGCTACTAAAACAAATGGAAGCAAACTTTCTTATATAACCTCTGAGAGTACGGCTTACATCAATCAGAAAAATAAGAAACCAAAATGGCAGAAAAGATTAGAATTAAGAGTTAAAGATTTGAGAACAAAAATTGGAAGACTCACAGCATACATGCAAGGAAACAGAGGCTGGAGGCTTGTTAGAGAGGTACACACAATACTAGAAAACTACAGAATACACTCAATTCATGAAGAACCGAACACACAACTCACACATTTCTTAGATACACTAAAACAGAAACTCACTCTTGTAAATAGTAGATTAAACAGGTATAATAATTGTACACTTCGTAAAACTCAAAATAATAAATTTAGGAACAATGAAAAGCAGTTTTATCGAATGTTAAAAAATTCGACCACAAACCAAACCGCACCCAGTAATAACGAAAATAACACAAACCATAGTTTACCGTTGGTACAAGAACTTCAACAATTTTGGTCAGGAATTTGGGAGAGGCCAATATGTCATAATAATGAAGCGGAATGGGTTAAAATAGAGACAGAAAACCATTTGCATACTGAACAAATGGAGTTCGAACAAGTTCCGATAGATACATTCCATGACGTCCTTCAAAAATTACACAATTGGAAAGCACCCGGTTCTGACTACATTCACAACTTTTGGTATAAAAAATTTACACACACTCACCCATTCCTGTATAATTACATCAACACCTTTATTAAAAATCCAACAACGATGCCTACATACATAGCGGAAGGAATTACGTATATGATACCAAAAGACAGTAACGACAGCACCAACCCAGCAAAGTACAGACCAATAACATGCTTACAAACAATATATAAAATAATAACATCATGCATCACTCAAATCATTTATAAACACCTAGAATCAAATTCAATATTATCGGAAGAACAAAAAGGCTGTCGAAAATTTAGTCAGGGCTGCAAGGAACAACTTACAATAGACTCGGTTATACTCAAACAGGTCCAGCAGAAGAAGAAAGATCTATATACTATGTATATAGACTACAAAAAAGCGTACGATTCTGTCCCACACACTTGGCTACTTGAAATTTTAAATATATATAAGATAAACCCTCAAATCATTGCCTTTTTAAATAATACAATTACACAATGGACAACACGTTTACATCTTAAAACATCTACAGGTATTATTGAGACAGAACCCATCAAGATCCAACGAGGCATATTCCAAGGTGACTCGCTTAGCCCACTATGGTTCTGTCTTGCCTTAAACCCGCTATCAAATAAGTTAAATTCACTAATGCCAGGATATAACCTAAATTACAATGACACTATAGATGGCACACGTACGGGTAGACACGACTGTAAAATTAACCACCTACTCTACATGGATGACATAAAATTGTATGCTTCTTCACCAGAGGACTTAAATGAACTCGCAAATGCCACAGACAAATTTTCGAGCGATATAGGAATGGAATTTGGAATTGATAAGTGTAAAATCAATTCAGTCAGAAAAGGTCAAACATACGAACACTCATATACCACACAGTCAGGTGAAACCATAGATTCCTTAGATGAACATGGAACATACAAATACTTAGGATATATTCAAGCGAAGCAAATTAAACATAAGGCAATAAAAAATAAACTTACACAACAATTTAAACATAGACTAAAATCCATTTTAAACACTCAATTGTGCTCCAAAAATACTATTAAAGCAATAAATACCTATGCGATACCCGTCCTTACATATTCCTTTGGTATAATAAGCTGGACCAAAACGGAACTTAAAAGCCTACAACGCGTCATAAACACCAGTTTAACCAAACACAGAAAACACCACCCTCGATCTTGCATACAGCGACTAACACTACCCAGGAAAGAAGGAGGACGAGGAATAATAGATATAACGAACCTACACAATAAACAAATCAGTACCCTTAGAAAATATTTTAATACAAAAAGCACAACCTCTACCCTACACAAAGCAATAGTTTATAATGATCGAAAACTAACCCCGCTAAACATGTCTGATAAAACTAATCAAATTAACGAGAAACAGACCGACAGACAGACTAAAATATCGGAATGGACCCAGAAGTCTCTCCATGGAAGACATCGCCAAGACCTTTGCCAACCTAACGTCGACAAATTAGCGTCGAACGAATGGCTCAGACGTGGAGATTTATTCCCTGAGACTGAAGGGTTCATGACAGCAATTCAAGACCAAGTTATTGAAACCCGTAACTACCAAAAGCACATCATGCGAGTTCCTCTTTCAACAGACATTTGTAGACGATGTCATAGTTCTTCTGAAACGATTCAACACATTACTGGAGCATGTAAAGCAATAGTACAGACTGACTATAAACACAGGCACGACCAAATAGCCAACATAATTCATCAAAAACTTGCCATTAAATATAAATTAGTTACTACACCTCCAGTACCTTATTACAAATATACTCCAGAAACAGTTCTTGAAAATACAACACACAAGCTATACTTTGATCGAGCCATCCTCACAGACAGAACAACACATTACAATAGACCAGACATAACTTTAATAGATAAAATTAATAAAACCGCGCAAATTATTGACATAGCAGTTCCAAATACACACAACCTACAAAACACTATAGCAGAAAAGCTGTCGAAATATACAGATTTAAAAATAGAGATGAGCCGAATGTGGCGATTAGGCAGCGTTACCATTATCCCTGTAGTACTTTCAACCACCGGTGTCATTCCCAAACAACTGCATCAATCTTTAAAAACACTGGACGTAGCTCCCTCCACCTACCAAACCCTACAGAAAGCTGCGATCCTGAACACTTGCAGAATTGTCCGAAAATTCCTGCAGAACGACAATGACGCACAAATATCACACGCACAGACATCATTCACCACTGCAACACAAAGCCAAAACATATCATCACCACGCCATTTATTATCATCAATTATCACTTAGTTTAAGTAGTAGGTACTTTTCAGGGGTAGCACTTGGCTTTGGCCCGTGTTACCCTATAAAAACCGGCACAGGTCGAGATACAAAAATGTATACCAACAAATAATAATAATAATCCATTTAATTCAGGCGACAGAGGCCCATAAATAAATACCTTAACCTAAACATACATATTTTTTAAAATTATAAACAAATCTTGTGTTAGTAAATAAGGCTTAGACTATGTTAGTAGCACTTCACTATGCACTAGCATGACTTAGTGCCGTCTTGTGGAACTTGTCCGCGGAAGCGACGGAACACCACGTCCTGTGGCCAAAAGTCTTCTTGCATGACGAGGGGCAGATAAAAGTTCGGTACACGCACGACGAACGCCTTGAAATTGACGTTCCGGTGCGACTCTAATAACTGCACCCTCGGCGCGTACCTCGTCTTTTGGCGCACGTACTCCACGATGTCTTCCGCCTTAGTGTTGTAGTGCAGGCGGGAGATGTACACCGGTGTGTTAGGCTTAGCGGCACGCAGGCTCACTTCGGGGCCCGTAGGAGCTTTGCCGCAGCGGTTCTTGTTCGTTCGCGATCGGCGCTTCCTCCTTTGCACCGTCACGAAACCATCATCATTATCAGCCAAATTCGGTGCCTTTTCAGGCAAGGGCTTGATAATAGGAACGCCAGGGGCACTCGCGGTGACGCTAGCGAAATCCCTTTGTAGGGGTTTCGCCAGGGCTGCAGACACTGGCAGCGGGATAGGGCGCGGGGCTCGGGCGGCGATACACAGAGGAGCCGCGGTGACGAGCACGGAGCTGCGGGGCGCGCCGGTGGGGCGCTCTGCAAGCTCAGCAATCGACGTATGCGCTGGCGACGAAACTGCTGACGCGGAATTCGACAACGATACATCGAGGCCGGCTCCGCGACATGTGTTTACGTTTGACGCATCGACAGGTGACCTAATTACCGCCACACTGTTGCGCAAATCGCTAACTTCATTACGCAAATCAGTGACGGTGTTTTGGGAGGCGTCTAATTTCGTTAGCACATCCGCGAGGCGGGCCTTCAGAAAGACAATGTCCTTCAGAAGGCTGGTTACATCGACGTGGTCGAAGGTGACGGGAGGAAGCTTGTGTAGCTCCTTCGCCACAAACGTCGGCACATCGTCAGGGTCGGTCTCCTTGAATAGCGCGATTATATCCTGCAGGCTCCTCTTAGTCCCGTCACGCCGGCGGGACACCATCTGGTCGCGCTTGTTCAGCACACTGTACAACAACAGCTTGGCAGCAGCTATGTCATCCTCGCTGAAGTTCGTTGCGCAGATCTGGACAGCAGACACCTCGTCCATCACATCCAGCTTCTATGCTTCTAGCTTTTTATGTATGTCCACCGATTTCTCCGTCAATTGTGGACCGATTTTGAAAATTATTTTTTTGTTTGAAAGGGTGTGCTCTCGAATTGGTCCCATATAAATTTTATTAATTTTGCTTGGATAGTTTTTGAGTTAGCTACAAAATACGTATTTTTTTCCCACTTAGTATGTAGATGATCTGATAAGTTTCTGTCACTGGTAGCAGGTAGTGGTATTCGAATGTGTGTGGGGTAGGTACCACAACTAAAAAGTGAAAAATAAAAACTTTTTACAAAAAAAAACAACCAACCTCCAAAAAAAAACATTAAAAAGTGAAAAATAACTTTAATTTCGGAAGTCGGTGTCTTGGGTTTTGTATTTTCGTTTTTTTGCCACCGACTTCCGACTTTTTTTTTGGAGGTCGGTTGTTTTTTTTTGTAAAAAGTTTTTTACACTTGCGCTTTTATTCTGCGGGGGCGGCGATTTGGTCTTTGACTAACATCAAGAAGTCCAAACTCAAGGTCTGCCAACGAGCAATGGAGTGCAGTATACTAGGCGATAAATTAACGGATCGTGTTCGAAACACAATACTGCGCTCCAAACCAAAAATAACTGACGTGGCTCAAAAGGCTGCCCAACTTAAATGGGACTGGGCAGGACATGTCTGCCGCATGCCGGACAAACTGTGGGCCCAAATAGCACAGAACGGGTGCCCTGAGACAGTGAGGCGGGGTCGCGGCAGACCACGTAGGAGATGGCGGGACGAGCTGGATAAGTTCCGTCAAAACTGGAAGGAGGACGCGCGGGCTCGCGAAAGGTCGAAGGAGTTGAGGGAGGACATTGCCCAAGAGTAGGCAAATAAATAAATTTGAATTTGGGACAGCGTAGGATAGTAAAAAAAAACAGTGGCACTCCAGGAGTGCCGACAGAAGTGAAAACATAAACAATTTTACTGTTCAGGAAATAATATATCGCGCGTTGATGTCTTTTTAATAGTCAAAAGCTGGTGTCGTAACAGTGTCGCGAAATCAATAGATTTGAGATGGGATTTGTTTAAATGCCCAACGCGCCTAAAGAAGTTTTCACTTCAAAAATTAAGAGTGAGTGAGTGACTAAGGAGTTTCTTGCCCATTCTTTTCCATACGAAACTACTTTTCGGAAGGGGCACCTAGAATAAATTCTAATTTCTTGTAAATTTTTCGAAATAAATGATTTGACTTTGACTTACAATTGTACAGGTACACCATTGTGTATTCCTTTTAAATAATTACCCAGTTCATCTGTCACGACCATAAACGATAGTCGAAATGGGCCACTCTGGTTTAGGACTTCTCTACTTAAAAACTTACTTATCTACATGCATATTTAATTGACGTACCTAGTGAGTTCCGTTTACGACATACACAAATATATTTAACTAGACCTAATTATTTGTCAAAGAAAATAAATACAATGTCAATACAATACAATCCGCACAGTGTTCTGAGTCTAGAATAAGAGAGAATATTCTCCGAATTGCCAATGTTAGCCAGCACAATTTTAATTGTTGATCTTGACAAAAACAGAATACAGCTGATATTGCGAGTAATTTAATGTTAACTTAACCGCCTACAAATTACGTACGAGCAAGAAAACTTAATCACGTCGCAACAGATTTTTGCTATTACATTTACAGTAGGCGCTACAAACATAATTGTGTTTGTTCAAACACAAGCACCCCGGTTCTAAGAATGGTGCATAATTTAAAAACATCTGGGGTTGAAACTTAAAACCCCTTGAGGCTGGTAGCTGAAAATTAAATGCAAATTTGCCTCTGTTTTCTTGAAATCTTAAAGTTCAGGGTTTAGCTAACTTAAGTAGGTAAACTAGGTTTACATCTAGGAAAAAGGAAAGGTTTTTCAGTTTATCTTGGATTTTTCAGGGCATGTAATTTTTTATTCGAAATAAGTTTCAGGTTGCTTGCAAAATATTCGTGAGGTCGGTGTACCTCTGCACATCCCTTTGGGAAATACAGGCTTTAAAAGTGTTCAACCAAAAAGTTGACAACGTCGCAAATAGCTGTCAAATATTCACCTGTTTTGATTAATTTGGCAATATAACTGTTTGGAAATAAGAAATATGGCTAACTAGTGAACTAGAATAATAAAAATGAATTGCAATAATAATTAAATTTGATGTTGTAACCGTTTTAGGTGTAAAAAAGGCATTTGGAAATGTCCAAATACTTTTTTTTACATCTAAAACTCATATTTTAGTTCATTAGTTATCCTTCTCATTTCCATACAGTAATATTGCCAAATTAATCAAAACAGCGAAATATTTATTTTGACAGTTATTCGCGACGTTGCGCACTTTCTGGATAAACGCTTGTGATAAAGAGAAGTATGAAAGAGAAAGACATGCAAATAAATTGCACCCTGACGACCCCATTACCGTCCTCCAGGAGAGCAGTAGGGAAACCAGCACAATGAACAAAAACAGACGCCTGCCGTCATTCCGACCTCGCCGCCGAGGTCCTTTGCGATCGCGACCGCGTCCCCGAGTAAATGATACTCCCCCCGACCCTTGCTCGTTAACGAGGTGCCAGCAGTTGTTGCAGCTGAGCACGTAATAGTAATAGTAATAGTAATAGTCCATTTATTTGTGAGAATATTGTTACAGAGATGTTACATGGTTTTTATAGTTCATAATATTCTGCCGTTTCCGGCGTACAAATACATTGTCAGGGTTTTGGTTAGTTTATTGGATTACAAATTAATTTTATTGAATTAAATAAATTAGGATAACATTCAAATTGCAAATTAGTCAAATAAATCAGCTATGGATATGTCAAAAAGAATTCATTAAGTCAAAGATAGTAAGAAGAGAATAATTAGAATGATAATAATTATTTCCTAATATTTATGTCAGTTTTTCATTCATAAAATCATTAATCGAGTAGTAGCATTTACATAAGAGGTAATTGAATAATTTACATTTAAATGTACTAAAGCTTAAAGTTTTAAAACAGTCCGGTAGTTTATTAAAAATTTTGGTCGCCATACAAAATACATTATTTGAAAATAGTTTATTATTCCGTCTAGGTACACGAAGCATGTGAACTTTGCGGCTAGGTCTGGATACAACATCATTATGCAGAACAAATTCATGCTTATTTTGGTACACAAAAATACAAATTTCAAAAATATATAATGCCGGGAGGGGTAATATTTTCATTTTTTTGAATAATGGGACACAGCTGTCCATTGGGTGCGCACCACATATTGAGCGAATACATTTCTTTTGGGCTCGAAACACTCTGTTAAGTTCCACAGAATTACCCCACATTATAATGCCATAACGCAAAATTGATGCGACATAGCCATGGTATGCACATAGTGCCGCATCAACACTAGCCACACGTGTTAATCTGTACAAAACGAATACAAACCTATCTACCTTTGTGCAAAGTTCGTCAATATGAGCTTTCCAGTTACAGTGTTTGTCTATTGTTATTCCTAGGAACTTTGTACTCTCAACCTCTTCAATTGTGTCATTATCATGCTGTATTTTTAATTGCGGACGCTTACTGTTGTAGGTTTGGAACTGGATCATTTTGGTTTTGTTAAGATTAATATGGAGATTATTTTGTTTCAGCCATGTGATAATTTTATTTAGTGTCTCGTTTATTTCGGTCTGGTACTCACATAAGTTATAATTATCATTAAGAATGCTGAGGGTCGTATCGTCAGCATATAGTATGCAGTTGTGGGAGGTTACTTTAGCTAAGTCATTAGCATACAGCAGAAACAAAAGTGGCCCCAGTATGGTTCCTTGGGGAACACCACAATTATTTTCCCGATAGGGAGATCTGCAGACGATTTTTTGGTGCCCTGTTTGTTTCGAGATCTCAACACATTGTTGTCGATGGGTGAGGTAGCTTTCGAGCCATTTCAACGCGTTTCCTCTAATCCCATATCGATTCAATTTGAGAAGAAGCAATTTATGGTTGACGAAATCAAAAGCCTTGGACATATCTAGGAAAATAGAGGTAATTGGTATTTTATCATTAAGACTTTTGGTTATCAATTTTACTAGAGCAAAACATGCCAGTGTGGTAGATTTTTTTTTCCTAAAACCAAATTGTTCTTCATTTAAAATGTCGTACTTTGTTATGAAGCTGTAAAGTTTTTCATGCATTACTTTTTCAAAAACTTTTGAAATTATCGGTATGAGCGTTATGGGACGATAGTTGTTCATATCATTAGTGTCACCCTTCTTGTGGATTGGTTTAACAATAGAGAGCTTTAAGCGCGAGGGGAATAGGCCTTGACTAAATGATAGGTTAATCATATGACTAATATGTGATGACAAAAATGCTGAGCATAATTTGAGGATGTTGGTATTTATGTCATCATAACCTGTAGAGTTGGTGGATTTTAAAGAATTAATTGTTTTGAAAACAGTACTCACATCGGTTGGGGTTAAATAAATAGTATTTGGAAGGTCAGCTATCGGTGGCGTGAAGACAAGATATGGGTCAGTGGTCTTATTTGTCATGTCAATAAAAAAATTATTAAAAATGTCAGCTATTGTTTCTGGTTGTGTGTAAGTTAGTTGGTCCAATTTAATTTCATTTATGTCTTGTGCATTTTTTGTGTCACTACTGTTACTTTTGATTATTTTCCAGGCAGCTTTAAATTCCTTGACTAATAATCATGATCAAAACTTTGATCCAGCCCGTCCCATCCTTGATGTCCTCCCTCCGGTTGATGCCCTAAACCGAGGTTCGTACCCCACAGGGGGTACCCTTTTTTTTGGGTGGGAAATCATCAAATAACTTCTCCCGTTCTGGGCGGAGCGGGAGGGCGTGTCAGACTCTTACTGACTAAAACCCACCCGTGTTCCTTCGGTTGCCCTGTTGCCGGGGGCCACGATGTCCCTGTCGGTTTTCTTCGAACCCCCGGCAGGCATTGGTCCTAGCGGACCCGTCAATTCTGCTGACATCTCTTTGAGGCGCGCGTGGAACACAACGCGCCGTCGACCCGGGCTTGGTCCTTATCGGACGGCGAGCTACCCACACCCACAGCGCTTGACGTAAATTAACGTAATTTTAGTAGATGAGTTTTTAATCACGTCTAAACTTGTATGGAGTAGTGACAGGCGCTGATTAATTTGACAGAACTAAACTAAAATTTATCTTCTGTCCTTTTCTTAATGAAATAGAAAGAAAAAGCTGCACTGAACTTAAATTTAGTTTAGTTTGTGAACAAGGGAATCGGCACCAATTACTCTCATTAATAGAGTTTTCTCGCTTACCCAGTTCTCACTTACCCAGGTTTGACTATAATAACTAAAGTTATTCTAACTATTTTCGAGATAACTACGGTTGATTCACAAAATATGTTCATAACGCATATTAGTCGACTCAACTACTGTTTTACTTACTTAATGTTGATTAAACAAAAATTATTCGCACTAACGAACGATTAATCTAATGATTTTTTTAGATATTGAATAATTCAACTATGTATGAAATACCTAATGTACCTTTACTTTTCTTCATTAATTCCTGTTTTGACTTCAACTTAATGACCTATGTGAATGAACCATGATTCAACAATTTTTGTAACGGATAATTAGACAATGGTGGAAACATTTCTGCGAGACACTTGGAAGTAGCGCTCGCCGGCCGCTGCCGCGACCCGTTCGCTTCTCTCGCTCGGCTCGCGCGTGTTTGGTCACAGTTCTAACCTAACCTAACCTATTTCACCCAGTTCAAAATGACCTATCATACAATCTGCTTGCGACTAGATAATTAGACGATGGTAAAAACATTTCTGCGGCAAGTAGGTACAAGGTGTACTTGTACACATTGTGGAATACAAGTAAAGTATTGAGTATATTTTTAACCGACTTCCAAAAGGAGGAGGTTCTCAATTCGACTGTATGTTGTTTTTTTTTTTTTTGTATGTTTGTTACGCGATTACTCCGTCAATTATGAATTGATTTTGATGGTTCTTTTTTTGTTTGGTAGATCATACTTCAGAAGTGGTCCCATATAAATTTTATTAACTTTACTTGGGTAGTTTTTGAGTTAGCTTCAATAATACATATTTTTTCCTCACTTAGTATGTGGATGATATTATGATAACTTCCTGTCACTGTTATTTACATAGCAGGTAGTGGTATTCGAATTTGTGTGGGGTAGGTATCACAACTAAAAAGTGAAAAATAAAAAACAACCGACTTAAAAAAAAACACTACAAAGTGAAAAATAACTTTAATTTCGGAAGTCGGTGACAAAGAACGAAAATTAAAAACCAAAGACACCGACTTCCGAAATTAAAGTTATTTTTCACTTAAAAGTGTTTTTTTTGAAGTTGGTTGTTTTTTTTTTTCTTCCATACTTTTCTATTAGTCTTCACTCAGTAGAGTCAGTAGTCACTCCGTTTCTAGTCATATCATATTTCAGTACCTGGGCGACCGAGCTCTACTCTGGTGAAAATAGAGAATGCTCATTTAATAGTATAGGAAAGATCACACCTACTAACCCATATTATATAGTAACTACTAATTCCATGCTGCCACAATAGTAGGTACTTACTAATTCCATGCTGCCTTGTCATTATTCTCATGTCATTATTCAATATTCGGGCGACCGAGTTCAGCTCGTGTGAAAATACGGAGACAACGATTTTTCCGAGTTAAGAGACCTAGCTAGATCGATTTTTACCTATATTGCAACTTTCATCGAAATCGTTAGAGCCGATTTCGAGAACGTGAGTACAACTCTATATACAAACAAATATATTTACAAATATTGCTTGTTTAATAATATAGGATAGGCGACAGTCGAACGAAAAAAGCGATGGATGCTCATTTTGAATAAATTTTATTAAATTAAATCACTTCTTAATAAAAATAATGGAAGTCTTAAAGTCTAATAATTTATTTCAAGTTTGCATTAAAATATATTTTCACTCCTCTTGCTCAAAAAGGCCGTCATTGTAGAGTATCAAAGCGGAGAAAAAATAGCATTTCTTGCTCTAGGGGCAAAAGTGATTTCTTTTTAATTTTTGTCTGTTCCAACGAGCTTTGAAAAACGAAAAATTCTTTTTTCTTATGTAGAATAATCATGATTATGGACTCGACTTATTACTGGTTCACAAAAAAAAGAAGAATTTTTTATTTTTGAAAATGGAACTAAATGTCTTCTCTTCGGTAGAATGCGTGCATCGCGTTGCGGCTACAGAAGAAATAAAAAAGGCATTGGCGCGAAATCTTTAGAATTTTTCTCTAATTACGAATTGAATTGGTGACCGTAATATAATTTACAACAGTGAAAATGTCATCATCTAGTGAGAACATCTTCACAGAGGACTGAAATTAAATTGCCGAAAAAAATTTTTGTACATTTAATAAAATAAACTATTTAATATTTTATTGGATTATTTTATTTTCTCGCAATCGTAGTGAAAAGTAGAGTGTAACACACGGCGCTAAAACCCATTATAACTCGGTTTCTATTTACTCCCTCGCTTTCAATGGGTTATTTTAGCCCCTCGTATAACAATCTACTATTTTAAACGTCAAAATGGTGTAATAAAAAAAATCTTTTCATTTCAGACACATTTGGCCCATAATGTTGTTAGTAGAAACGACTTACAAACTGTTATTAGTTAAACAATTAATAATGCTACGGTTTCCTAGAAAACCAGCGGCTGCCGTGATGGCAGTGGTGTAGATTCATCTTTCATGGGATACTGTTTAAAATGTTACAATAAAATTCCTCCCCACATACTTCAACTGAATGAGACGAAATTCAAATCTTGTATAAACCGCACACTATGCAGGCAGGCATATTATACGTTGGGGGATTACATCACTGATAAAAATGCTTGGCTCAATGCTGGTCCTGCTCCACAACCACAACTAATTGATTAACATTTGCAAATACTGTTGGAGCTGCTGAAGATTGTAAGACCATCTTTGCATTGTATAAACTCAATCTCTTTTGTATTATATAATTGCATAGCACACTATGTGAGCACTATGTACTAAAGAGTTACCATTTACCGGGTAATATGTCTTGCATTGACTTGAATGTGCCCTGGCGGCTGTGAGTATGTCATGCTCACTCAAATGTTCCGCTGATGGTGGCGCGTGTGTTGGATCATTTAGCTCCCTTCAAAATGGTTGAGCTGAATGGTGCTAATCCATGCGTCATGTTCGTGAACGGGCGCCGTCAGTTGGGACTGGTCATTTCTTAGCTGCCAGGGCTTATTTTTAATTTATTTTTGAATTGTTCTTTTTTATCTTTTTATTACGGACGCTTCTCATGTGCACGTCTTTCTACATTGTTCTCACATGTATAATTTCAACATGAATGATGTAACCAATATTTTGTAACAATTTTTTATTTAAAAGAGTGTCCGTGGAGTTTCTTGCCCGTTCTTCTCCATAGGTACCTACTACGCTTTGAAATGGGCAACTAGCTTCATACCTATTTCTGACTGACCGATTCCTTGACAATTCAAAAGTGCCTGTAAATGGTTTAATTGAAATAAATGTTTTGAGTTTGAGTTTGAGTTTGAGTTTGTTGATTTTACGGTGACAAAGATCGCTCTCTAGGAAAACACACCAATGTTCATTAATAACGTTTCAGTGACGTCATTCGCCGGTAAATAGCGGACACTATGGACAAGACAAGAGGAGAGGAGATGTGTTTTAAACAACCAATAGAATTTCGTTATTCACATATTTCGTCTCCTATCAGCTTCAGTGGAGACCACTGAGCGGAGATTTATCATGTTTATATGGCGCGATTGAAGCGGAGATGTGAGCTGTGCCTCGCAAACTGACAACGACAGGGCGCAGCGGAGACGAGAAGAGATGTGAGAGACGTGCAGAGAGCGGCGCCGTAACAGTTCCGCTCTAGCCAGCACACATCTCCACCCCAGTCTAGCCAGCACGCGTAGCATGACCACCGTAGAAACGGGTTTTGTCGACGGAAGAATAGACAAAATGACAGATTGTGATTGTTTATTTGTCATTTTGTCTATTCTTCCGTCGACAAAACACAACTTCGGTAGATACACTCTATCTGAAAAACATCTCTTCTCGTCGCTTTGGACATTTCCGCAAATCTCCGCTTTGGTGCATTTGACAGCCCAGAAATCATCACAAATTTTGCAATTATTATTCTCTGTGCCAATCAACTCATCGAGTAATTTAGCCTCACAAACCACTGTGATTAAAAATACACACATTTAAAAAAGGAACAACTTAACCACCACATATTAATACCAACCGGTACTGCAACTCATCTGATATTGCAAAAACATGAGTTCACATAACACGACCAAAAAATCTTGATCCTTCAGGGTGGCGCCACTTACGAAGGCAAACCAACATCCATTCAAATCCAGTACACTTCAGTTTAGTTCCAAAAAGCGCCGTATGTCAAAATATAATAGTTGTTCAATAATATTGGATGAAGTAACGCTTCCTCTGCGCGCAATCGACTTTTTATTTCGTTTTTTCGTTTTCATTCAATATCCGGTAGTAATAATCAAAATGTTGGAAATAAAAAAGTTACATTGATTGGCTATTGATCGGATGAAAAAGAATCTTTCTATTTCATTAAGAAAAGGATAGAAGATAAATTTTAGTTTAGTCCTGTCAAATTAATCAGCGCCTGTCACTATTCCATACAAGTTTAGACGTGATTAAAAACTTGCCTACTAAAATTACGTCAATTTAAGCGCTGATTAATTTGACAGTACTAAACTAAAATGTATCTTCTGTCCTTTTCTTAATGAAATAGAAAGAAAAAGATGCACTGAACTTAAATTTAGTTTAGTTTGTAAACAAGGGAATCGGCACCAATGTTTAAATTATATAGTGAAGTATCTGAAATTGTTACCATCGCGGGTAGAACCTAGATGAGGCTAGCAGAGGTCTATGCTCAGCAGAGGGTGTAGTCGGGCTGTGACATTGATTTTACATTCTGTGATTACTTCCTCACACACTGACTTAATATTTATTTAATGTTAGGAAAATCGTCTACTTCTACAATGTTTGTAAATATGTGAGCACCATGCATTTATCACATAGTTAAATTTTCCTTCATTGCTTCATGTGTAATTCTTTTTACCTATTGTGGAATGATTTTATTCTAGGTGCATCGTCTTCACATATAATTATTTAACTAAAGTACGTATCTATACAAACTATTGTAAAATATTTTAAAAGAGTAACGGTGGAGTTTCTTGCCCATTCTTCTCCATACGAAAACTACCATTTGGAAGGGGCGACTAGAATCAATTTTATTATTTTGTAAATTTTGACGTTCAAAAGTGCCATACATGGGCCTATTTGAAATAAATGATTTTACTTTGATTTTGTGGATGATGACGACTGGATGATCCGGAGTTATTTTAAAATAATAATTATTTAACTTTTGAGTTGGCAAATATTCAATTTCAAATCATTTAATTCGAGTAACAAAGACTCATATTATAATAGTCATATACGTTTTCAAATATATTTAAATATAATTTTTTACAAACAAATTTAGATTACATTGTTAGTAAAAAAAAAAAACAATAATAAATATATCACTGTCTTATTATGGAAAATTGCTACCGACCCCTACAGACCTGCAACATAAAGGAATTTTCCTACTCTATACCAAACACCAGTGACCAGTCGAAGATAGAGCAAAAGCATTACTTTATATCTTCTATATCTCTCTTGGTGTTGTCCGAATTATGCCAAAATGTGCGCGTCCAAAATTTAATTTACAAGGTACTTCCAAAATCATAAAAATAATGTGTTTTTGAAGTGAAAACTTCTTTAGGCGCGTTGGGCATTTTTGAGATGAGATTACACCATTGATTTCGCGACACTATAACGGAATTTACCAACACCGAAAGACATCAACGCGTTGATTACCGCGGTGCCGATTTTTTTTCAAGTTTTCACTTCTGTTGGTTTTCCAAAATTTCGCCTACCATCTTCTCTACCAACCCTCATGGGAACCGACAGACAATTTAATTACCACAGCGACTGTGCTTGTGAAACCACTCTGTGGGTCATTGCACTCAACAGGTTTTTAGGATAAGACAAACAAATTCACAGACACGTCTTGAAATGTTTGCATCTGAATAACATTAAGGCACTTTAGCATTAGATTGCAGTGATAGCCTAGTGGTGCGACCGTCGGACTGCCAAGTCATAGGTCTCGAGTTTGAACCCAAGGCACGCACCTCTGACTTTTCGGAATCATGTGCGTATTGTATAATCACTTGCTTCAAAAACGGTGAAGGAAAACATCGTGAGGAAACCGGCATGCCTGAGAGATATTTCTCGACGGCATGTGGAACCAAGTCAGAGGCCCATGGGCGGCTTTTAAACTCTGACACCAGGTTAGTCAGTAACCACACGATAAGAAGAATACTTTAACATTGTGTCCTGTATGTCCTATCGTCTGCACGTGACAGGAGCTGATAGACGCTAGTGGTGGCGCCAAACATGTGGCCGAATTCTGGTCCGAGTCCATTTAGATTGCCATCGACACCCTAACTCAAACTCAAAGCATTTATTTCAATTAAACCATTAACAGGCACTTTTGAATTGTCAAAGAATCGGTCAGTTAGTCAGAAAGTTGAAGCTAGTTGCCCATTCCAAAACGTAGATCTCTATGAAGAAGAACGGGCAAAAAACTCCAAGGACGCTCTTTTAAATATAGATATTACAAAATCCTGGGTACATTATTCTTGTTGCTTCTATATGTGAGAACAATGTACAAAAAATAATCAAAGCAATTGAAAATATATTAAAAACAGGCCCTGGCAGATAAGAGATGACCAGTCTCAACTGACGGCGCCCGATCACGAAAATGACGCGTGGATCAGCATCATCCAGCTCAACCATTTTGTAGGAAACCGAACAAACAATAAGAAGGCCCGTTTTATGTGCCACCAAAACTACCACTACACAACACAGTTCTAATAATACCACCAATTAATTCATCACTACTGCTCTAAAAACGGTGAAGGACAACATCGTGAGGAACGTGGCATGTCCTAGGACCGAAAATTCGAAGACATGTGACATCTACCAACCCGCACTAGGCCCGCGTGGTAGATTACAGCCCACTCCCTCTCGAAGAGAGGAGGCCTGTGTCCCAGCAGTGGGTTCTTTGACATAGTCTCATTAAGATATATGCCAGTGACCTTGAATGGTTAGCTTGCGTGTTCTGTACTGAACTCACGCAACGCGTCGTACGTCCAGCCAGTAATAGGACTCGCCCATCAAGAAGCGCTGTCACGAACTGGACGCATTATTAATTTATTATACATAAAACAAAAGGTATTTTATTAAAACACGTATACGAAACAATCAATAATTAAATTATCTTTTAAATGGTATAGGTTTCAGAAAAATACGCTTGATAGATTTCGCGTGATTCTCAGTTTTTTATCCGCGTTAGACATAACTTTACAAATTAATTTTACTATGTAATATAAACATAATCTAAAATATTCCTATATTAAATAATTAAAAAAATGCTCTAATTTAACATGTATTTTTTCCAAATCATTAACACTACTCGTTTAGACGTGATCTTTAGTATAAAATCATTAAAAGTCGGTTATCGTCGCCTTAAGACCCTAAGCCATGGAATATCAAAACGAACACGATTTAAGTACAGATACTTTAAACACAAGTTAACCAGTACCCTAATTGCGTAATAGAAAACAATCACAATTTGTTTCGATTTGAAACAGATTGCTAATCCATTGCTTCATAAGTTGGAAAAAAAAATCTTCTCAACAACGTAAATAACGCAATGAATGTTGTTGAATTGTCAAAATGAAACAAATTAGGCAAAATTGTTTACGAAAATAAGTTACGCAATTAGGGTACAGAACACATCCCGTGGTGGTGCAACAAGCCACTAGTGATAAAAATGACAGCAAATCATCACCATAAGCCATCTTCGGTGCCCGGGTCGACGGCGCGTTGTGTTCCACGCGCGCCTCAAAGAGATGTCAGCAGAATTGACGGGGTCCGCTAGGGCCAATGCCTGCCGGGGGTTCGAAGAAAACCGATAGGGAAATCGGGAAATCGGCAATACGGCAACTGAAGGAACACGGGTGGGTTTTAGTCAGTAAGAGTCTGACACGCCCTCCCGCTCCGCCCAGAGAGAGAGAAAAAAAAAAGCCATCTTCGGTCTTCGACTATTTCCGTAACTCTTCGTAAAATCAAATAAAAAGGGTGCATGTGACTCATTCCCATATTATTATGCAAATGCCTCCGAATCTCTCAAGTTTGGCAAAACCTTTGTGAATGCATGAATAAACGGTTCTTAGCATTTAATGTGATAATACCGTGGATGATATAACATGCATATCATCACGCTTGTTATCCTCAAAAGAGTAAGCAGAGGTGTATTAGCACACCAACATTTCGTCAGTTATGTTTATGTCTCATAGAGAGCGAGAATACTGCCATTAACTGGATAAAAATCCGGATTCTGGACTTCTGGGAATTTCCATATGGATAAAATAACTGCCTTGACGCTTACGAACACTATATTCCATTTGAAATAAGATTAGACATTTAAACAAACCTTTTTTACAGTCCGTTCAACCGATTTTGACTTCTACACTGTAAGCATAAGGATGGCATTAAAAGCAAAAAAAGTGGTTACAATACCAATGTTTACTGCAGCTGCCATTTGTCATGCTACCAACGCAATAGAAGTCAAAATCGGTTGAACGGACTGTAAAAAGGTTTAGTTAAATGTCTAATCTTATTTCAAATGGAGTATAGGTCGCAATTGTTACTGCTGAGCGTAAGGGTCTGGGTTCGCTTCCCAGGTCGGACAAAGTGTTATCCCTTTCACCGCCACCAGCGCGCGGCGTTGTTGAGACGAGCATCTCATCTCAACATACTCCCCCACCCTTGAACTGTCATTAACAGTGACTAAATACTGGACTCTCAGACTCTACTACACGCTCAGAAGTCGCACTTGGTACCAATCGACCAACGAAACAGTCTTATATACAACGTTACAACATTACACCTACAGGGCCTAATTAACCCTTAGGCTAATTAGACTGCAGCCTAGGGCGCGAGGATCGGGGGGGGGCGCGCTGAAATCGTGTCTTCGCATGCACTAATCTAGCATCATTGCATCTGCCCTACATATTTCAACTAGACCGAGACAAAACACTAAAACTAAATGCACCCTAAGGTTGAATGTCATGCAGATTAAAGAACAACGTTAGAGTCGCTTGCAGATCGATCTGAAAACTTTTATAGGTAGTATGAACCATGTTAACTACTACTTTACTCACTTACCTACTGGTAAGTGAGTAAAGTAGTACTGTGAAAATTTTAGGGATTTTTTTGTGTTAGGTACAGATGGCCGAGAGGGGCTTGTGGCTAAGTAATAACAGCTGCACGGGTCAATCGATCAGGTTAAGCTACGCTTGCCGCGGTTGTTCCGTGGATGGGTGACCATCTTTACATACCAAGTCCCCTCCGTGCCTCGGAAAGCACGTTAAGCCGTTGTTCCCGGCTGTCATTAGTAGATCTTTGACAGTCGTTACGGGTAGTTAGAAGCTCAAAAAGTCTGACAACCAGTCTTACCAAGGGGTATCGTGTTACCTAGTCACTAGGTTGTGGAGGTCAGATAGGCAGTCGCTCCATGTAAAATACTGGTATTCAGCTGCATCCGGTTAGACTGGAAGCCGACCCCAACATAGTTGGGAAAAGGCTAGGCAGGCAGATGATGACGGATGGCCTAAAAAGTAGTAACTTTTTAGGCCGTCCGTACCTAAGACACCTGGCGGGGGCGCGTCCTCATAATTAGCCTAGGGCGGTCAGAACTCTTGATCAGTCAGTGTACACCTATCATGAAAGTACTAAAAATTAAGGTGGCGTCTGATAGAGACGTGTGGAAGAAAAAAAAGATAAAATACGTGTATGAAAGTGGATGGCTATAAGAGTAGGGGAAGACCAAAGAAACTATGGAGGGACTGTGTGGAAGATGATATGGGTAGAAAGAGAGTGACTACCAAGATGATGACTAATAGAGAAGTATGGAGGAAGGAGACATGTTGTGCCGACGACCAGAGTTGCGACTTATTTAAAATATTGTATTTTAAATGCAAATACAAAATACCTATTTTATATTTTGTATTTAAATACCTTTAAAAAAAGCATTTTGCATTTTATTTGAATTTCTTTTCGTGATGTATTTTTTATTTGTAAAATGCCAAATACTTTACTGCTAAGTTTCGCCAACATTACCACTCAAATTTTCATGTAAATGGTTCAACGATTCGACAAATAGCCACTAGAGGTGCTGCAAGTGCTGCAAGTCTGCAACCTTGCGATTCTGTGTACAAAGTGACAAAACAAAATGAAAATTATCTGTGGAACATGACGCTACGCGCTACGTTCTGTAATGAGATTGGTTTTACTTCGATTACCGGACGTTCTGATTCGACGTCGTTAATAGTGTTAATTATCAAAAAGAAAGTGTTGGATTTTTAACACAAATTTCATCTAAAAGCTTGAAATGGTAAATTAGAAAACTATTTGCATTTTGTATTTAAATACTTTTAAAAACTATCTTGTACCTACATCTCTGCCGACGACAAATAAATTGGGATGAAGGCAGAAGAATGATGAATACGCCAACTCTAAATATTTTGAGATTGGGGCAGAAATATCAAACTTAATCCGAAAGGCTTTGGCCTGGATAAAGTTTTTAAGTTTATCAAAAATATTTTTACTAAGCCTGTAGCGCCTGTAGGGCCGGACAACATTCTAAGAACTAGGCTTATCAAAATATAAGTATTATAACCACCTCTTTCTTTATAACAATTTCTTGCCTGCTTTTTTTCAAAGCGAAAAAATTTGTAGAAAAAACTTTGTCAAAGATAAATCGTTATTTTAATCCATAGTAGCGGACGTCACGCGGTTTCACCCGCGTAGTTCGCGTTCCCGTGGGAGTACGGGAATGAAATATAGCCTGTGTTAATCGCTGATAATGTAGCTATCCATTGCTGAAAGAATTGATCAAATCGGACCTCGTTTTTAAGTTTATTCGTTACATACAAAAATACAAACATACAAATCTTTCCTCTTTATAATATTAGTATAGAAGTATAGACTAGCGCCCCTGTTTCACACGATTTGTACGACCTGACAAACATCGAGATTTCTATATTGTCATATTATAAACTAGCCTTTGCCCGCGGCTTCGCCCGCGTGGATGTCGAAAAATATCCCACGGGAACGTACTACCGAGATTTCATACCTAATAACAGAGGAAAACGTCATTGACTCCTACCGCTGCGCCCGCGTTGTTCCGCGTAATTTTGAAACTGTGATATCTTTTAAACTATTAATTTAAATTATATAATTTTAGCATATTTTAATCTAAATTAAATTTCCAATTTAAATATCATATTTTTTTGGATAAGGATTAATACTATACCAGTCATTTCGGAAATAACAATTAAATTTTTATCAAATTCTGAAAGATAGAAATGGTTATTGTGGGTCATCCTTAGAAGATAGACATATGCCATTGCGGACTTTTTATTGAACTTTTTAAGATGAATAATACCGTAGAACATAAATTTGATGTATCTTTTCCGGTTAACACAGCGCACGCCAGTAAAGCTCCCAGTCGGCATGATTTTTTCCGACTTCTTCAACAATAATCGTCATATTTCAGCCAATTTACACAAAACCTTTAATGAATTATACACTAAAACCTTCCGCATGAATCACTCCGTCCATTGGTGAAAACCGTTTGAAAATCTGTTTGGTAGTTTTTGAGTTTATCGCGTTCAGACAGACAGACGTGGCGGGGGACTTTGTTTTATAATATGTAAGGATCTAATCATTCTAATCTAACTAGCCTGTATTGTCCCATTTCAGGGTAAAGGCCTCCCTCTCCCTTTTCCACACACAGAATTGAATTAAATTTGTAATTCAGTATGTTAACTAACAAAGAGCGTTCCCGTTAACCTGCGATAGTACAGCGTACATACATGTAAAAAAATTACCATTAAAAAAAAAACTTTTTTTTTAATAATAAAATATTCAGGTATCAATTTAATATTTATTTTGAATGTGTCATTATAAAAAATAGAAAAAAAAATATGAAAGGTAATATTTTTTTTGCATATATGGACGCTATACCATTGCGGGTTAACGGGAACGCCTTTCGTTACAAGGGCGTTGCCAAGGGGGGGCAAAGTGGGCAGCTGCCCCCCCTTAGAGGTTCCATTTTTAAATAAAATACAAGGTATTTTAATAATTAATTGATTGTAATGTTAAGAAACTACATACTTAATCTATAAAGCCAATTTTTGTTTATTTGAACGATTTTTATTTGGGTTTTTAAAGTTCATTATCTCCTAAACGGGGTTAATCCGGAGTCCGGAGACGTAATATTCGAATCTATGTTTTGGTGGTAGGCCCCGTCGCCCCCGTCATAATACCTATTAGGTTTCGGCTCAGTTCTGAATAGTTTTAGGAAAAACGACCCGAAAGGTCCGTTTCCAATCCATACATTGCAAATGGAAACTATTATTCTTCCCAGTTCCTATCGGGACTACCGAGTTGAAACTGATTTGTCAAAAATCAAATGTCTACCGGCGTCGATTTTGGCCCCATTGTGCGCGCTAGAGGTAAGTCTCACACTGCAAGTGTAAAGCTTCATGTGCTCTTGACTTTTGACTGTACCTGCAAATCATGCTTTTCCCATCCTCTATATCAACTTGTCCCCCCCCCCGGACCATCAGCTGGCGACGCCCTTGCTTCGTTAGCTAACATACTTTATGTTTTTTCTTGTGCATTATACACATAAACTTTCCGACTAAATTCTCTGATAGACGGTGAAAACTGCATCAAAATCGGTTGCGTAGTTTAGAAACAAACGGTCACAAACAGACATGAAAAGGAACTTACTTAATTTTTTATTATGTATAAATATAGAAAACGTTATTATATAAATTATAGACGTATTCTTAGTTATTTAAAGGTAAGATTTTAAAATATGACTTTAAAAAAGAAAAGTTTATACATTGCCCATTCCAAAATTTTGGGCGTAAAAATTTCCAAATGCGCTTTGATTTTGAATCCAATTCATTAATTAAAAAATCTGCGATAGTTTGTTCGCCATAATCCAAAACGAATAAACCCGAACTCATCCGATAGTCCGCGATCTTCACCCAGCTACCTACATTACAAATTCCCACATCTCCGTGAAACCACGACCTTCGACACCGCCATAAAAATAGAAAAGAAACCGTGTAACACTCATTACCACTCTTTCTAAAGTCGGTAAACCAAAGGAGGCTTGTAATAACGCGGAGACTATCAAAACTTTTGTGGCTATAACGAGATACAAACCAAAACCTACTTTACTCTTCAAAAGACACAGTTCAATTTCCATAGTCTTGTGAAAAAAGAACCGACGTAAGGAAAATACAATCTTGAAAAACAAGCAATAAGGTTGAGTTTCATTTGAGTGTGGTCTCTAGTAAGGATGTTATAGAATTGTTAAAAAGCTCAGACTTCGAAGGCTCACTTCGCAATTGTGTTAAATAAAGGCGGTTACATAATGTAGTCACATTGATTTATTTTACTACGTTTTCTTCCTCTTTCGTATTGGCTCTAACTGTTATTAGAATGGCTCTGGGCATGGTAAAAATATTTGACAGCGGGCAAAGTAGGGCTGGCTGACTGTACGGGGTGCGACAGACGAAGATCTAGTATGGAGTCCCGGGACCATGGAGGCTTTTTTAATTCACCTGGTTTACCAGATAATTATGAGTGGCAAAGATTTTCATGAGATTTGGTGAAGAGGTTTTTCATAGAATATCTGTATTTTGAATAAAATATTAAATATAAATAGTTTCGCATAATTTTGCTTACTTGTTTCAGTATGTAAAAATAACATTAAAATAAAATTTAAAATAATCGAAAAAGAAAATATTTAAAAATTAAATTATATTATTAGTGACAGCTTATAATTCAAAAATTCACTTACCTATTGTACAATACATTACTAAAGAGCCATTTCTTAAGTAAAATATTTATTTAATAACTAAGTGGCAGCTTTCTGATTTATTTAAGTATTTGGTTAAAGATTTTGACAAGCATATTAATTATAAAAATTGTTCTCAAATAGTGTGCTTCTACATCTTGTGAAAGCTAGTATTTTTTTATTTTCAATGGCTTTAGTATACAAGCTCAGTTTTTGTTTATACTAAACCTCTTAAGGGGTCATTGTACTCATCATTATGAACAACTTTCACTATGGGACCAAAACTGACATCGCGAAAAAAAATTCAGCTGTTCCATACATTTATGTTCGCATAACTCGTCAAAATGTAGGGAACAGCTGTTTTTTTTTTCGCGATTTCAGCATTGGTCCCATAGTGAAAGTTGTTCATAATGATGAGTACAATGACCCCTTAAGAGGTTTAGTATAAACAAAAACTAACTTTGTATAGCCCAGAGTGCTTTAAAAAATAATCCGACTTTATTTTATACAGTTTGTTAACTAACGAAGGGCGTTCCCGTTAACCCACAATAGATAAATAAATAAAAGATAAATAATAAAAATTAAAAAGTTCATGTATGGACGCTATACTATGTATTACGGGTTAACGGGAACGCCCTTGGTTATTAAGAGGGAACAGGGCCTGCGATTCTCCATACAAATGTATTCCCCTTTTTTCTTCCTGAATAATGCCTCTAGAGCAATCATTTTTTTTATAAAATCAAGGTCTGCTGTAGACACGTCGCTGTTATTTTCTTTTTTTCAGCAACTTATTGGTAAAGAAAATATGACCCTCCAAAAATTACAAAAATGCCCCATTTTTATCGCCGTGATTAGAGGACTACCAGACAAATTCGATAAGTTTTTAACATAAAAGAAAATGATAGGAACCTAGACATACTCTTTCTTCAAATTTTAATGTAAAAAATAATTGAATTGGCTAAGTTTTCGAGGAGAAAAAAGGGGAATACCAAACGTCGATCTCGTAATTTTTTTGTGATATAAATCGGTCTGAACTGCAGCTGTCCCTATCGCACTCTACGGGGGCAGACTTGAGGTAAGACGACGGCAATAGTTTCTTCGAATTCCTCGCAGGCCCTGTTCCCTCTTAACACTGTATACAGACTAGGTAGAGTTAGTAATCCTAATTTCTTAAATAAAGGTCATGTTAAGTTAGCTTTTGAACTAACCTAGCATGAGCAGATTTACTAATCAGGCTAACATAAAACGGGGCTATTTGACCAGTGATCAATATGATTTGGTAATTGTAGACTGAACAAATTTTTATATTGAGTCTAAATGTTGAAATATAACCTTCGCTAAAGAAGAACAAACATGGCTACTTAAACATTGTTGTTAGGGTCATCAATAATTTATTAAAATTAGAGATATAATATAAAGTAAGCGCTACAACTAATTACTCGACTAGGGTGAAGCAAAAAGGAGAGTTTTGATTTTGACCATTTCATCTGTTACCTCATAACTTCTAAACTACTCATCATAATTTGACAAATATGGTATCGTTGGAAGCGTCTTGATTGTTCGCTGGTTATAGGTTATGTGACGTCACATGAATTGAATATGGCGCCCTCTAAAGGACATAAAGTCATGATGTACAACAAAATAATTTGAATGGTGTCATGTATCAAAATAATGAAAGGGGTTAAATTAGCACATATTAAAAAAATTAAAATAAAAGTTATAAAACTAAAACCCAACTACGACAAAATGTCAACTAAAAAGGTATAAACAAGACATCACAGACAGACAAATTAAAAATCCAGAGGCACTCGTAATCTGTTCGATCTATGCCCTAACATATTGAAGAGACAGCAAGACAAAGTGACAATGTTGCCGATTCCCTTGTTCACAAACTAAACTAAATTTAAGTTCAGTGCATCTTTTTCTTTCTATTTCATTAAGAAAAGGACAGAAGATAAATTTTAGTTTAGTCCTGTCAAATTAATCATCGCCTGTCACTCTCCATACAAGTTTAGACGTGATTAAAAACTTGCCTACTAAAATTACGTCAATTTACGTCAAGCGCTGATTAATTTGACAGGACTAAATTAAAATATATCTTCTATCCTTCTCTTAATGAAATAGAAAGAAAAAGATGCACTGAACTTAAATTTAGTTTAGTTTGTGAACAAGGGAATCGGCACCAATGTATACCAAAGAACTGATGGTCATCAGAGCAGACGAGTCCTTGAGTGGAAACCGCGAATTAGCAAAATGTAGATGAAGACATGAAGGCCGGGACAGACAGGATGCATGAAGAACCGGGTCCTGAGAAAAGAATGGACTGCGATTGTCTCATTCAGTAACTTTTTTTTATATCGCTAAATGACACTTCGATGAGTCGACTTCAACCTCCATACTGCTAACCTGAAAAATCATTAATAAATCATCAATTTCATCATGATTCCTTAAATAATGTAAAATTTAGTAACAATAGGATGTACAGTATTTCTATTGTCTTAATTTCCCTCGGAAATCATCGCATTTCCGAATACAAACGAATGCTAATTTCCATGCCCATCAATTATTAGATTTATCTTGTATAATAATTTGAATTCAGAACTAAGTACTTTATTGTTGTTTTGATTTTCGTGTGAACTATATAAGGCTGTTAAAACTATTTTCCTATCTGTCGTCCCTGCGACTTTAGCAGCTTTCCTACCATTTTTAAAATAAATTACATTAAGTTAAAAGAGTATTAACAACTCCATATACTTCCAAGTCGATTGAGAGCGCTCGGTCTGCACTAAGTGCAAAGGGCAACTGATAGAAATCCGACGACTGACGAAACACGAGGTTTGCCGAGGGACATTAAGAACATACTTTGTCTGTAGATTATTATATTAATTAGTTACCTCAACCGAATTGAACTGCTCATTATGCACACACATTTGTGCTTTTTTCTTTCATACTTCTCTTTATTACCCAGTCATAAATAACAAGATAAATTAAGTAATCACACTAACTTCACATACGATACTAAAATCAGAGTCAGAGACTACACATAAAATAGTAAATATAGGTTTTAAAACTGAACCCAAATGACTAATAAACAGCAGCTAACCTGCATATGCGTTAGCGCATTCCTTATACATAACACCCAAGAGCCAAGCCACCTGCGTAAACGCAGCCTAACTCAATCAAGCATTCAAGTCAAGGAGAAAAACCAGTCGCCTTGCTACCGCTGCACGGAACGGACGTGTATGCTCCCGGCAAACAACAAAAACACGCCCGAAAAACGAAATAAAAATACATCTAACATGTATTTGTAATTAGAATCTGTTTAGTTGAGTTCCAAATTCGATTTCTGTTTGATCAGCTGTCAAAATTTTGAGGTTATCAAAACTTTTTGGTGCAGTGCAAGTGATGTGAGTGTTTTTGTCTGTTTTGTAAGTATTTTCTTGTTTTTTTTTTGTGGTTTTACCTGTTTAAGATTACGTAAGTGTAGAAGTATTTAGTTTGTGGCTAAATTGTGTTTCAAGGACTTTAGTGCTAAGTTTAGCTAACAACTTAAGTCCACTCCTACACG
Organism: Agrochola lychnidis; assembly: GCA_963680765.1. Lineage (NCBI taxonomy): Eukaryota > Metazoa > Arthropoda > Insecta > Lepidoptera > Noctuidae > Agrochola > Agrochola lychnidis. The sequence continues at coordinate 4,716,167 of OY796874.1, read as the reverse complement.
AGCAAAGTTTTAATGACATAAACTTTGAGGTGTGAATACTTTAGACCTTTTATCGTTAAATTCTACTTACCAAACTTTGTTTACTTTTAAGTAGATTAACAAAACCTTTTAAATTAAACAAACAGCTTTAATTTTCAACAAGCTTTGACGAATATCCAAACATAACCTTTCTTCGTGCTTTTTTAAAACTTTTTAAGAAATAGAGCTGTCAAAAGATTCGTTCCAGGAACTTTGTTGAATTGTTAACATGTGGGAGGAAGAGAGGTGAGTTAAAACAGGTGAGAGTGAAAGGGATAACGATAGTATAGTATTAATCTGCTGCTAATAATGTAACTGAGTGCAAGTGAAAACAGTAAATCAAGCTATTTCACACGTAAATGGACCATCTTATTTAGAATTGTTTATGTGGAAAGCAGTGGTGGCCCAGTGGTAACGGCCGCGACTTATGAATTGTCGGTCGTAGATTCGAACCCAGGCGCTTTACTTTGAGTAAATATTATTTCATCACCACTGCTCTCAAAACGGTGAAGGAAAACATCGTTAGGAAACCAGCATGTCCTAGAACCAAAAATTCAAAGACATGTGACATCTACCAACCCGCACTGGGCCGCGTGGTGGATTACGGCCCTCTCCCTCTCACAGAGAGGAGGCCTGTGTCCCAGCAGTGGGAACATTAAAGGCTGATTATGTTGAAAGCATTGTATTTATGTAAGTACAACAGGCCAGTCAAGAGCTCGACAGTAATTAAGTTTTTAACTAGTTTGATTTGCTGATGCTGCGTTTTTGTTCTCAAGAGGCAAATCACGACTCGATGGGGACCTAGTAAGCCAAAAAGAGGGAACTAAAAAAACTGTTTTTCTGCATCTGATAGCTTGTTACATTCTGCATCAGGTGGACTAGCCAAAATAACTCTAGAATCTTAACAGGAACATTTAAAAAATCTCCAAGAAAAATATGCATAAAAATTTTTGGCTCACGATGGCAGTATACGTTTTACAATTAAAAAAGCGGCCAAGTGCGAGTCGTACTCGCCCATGAAGGGTTCCGTAGCAGCAAGTAACATTGAATGAAAGGTAAATTGCGGTTTACGATTTATGACGTATTAAAAAAAAACTACTTGCTAGATCTCGTTCAAACCAATTTTTGGTGGAAGTTTACATGGTACATTATATATTTTTTTTAGATTTATCATTCTCTTATTTTAGAAGTTACAGGGGGGGGGACACATTTTACCACTTTGGAAGTGTCTCTCGCGTAAACTATTCAGTTTAGAAAAAAATTATAGTAGAAACCTCAATATCATTTTTAAAGACCTATCCATAGATACCCCACACGTATGGGATTGCTGAAAAAAAAATTTTTGTGTTTCAGTTCTAAGTATGGGGAACTCCAAAATTATTTGTCTTTTTTCTATTTTTGTGTAAAAATCTTAATGCGGTTTACAGAATACATCTACATACCAAGTTTCAACAGCATAGCTCTTATAGTTTCGGAAAAAAGTGGCTGTGACATACGGACGGACAGACAGACAGACAGACATGACGAATCTATAAGGGTTCCGTTTTTTGCCATTTGGCAACGGAACCCTAAAAACAAATGAAGGCAGGTCTACTTTCTATCCAGTCTCCAGCCTTTTTGCACTAGCAGCTTGAAACATAATAATACTTTGATGCAATTAGAAGCCTCCAAGAATAAACCTACAGCCTCCAGCCAGCCTATAGCCTCCATCTTATTTACTGTACCTGCAATCTATGCAAATAAATTATTACTTTACTTTATAAAGGCACCAAGGTCTTTGTCCTACGTACCGTCTTACTACAGCCAAACCTGGGTAAGCGAGAAAACTCTATAAGTGAAAGTAACTGCAAGGTCCCGTCAGTTTAACCGTCTAAAACCTCTATAAGTAAGAAACAGAAACCTCTATAAGAGTTAGTCGATTTATACTCGTGGACCTCTATAACTGAGACTGCTACTTGCCTGTACCTCTATAAGCGACAGTCGAGTGTAATTTAACATCTGCTATTTATGACTCATTCTTAAATTACGTGGAAATAACATTGCTTTTTTTTTCTTCTCTACCTTTCCCAACCAGCCTCAATCTCTGTAACTGAGAAAGGTCGCTGATGTACCTCTCCGTCATTCCGACCTCGCCGCCGAGGTCCTTTGCGATCTCGACCGCCGCGCCCCTGAGTAAATAATACTCCCCCCCGACCCTTGCTCGAGAACGAGGTGCCAGCAGTTGTTGCAGCTGTGCACGTAGCTTTAAATTCCCCGTCTAATAATAATGATCAAAACCCTTTGATCCAGCCCGTCCCATCTTTTGATGTCCTCCCTCCGGATAACGCCCTAAGCCGAGGCTCGAACCCCGCAGGGGGTGCCCTTAGTGAGCGTTCATCCTTAAATCTTTAGCTTAGTTTATTTGTGCCCTGGCTGGAGGCTATGAGTGTAGTAGCTTAAGGCAACCACAGGATTGACCGGTTAAACAGCCACGGTTTTCGGAACCAGCTGTGAGATGCACTACAGGAAAAAATAAAATAAGATGTACCTCTATAATCTACCTAGAAACTCGAGTTACTGAGAAACCTCCATAAGTGAAAAAGAGACCGCGATCCCTTGAATTCTCGCTTATCCAGGCTCGACTGTTTATACTTTGGACGATGGCATAAGCTCGATTTCCAGGTCCAGCAAAGTATTATTTGGTTTTATCCATCAGGAATTTCTCAGTAGCAGCTCGGAGTATGGCTTTGTGCCCGGTTGATGGCAATAGACTCATCCCCTATTACATGGGACTTAATTAAAGGGTGACTGGTAATTAAATTAGTGACCGATAACTTAAATACGTAACTTTACTCATCATTATGAACAACTTTTAGTATGGGACCAAACTAGAAATCGCGAAAAAAAATCTGCTGTTCCCTACATTTTGACGAGTTAAGCGAACACACCTGATTTTTTAAATGAAAACTTCTTTAGGCGCGTTAGGCATTTTTGAGATCGGAAAAACAGTTGAACTCGCGACACCGTTACCGACACCTCATTTTTGTGAACGCGATTGTGCTCTTTATTAATATTACGTTACGGATCAATGTTTTATGCAAGTATTTTACTTTAAAGATTTTTGAAGTTTTTTTTTAAGCTATTGCATAGCTTTTATCGCGGGCTTTGAGCGCGGCGACCGAATCAAGAAATTCCGTAACGAAAATAAAACCTAACACCCCCCACTCCGCCTACCATGTAATGACGGTTCCTATGACAACGCGATGTTGTCATGGGAACGTAATTTTTGTTTTATGTCATCACGTCATCATCCCAAGTGTAGCGTTGACAAATAGGAAGTATGGAGGTTACAAATGCTATGCAAAAGCTTTACCGCGGCAGTCCCCGAAAGCCACACTTTTTTTTTTTGTAAACGCGATTGAGCTCTTTATTTAGATACGGTTACGGACCAATGTTCTATACAAGTATTTTCTTGCACCAAGGCGATCTTGTTCAAGTTTAAACTTCTGTCGGCACTCCCGGAGTGCCACTGTTTTTTTTTTTTTTCAATATTTCTGGTTTAGTCCCATAGTAAAAGTTGTTCATAATGATGTGTGAAGTCACGTGTTTAAGTATCATTAATTAATTACCAGTCACGATATATAACTGGCAAAATTTGGGGGCATTAAACGTGCATCTCTGCTGCTGCGGATTACAGGCGTGATGTTATTACACAAGGGAAGCGTTGAAAAACCTATTAATTAATTTTATCTACACCCATGCTATAAAACCTCTATAAAAGTTTCTGAAACAGTTAGCTTATTGGCAACATTATAACAGCCAGTGTCATAGTAACTATTACATCATCCAAACGAGTGTTATAATGTTGTACTAAATTTCATTATGCAACTCGTTTCAATGTTCAAGCGGGGGACAGCAGCACCCGCTGCACGCATGTATGTGTGATGTGCTGCTGCAGGCGACATTCATACGTGCAGTTGTACTGAATTTCGTGGGACTTTTTTATTCTTGATCTTGAATTACAAACACCCAATGGTTGCAGAAACTTTTATAGAGGATTCATATCATGGGTGTAGATAAAGTCTTGTATGCAACTGTTATAATTAGGAATTAAAACACTCATGTGATACTATTATCACATTAGTGCCCACATTCGTGTTTTAATACCCCTTATCATACAACAGTTGCATAAATAACTATTAAAAGAGTTATTTAGTCCAACTATGGATCGCAAAACGGTGGGTTGTACAAAAGAACGGACCTTGTAACGACCTCAACAGTCATTGTGTGCTCACAAGTCTTGAGAACTGATCAAGGCAGAGTGACTCACCGTGATTGCTGTATCTGTCTCCCACGCACTCTGCATACATGACCATAATCTTTAAACCTGATTAATAAGCCCACCTTATTCAGCAGCAAGGCATGTGACTAAGAGAATGATGAATATGAAGGTTGGTCTGACAACCAGTCTTACTAAAGGGTATCGTATTACCCAGTAACTGGGTTGTGGAGGTCCGATAGGCAGTCGCTCCATGTAAAATACTGGTACTCAGCTGCATACGGTTAGACTGGACGGTGACCTCAATATAGTAAAAAAAAAACATGTGGTTGGTATCACGTGTGGAATCGCGATTGTCAAATTCGATTTAGATGTGTCAAAATTATTTTGAGAATTTATTTTGCAGAAATAGCTTTGCGATTCTCATAATCAAAAGTAATGAATTTTAGTGATAGTTTAGTTCGGTGTACAAGAGAATCGGCACCAATATTTACATAAGTCAATAAAATGAACTGGTAATAAGGAAATGCCGGTGACCGGTCAATGATGTCACCGATCCTACTTTAATATGCATCTTTGATGTTTGCTAGAAAGACAAACAAGAAATCCAAGAAAAAGTTTCATAGAAAAGACTCGTTTGACCATTATGTCACCTAATGGTAAATTGACATAACTTTGAATAATAATATTACTAGACAGCGTGAAATTTTTAGGTATTTATATTGAAGAAAGCCTAAACTGGACAAAGGAACTGACAGCCATAGAAAGTTCAATTAGTTCAGCTTACTATGCCCTTCGAAGCCTTCAAGATGAGATTTCTATTAAACAATTAAAAATGGTATATTACTCGCTTGTTGAGTCAAAGCTTAGGTACAGTATTACTCTATGGGAAGGTAGTTACGCCTACAATGTGAGTACTGCTTTTGTCATACAAAAAAGGGCCATAAGAACCATGAGAATTCCACAGTGGGTATCGTGTAAGGAGTACTTAAAGAACTGCAGATATTAACAGTCCCTTGCTTGTATATTTTAGTTCTACTCGCAGACCTCATGGAAAAACTACACAATTTCGAAACACTTGAGGAAATAAATAAACAGGAAGCTACAAGGCATAAGGACTTACAATATAAAATACAACCAAATTTGAAAGTAGCAAGCTATCAGTCAATTAAACTTTATAATAAACTACCTGTACAATTAAAGTCCATTTACAATATAAATCAGTTTAAGAACCAACTAAAGTCATTTCTGATGAAAAAGTGTTATTATACACTTGATGAGTTTCTCAGTGGTGTGTAGGGACTGTGTCAGGGGAACTGTCATGACTGCAAACCGAAAAGATGAATGGATTGTGTAAGGAATGATATGAAAGAGAAGGGAGTGAATGATAGCGTGACGGTTGACAGGGAGACTGGAAGAAGAAAACGTGTTGACAAGGGTAGGAAGACGGCTGCTTCGGGAGGTTCCTGTTCAGGATAAGGCGGGAGGAAACGCCCGGGTGTCACCATTGTGTGGATCGCCCGGAAGACACGGTGGAGCATACGGTGGAGGTCTACCTGGCTTGTTCGGAGCATCGCCGTGTCCTCGTGGAGGCGATCGGTGGCAGTGATCTCTCGCGTCCGGCCCTGGTTCAGGCCATGGTATGGAGCGAGAGGAAATAGCAGGCCGTCACCTCCTTCTGCGAAGCGGTAATGCTCGCGAAGGAGGAGGCGGAACGCGTGAGGGAGAGGCAAATTTCGCGCCCTCACGCCCCTAACCGCCGCAGGAGGAGACGCCCGGGGCGGAAATTGCGAGCCGATTTCCGGCCACCGTAGGCGTGGGCTTGCGGACGGTGAGCAATGGGTAGCTCGCCGTCCGATAAGGACCAAGCCTGGGTTGACGGCGCGTTGTGTTCCACGCGGGCCTCAAAGAGATGTCAGCAGAATTGACGGGGTTCGCTAGGGCCAATGCCTGCCGGGGGTTCGAAGAAACTATCGGTATAGGGAAATCGTGGCCCCCGGCAACAGGGCAACCGAAGGAACACGGGTGAGTTTTGGTCAGTAAGAGTCTGACACGCCCTCCCGCTCCACCCAGAGCGGGAGAAGTTATTTGATAATTTCCCACCCAAAAAAATAATAATAATAAATATATCAATACATAAAGCGTCAGGTAGGATCACAGTTCACTCCAAGTTCACTTCACCTTGATCGACTGAAGTCTAAGCTACAATGGGTGCCCGTTATACCCCTTTTGGCATAATATAAACATCAAAAGCCATAAAATATAGTTGAAGCTAATAATATAAATGATAATCAGGTGTCTGTCATAAGACTTAAGATTGCTGTCATAAAATATTTATTAGTTATTAAGTATTTTATTACGAAACCTATATTCTTTGGAATTTAATTACAAAGTCTTTGTTAGAAAGACGGAAAACGTTTAATTATAGGTTTAGGAAACGGACAAGTCGTAACTTGTGATCATTATTAGATAATAACTATTCTAGGAAAGAAAGAATATACTTTTATTTGAGGTAAACATGACGCAAAGAAAGAACATAAACACAAAAAAGAACAAGTTGGGGAAAAATACGATACGATATGTTGGAAGACCAAAGAAATTATGTATAGATTGTGTGGTATTACATGTACATATATATCACGGCTACAACTAGGGGCGGCCGGTAGCAGTTGGTTAAATTTAGCTGTAGCAAATGAAAATGGCTGAAAGGTAGGTAAGGTTAGGTTAGAACTGTGACCACACAACACACCGCACGAGCCGAGCGAGCGAAGTGAGCGGTGCCGTGGCAGCGGCCGGCAAATGCCAGGGTCCATTAAGGCAAACTTAACCAACTCCTACCGGCCGCACCTAGTTGTAACCGCACTTCGGGTTTTAGCCGTAACATATCTTATATATAAAATTCTCGTGTCACAATGTTAGTTACCTTACTCCTCCGAAACGGCTTTACTGATTTTTACCAAATTTTATATCCATATTCAGTAGATCTGAGAATCGGCTACTATCTATTTTTCATACCCCTAAGTGATAAGGGTTGTCCACCCCAAACAAATAATTGGCAAAACAACGTTTGCCGGGGTCAGCTAGTAATTAAAATAAAAATCAATCTGCCTAGCCTTTTCCCAACAAAAATATATTTTGCGCCGACCTCAAATAAATTGGGATGAGGAAAAAAGAATGATGATGATTGTGTGAAAGATAACATGGTTAGAAAGGAGGTGAATCCTGAAATGAAGGCTGATAGAAATGTACGGAAGAATATACATACATTCTGCAACATGTTACTAAGTATACAATGGTGCCGATTCTCTTGTCACAAATGCCTCTAAACTGGACTAAAAATCACCTTTAGTTTATTCCTGTCAAACGACGATTTCCCATTCTGAAATAGACTAAAGTGACACAACTTAACTATGTTTTAATTTGACAGCACTAAGATGGTACTGAAATAAAATGGCAATTTTGCTATTCTGAATTTGACGTTTTTCACCTAAAATTTAGATTTTCTAACTAAATCTGACTATTTCTAATCGCGACTAAAAACGTCTGTAATAAAATTGGTTGTATTATAAACTTTAAATTCACACCAACACCTCGACTACAAGTGCAAAAACAGTACCGTATTTTTTTGTCTTTTGCTTATTCAATCGAACCTGGATAAGCGAGAATTCAAGGGACCACCATCTCTTTGTCGCTTATGCAGGTTTCTCAGTAACTCGAGTTTCTAGCTCAAAGAGGTACAGCAGCGCCTTTTCTCACTTACAGAGATTGAGTCTGGTTGGGAAAGGTAGAGAGAAAAAAAAACAATGTTATTTCCACGAAATTTAAGCATGCGTCATAAATAGCAGATGTTAAATTACACTCGACTGTCGCTTATAGAGGTACAGGAATGGCCTTTTTCACTTATAGAGGTTGCAGCGGGTTGGGAAAGGTAGAGAGAAAAAAAAAAATTCCACGAAATTTAAGCGTGACCCCCTTTATAAAACCCTTAAACCCCGAACACGCAACATGTAGGTGATATTTTTTCTTATTTTCCATACAAAAAGTGAAAAATTCCATATAAAACACGTCGAGGTTGCCCCCCTGCGCGCCTCTGGCTCTAAAAAGATTCACGTGGTTAGATATCACGTGTGGAGTCGCGATTGTCAAATTCGATTTAGATGTGTCAAAATTATTTTAAATTTAGAGAATTTCGTTAATTGATTCAGGCGTGACCTTGCGGAAATCCATTATAAAATACAATAGACGTGGATATATTTAGTAACCTGTTCCACTTAACTATTTCTAAAGAGTGCTCTTCGTGGACTAGGCAAGGTGCTATTTGCGCAGGTGCTATTCGGATGGGTGCTCTAAGTGGACTACTTCATTTAGAACCATGGGAACGCTCATAATGAATATTAATACCATAAAGATTTATTTCATAGAATATTGTTCAGCTTACAAGAACGTGATAGTATTATTAATTTTCATAATTATCACAGGAGGGCGATTTAATAATAGGCTTCTTGCAAGATTTTAATGCTCAACATTTGCGTTCGCGACTACAAGACCAAAGAAACAATATCAGATATACTATGCTATACCTACCACCAACTTGTTAGTAACACAGTAAATATATATATCTAAAGAAGCGACATTTGTAATAAAAGAAACCAGTTTGATCAGATAATTAATGTAAAAAAAAAACGTGTGGCACTTGGGGACTGCCGCGGTAAAGCATTGCATAGCATTTGTAACCTCCTTACTTCCCATTTGTCAACGCTACACTTGGGATGATGACATAAAACAAAAATTACATTCCCATGACAACATCACGTCATCCGTCATTACATGGTAGGCGGAGTGGGGGGTGTTAGGTTTTTTTCGTTACGGAATTTCTTAATTCGGTCGCCGCGCTCAAAGCCCGCGATAAAAGCAATGCAATAGCTTAACAATCTGCCTAGTCTTCTCTCAACTATGTTGGGGTCGGCTTCGAGTCTAACCAGATGCAGCTGAATACCAGTATTTTATATGGAGTGACTGCCTATCTGACCTCCACAACCCAGTCACTGGGTAATATGATACCCCTTGGTAAGACTGGTAGTCAGACTTTCGGGCTTCTGACGACCCGTAACGACTGTCAAAGATCCACGAATGACAGCCGGGACCAACGGCTTTACGTGCTTTCCGCGGCACGAAGGAGTCTCGGTATGTAAAGATGGTCACCCATCCACGGACCAACCCCGGCAAGCGTAGCTTAACCTCATGGATCGAGCCGTGCGGCTGTTATTACTTAGCCACAAGCTCCTCCAGATAATGTAACTTATCTAATAAATAAATGTATGAACGTCTTCATTACACTTTTTCATATTAGAAATACTCCGTTTGAAATAAGATTAGACATTTAACTAAACCTTTTTTACAGTCCGTTCAACCGATTTTGACTTCTATTGCGTTGGTGGCATGACAAATAGCAGCTGCAGTAAACAGTTGGTTTGTAACCACTTTTTTTGCTTTTAATGCCATCCTTATGCCTACGGTTTAGAAGTCAAAATCGGTTGAACGGACTGTAAAAAAGGTTTGTTTAAATGTCTAATCTTATTTCAAACGGAGTTATAGTTAAGATTAGAACGATTTTTCCTTATAGCTTCATAGCATAACTTACATATCAAGTTAGATGCTCACGCAGGGCTACCTTGCAATATCACTACATAGTATTAAACAAAGTCGCTTTCTCTGTCCCTATATCCCTATGTATGCTTAAATCTTTAAAACTACGCAACGGATTTTGATGTGGTTTTTTTTAATAGATAGAGTGATTAAAGAAGAAGGTTTATATGTATAATAACCTGGTTTATACCCGTGTGAAGCCGGGGCGGGTCGCTGGTACATTATAATTATTGAAATGAAAACTTCTTTAGGCGCGTTGGGCATTTTTGAGATAGAAAAAAACAATTGAACTCGCGACACCGTTACCGACACCTCATTTATTAAATGCGATTGTGCTCTTTATTTATATTTCATTACGGATCAATGTTCTATGCAAGTATTTTTACTTTAAAGGTTTTGGAAGTATTTTTGAAGTGAAAACTTCTTTAGGCGTGTTGGGCATTTTTGAGATGGAACTAAATCGATTTCGCGACACTGTTACCGGGTTTACCGACACCGTGGAGTAAAAGACATCAACGCGTTGATTACCGTGGTGCCGATGTTTTTTTCAAGTTTTCTGTTCTTTTGGCACTCCCGGAGTGCCACTGTTTCTTTATTTATGAAAAACTTCTATCCGGCCTTCGAGAATGTTTTTATGTGTTTTGCGAATATGATCCTTATTGCTACTAGAAATTGTTCAACTGACAGATGTCAGTGATGCGTTACCTCGATGACCGGACTGTAGCTTTTACCCACGGCTCCGACCGTGTGGATGTCGGAAATTTTGTCACAGTAAAAGTCAAGACATTTATTTCAAATAGGTACAGTCAGCTGCAGAGAAACCTCACCCCCTAGCAATGTAAAAATACATTGCTAGGGGGCGTTGAGATTTCTCTGCAGCTGACTGTACATAAAACAAACTTTTTAACGTCAAACGGCACGTTTGACTGTCAACGGAAAGTACTACCGGGATCAAAAGTATCCTATACCTTAACGCAAAGGTAACAGACAGACAGAGAGAGTTACTTTGGCATTTAATAATGCTCGCCACACTATGCTCCTCGCGCTGCTCTTCGCTCTGCTCCTCCCGCTGCCGCGATTTTGCATGCTACACTCTCTGCCCACACACTGCTCTACTCGCGCAATTAATCGCGACGCTTCGCAGTAGGTCCTTGACTTGCACCCAAAAACCGACAAAACAGGGAGCAGTGGGCATGACGTGTGGCATGACGAGTAATGTTGCTACACTACGTCTCTTCCTCCTTTCCTCGCTACTTCCCTTGCCACTCGACGAGTGTGCAGCAGGCCCATTATATAATATAATAAAAATCGATACTAGCAATGTGCTGACTATCTGAATCGTTCGGTTGGTCAAATGGTTGCAAGCGCAATTTCTGAGCAAGTGGTTCTGCGAGGAGTAACGCCAGGAGGGGACGCTCTAAAAGAAGTTTTATAGTGACTTTATTGGTGATGTTCTTCAGAAAGGTCAGGTGCGTAGTACTCGCAACCGGCGTTCGTGTATGACCAGATGTATGAACGTAAACGAGGCAAAAGGAGTATGTAAGGACCGTAGTAGGTGGCGTTCTATGGTTCCTGCCTACCCTCATGGGAAGTAGGCCATGAGTATGTGTATGTGTCGACTTGAATTCGGTCCTCAGTCAAGAAAAAAGTTGTAAGTTTTCGCATCTGAATTTCTATCCCCTAAGTCCCTTACATTCAAAATAATCTCTGTGTTAATCTTTCATAAACTTTTCCAAATACTCCTAAACTTACTCATAAACTTTGTAGTGTATAAATATAACATAACGCTTGTAATCCCCGAAGGATTAGGCAGAAGTACACCTATGACAAATGCTTGCACTGACTGGACAGGTCCACTCAAATCTGTGTGGTTCTTTCCTCAAAAGACCATTTCAGACACTAATCCACATGGTCCTCATATGATCTGACCAAGATTATGTCTGGACTTTAAAAGAGACTGCGACCTCTGAGTTTGTTTCGGCCTTTCTTCTCAAAGTAGTCAGATAGGAAACGCCGAACTCATCTAGATTTTTATATTTTTTATATGACGTGTAAAAGTGATTCCGATATCCTATTTACAGAATAAACATTTTCATTTCAGTTTTCAAACAATTTCATTGAATTTTTTTTTTTTTCATTTAATTTCCTATAGTACACCCACATTTCGCCAGTTATGTTTAAGTCCCATGTAATAGGGGGCGAGCCTATTGCCATCAACCGGGCACAAATCCAGACTCACTTCATTAATGTTTCAAAAACCTCGCGTCAGCAGGGGAACTCCTGAAAAAATCCTGATTCTAATGTTAATTTATCGTTTTTTTTTTTTTTACATTTTTATAGCAAGTTGGCAACCTTAGTTCGAAATACTAACGACTCATCTTTATGCAAAGAAGTAGGTATGTATTTACCACAAAAACCATTTCCGCTTCTGTAATCTAAGAAAAAACTAAATGTATGAATGCTAGGTGCTTATTGCTGTAAAGGTCATTTTTTACGTCGTCACTATTTTTAGTTGTTATTGCTTATGATAACGACTCTTGAGAAAATCTTCTTACTTTTAACACAAAAGATTAAGATACATTACCAGGGCTACCGAACTCTGCTCTGGTGAAAATAGAGATTTCTCATTTAATAGTATAGGATAGTTCATACTAATTCCATGCTGCCATGATAGTTGGTACTTACTAATTCCATGCTGCCATGTCATTATTCTAAGGTAGCCATCTTGTTCTAAACTTTGGGCGACCGAGCTCTGCTCGGGTGAAAATACGGAGCAAACGAATTTTCCCACATAATTATGAGACCCAGCTAGATCGATTTTTCGCTCCCGTAAACCCCTATATTGCAACTTTCATCGAAATCGTTAGAGATACGCTCCGGCATCGGTCGCGAACGGTTGTGTGCTTGCGCTCTCCCGCTCTTGACTCATTGCTCTGAGTCATATATTCGTTGCATTACGTAACGATTTTCGTAGTCGCTCGACTACACCCGATCTCCGATCGTTTATCGATCGGGCATAGATCCCAAAAAGGCCTTTTTCAAGGCTATCTTATTTCTTTAACAAGAGATTCTCGTCGGTAAATTCACCAGGCCCCTTCCGGGCAAAACCACAGTTTCGTGGTCACTCGGTGGATACCATACGGTGCCAACGAAGCCGAGTGGGGTGTTGACCCAACACACCCGCCGATCCCCTTCAGGGTAAGGCAGTGAATTGGCCGGGTCCCAGTGTTTGGCCTTGGGGGATCTCCTAGTCAACACGTGGTGACAGTTTTGCTTCCACAGCAACTCACCTAGCGTGGTCGGGTATCTTCATACCCTTCACACTAGACTGGTCAGGACCCCGTTGCACATTAAGATAGGCAACGGGCCAAATCAAGCTTAGGGCTCACCATTAGGCACTCATCCTCCCTGTCTTACCCGACAGGGAGGGATTGTACACATCCCCGGCATTCCCACCGGGGAGATAGGCTTAGTTAGGCCATTCCCTCCCCCCCCCGCCATTATGGCCACCAAAAAGGTAGATCTCGAGCTTCTCTCGAAGAAATTAACCTTATTTCTCGAGTATATACTCGAATCGGAGCCTTCCCTCAGAGGGAAGTATAAGGATCAGCTCTCTAGCCTCTTGAGCATCTCAAGGGGCGAAAACCCCGACCAAGATGTCAGCGTCGCTACGTTCAGCGACGCTCTTGACACCCCTCCGGCTGTAGAGTCGCCCAGACCCCCCTCCCCCTCCCCCTCGTCGGAGTCAATGGACACCGACGCCCCCGCTGCTTCTTCAAAGCAACCCTCCTACCCTTCTGGCTCGGAGGAAGAAGACGAGCCAAAGTCCGCTGCGTCCTCTACCTCTTCCTCCCCCTCCGACGACGGCTTCATAGCCGTCCAAGGAAAGGGAAGAAAGAGGAAGAACAGGAAGCAGACCTCTGCGCAGGCCAGTAAGGTCGCCGCAATAGAGGACTCGGACTCCTCTTCATCCACCGTCACCATCAAACCAGCTGTGATCAAACAGCGCGCTACCGTCGCGACTTGCGCTACCGTAGCTTCCCCCTCCCCCTCCACCGCCCCACCGATCTCGTTTACGTCCTCCGCGAAGGCCCCCCCCGCGCCCCTCGCCCCCCGAACCGCGTCATCCTCCGCAAAGGATGCCCCCGCGCCCTCTGCCTCCCCGTCCGCATCATCCACCGCGATGGATTGCTCCGCGCCCATTAGTTCCGGCCCTAAGAAGGTCGCGCCTCCACCTCCTGTCTTCATACAAGACAAGGAGAAGTGGACGGCTGTATCAAAGTGGTGTATGGAGATGAAAATCTCCTACACAAATGCCCGATCTACCCAACAGGGTATCAAGGTTCTAGTCCCTACGTCGAAAGACTACAGGGACCTTACCAGAGTTCTGAGAGAGAGAGGTGTGTCATTCCACACCTACTCCCTCCCAGAAGATAGGCAGATCCGTGTGGTGATCAAAAAGATCCCCAAGGAAATCTCTCCCGCCGAAATTTTAGCCGACCTTCAGTCGCAAAATATCCCCGTAGATGAGGTGCACCGCATGCATCGTTCGCGCGGCAGGGAAGCATACGACATGGTATTAGTCGTGTGCTCCCCCACCGAGGGGCATCACCCCATATTCAATATCAAGACCTTGTGCAACCTTATGGGCTTCTCGATCGAGAAGCCCTGGAAGAACAGCGCGATCGGACAGTGTCACCGCTGTCAATTGTATGGCCATTCTCAAAAGAATTGCCATGCAAAACCCAGGTGCGTAAAGTGCCTGGGTGACCACGGCACCGCTGACTGCTCGCGTCCCAAAGACCGTAGCCAGTGCAACAGCCCGCCTAGTTGCGTGTTGTGCGGCCTCGAGGGCCACACAGCCAACTACCGCGGCTGCTCTAAAGCCCCTAAGGCTACATCCGGCAAGCTGACCAAACGTCTAGACGTGAGGCAGCAAAAACAGAGGGACTTCCATCCCCTCCCCTCCTCCCAGATTCCTGAGCGGCTAAGCCCTCAGAGGCCTAGTCCATGGACTATGCTCAATCACCAGCAGGCTTTCCCAGCCCTGGGTATTCCGCGCCCCCCCCCCCTCACACCCCTCTCTATACAATGATGGACCCGCGAGTCCATCACCTCCCCCCTCCCCCCGGCTTCCGCGGCCCCTCTTTCGCGCCCTCTGCGCCCCCCGCGAAACCCGCCACCGCTCTAAAACCCCCGCGCCCCGCTCCCACTCCCGTGGCCCCAATTAAACCCGTGGACGATCGTTTCGACGTAATCAGTACCGCGTTCGAACTTTTCTGTTCCCCCAGGGCTACACAGATGGCCCTGGACATCTCTACAGCCCAGAAATCGGGTAGCCTAGCGGCAATCCGTAACGTCTTCAATGCGTATCCCGAGATCACGCAAGCCCTCACCTCTTTCTCTACCCCCCATCATGTCTAACACCACTCAGGCTAGGTTTAAACCCCGATCCCTCAAGCTTGGCACCTTCAATGCCAATGGCTTAAATCAACAAAAAGATGAAATCGCGGACTTCCTCCGCGTTCATCAACTAGATATCCTCCTCATCCAGGAAACTTTTCTAAAGCCCCACAGAGGCAATCCCTCCTTAGCTAACTATCGTATCGTTCGGAACGATAGAACGCGTTGTCATGGGGGCGGCACCCTCATTTATTACAAAAAGGATCTGTACTGCATCCCAATGGATCCTCCCCCCCTCTCACGATTAGAAGTATCAGCATGCCATCTGGGCATGACCGGTCACGCACCGATCACTATAGTGTCGGTCTATATCCCTCCCATTACTATCAACGCTTCGGAAAATTTCCAAAATCTCTCGGACGATATCCAACTGTTGTTAAACATGAGTGACTCCGTCATCTTGGCGGGGGATCTCAATGCGAAACATCCCTCTTGGAATAGCTCCACCACCAACACCAGAGGTCGGCACTTGTTCGACCTCTCCTCCTCCCTAAACTTCGACATCATCGCTCCGATGAGTCCCACTCACTATCCCCATACCATCAGTCATACCCCTGACGTACTAGACGTAACGCTCCTTAAGAACGTTAATCTAAGATTAGATTCAATAGAAACGGTGCACGAGCTTACCTCTGACCACCGACCGGTAATTGTTAAACTAACCTCCCGCATAGGTCCCTCCGACCCTGACCAACCCCTCCCCACTAAAAAGGTGACGGACTGGAGGAAAGTAAGCACTCAGCTGAAATCCAACACATCCCCCTTACTAGACTCGATCCCCGACAACTTCGACTCAGTCGCTGACACGACTGCCGCGATCGACTCACTCACGGAGCACGTACAGACCGTCCTGAGCGAATGCTCCAGGGAGGTTCCAGCAACAGAACCCTGTTACTTGAATCTCCCCGACGATGTGCGTGCCCTGATGACTGAGAAGAACGCGGCTACTCGAGCCTACAGCGTCTTCCCCTGTGCCGCCAACAAAGCCCATATGCGCTACTATCAGAGATCTGTTAGGACACGTATAGCGGAGCTGCGTGAAGCGGGATGGGATAAGATGTTGAGCGATCTAGAGCCCTCTCATCTAGCCTTCTGGGAACTCCAGAGGAAACTCAGGTCCCCCCAGTCGGCCCCCGTACCCCCGTTAGTCCGCCCCGATAAAACCATTGCCTTCGACGACATCGACAAAGCCGAGTGCCTAGCCGACAGTCTAGAAGCTCAATGCTCTCCCAGCACCCTACCAGTAGACAAAGCTCACCTCGATGAGGTCGACGCCGAAGTCGAACGTAGAGCCTCCCTTCCTCCCGTAGAAGACCCTGATTTTCCCCTGCCCCCCATCGAACCAGATGAGGTGCACGAGATAATCAAAGGTCTGCATACGCGCAAAGCCCCCGGTTCAGACGGACTCACCAATAGGGTGGTCCAGCTCTTCCCAGCCCACTTAATCATGCTACTGACCACCATCTTCAATGGTGCTCTAAGCAATAACATCTTTCCCCAGACGTGGAAAGAGGCCACGGTCATAGGTATCCCAAAGCCCGGCAAGCCTAAAAACGAGCCCTCTAGTTACCGCCCAATCAGTCTGCTCAAAGTTCTCGGAAAAATCTACGAGAGGCTTATTTATAAGCGTCTCAGAGACTACGCCGAGACTAAGGGCCTCATACCCGACGAGCAGTTCGGCTTCAGAACTCAGCACTCTAGCGTGCATCAGGTCCACCGCATAGTCGAGCTGGTCAAAGGTGGTCTCACCCGCGGCTATCCGACATGCGCAGTCTTCTTCGACATAGCGAAAGCTTTCGACAAAGTCTGGCACAACGGCTTAGTATACAAGCTATACAAACTCGGAGTGCCGGATCGTCTCGTACTCATCATACGAGACTACTTGTCGAATCGCACCTTCCGCTACCGTATCGAAGGTGCCCTATCCTCCCCTCGCCCCATAAGGGCAGGAGTCCCTCAGGGCTCAGTGATAGCCCCCCTCGCGTTCACGCTGTTCACCAGCGACATCCCCAGACACAGAGGGACGCAGCTCGCTCTGTTCGCAGACGACACTGCGATCACCTGCAAAGGCAACGCCCCTTCGTCTCTCCTAAATCTACAACGGGCCGTCAATAACCTTGGCGCCTGGTTTAGACGGTGGAGGATCGAAGTTAATCCCGACAAAAGTCAAGCGGTTTCATTCTCGAAACCGAGATCTAGACCCCCCCCTCCCCCCCGAACGATCACCCTGTTCGGCAAGCCGATCCCTTGGGAGAAGCGAGCCAAGTACCTAGGTGTGATCTTAGACCAGCGTCTCTCCTTTTCAGAGCACATAAAGACGGTTCGTTCGCGAGCCGCTTTCGCTCTAGGTAGGCTTCACTGTATCCTAAATTCACGCAGCAAATTGTCACTAAAGTGCAAATTGCGTATCTACACAGCGTGTGTCCGTCCCATAATGACCTATGCGGGAGCAGTCTTCGCCCACGCCAAACCCCGTCATATCCATAGGATGCAGACCCTCCAAAACAGATTCCTTCACAAGGCCACGGGAGCCCCGTGGTACGTCAGAAACGAGACCCTCCATCTCGACTGTAAGATCCCTACGATCCACCAGTTCCTCAAACGCATGGCAAAGCGCCACTTTGAGTCCGCTCCTCGACATCGGAACCCTCTGATAGTCGAGGCAGCCAATTATGTCCCGTCCCAAATCAGTCAGATCCGCCGTCCGAGGCATGTACTCTCCGACCCAGATGACCCCATTACACTCCTCCAGGAGCAGAATAGGGCCACCAGTACAGTGCACAAACACAGACGCCTCCCGTCATTCCGACCTCGCCGCCGAGGTCCTTTACGTACGCGATCTACTCCCCGAGTAAACGAATCCCCCCCCCGACCCTTGCTCGATAACGAGGTGCCAGCAGTTGTTGCAGCTGAGCACGTAGCTTTAAATACCCCGAATAATAATCATGATATAAATATAAATTTGATCCAGCCTGTCCCCTCTTGCTGTCCTCCCGTCAGCGATGCCCTAAGCCGAGGTCCGTACCCCACAGGGGGTGCCCTTAGCGAGCATTCGCTTAATTTTAATTTAGAATAGTTGAAAAAGCTCCTGGCTGGAGGCTCTAAGTGTAGAAGCTTATGGCACCCACAGGAAAGTCCGGTTAAGCAGCCAAGACCTTAGTGGTCAAAACTGCGAGAAGCCATTTTAAAAAAAAAAAAATCGTTAGAGCCGTTTTCGAGAACGTGAGTACAAATATGATTAATTGACGTGATTATATATATATTTAAATACAAATATTGCTCATTTGATAGTATGGGATATACATACATAAACTCACGCCTTCTTCCCATGGGGGTAAGCAGAAACTACAGAACGCCACCTGCTACGATCCTTACATACTCCTTTTGCCTCATTTACGTTCATACATCTGGTCATAAACGCACGCCGGATGCGAGTACTACGCACCTGGCCTTTCTGAAGAACATCACCAATAAGGTCAGTATAAGTCCTCCTAGGACGTGCCCTCCCATCATTGCCACGATGCTACGATCCTTGCATACTCCTTTTGCCTCGTTTACGTTTATACATCTGGTCATACACGCACGCCGGTTGCGAGTACTACGCACTTGGCCTTTCTGAAGAACAAAATTAGTTCTGACTCAATGGTAACGGCCCCGACTTACGAGTTGTAGGTCGTAATTCGAACCCAGGCAGGTGCTTTACTTTGTGTAAATAATTTCATCACCACTGCTCTCAAAACGGTGAAGGAAAACATCGTGAGGAAACCGGCATGTCCTAGAACCAAAAATTCAAAGACGTGTGACGTCTACCAACTCGCACTGGGCCTGCGAGGCCCACTCCCTCTCTAAAAGAGGAGGCCTGTATCCCAGCAGTGGGAACATTATAGGCTGATTATACTAGGCCTTCAAGTTTCTTCGCGATGTTTTACTTCACTGAGTAAAATGCATTATTTTAAGTGAAAAATTTTAGGCGCGTTGGGCATTTTTGAGATGGGAAAAAACAATTAAACTCGCGACACTGTTACCGACACCTCATTTTTGTAAACGCGATTGTGCTCTTTATTTATATTACGTTACGCATCAATGTTCTATTCAAGTATTTTTACTTTAAAGGTTTTGTAAACGCGATTGTGCTCTTTATTTATATAACGTTACTGATTAATGTTCTATGGAAGTATTTTTACTTTAAAGGTTTTGGAAATATATTTTTTTTTGTAAACGCGATTATGCTCTTTATTTAGATAGGCTTACGGACCAATGTTCTATACAAGTATTTTTCTTCCACCAAGACGATCTTGTTCAAGTTTTCACTTCTGTCGACACTCCTGGAGTGCCACTGTTTATTTTTTTACTACGTTGCTGGTGCATAAGAAGTAGGTCTACAAATCAGATCACGAAGATGTTTTAATCTTGGCTTATTCTACAATATTAATTTTATTAAAGAAATAAAAGTCTATAATTAATAGTTACACACATTTTATGCCTTGTAGAACGACATCGTAATTTTTTAAAACGCATCTTCGATTAGCAAGAGCGAGAGCCCTGCGGCGTTTCTCTTAAAAAATGACTTCGTTTTTTCAACATGGTGTCCCATATATTCTAGAATTTAATTACAGTTGCAATAATTATTAATCGTTTAATAGATCCTCTTAGAGATTAGTAAAATAGTCATAAACTATAACATAACATCACGCCTGTAATGGCCGAAGGGTTAGGCAGAGGTACCTTAATAGTACACCCACATTTCGCCAGTTATGTTTAAGAACACGGCGACGCATGAATTGTCCACACAAACGTAATACCTAAATCATTTGCAATTTGGGCATATTTCCACCATAATATGTTGTTATTCGGATTTAGACAGTGTTTATCTAGACTCCTACATATTTCTTTTTTCCAAAATACTTTTCTAAAATGAAGTTTAAACGAATCTAATTTCGCACATTTTACAGCATAAATGACATGTCTTCATATTGTTTTTTCTGTATTATAAACAGCAACATTTATAATATTGTTTCTACAAAAGCATAGCTTATATTATCAAATTACAAATTATTATATTATTATTGCCTCGTTGAGTCGCCACTAGACAGTGGTCGCAAGCGCTACTGCTGAGCATTTCCATTCCCGGGTCGGGCAAAGTGTTATTGGGTTTTTCTATCTAGAATTTCTCAGTAGCAGCCCGGAGTCTGGATTTGTGCCCGGTTGATGGCAATAGGCTCACCCACTATTACATGGGACTTAAACATAACTGGCGAAATGTGAGTGTACCTACTACAGGTAAGTACACCTCTGCCCAACCCTTCGGGGAAACAAGGCGTGATGTTATGTTATGTGTAACAAGTTATCGAAAAAAAATAGAAAAACATTATTTTTGGTATTACGGAACACATCCAAATTTATCATTAATTTTCGAAAGCTAGTAGTGCTATCGCATCAAAAAATAATTGCCAATGTGTGCGTGGTAGTATTGCTTACTAGGTGCATATCGCTCCGACAGGCACTCACACTAGCGCAACGTGCTTGGAATTGAATTTTGCAAACATCTCGATTTGTAGTTGCGAGCCGGGTTCGCAGGCCTCTTAAATCCCATGTAATAGGGGGCGAGCCTATTGCCATCAACCGGGCACAAATCCAGACTCCGGGCTGCTACTGATAAATTCCTGATGGAAAAACTTCTGCCTATCCCATCAAGGACCACAGGCCTACAGTCGTGATGCTTGTTAGCCAATCTTATTTATAATTTCAATTACAACCTCCAAGGAGCAGCTGTTCCTTCGGTAATCATAATCGTTATTCATTTGATGGTATGTTTATCACGGCTAAACTCTTTTTCTGAGAGGTACTGGCAGCCTCTAAAAGATGTGTAACTATGTTCGAGGGCTACAATAAATACCTACCTGCAGTCTAGTTGAAAAGTATGTAAGCAGTGGTGGCCCATAGGTAACGACCGCGACTTACGAATTTGTAGGTCGTAGGTTCGAAGCCTTTTTTTTGTGTGGGAAATTATCAAATAACTTCTCCCTCTCTGGGCGGAGTGGGAGGGCGTGTCAGACTCTTACTGACTAAAACCCACCCGTGTTCCTTCGGTTGCCATGTTGCCGGGAGCCACGGTAACCCTTTTAACACGCGTTTTCATAATAATAATAATTCATTTATTTCAGACAAAGTCCATAATAATATTACCTACATTATATAAAAACATAAAATTGATATAAAAATCACTCACACAATAAAATAATCTTCAAACATTCAATACGTTTTACTTTGCGTAAATTATTTCATCACCACTGCTCTCAAAATGGTGAAGGAAAACATCGTGAGGAAACTGACATAACCCCAACATAGTTGGGAAAAGGCTAGGCAGATTGATTTTGAAGTACCCAAAGAGTAATCATGTTTTGTGGCTGCATATTGACACAAAATAATAGAAAAAAAATTGTAGACAATTAAATTGCTTCTTGTTCATATAAGGTCCCAATAAAATAGATGGACAAATTTTAACACAGCGTTTAGAACGTCTAACCAAAGATATCCAAGCAAAAAAAAAACACTGATTAAAATGATTTTATTTTGACCTAAAATAATTGACCAACATTGATAGCCTGTAACATTTATAGTGTATTTTCGTTAGCTGATTTTGTTTCTTATATGTATCTAATGCGTTTTTTTTTATATTTTATTTTTTACCATTGTCCTTATTTTGGTGGTTTGAATGATTTCTAAAAGTTTGTCCATCTATTTTAATGGGACCTTATTATACTTACATCTTTATGAGATGGACTGTACCTCCTCCGTGCGTAGTTATTGCTCTGACAGGGAGTGATAAATAAATACAGCAATTACTTCGTGAGGGCGAAAGAGGATGCTCAATGGCTGCAAAAAATAATACACGATTGATTCTTGCTTGTCAATTTGGTCTGTTTTTAAACGACTTCAAAAAAAAGGAGGAGGTTCTCAATTCGTCGGGATATTTTTTTTTTTATGTGTGTTCCCCGATTACTCGAAGACGGCTGGACCGATTTGAAAAATTCTTTTTTTGTTTGTAAGGGTATACTTTCAAGTTGGTCCCATTGTCATTTGGTCAGGATCTGATGATGGGATCTTGGAGAAATCGAGGGAACTCTTCAAATATTATAGGCACATCTATAGCGATTTGGGTATTTTTGATGAGCAGTTGACATAAGGCTATTGTAACTTAGATAAATTACAAACCAACCCACTAAAAAGTGAAAAAAAAACTTTTTTACAAAAAACACAAACGACTTCCAAACTACAAAGTGAAAAATAACTTTAATTTCGGAAGTCGGTGTCAAAAAACTAAAATACTGATCTGATCCAAAGACACCGACTTCCGAAAGTAAAGTTATTTTTCACTTTGTAGTTTGGAAGTCGGTTGTGTTTTTCTGTAACAAGTTTTTTTTTTTAATATTAACACAATATTTTAGGCTGGGCGCAAACCTGATTCAACAAATGAAATGAAATTGTTTATTCTATAAATAGGATATCGAAATCACTTTTACACGTCATAAATAAATAAAAAATAAAAAAATAAGCTTGTTGAGTTCGGCGTTTCCTATCTGACTACTCTGAGAAGAAAGGCCGAAACAAACTCAGAGGTCGCAGTCTCTTTTAAAGTCCAGACATAATCTTGGTCATAATTTTGGCCATATGAGGACCATGTAGATTAGAGTCTGAAAAGGTCTTTTGAGGAAAGAACCACACAGATTTGAGTGGACCTGTCCAGTCAGTGCAAGCATTTGTCAGTAATCGTGGAGCTCAACTCAGAACTTAAGGAGCTCAACTCGACGAACAATACCAAAGAAAGGACATTTGGGTAGGCCGCATAAACTACTCAAACTTCCAGACCATCACTAAAACTAGCAGAGAAATAAAAACAATATCCACATAGTCCTCACATTCACAATAGTTAACATAATAGTCACATTCACAAAGTAATCATGTCATTTTGAATATAATTTTCAACAATGTCAATGTGTTTATAAAACTGGTATATGTTGATTTTACATAATAATTAAAATGTCTAGTTTTACGGTTTTATCACAAGGCTTAGCAGAGCGAGCAGTTCAATCCCAAGCTTTTTTATCTTCTAAATAATCTGAAATTGTATAGAACCCTTTTTTACAAAGTTTGGTTTTAATACAGATTTTAAATCGTTTAAGGCGCCTCCCCGACCAAAATGCCGTGCTAGACGTTTTTTGTGCAGTTTTTAGGAGCTATCTACCTGTTATTCAAAAAGAAATATCAACTTAATAAAAATACATTAAATTTCTACATATTCTTGATCCCAAAACTGTACAATTTTTTTTTTTTTTTAATGGCGTGTATATTTCATTAAATCTCCTTCCAACGAAACTTTAAAAATGAGAAATAATGATTGATAACATGCGTCTCCTCGTAAAGTAAACATTATTTAATTTTGCTACTAACACTAATGGATAGACAATTTAATAACGAACATTTTGTAACAATTTTTTTTTTGAAAAGGCCAAATTCTGATTTTATTCAGATTTTATCCTAAAATATGGGCATATTTACCAGTGTAACTCATACATTCCGTACCGAGATTCAGTATGCCGCAAGGTCTCGAGGGGGAAACACGTATCGTTTGTTACCGCGTCGGTCACGTGATCGGACAAGTGCACACAGTCACATTATCAGATGTGAAACATCTATAGCGGCGGGTCAGACCGAATGTTGGCTGTTGGCGCCCCATATTTATTGCCTGTCGTAAACTATCCTTTTTTTTTGTTACTTTATTTACTGCGAAAGGAAATGTTTGCATTTAGAACTACAGAGTTTTGCGAAAAGACGCTACTGTTTTGTAAACACACAAATGCAAGAAAATTGAATAAATTTGGTCAAAATCAAAATCCAAGATGGCGGCTGCATTTTTTTTAATTTTTGACATTTTGTGTCATTTTCATAGTATTCGAGGGTGATAAAGCTGATAATGACGTCAAAATGTAAATCCAAGAAGGCGGCTGTTTTTTTTATTTTTTTTAAGAAAATACTCGAAGTATTTTCTTTCTGAATCGAAAATAGATTCGTAAATTCATACAAATAAGGAGTACAATCGCGTATGCAAAAAACGATACTTCCAACTTCCCAGCCTTGGTAGAAGAAAAATACTTGCACAGAATATTGGGCTCTAATGTTATATAAATAAAGAGCACAATCGCGTTTACAAAAAAAAAAACAAAACCTTTAAAGTAAAAATACTTGCATGGATCATTGATCCGTAACGTAATATAAATAAGGAGCACAATCGCGTTTACAAAAAAATACGCACCTTCCCTTTCAAAATATATCCGATCGTGACAACATTTGTGAATGCCGTGTTGTTCAGTGGTTTCTTATCTCATTATCTGTTACGATGCCTCATTGAGGTGGATAACAATTAAAATTCTATTGTGTCTCGTTAATGACAGTTGAAAGATTATAAAAATCGAAGCCAAACTAGAAATTTTATAAACAGAACCGCTTATCATATATCAGCACAAGTAGAAACCAAAAACAAAAAATCGTATAATATTTCTTGCCTTTACTACGTTATTTTTGTTTTCATATATCATAGCGACTATACTATTTTTGCAGAAAATAGGTACATTGCTTCTTAACCACTACCTAAGTATGTCGCTTACTGACTGGACAAGCAATGTAAAAGTTACAAAACGATATTTTAGTTATGCGGTTGCATCGCGTAGTACGGCCGCTGTATCTTGCGACGAGATAGTGATGTGGTTGTGCAGATCCACTAACGTAGGCTATCGACAACAATGTCGATTGTCGTATGAATATAAATAACTGTTAAAGTTTATTGTTCAATTTGTCAACCGTACGATAGCCCGGTTGGAAGACTAATGTGAAATCTTATTTTAGTAATTTTGATTTCCTCATGTTGTTTAAATTTTTTGACTTACTTATTATTATTATTTTTTTGTTACGTATATTGTTTATTTATATCACGTTATTATAATGTTTTTCGTTTCTATATATTTTATTTTCAGGAACCCCCAAAATTTTTAATACAATATTAATTGGGAGAATCGATAACTTTCCGATTTAGTCAATCACTAGCGTAGTAAAATAAATCGTTTCTGCAAAGCTAAACAATAGTGATTGATGTTTTAGTGTGAGTAAGTTGTGCGGTGCATGGTAAATGTACGCTGTGATTCATGGAATAAGGTTTATAATTGACTAAACTGAGTGAAGTGATTCGTAAGTTGTTCGCCAGACGGCGCTAGTAATATTTTACGAAGTATTGTAGAGGTGAGGTGCGGCAAAGAGGGACCGATTGCTCAAGGTCTCTTGGTCAGGGCCCAGCCTTAATGGGTAAGTTTCGAATGTCAATGGGGAGTTTGTTGTAAACGCGTATACGTGGAGACGTGTGCGATGTACAGCAAGGTTGTGTTTATTCCTCGTATTTAAACTATGAACATCGGACATTTTCTTAAAATTTGATATATTTTTGTGCACATACAATAGGTTTTCAAATATATATTGTGAGGCTACAGTCAGAATATTTATTTCTTTGAATTTTTCTCTAAGGGAATCTCTTGGACCTAGGTTGTAAATGGCTCGAACAGCCCTTTTCTGTAGAATAAAGATAGTATTAATGTCCGCACAGGTTCCCCAGAGATGAATCCCATATGACATAAGACTATAAAAAAATAACTAAAATAAACAATTCTGGCTGTATCTACGTCTGTTATCTGTCTAAACAGTTTCTCTAGATAGACTATCTAAAAGAAATAATATGTTTATTGGCATCAGAAAACCTTAATACTCTCCTTACCTTAATACCTCACATTGCTTAGCGTGGTCCTCCGTAAATGGAGCATTAATTTTGAAATAAATATAGCAAGTACTATGTGTGACGAAAACACGATTCCATAAAAAATTCTTGTTAGAAAAAAAATCCAAAGTTACTTACCTGCAAACCGAACAATAAACCGGTGGTATTCAAAAAATACTTCAAATTAGATCATGAAACTTTGCATAATTTAATTACCATTATTTTCGCTGTAAAAAGAAAACCTAAACTATTGGCGCCTTAGAGCCTTCTCCCTGCCGTTCAGTCTCAATCTCAATCAGTGCGCAAGCAGTATCGTATGAGCGAGAAAATAAGATTAGACATTTCAACAAACCTTTTTACAGTCCGTTCAACCGATTTTGACTTCTATACCACGGGTATAAGGATGGCATTAAAAGCAAAAAATGTTACAATACCAACTGTTTACTGCAGCTGCCATTAGTCATGCCGGCAACGCAATAGAAGTCAAAATCGGTTGAACGGACTGTAAAAAAGGTTTGTATAATGTCTAATCTTATTGCAAATGGAGTATAGTTATGTCAAACAGAAAACATTCGTCTATCCGCCCTCACTTGACCCGGAACTTTAAGTAACATCCCAACCACATCACATGTTGCGAACTAATAAACTGACTCGTTCACACAAAGGTAATGATTATTTTAATTATCAATCAGTGGCCGGGAATCGAACCCGCCACGCTCTGGTGGCAGCCAGCGATGCGTAAGCTGAACAATTTACGGTACTACTTAAACTACACAGACGGACATACGTAGTTTGTGGAATAGTGAACTCATTAAGATGGAAAGAAACTCGGTTATACAGAAAAGGGACTTCCGTGGCTCGGTTTTTAACCGACTTCCAAAAGGAGGAGGTTCTCAATTCGACTGTACGTTGTTTTTTTTTTTTGTATGTTTGTTACGCGATTACTCCGTCAATTATGATTTGATTTTGATGATTCTTTTTTTGTTTGGTAGATCATACTTCAGAGGTGGTCCCATATAAATTTTATTAACTTTACTTGGGTAGTTTTTGAGTTAGCTTCAATAATACGTTTTTTACCTCGCTTAGTATGTGGATGATATTATGATAACTTCCTGTCACTGTTATTTACATAGCAAGTACTGGTATTCGAATTTGTGTGGGGTAGGTATCACAACTAAAAAGTGAAAAATAAAAACTTTTTACAAAAAAAAACAACCGTCCTCCAAAAAAACACTACAAAGTGAAAAATAACTTTAATTTCGGAAGTCGGTGACAAAGAACGAAAATTCAAAACCAAAGACACCGACTTCCGAAATTAAAGTTATTTTTCACTTTGTAGTGTTTTTTTTGAAGTCGGTTGTTTTTTTTTTGTAAAAAGTTTTTTCTTATTATTAGGTGATAAACTAATACCAGGCACGGGTCAACGGCGCGTTGTGTTCCACGCGCGCACCAAAGATATGTCAGCAGAACTGACGGGGTCTGCTAGGGCCGATGCCTGCCGGGGTCGCAGGAAAGTCCGAAAGGGATACCGTGGCCCCTGGCAATACAGGCAACTGAAGGAACACGGGTGGGTTTTAGTCAGTAAGAGTCTGACACGCCCTCCCGCTCCGCCCAGAGTGGGAGAAGTTATTTGATAAATTCACACCCAAAAAAAAGTGATAATACGTGATAGTAAGTGGCCACTGCCACTTATTGACTTATCTGTTCCAAAATATCGCATACACACTTGTTCTTCCTATGGGGGTAGGCAGTATCCATTCTCCTTAATATGCTTCGTGATACTTATTGAAAGACCTATACCGTCCTCCCATACCTAGTAACATCGTTATTTGAAAGTATTGTAAAAGCCAATTATTTTTAAAAGAGTAACCGTGGAGTTTCTTTCCGGCTCTTCTCCATAGGAAGCGACCGATTGGAACCGTGCACCTAGCTTCTGACGTTTCATAAGTGCCCATGTAGGTTTATGTGAAATAAAATATTTTTAATTTTGTGAATTCACTCAGAAAACAACAGAATAAGTCCGTCTCACTCGCTATGAAAAAACTCACTTAAAAGGTTGGTCCGAACGCGCAGCTCCACTAGCATGTACTAATAGTTGTACATGTATTAATAGTCGATCGCTGTCTGTTTACACCACCGGCGAGAACTCTGCCAAACAAACAACTCATTTTTAGCCACTAGTTCTACACATAATCAGCCTATAATATTCCCGGGAAACAGGCCACCTCTCAGTAAGTGGGCCGTAATCCACCACGCGCGCCCAGTGCGGGTTGATAGATGTCACATGTCTTCGAATTTTTAGTTCAAGGACATGCCGGTTTCCTCACGATGTTTTCCGTCACCATTTTGAGAGCAGTGGTGATGAAATTATTTACACAAAGTAAAGCGCCTGTCAGGGTTCACGTAAATTGCAGCCGTTACCACTAGGTTACTACTGCTCTAGCTCTACCAAAAAATAAATAATCATATTAGCCAAATAGCCAGTACTTATCCCAATGTAGCAAATACTTCCCTACAGAGGACATTGCTACAAGAATGTTATTTAATTATTTATTTTCTTTTTTCAGGTAAATATAGTGTCAAGTGATTTGTGATCTCCATAAACAAAAACCTTCAAAAAAAATCAAAATGGCGGCTCTTAAGGTTTTCCTGTGTCTATGCTTCGTACATGCTGCTTTGGCGAGAGGTAAGTCCTAGTTTTACTTCACCGCATTATAAATCATTATTATTTCTTAGACTTTAAGATTCTGCGGGGGTTGCGGTTTTGTCCGAAAGGGTTACCGTGGCCCCAGGCAATATAGGCATTGAAGGAACACGGGTGGGTTTTAGTCAGTAAGAGCCTGACACGCCCTCCCTCTCCGCCTAGAGCGGGAGAAGTTATTTGATAATTTCACAACCAAAAACTGAAAGACTTTAAGATCAGAGTAAATTAACTTTAAATCATTCAATCTGCCCAGCTTTTTCCCAACTATGTTGGGGTCGGCTTTCAGTCTAACCAGATGAAGCTTAATGCTAGTATTTTACATGAAACGACTGCCTATCTGACCTCCACAATCCAGTAACTGGGTAACACAATACCCCTTGGTAAGACTGGTTGTCAGACTTTTGGGCTGACTACCCATATCGACTGTCAAAGATCTACGATTGACAGCCGGGACCAACGGGGTTTAACGTGCTTTCCGAGGCACAGAGGGGTACTTGATATGTAATGAATTGTCACCCATCCACAAACCAACCGCGGCAAGCGTAGCTTAACCTTCGATCGACCCGTGCAGCTGTTACCATTTAGCCACGAGTCCTTCCATGAAAAAAAAACAGTGGCACTCCGGGAGTGCCGACAGAAGTGAATAATTGAACAAGATCGCCTTGGTGGAAGAAAAATACTTGTATAGAACATTGGTCTGTAACCTTATCTAAATAAAGAACACAATCGCGTTTACAAAAAAAATATATTTCCAAAACCTTTAAAGTAAAAATACTTCCATAGAACATTAATCCGTAACGTTATATAAATAAAGAGCACAATCGCGTTTACAAAACCTTTAAAGTAAAAATACTTGCATAGAACATTGATCCGTAACGTAATATAAATAAAGAGCACAATCGCGCTTACAAAAATGAGGTGTCGGTAACGGTGTCGCGAGTTCAATTGTTTTTTCACATCTTAAGAATGCCCAACGCGCCTAAAGAAGTTTTCACTTCAAATACGTGCTATAAACCCATATTGTTTCCGTGTTACAATCCATTTCAATCTACTACGCTTTAAAAATCTAGTACGAATGTCCATCGCACTACATTAGTCGGCCAGTGTGCCAAGCCGTATGAAATCGTGGCCAAAAATCAAAACCGTGTAATTTAATAGTTTCCATACATTCTACGGTAACAGTGCCGTTAATCTCATATTTATATGATTTTAGTGTGAAAACATTAATTTTCTTGAAGCGCTGTTTAACGTTGTATGAAATTCGTGGTTTGATGAGAGGGCGATTATTATTTTAATTTATGTTTTTTGATTGAAGATAACGGTGCATAATTATAGATTAAAAGAATATAATGGTTTGTGTCGATGTTTGGGACTTGCTTGTGATCCCAACCTGCAAAGTATGACCTGGCAAAGTTTGCCTTACCAAGAAGTATCGTGTTACCCAGTAACTGGGTTGTGGAGGTCAGATAGTCAGTCGCTCCATGTGTAAAATACTGGTATTCAGCTGTATCCGGTTAGACTGGAAGCCAACCCCAACATAAAGGGTGGCAGGGACATCGACGCAAAAACTGTTACCATGGATTCAGTACATGATTCTGAACCCTGCGTTGAAATTATTCGTCGGTTATTATAAAAAAATATGCTGTTCCATACAAAAAATTTCAACGCAGGGGGTTTCAGAATCATGTACTAAATTCATGGTAACAGTTTTCGCGTCGATGTCCCTGCCACCCTGTATAGTTGGGAAAAGACTGGACAGATGATAATTCTGGTATGTAAGAGGAATCCGTAGAACAGATCCAATGATTTTTCCACCCACCATGAGCAGAATAAACATTCATATAAACATACATAAACCCCTTCTTCCTATGGGGGTAGGCAGAAAATACAGAACGCCACCTGCTACGATCCTTACATACTCCTTTTGCTTCGTTTCATCATCATCATCATTTCAGCCGAAAGACGTTCACTGCTGGACATAGGCCTCCCCCAAGTACCTCCACTTCGACCGATTCTGTGCTTCCCGCATCCAGCGGATTCCTGCGGCCTTCACAAGGTCATCGGTCCATCTTGTGGGAGGCCTTCCAACGCTACGTCTTCCGGTACGCGGTCGCCACTCCAGAATCTTTCGACCCCATCGGCCATCTGTTCTGCGAGCAATGTGCCCTGTCCATTGCCACTTAAGTTTGGCAATTCTTCGGGATATGTCGGTTACCTTGGTTCTCCTGCGGATCTTTTCATTTCTTATTCGATCACGTAGGGAAACTCCAAGCATAGCTTCATTTACATTCATACATCTGGTCATATACGCACGCCACACCTCATCTTTTGAAGAACATCACCAATAAGGTCACATCCCGCACCTAACGTTTCTGAAGAACATCACTAATATATCTTTCTAGGGCATCTCTCCCGGCGAATAAACATTATCTTCTTATATATAAAATTCTCGTGTCACAATGTTAGTTACCTTACTCCTCCGAAACAGCTTTACTGATTTTTACCAAATTTTATATGCATATTCAGTAGGTCTGAGAATCGGCTACTACCTATTTTTCATACCCCTAAGTGATAAGGGTTGTCCACCCCAAACAAATAATTGGCAAAACAACGTTTGCCGGGGTCAGCTAGTTTGTTATAAAATATGTCTGTATCATAATTTCGCAAATCCATATTTCATATCGAGCATGTTCTTATTATTCTTATTAGCAACCACAGAGCATGTTTATTGTTCATAGAATGATCGTGACAAGTAATATAATGTTATGTCAACCCACGCCGTGGCATTTCGATGTACTTGCCTTTAGGGTATGTGTTGGCTACGTTATTGGGGCTTTGTCTAGTTATGGATGGGACGTAGGTAATTTAATAATTATTATAACTAACTCGGACGTCGGAGTGATAGGACGATGAGAACAGAAGAAACTGGTTAAGAGACCCAGACATATATATATATATATATCTCGCTGTCCCCGGCGAATAAAATCGTAATCGTAAAAACCAAATTTTACAGGAAAAATAAAAAACAGTATTTTTGTGAAAATCTTATTAACTAATATACATAGCGGAATTGTTCAAATACCAAAAGAAAAGTGATTTTTACATTCATTACAATACACCTTAAAATCTCGTAACTTCTGAAATAACCGTAGGAAATGAATGAAAAAAATTGTCAGAGTGTAATCGGACCTCTAAATATCGAAAATACAATAAAGTTAAAACTATCGTAATAGCACATTACCATTTTATTCGCCGGGGACAGCGATATATATATACAGGGTGACACGGACATCGACGTGAAAACTGTTACCATGGATTCAGTACATGATACTGAACTTTATCGTCGGTTATTTTATTTTTAATCTGCTGTTCCATATATTTTGACCGCGTAGGTATTGCACTTTTCTATGAAACATCAGATATTTTTCCTAACTGTGCGGAAACTGACACTTTTCGCACTAGTGCTTTTACTTTTCAGTTTCTTTTTATTTTTTATTGTTAACTCCGTCGTCAGCCCGACGCAGTTTTTATTATTTGAGAAAAGTTTTACAAATTAGATGATGATGAGAGCAGTGGTGGCCCAGTGGTAACGGCCGCGACTTACGAGTTGTAGGTCGTAGGTTCGAACCCAGACAGGCGCTTTACTTTGTGTAAATTATTTCATCACCACTGCTCTCAAAACGGTGAAGGAAAACATCGTGAGGAAACCGGCATGTCCTAGAACCGAAAAATTCGAAGACATGTGACATCTACCAACCCGCACTGGGCACGCGTGGTGGATTACGGCCCACTCCCTCTCACAGAGAGGAGGCCTGTGTCCCAGCAGTGGGAACATTTATAGGCTGATGATGATGATGATGATTCAATAAAAAATTGTTACCTCCTCAGTTATTGAATTAGGAGGCTGAAACATGTTGAAACACCGTTATTCCATCTTTAAACAAACCTAAGTCTTATTCTTATAATGATTAGGCTTTTTATGTTGTAAACATACTACCCTCGGTATAGGAAATCGGATATCAAGTCTAATGATAGCTGTTGCCCAAAAAAAAACAACGCCCAAAAGTAGAGATGAGATTTTACGTTGAGGAATCGAGTAGATTTTCAAAATCAACTAGGAACATGTTTTGCCTAACTCCGTTATAACAATATTCTTTAGTCATACCAACGATAATTACTGCTTTTTTTAAATAATACAGCAAAGTTCAAAGAAACACCGCCCACACCATAAAAATATATCGCCCACATGAAGAGCGTAATTAAAATCAATAAACTTTTTGCAACAACTGAAGATCTAACGGGGCTTTTTGGTTCATCGGTTACTCACTCTTCGCGGTCATTCCGGCAACCATATATGGTTGGTGGCAACCATTGTGAAAGAAATATAACGCAGGTACTACATCATTGTTTGGTTCCCTAGTAGGGTTGGGAGTAGTACGTATTTTTTTACGGACCACAAAAAGGAGGAGGTTCACAATTCGACATTATGTGCTTTTTTGAAGTGAAAACTTCTTAAGGCGCAACTAGCCGATACTTTTTCCATACAAATTTCGGGGGGGTTGTACTCCACTGTTACACATTGTACATCCAAAGTAAAACATTAAATCGTTTTGTCTTATTATTAATTTTGTCTGTACAGAAGCAGAATAGCAAAAAAAAGCAATTAAAAAATTATGAGCCAACAAAGATTCGTTTTTCCTGCTAATTTTAACGCAACTTTAGGAGTAAATAAGTAATAAAAGAAGTATAAAATCTCCAAAATAAAGCTCGTTCCGACAAAGCTCATTTGTCGAAGATTATAATAAACTTTATTCGTAATTGATTTATGCAGTAGTAATTTCATAAAACTCCACCTTCCAAACGACTTTTCGTAATGTTTTACGCGCTCGTTTTACTAAAATCGGTCTGAACGGTGTTTGTGTGCGTGCGAACTAGAGTTTGTGCATGTAGACCAGCGTCTAACTGCTCATCACTGATACTATCTCTGTCGGACACGATTCCAGGTGAGATAGCGTGCTTTTCGACCAAGTCCACCAATGAGTTCGAGCCCGCGACTAGTTCAACCTTAAGGCGCGTTGGACATTTTTGAGATGGGACTAAACCATTGATTTCGCGACACTGTAACGCAATTTACCGACACCGTGGAGTAAAAGACATCAACGCGTTGATAACCACGGTGCAGATTTTTTTTTTTTTTTTCAAATTTTCGCTTCTGTCTGCATTCCTGGAGTGCCACTATTTTTTTAGGTAAATGCTTATGAAACCAATGCGCCCCGATCAAATAGGTAACCAAGTTACTCGTATTAACTGGATACAAAATAAATGAGAAAGCCCTCTTTAGAAGTCACTAAACTCCAGACAGTGCGGACAAAAAATGGCAATCAATCTAATATAAGTAATAGGTATTAAAAAGATTAACACCGCACAGTGGGTCGAGCACACGTAGGCGTGGAAAAAACACGTTATCTTTTATTAATATCTCACCCGTGGGTTAAATGCCACCGCACTTCGGAAATAAATATAAAACGGACTTTTTATACAGGTATATCTACATAATTATTCATGTTTAGAAAGGAAATGATTTCAACTGTGACTTTTACACATTTTTTTTTTTAATTTAGCGAGAGTCGATATTTCCTATCTATGAGAAGAAATGCCGAAAAAAATCCGAAAAGCGAGGGCTTTTTTCGATCAGAAATTCTTTTTCAAAATCTAAAACATTGCTTAGTAACCGTAAAAAAAAAGATTGTGACGTTTTCAGCCGGGACCAATGGCTTTCCGACGCACAAATTCAAAATTTTTTATTTCACATAAACCTACATGGGCACATATGAAACGTCAGAAGCAGCGTGTACGGTTCCAATTGGTCGTTTCCTATGGAGAAGAGCCGGCAAGAAACTCCACGGCACGGAGGTGTCTCAATAATGACCCATCTACGGATTGACCTTAACAAGCTTATCAACTCAGTGTGGCTGTTTATTTTGTTATTTTGCCATGAGGCTCTCTCCAATGAAGAGTATTCTATCATATTTTACAAATTATTGAAGTGAAACATTTTTGAGATGGGACTAAACGCGACATTTCGCGACATTGTAACGCAATTTACCGTCACCGTGGAGTAAAAGACATCAAGGCGTTGATTATCGCGGTGATGATTTTTTTTCAAGTTTTCATTTCTGTCGGCACTCCCTTTTTTTTTCCAGTTTTATCGTGGGTAATTTTTGCGCCGATCGCAGTACCGAAATAGAAACTTTCTCGTACACAACTTTTTTGTTTTCCTAAAGTTGTTAATTAGAAGTTCTGAAGCGGTTTGTCAGGCGGAGTTTCCCAGTTAATGTCACAAGTTGGCTTTGATTAGGGTATAATTATGTATTTAAATGTCAACTAACTTCGTTTTGATATTGTTAATTAGTTGCGATGCTGTGCAGTGGGCATAATATTAAAGTCTGTGGTTTTATCAAAAGGGTTTTTCTAACTAAAAACTTAATTATTTCCTTATTTTCCTTTTATGATACCCATTAAATGAGAGCAGTGGTGGCCCAGTAGTATCGGCCCGGACTTACAAGTTGTAGGTCGTGAGGTCCAACCCAGGCACCTCTTTACTTTGTACTCTCAAAACGGTAAAGGAAAACATCGTGAAGAAACCAAAAATTCAAAGACATGTGACATCTACCAACCCGCACTGGGCCCGCGTGGTGGATTACGACCCACTCCCTCTCACAGAGAAAAGGCCTGTGTCCCAGCAATGGGAACATTATAGACTGATTATGCAGTAACTGAGTTGTGAAGGTCAGATAGGCAGTCGCTCCATGTACAATACTGGTATTCAGCTGCATCTGGTTAGACTTGGGAAAAAGCAGGCAGATGAAACAAGATGAATTACTTTTCGAGATTGAAAATAATCCTCTAATTTGTTAGCATATATCCAAGATAAAAGTGCTTAGAAACATGCTGGTCTTGCTCCATAGGACAATTTAGAATCAAGACAAAATCAAACAGGTTGCTAAATTAATCGTAAAATATATTATTTTGTGTTATATGACATTGATTTTACATTCTGTGATCACTTCCTCACACACTGACATATTAATTATGAAATTTTAGGAAAATCGTCTTCTTTTACAATGTTTGTAAATATGTGAGCACCATGTATCTATCACATATGGAATTATCTGTCGTTGCTTCATTTTTAATTCTTTTTACCTATTGTGGTATGTATAGTAATTTTATTCTAGGTGAATCGTCGTCACATATAATTATTTAACTAATAACCTACACAAACTATTGTAAAACATTTTAAAAGAGTAACGGTGGAGTTTCTTGCCCATTCTTCTCCATACGAAAACTACCTTATGGAAGGGGCGACTAGAATCAATTCTATTATTTTGTAAATTCGACGTTCAAAAGTGCCATACATGGGCCTATTTGAAGTAAATCATTTGACATTAACGATTTGACTAGATT
Organism: Agrochola lychnidis; assembly: GCA_963680765.1. Lineage (NCBI taxonomy): Eukaryota > Metazoa > Arthropoda > Insecta > Lepidoptera > Noctuidae > Agrochola > Agrochola lychnidis. Next base: position 4,679,795 of record OY796874.1, on the reverse strand, counting down.
CTTTAGAATTTATGCATGTTTAGCCTTGGCATCCAGCCTAGAACTTTCTCTAGTATATAGCAAGTTTGCTTAGATTTCAAACGTCTGATTATAAGTGTTTTATTGTTGACCTACGTAACCAGTAAAATGACTTAACGTTGTGGCCTCAATTTGTAAAGAATTTTCTCCCATCCATAAATTAACCACATCAAGAAGCTTTTTTTAGCCACTATTCCCTCACATCATTGTGATGATTATTATCTTAACTGCCAGGGCTTATTTTTAATCTTATATTTTGAATTGTTTTTATTTATTTTTTACATTGTTGTCACATTATGACAACAAGAATGATGTACCCAGAATTTTGTAATATCTTTATTTAAAAGAGTGTCCTTGGTGTTTCTTGCCTGGTCTTCTCCATAGAGATCTAGGTTTTGGAATGGGCAACTAGCTTCAAATTTCTGACTAACTGACCGACTCTTTGACAATTCAGAAGTACCTGTATTTGATTTAATTGAAGCAAATGGTTTGAGTTTATTATTTAATAATTACCCTATTAATCAGAGCCCTATTTTCTGCTCGATTAAATCAATATTATTACTCTCAAGCACCTACTTATTGATTATAACGGTTACTATCAGACCAATACACTTAGTATATAAGTAAACTTTTTCTGACAACCAAGGTTATTGCACTACAAATCAAACATAGCACATGAAGTTTTTTGTCCACCTAACTAACTGGTTTGGCACACAGTGCTAAACGGTCGGTGACTGCGCGAATTTTGTACACAATACGTGATCGTGTACCCACTGTGCGGATAAGTGGGTGGGGTTGGTGACGTCATCAGTACCATTTGTTAACGGTTATTTGAAGGTTATAGTGATTAGTTTTATGAAATTAGATTTTGATGAAGAATAATGATTGTGTGATGATTTGATGAATTAAACAAGTATTTTTATACACAATGTAAGGTTTATCGACGCGCAAACTATTTACCATGAATTCACACATGATTCTAAACCCACTAGCGTCGAAACTTTTTGTCGACTACAAAAAAAAAATGTTTTTCCATACATTTTGACCTTAGTGCACACTTTTGTATGAAAAAGCTGTTTTTAAATACAAATAATGATTAAAATAGAATAGAAAATAGTCTCCGTGGTATTTCTTGCCCGTTCTTCTCCATAGGTACCTACTACGCTTTGGAATGGGCAACTAGCTTCATATTTCTGACTGATCGACCCCTTGACGATTCAAAAGTACCTGTAAATGCTTTAATTGAAATAAATGCTTTGAGTTTAAGTTTATTGACCTTTTCTAAAAATAACATAAATGAAATCGAATCTAAAGTAAATAAGTAATTAAGTTAGTTTTAAAATTAAAAGTAGCAAAAAAAGACTGACTTTTTTGCACTTATTCCGTCACTTTTAAGAAATACAACGCCATTTTGCACAAGATTTGAATTTTAAGTAATTTTTCTAACAAACGCGAAATAAAAAATGTCGACTTATTTAAGTACCTATCCAATGGGTTTTTGTCAAATTGTTATTCTATTCTGCACACTGTGCGTTTAGTGATTCGAATTTTGATTAGGAGTGCCCACGTCAGAAATGTTTCACTATTTAAAAGATCGTGATAATGTGTTGCATTCCCAGGCGTAGAATTATTGCAAACTTATTATCTAATAGGGGTCCTATCACGTACAGACGTCAGCACATCAAGCTACCCGAAACTGTCAAATTTTCCCAATCAACTTTGAACCTTAGACATCAGTGATAAAGTTGAAAATCTATTAAATAAATTTGACAGATTGTAGTAGCTTGATGTGCTGGCGTCTGTACATAACTCATCAACTCATCTACCTATACTAAAATATTGTACACGATGATTGGAAGATGGGTGCAAAGATTTAAGACTGCAGACAATTTAGAACCATTTAAACCGACTGTACTACTGAACTTCGAAGTTTAAAATACCGATGTACTGTATTCTAAAGTTTAAAATTACGATTTACGTGAGTCAGAATGTACGCTATGACAAATTACTTTATTGAGAATGTTCATAATCACGATGTACGGAACTTCGAAAGTTTGCTATGATGAATTACTTAAGACGCAGATATATGACAATGACCTTGAATGGTTAGCTTGCGTATTCTGTACTGAGCTCACGCAACGTGTCGTACGTCCAACCAGTAATAGGACTCGCCCATCAAGGAGCGCTGTCCCAAATTAAACGCATTATTAATTTATTACACGTAAAACAAAAGGTATTTTAATAAAACACGTATACTATAAGATTAATAATTTAATTATCTTTAAAATGGTGAAGTTTTCAGAAAAATACGCTTGATAGATTTTGCGTCGTTCTCAGTTTTTTATCCGCGTTAGACATAACTTTACAAATTAATTTCACTATGTAATATAAACATAATTGAAAATATGCCTTTATCAAAATATTAAGAAAATGCTCTTAGTTAACATATATTTTTTCCAAATCACTAACACTATTCTATTAGACGTCATTTTCAGTATAAAATCATTAAAAGTCGGTTATCGTCCCCTTAATTGAGAATGTTCATAATCGCTATGTACGGAACTTCGAAATCTTGCTATGACGAAATACTAAATTCCGAATGTTTACCATCGAGATTCTGAGCGAGTATTTCGCTTTTATGTGTAAGGATAACTTCATTACCAAACCTGAAATCGCGAAAAAAAATCAGCTGTTCCCTACATTTATGTTCGCATAACTCGTTAAAATGTAAGGAATAGCTGGTTTTTTTCGTGATTTCAAGTTTGATCCCATAGTAAAAGTTGTTCATAATGATGAGTAAAGGCACGTGTGTCCATTTATATGGAATAATAGAATATTTCTTTGAGGTCCTGGGTTCGATTCCCGGGCCGGGCAAAGTGTCATTGGGTCTTTCCATCTGGAATTTCTCAGTAGCAGCCCGGAGTTTGGATTTGTGCCCGGTTGATAGCAATAAGCTCGCCCTCTATTACATGGGACTTAAACATAACTGGCGAAATGTGGGTGTACTATAGGTACACCTCTGCCTAACCCTTCGGGGATTACAGGCGTGATGTTATGTTATGTGTTCTTTGGAATGCGCTCCCTCTGACCATCAGGACGGCAACCAGTCGGCTATCTTTCAAAGTGAAGGCACGTGAAAAGTTGGCAGAATCTTTGCAGCGCTGATTTGCTGGATTTGTTTTCTCCTCTACCTATCGTTATTTCTCCTGACAAAGTTTATTCGGTAATTTTCGAGTTATCTATCACTTATATTGCACCTGCCATGTTTTGTCTCTGCATCACCCTAAGGTTGACTGGTAGTAGAAAATGCCTCAGGCATCAAGTCCGCCTTTGTACAATATTTTTTACGTGTTTAAATTTTTTTTATAAATTAATAATGTAACTTTCAAATTGTGAAAGATTTTTTCAGAGAGGTTTCTTGGTTCCGGAGATCACCTTACACAAAACTCACAAAATTCGCTCTCTGTCTTTATAATATTAGTTTAGATTTTTATGAGATTAATTAAACATTCTGTGATTACATCAACATTAAATTAATTCTCGTTAAAACTCAACTTCCATTTCATTATCCAAGTGTTTAGTTTCAGATCAAATTCCGGAGAATTTGCTAAACGACTCGTGAAAGCTCATTCCGAATCAATTAGAGAAATAATACATTTATGTATTCTGTCAGCATTCTAACAACTTGGGTGGTTTCTTAGAAACCACTACCTTTTGCCTGCGGCTTCGCCCGCGTGATTGTCGGAAATTATCGCAAAAGAACTTAGGCGTAGAACTTAGACTTAGTGGACTGTAGATCCGTTGACCATTTACATTTACCTGGTACTTATTGAAAGACCTACACTGTCCTCCCATACCTAGTAACACTATTTGAAAGTATTGTAAAAGCCAATTATTTTTAAAAGAGTAACCGTGGAGTTTCTTGCCGGCTCTTCTCCATAGGAAACGACCAATTGGGACCGTGCACCTAGCTTCTGACGTTTCATAAGTGCCCAGTTTATGTGAAACAAAAGATTTTGATTTTTTATTTTGAACGTACTACCGGTATTTAACTATCTATATGCCCAATTTCATATCCTTCAGTGCAACAAAGTCACAACAGCTCATTTTTTAATTTTACAGGAGAGGACTTTTAAAATTTCCTCAGTTCTGAATTACTGTTTATAGTAGGTTTGAAATCTTTATAAAATTAATTGTTTAAGTATTTTGTTTGCTATAGTTTTACGTTAAAAATCTTATATTGAATTATCAAAAAAATCGTAATAAAAGACATAACAATAAAAAGTATCCTGAATTGTGACTTTGTTGCACCGAAGGTGCGATATGTTCAGCCGTTTTTGCGTAATTGAGTAGGTAACAAACATACGAACTTTCACATCCTTAATATTATAAATGCGAAAGTAAGTTTGTTTGTTACGCCTTCACGCTAAAACGGCTGAACGGATTTGGATGAAATTTGGCACATATATAGATGATGCCCTGAAAAAGAACATAGGATACTTTTTTTTTTCCCACGGGATCGAGACATATGCGGGTGAAACCGCGGGGCGCAGCTAGTTTATCATATTACTAGCTGTGCCTCGCAGTTTCACCCGCATAAGTCTCGATCCCGTGGGAATATCGGAATACATAGTAGCCTATGTCCTAATCTAGGTCATGGTCTACCCATGTGCCAAATTTCATCCAAACCAGTTCAGCCGTTTTAATGTGAAAGAGTAACAAACAAACTCAATTTCGCACATATTAAAGTTAGGATAATATTTATAATTTATAATATTACTAGCTGCGCCCCGCGGTTTCACCCGCATAAGTCTCGATCCCGTGGGAAAAAAAATATATCCTATGTTCTTTTCCAGGGCATCATCTATATATGTGCCAAATTTCATCCAAATCCGTTCAGGCGTTTTAGCGTGAAGGCGTAACAAACAAACTTACTTTCGCATTTATAATATTAAGGATTTATAATATTATTATTAGTAGGATTACTAGGAAAGAAGCAAGGAAAGGAAATATTTATTTAAAGAGAATGGTAATGAGGCTTTTGAATTCTCGGTTCTTGGAAACAAAATGGCGTCCTGTTTTTCAGTCTTATCATTAAAGAAGACATTAAAGATTATTTAAAAAAAAGTCGGCAAAGTTTTCCTGTCTGTACCGTCTTTAGAGTGTGATAACTGATAAACCCACGTGTGCACGGACGTAAAAATATCGCGGCAGGATTTTATCGCGCACTTAATTTTCAACTCTCGGCGCTAAGCAGAGCGTTGAAAATCCAGTGCACGAAAAAAAATCGCCGCGGAAAAAATCGCTCGTGCAAACCTGGGCTAAAGAAGAATGGCAGGTCGCTTAGTTACAGAAGCTTTCATGAATCATCATCTGCCTAGCCTTTTCCCACCTATGTTGGGGTCGGCTTCCAGTCTAACCGGATGCAGCTAAATACTAGTATTTTACATGGAGCGACTGCCTATCTGACCTCCACAACCTAGTGACTAGGTAACACGATACCCTTTGGTAAGACTGGTTGTCAGACTTTTTTTTGGGCTTCTAACTACCCGTAACGACTGTCAAAGATCTACAAATGACAGCCGGGACCAACGGCTTAACGTGTTTTCCGAGGCACGAAGGGGACTTGGTATGTAAAGATGGTAACCCATCCACGGACCAACCGCGGCAAGCGTAGCTTAACCTGATCGATCGACCCGTGCAGCTGTTATTACTTAGCCACAAGCCCCCTTAGCCCCAAGCTTTCATGAATGAAAGTATTATATGAAACAATAGGGATGATGACTAAAAATATTATTTTGTTCGTCTTGTAGATTACTAAGAAATATTGGACACGTATTTTTTCTTTTTTTACGTTATCGAAAGGTTACGGCAATAGGTACATTGAGTTTAAATGTGTCATGGCGTCACAAGTATGTAGATTTTATACTTACTTGTGACGTAGCGACTCCCACTCCCCAACTTTAATGCGTCAAGTATATACAATTTTTTTTTTTTTGCTACTTTATGGAAGCAAAAAATAAGTGTGTAATCTTTATATATATAATTCTTCTGTGAGTGTGTATGTCACTGAACTTCTCTCAAACGACTGGACCGATTTTGATGAAATTTTTTGTGTGTGTTCAAGGGGATCTGGGAATTGTTTAGATTCACAATTTTGTCCGCTGGACAATGTTTTGACAGGACAACGTCTGTCGGGACCGCTAGTATTTTTATATTATCTGACTGACGAATTAAATAGAATTCTAAAACTTCACAATTTTCTTTTTATGTGGACGCCTACTTACTTCCAATCATTATGGAGTTTATTTCATCGCGACAGATCATTTAGTTTAAAAGCTACACAGTTTTGTTACAATTTTTTTTTTTGATTCCATAAAAAGTTAAAAAAAAAAATGTTTAGATTTTTTTAAATATTTTTTCTGTCGTTGAAATTAAGCATAGATTCCCTCATTTCGATATGTGCATATTATAAAGAATCACACTGTATGTAGAAACTGAAGGCTTGAATTTGATAAGTGTACTGCCATTTTTAGACGCTGCCAGTGCGACGACTCCGAGCTCTGTACGTGTCATAAAAGAGGACATTACGGATAATCTGTCAAAAAAAGCCAGCAGAGTTTTCCTGCTTGGCTGTGACAAAAAAAAACTACTATCACCATCTGAAGAGTGTAATAAACTTGAAAGATTCAATTGTCTGTCGACAGCGCAATAAGTGCTGCTTTTTCAAGACAGAAAACGTGCCGTCGACGTGCTTTACATAGAACCCGCATATAAAAAACGTAGCGTGCGTGGACCCTAAGCTTCTAAATTCAAATAATTTAAATAATATATTTATGTAATATACAATAGACGTGGATATATTTAGTAACCGGTACCGCTTATCTATTTCTAAAGAGCCATAAAAAACTCCTGAAATAAATCGACACGTGTTTCACCTCTCAACGAGGCATCCTCAGGATGACGATGGACTTGTTGTGTTTATTTCAGGAGTTTTTATGGCTCTTTAGAAATAGATAAGCGGAACCGGTTACTAAATATATCCACGTCTATTGTATTTTATAATGGATTTCCGCAAGGTCACGCCTGAATCAATTAACTATTTATGTAATTTTACTTTAGAAATAAGCATTTATTTTACTCCTTTTACTCAAAAAGTCCGTCATTGTAGCGTATCAGAGCGGGGAAAAAATTGCATATCTTGCTCTAGGGGAAAAAGTAATTTTCGTCTGTAACCACCGAGCCTACAAAAACGAAAAAGTCTTCATTTTTATGTAAAACTAGCTTTTTACTACCACATACCGGGATATAAAAGTTTCCTTAAAAATTCAGATTGAACAAATTGTATATTTTTAAATAAAATACACTATTTAATATTGTATTGGATTATTTTATTTTCTCGCAATCGTAGTGAAAGGTAGAGTGTAACACATGGCACTAAAACCCATTATAACTCGGTTTCTATTTACTAGAATTAGAATTCGTTAGAATTGGTTATTTTAGCCCCTCGTAATAACAATCAACTATTTCTTATGGGAGCCAACAATGCCTATAAAATTAGATAACATTGAAAATGTTGTGAAATATAAATGAGAGGATCAAATCCCGTGTTTGTTTCGCCATTTTGTTCCCAAGGGAAGTCAGATAGGAAATGGCGACTCCATCTTGCTTATTTTTTATATGACGTGTAAAAGTGATTCCGATATCCTATTTACAATTTAATTTCAATGATAATGTCAATGCAATCTCTCAACAAAAATATATCACTTCTCTACATAATTTTTAAAGTGAAACTTTTATTACATCGTCTCAAACTTTTTCGTCTGTGTGTTGCATGTCGCGTGACGGTCGGCCGCGGAGTAGGGATAAAGTGAAAGGCGCTCGTCAGAGCAGCCAAGGCCAATATGGCGGCGCCTATAGAAGTTACCGTGATTTCATAAAACCACACATCCTTTTTTTCTTTTACCAAAAAACCCGGAAACACACTAAAACAAGCGCCACAAACCGCAAAACCAGACATTTCCTCAAACATCCGTCTTCACTCAATCACTCAACTTTTTTTCCCCTTTTTTGTCCCCCAATTTGTGGCCCCCTATAATCTTGATCCGCTTAATTCCACAAAAGGCTATAATTTCGGCTATGATACGTTAGTCCCTGCACGCTCTACTTGGTTCGGACAAAGGTCTTTTTTGTCCACGTATTTTTGTAGGTTGTAGCACTGGGGATCAAATGAAGTGTTGTAAGGATGGCACGTTAGATAAAGAATTATTTTTTTTAGAACTTTTTAAGGACTCTTTCCGCGGTGGTGGTCTACAGAGTTAGACACATAACATCACGCCAGCATTCCTCGAAGGGTTAGGCAGTGATTTATCTATAGTTACACCTACATTTCTCCAGTTATGTTTACGTCCCATGTGGCGAGCCTATTGCCACCAACCTGGCACAAATACAGACTCCGGGCTGCTACTGAGAAATTCCAGATGGAAAAACCCAATAACACTTTACCGAACCCAGGATTTGATGTAATTATGTATGTAAGTGTGTTTGGTATTATTTTCTGAGGAAGCGCTAGCTTAACATTACTATGTACTAGCAGTGCCCCCGGGTTTCACCTGGAAATTCCGTGGAAATATCGGAATAATAAGTATCCTATGTGCAAATCCAGGACATTGACTACTCATGTGCCAAATTTAATTCTAATCTGTTCAGCCATTTTAGCGTGAAAGCGTAACAAACAAACAAATTCACTTTTAAGAATCAATAAATCAAATAATAGGAACTTGCGAAAAATATTCTTTTCTCAATTTCCAAGAGCGTCAGCCCTGACACCGTATGTTTGGCACCCTGAGGTCTGTTTTTACTGCAGAAGTTCTTTGACCGTATTCCCCTTTGTTGTTATTCATAAGCTTTGACCGTAAACCTGACCTTCTAACTATGTTGTGGTAGGCTAATACTGCTTGTTTGATGTAGTGGTCACAAGTGAAAAACTATGGGTAATTGCGTAACACACTATGGTGGCATCTATAATGCCACATGCGATCTACGCATCAGACCTGACGTCACGCAAATTCTGCATCGCGCAAGCAGGGTTTACTGCCCGATCAGCATATATATATATATTTCATAGGTTTAGGGTGAAATTGGGATATGGGTAGACCATGACCTGGATTAGGATACTTTTTATCCCGATATTCCTACGGGATCGAGACTTAGCCCATGTTCGTACGGACGTAATAAAATCGCGGCGGGATTTTAGCGCGCACTGAATTGTCAACTCTCGGTGTTAAGCCGAGCGTTTAGGAAAATCGTCTACTTTTACAATGTTGTAAATAATATGTAGGCACCATGTATCCGCACATAATAAAATTTTCTGTCGTTACTTAATTTTTAATTATTTTTACATAATATGGAATAGTAATTTTATTCTAGATGCATCGTCTTCACATAATTATAATTATTTAACTAATCTGTATAGATTACTTAATGTAATGTAATGACATTTTAAAAGAGTAACGGTGGAGTTTCTTGCCCATTCTTCTCCATACGAAAACTACCTTTTGGAAGGGGCGATTAGAATCAATTCTATTATTTTGAAAATTTTGACGTTCAAAACCCAAACCTATTCCGTTCAAACCTATTTGAAATAAATGATTTAACTTTGACTTTGAGTGCGTCGGATTTTCAAGCACTGGCGGCATGCACTGGCGGCGTGGACTGGCAGCGTGGACTGGCAGCGTGGACTGGCAGCGTGGACTGGCGGCGTGCACTGGCGGCATGGACTGGCAGCGTGCACTGGCGACGTGGACTGGCAGCGTGGACAGGCAGCGTGGACTGCCGGCGTGCACTGGCGGCGTGAACTGGCGGCGTGGACTGGCAGTGTGGACTGGAGGCGTGCACTGGCGGCGTGGACTGGCGACGTGGACTGGCAGCGTGGACTGGCAGCGTGGACTGGCAGCGTGGACTGGCAGCGTGGACTGGCGGCATGCACTAGCGGCGTGGACTGGCAGCGTGGACTGGCGGCGTGCACTGGCGGCGTGGACTGGCAGCGTGCACTGGCGACGTGGACTGGCAGCGTGGACTGGCAGCGTGGACTGGCAGCGTGGACTGGCGGCGTGCACTGGCAGCGTGGACTGGCAGCGTGGACTGGCGGCGTGCACTGGCGACGTGGACTGGCAGCGTGGACTGGAGGCGTGGACTGGCAGCGTGGACTGGCTGCGTGCACTGGCGGCGTGCACTGGCGGCGTGGACTGAAATTATAGGCCATATGGCATATGCCAGCTAGCACACGCCAATATACCAACCAGAAACATCGAGAACAATAAAGCTAAATCAATATTTAAAAAATAACTAAGTAAACGTAAAAAGAACTAAATATCTAAATAAAAGCCTCCAGACATAAAGGGCGTGCCCGCTTACATAAAGCTGTAGTTCTCTATTGGCGTGTGCTAGCTGGCATATGGCCTATTTTTTCAGTCCACGCCGCCAGTGCACGCCGCCAGTGAACGCCGCCAGTGCACGCCGCCAGTGCACGCCGCCAGTCCACGCTGCCAGTCCACGCCGCCAGTGCACGCCGCCAGTCCACGCCGCCAGTCCACGCCTTCAGTCCACGCCGCCAGTCCACGCCGCCAGTCCACGCCGCCAGTCCACGCCGCCAGTCCACGCCGCCAGTCCACGCCCCCAGTCCACGCCGCCAGTCCACGCCGCCAGTCCACGCCGCCAGTCCACGCCGCCAGTCCACGCCGCCAGTGCTTGAAAATCCGACGCACTCTCGTCCCAGCGCGTTGGCCCAAAGTCAAGTAGTTAAATCATTTATTTCAAATAGGTTTGAACGGAATAGGTTTGGGTTTTGAACGTCAAAATTTTCAAAATAATAGAATTGATTCTAACTCCCCATTGACATTCGATACTTACCCATTAAACGATTTAAAATCTGTATTTTAATACAGATTTAAGTTTGGTTTTAACCAAACTTTGTAAAAAAGGGTACTACACAATTTCAGATTATTTAGAAGATAAAAAAGCTTGGGATTGAGCTGCTCACTCTGCTAAGCCTTGTGATAAAACCATAAAACTAGACATTCAAATTAATCAACAAAATAAACCAGTTTTAATTATGTTCAAAATGACATGATTACTTTGTAAAGTATTATATTATTTTAATTATTGTGGGATAGGCCTATGTGGATATTATTATTATTTTTATTTCTCTGCTAGTTTTAATGATGGTATGGCAGTTTGAGTAGTTTCGGCCTACCCAAATGTCCTTTCTTTGGTATTGTTCGTCGAGTTGAGCTCCGTTGAGCTCCACGATTACTGACAAATGCTGACTGATTTAAGAGGTCCACTCAAATCGGTGTGGTTTCAGAAGAACGGACAGCGAGAACTGGCAGTTAATACTGACAGCGAGAACTGGCAGCCTGTACTGACAACTAGTACTGACAGTGAGAACTGCCTTAAAAACACACGGACCAAGACGCGGGCAAAAGCTTGATGTAAATATAGTAGATTGTTATACGAGGGGCTAAAATAACCCATTGTAACGAGGTAGTTTTACTCCCGAGAAAATAGAAACCGAGTTATAATGGGTTTTAGCGCCGTGTGTAAGGCCCTTTCCTCACCGGTCGGTACGTCTGCGGTGCGACATCGTTTCGGTACCAAGTGACGTCACGCGTTTTACTGCATCGGTACCGAAAGCTTACCGAGTGCAGTATATATATATAAAATTATAAACGCGAAAGTGAGTTTGTATGTTTGTTTGTTTGTTCGTCTTTCACGCTAAAACAGCTAAACCATGACCTGGACACACACAGGACAACACGTACAAAACACGCACACACACATTCATAGACACACAAACAGGACACACAGGATACAGGGAGGGGGGGAGGATACAGGGTACATAGGATACTTTTTATCCTGATAGTACGTTTCCGTAGGATAGTTTTTGACATGCACGCGGGCGAAGTCGCTCACAAAAGCTAGTAAATTATATAGTACGAGAGCCCACGACCAAAACCATGTCACATCGTTTTACGGCCAAGACCGAATTAAAATGGTTAGTTTTGATAATTCTGAACCCGACTGGGTGGACAGTGCAGGTCAGAAACATCAGTTTTATGGGTAGAGTTTTATGGGGAGCCCATTGCTATGTCAAAAAAAAATAGGCAGACGGTTTCATCAGCTGTAGCTGCCCTACTATACATAGAAGCTCTTGTGTTAAATACTTGGGCGTGCACATTGATAACACATTAAGTTGGCAAAAGCATATCAGTGTGACAGTCTCGCGTGTTCGTAAACTAATGTTTCCTATGAAAAAACTAAGAAGAGTAGTTGCCGACCGATTGTTAAAAACTGTCTATTTTGCCCTAGTTCAGTCACTTCTTACCTACTGCATATCTGTCTGGGGTGGTACATTTAAAACGTATTTACTTCGTCTTGAGAGGGCACAAAGAGCAGTCTTGAAAGTCATGCTTCACAAACCTTACCGGTACCCGACTACCCAGCTTTATAAAGACATATCTGTACTCACTGTCCGGCAGCTCTGTGCGCTTATTATCACCTTACGTGTACACTCATCATTGACCTATGACCCAAGGCTGCTAGAGCAAAATAAGCGTCGTAAAGATCCCGTATGCCCACCTGTCACCACCAAAACTGCGCTGGCGAAGCGAAGCTACCCGTATCTTAGCAGCCAACTTTATAACACTATAAACGAAACCTGCAACGTATACGCTCTACCTAAATTTAAATGTAAAACTGTTGTTGGTGGTTTTCTTCAAAAGTTAACGTACGATGAGACTGAACAACTCTTTGAAAAAAAATCTTACTAACCCGCTTAAGAACATATCTAAATTGCTCCTTTATTATCCGTTTTTATACTGTGACGCATACTTACGACACCCACAACTAAACCCACGCACGAATCCACACACACACCCACACTGCACACACATACACCCACACCGCACATACATACACCCACATCACACACACCCACACCACACACACATACACCCACACCACACACACCCACACCGCACGCACATACACCCACACTGCACACACATACACATACACCCACACCACACACATCAACACATACACCCATACCACACACAACCATTCCTTGCTCAAATAAAATAAAAATTAAAATAAAAAAATATAAATGATCAGTGATTAGTACTTAAGATAAACTAAGTTTATGCTTACAATAGTTCAGCAAATTGTTAATGAATTGTAAGAGGAAGGCGCCTGTGTCTGTAACACAGTTTATACTAGCACAGACACAGACGTTCACTCTGTCTCACATAATGCTTAGCGATGTATTAATATAGTGCGTTTGTATGTTTTGTTTGAGATGGAGAAATTGTATTTGGCTTTTTGAATAAAAGGAAATATTATTATTATTATTATTATTATCACAATATGTCTGATGTCAAATGTGGCCTAAGTGTATTTTCAAAAATGTCAAAAAAATAAACCGATCTGTCTCATAGCAAACTGGTATTTCTTTTTAAATCTCTTATTTAATTACCGTGGTTACTTAAACCTGTTTTCAGAATTTTTAAATGTCACCTATAATTCCAAAAACCAAAACAACGTTTCGGAGCCGCCCGAAAAACGCGCAGTGCTTGTTACGCTCTTATTCCTCAGGTCACCGAAGATGAGTCCGATAATGATTAAAAACAATGAATTTTTTCAATAAACAGTATTTTTCAAACATTATCCCAGTTTCCTTTTGTCCAATTCATTAAAAAAAAAAATGTAAATTAGTTCGATGGTTTTCAATGGTTTTGGTAGTTTTTGCTAATTTCTAATTATTGAATAGTTGTCTGATTAGTAATGTGAGACACTAAATTTGTATGATATAATTTTTGTTTGCATCTAGCCAAACCTTTTTCATTATGTCCAACAGTTTTCAGACAGAATGCTATATTACCGATCGGTAAAAATTTTCAACAAGTTCAAAATGGTTTCAACACATAATATATGATGCTCACATTTTCTTCGAAAAATGATTTGCATCAACTGACCAATGTTCACGCTGGGATGCTGGGTTTTGTTTTTTGCCTCATTTTTTATTTTCTCAAATTATAGTCTCCTGGGTACGTGTGACGCTACTGGTTTCTGAAAATTGTGTTTTCGGTATCTAAAATCTATCGTTCAACTACATTCTGAAAATCAGACAGATTGCTATAAAACAGTTCGGTATTTTTTTTTTTGACATATTTTATAATGCGGTCAAGTCAGACGTGACGCGGAAATTTTCTAAAATTAAGATTTTTGAATTTCAAAATAACCTAATCTATTAATTTTATAAGATTTTGTTCGTAAAACGATGAGGCAAAAATTTTGGTCATGGGCTCTCCTACCAATATAATTAATTTGAATTTGGAATTCTAGAAATGAAAGCAGTTACGCATGCGCGCGTGCGGTACCGTTTCGGCACAGAGTGCTTACCGACCAGTGATGCAACATAAGCAGTACCGAATCGGTACAGAATCGGTACCAAAACGATACCGTTCCGACCAATGAGGAAAGGGCCTTACACTCTACTTTTCACTACGATTGCGAGAAAATAAAATAATCCAATACAATATTAAATTGTTTATTTTATTTAAATGTACAATTTATAGGTACAATGCTGGATATTTAAAGAGATGTTTTTTCCGGCAACTTAACTTCAGTCCTCTGTGAAAATGTTCTCACTAGATGATGACATTTTCACTGTTGTAAATTATATTACGGTCACCAATTCAATTCATAATTAGAGAAAAATTCTAAAGATTTCGCGCCAATGCCTTTTTAGGGTTCCGTAGTAAACAAGGAACCCTTATAGTTTCGTCATGTCCGTCCGTCTGTCTGTCTGTCTGTCTGTCCGCGGTCTAGCTCCGAGACCCTTAGTACTAGAAAACTGTAATTTGGCATAGGTATATATTTTAATTACGCCGACAAAGTGGTAAAACAAAATTATGAAAAACATTTTTTTTTAGGGTACCTCTCATACACGTAAAGTGGTGATGTTATTTTTTTTCTTTTTTTAACCCATAGTGAGGAATATCATTAGAAAGGTCCTTTAAAACATTGGGAATTTGTGGAAACCATTTTTGGATTCAAGGATCCGTTTGCGAAATATTAAGCTTTAAAGTGCTAATTTTTGTTAGAGTCAAGTGTCCCCCCCCTGCCGGCTAAATGGTTGGTTTTGGGTGTGTGAAAAAAATCACAACAGTAGTTTATATAACGAAATTAAAAGGAAAACTATCACAGCTAAGTAGGCTCTACAAGTTAACGAGTAATAATCGACCAACTTAACTTTGCAGTTGCAAAAACATGTTTTCCCATACATTCCGTATGGGAGAACATATTTTTCAACTACAAAGTTAAGTTTGTTTTTGGGATTAATTCATCCCAACTACGGAACCCTTCATTGTGCGTGGTCCGACACGCACTTAGCCGGTTTTATTTTTATTTCTTCTGTAGCCGCAACGCAATGCACGCATTCTACCGAAGAGATAGCCGCATTTATTTCCATTTTCAAAAATAAAATTTTCTTCTTTTTTTTGTGAAAAAGTAATAAGTCGTATGGACTCGACTTATTACTTTTTCACAAAAAAAAGAAGAAAATTTTCAAGAAAATCATGATTATTCTACATAAGAATAAAGACTTTTTCGTTTTTCAAGGCTCGTTGGAACAGACAAAAATTAAACAGAAATTACTTTTCCCCTAGAGCAAGAAATGCTATTTTTTCCCCGTTCTGGTACTCTACAATGACGGCCTTTTTGAGCAAGAGGAGTGAAAAACATTTTAAAAATCGAATAAGGTCTCGTCCACATTTGCAACAGAACTGTCGCAACGGTTAACCCAAATAACGTCCATCAGTTCCGGTCCTACGTATATGGTTGTCGGGCGGTGTGCAATAAGCCTTATTTGGTTACATTTGACCAATTCGAGCTTGACCGCTCCGCGTTATTTAAATTGTATGAAAGTGGAGCGAATGTGCCGAAAAATGGCTTTAGGTGTGCCCCTAATTTCGGCACAAGGGACGTAATATCACAGTATTATCGCAAATGTAATGGCTCGCTGTTATTTGGTTTTTCCGTCTGAAATTTCTCAGTAGCAGCCCGGAGTCTGGTTTTGTGCCCGGTTGATGGCAATTGGCTCGCCCCCTATTACTGTTATTATTGTGGGTGTATTAATTCTCAATTCTTTATTAAAACAGTTGGTAGGCTTAAAATTATGGAAACAATTATAGACCCTGTTGGGCACAGCATAGTAGGAGAGAGGAGGAAGAGCGCTTATTTGAAGAGTGTTTATATTATTTAAATCTTCTGGTAATACTACTTCTTAAATATTTCCACTTTATTTCTATATGTTATAAATAATACGTCTGCTTGAGTAAGTAGGTCTTTGTTACGTTATACCGATATACTTTTAATTAGTTATTCCTGTTGTTCAGTAGGTATTTGTTTAAATTACATATGATATTTGGTTATTATACTGAATTTATTTGCACGATTATTTATTTACTAGAAATTGACTAGAAATTATTATTAATTGAAAATAAGTTATTGCATTGTATTTACTATATTTATTATGAATTGATATTTAGATAATGATTGTTTTATTTGTTTAATTATGTATTCTATGTCTATTTTATTATATGTACATTTTTAGTTAAATATGTCATTCTTGTAAATTATAATTTATCGTCTAAATATTCTTTTATACTATAATAGCTTTTGCCCAATAGAAAGAATTTTAATTTATTAATAAAACTGGTAAATAAAATTAGGTACACCTCTGCCTAACCCGTCGGGATATATTGACGTGATGTTATGTTCAATACTTTTTGTGACTAAATAAAAAAAAACTTTAGCAAAGACTGTGTTCGTTATTCAAACAATTTCGACTCCCACTTTAAAAGAACGGCCTTCTTGCCGTAATAGGTCACTACTAAACACTAAATTAAACCTTAATCCAAAGACATAAGAACTGTTTTAATTTTCTTGGGTGACAATGTTAAGTTGGTCCACAACCCACTCAAAGCCTTGCGGCCTACACAATGGCGTCATTGGTTCAAATCCTTTGGTATATTGTCTAAATTAAGTTGTTTTCACAAACACTAGGTGTCTTTAAAAAAATACTTCCAAAACCTTTAAAGTAGAAATACTTGCATAGAACATTGATCCGTAACGTAATATAAACAAAAAATAGGATTGTGTGGTTTTATGAAACCACGGTAAAAGTGAAACTTTTAAGGGAACTATAGGCGCCGCCATATTGGCCTTGGCTGCTCTGACGAGCGCCTTTCACTTTATCCCTACTCCGCGGCCGACCGTCACGCGACATGTAACAAAAGTTTCACTTTAAAAGCACAATCGCGTTTACTAAAATTATGTGTCGGTAACGGTGTCGCAAGTTCAATTGTTTTTTCCCATCTCAAAAATGCCCAACGCGCCTAAAGAAGTTTTCACTTTAAAATTCGAAGACAATATTCGTAAAATTTACCAACCCGCACTGGGCCCGCATCGTGGATTACGGCCCACTCCCTCTCACAGAAAGAAGAGGCCTGTGTCCCAGCAGTGGAAACATTATAGGCTGATTATGATTCAAATTCAAATTTAAAAGTCATTTATTCAAACTAGGCTGAGAATCAGCACTTTTCGAAAGTCAAAATTACATAAGACAGTCCCCCAAAAACGCCCACCCTTCACCACTTCCTAGTGCCTTTATCTGGGAAGAAGAAGTGGCGCAACAAACTCCCCAGCAGCACAACTGTCTGTTCAAGTTAGAAAAAAAAATGATTCTATACAATAGTATGCAAAATTATTATGCAACATAATTAAAATAATGTTTTGTACTTTGTTTATAATTGGTCACAGGATTTATGATAGCAATTATGCAAATGACTATATTATCAGTGTCACCATAATTTTTGTAGAAGAGCCTTAATAATTACGAGTGCTAGAGGTGGGCTGTATGTGGGAGTTGGTTTCGGCATTCGGTGTACGCGTATTGGTTTCGGCCGAATATTTGTATTTAAATGACAAACTGTGACTAAAAAATAATAAATAAAGTCTTTATTGCCATAAAAAGGTTACAAAGGTTTTAAATCGTGTAAACATAAAATTAATGGTACTTTAACAAGATTTATTAGAATGTTCAAAATCAAAAGTATATTCATTTAAAGCACGTATATACTATACATAATACTTTATAATTTTCTGTTTGTCTACGTTACATTTTTTTTACAATTTGAAAAAAGAGACCCTTTATCATTTTTACCGGCTTTATTTGTAAATATCTGTAGCAACCATAAATAATGTTCTATTCTATTCTTGATGAAAAAACATAGGCAAGCCTACTCTACGGCGAAGCAAAAAGAAGGGTTATGATTTTGACTGGTATGTATGTATGTATGTTCATCTGTTACCTCATAACTTCTAAACTGCCGATCATAATTTGACAAATGAGTTATCATAGGAAGCGTCTCAATTTTCCGCTGGATATAAGCTATGTGAGGTCACATTAAACGCAATATGGCACCCTCTAAAGGACATGAACTAAAAAAAATGTTTTAATTGTGCCATGTTGGGTATCAAATGAAAGGGCTTGATGAGCACATTACAAATATTTGTATATATATCATATTGTCTACGTAAATTTACTTTTGTTTGTTTTTAACAATTTAAACATATTTATGTTTAAATTGTTAAAAAAAAACAAAAGTGAGACTGTGCTACCCACGGCGCGGCTATAAAATTAATACCTATTATTCAATAAACTCAAAACAATTTTTTTAAGCTACTCTGCAAATACTTATCACGAAATTATAACCCAAAAACAAATTAAATTAAAAGTAAGTTCAAAAACTAAAACCCGACTACTGAAAAAGCACGCTCTAAAAAGTATGGAACAAGAAAATATTTCAGACAGGAATCAAGACATAGGTACAAAAAACTTTTTACAAAAAAAAAAACAACCGACTTCAAAAAAACACTACAAAGTGAAAAATAACTTTAATTTCGGAAGTCGGTGTCTTTGGTTTTGAATTTTTGTTCTTTGTAACCGACTTCCGAAATTAAAGTTATTTTTCACTTTGTAGTGTTTTTTTGAAGTCGGTTGTTTTTTTTTTGTAAAAAGTTTTTATTTTTCACTTTTTAGTTGTGATACACCTACCCCACACAAATTCGAATACCAATACCTGCTATGTAAATAACAGTGACAGAAAGTTATCATATCATCCACATACTAAGTGACGAAAAAATACGTATTATTGAAGCTAACTCAAAAACCACCCAAGCAAAGTTAATAAAATTTATATGGGACCACCTCTGAAGTATGATCTACCAAACAAAAAAAGAATCATCAAAATCAATTCATAATTGACGGAGTAATCGCGTAACAAACATACAAAAAAAAAAAACAACATTCAATCGAATTGAGAACCTCCTCCTTTTGGAAGTCGGTTAAAAATGGTCAAGGTAAAACCGTGGTCACATGCCTGTACACCTACAAAATTATGGCATACGACCATTCGAGTTATTTGCCGAAACCGACCTTTCGGCAAAACCATATTCGACACGTCTCTGATGGACGCTAGTTCCATTAAAACCCGCGCATACTCGCGACATTGTTTTAATTAAAAACGCTGCGACCAGTCGTAATGCGTGTCCGTGCACTAATTGCTTACAAAATGAACAGACAAAGAAATTAATTTAAAAGTGGAATGCTTTATACGGTTTTTTTTTTTAACTAGTGAGGGGAAACTGGTCTCGTTATTTTATTCGTTTGCTCTGTTTTTTTTTTTTTTTTTATATTTTAAATTGCATTTCTCTCTTCCTGGCCATGTATCCCACATGATGCTTTGAGTGGAGTTGAGTTGAGTCGCCCTGGCTGTGCATAATCTTACTTATTGGCCTAACAGCCCGACAATATAGCAAGACTTTAACCACCTCTATGGTCTAGTGGGTAGACCCCTGTCTCAGATCCCGCGCTCCCGGTTTCGATTCCCTAGGAGACAAAATTTTCAGCTCGGTTTGGTTGATGGTAGGGCTTGTTCTAAGTCCGCCTGGCTAGCTACCACCATCTTATCTAAATCTGTCGCCATAACAACAATGTTAACAGCATTGTTGTGTTGCGGCAGGTATAGGTAAGATAGCCAGTTTCTCTTTAGTTGAGGATTCCGGGTGAAGCTCGCTTCCACCTTCAGCCTGATATGCAGGCCAAGAGCTTCCGCGGTGTATATAAAACCGGTCAAGTGCGTGTCGGACCACGCACAATGAAGGGTTCCGTAGTTGGGATGAATTTATCCCAAAAACAAACTTAACTTTGTAGTTGATAAACATGTTCTCCAATACAAAATGTATGGGAAAACGTATTTTTGCAACTGCAAAGTAAAGTTGGTCGATCATTACTCGTTAACTTGTAAAGTCTACTTAGCTGTGATAGTTTTTCTTTTAATTTCGTTATATAATCTATTACTGTGATTTTTTTTCAAATATCTAAAACCAACCATTTAGCTGGCAGGGGGGGGGAACACTTCCTGCCGGGGGTTCGAAGAAAACCGATAGGGAAATCGTGGCCCCCTGGCAACACGGCAACTGAAGGAACACGGGTGGGTTTTAGTCAGTAAGAGTCTGACACGCCCTCCCGCTCCGCCCAGAGCGGGAGAAGTTATTTGATGATTTCCCACCCAAAAAAAAAAAAAAAAAAAAAAAAAGGGGGGGGAACACTTGACTCTAACAAAAATTAGCACTTTAAAGCTTAATATTTCGCAAACGGATTCCTGAATCCAAAAATTGTTTTGCCAAACTCATAATGTTTTTAAACGACCTTTCTAATGATACCCCACATCATGGGATAAAAAAATAAAAAATAAAACATCACCACTTTACGTGTATGTACGCTAAAAAAAATGTTTTTCATAATTTTGTTTTACCACTTTGTTGGCGTAATTAATATGTATACCTATGCCAAATAACAGCTTTCTAGTACCAAGGGTCTCGGAGCTAGACCGCGGACAGACAGACAGACGGACATAACGAAACTATAAGGGTTCCTTATTTACTACGGAACCCTAAAAAAACAGTGGCACTCCGGGAGTGCCGACAGAAGTGAAAACTTGAAAAAAAATCGGCTCCGTGGTAATCAACGCGTTGATGGCTTTTACTCCACGCACCGCGGTAATCAATGCGTTGATGGCTTTTACTCCACGCACTGCGGTAATCAATGCGTTGATGGCTTTTACTCCACGCACCGCGGTAATCAACGCGTTGATGGCTTTTACTCCACGCACCGCGGTAATCAATGCGTTGATGGCTTTTAACCGACTTCAAGGTTCTCAATTCGACTGTATTTTTTTTAAATGTTTTTTACCTCAAAACTTTCTACTAGGTGAACCGATTTTGATGATTCTTTTTTTATTTGAAAGCTGGTGCTCACCGTGTGGTCCCATATACATTTTTATTAACTTTGCTTGGCTAGTTTTAGAATTAGCTTCAATAATACGAATTTTTTCCCGCCTAGTATGTGGATAATGTTAAGTTCCTCTTACTGTTATTTACATAACAGGTAGTGGTATTCGAATTTGTGTGGGGTAAATACCACAACTAAAAAGTGAAAAATAAAGACTTTTTACAAAAAAAAACAACCGACTTTAAAAAAAAAACACTACAAAGTGAAAAATAACTTTAATTTCGGAAGTCGGTGGCAAAAAAAGTTTTTTTAATAGTCAAAAGCTGGTATCATTACAGTGTAAAATGCACGCGCCTAAAGAAGTTTTCACTTCAAAAAGATCTTCGTAAGGTCTTGTAATTATTCTGCCATTAGCTGTAAGGACTATCAGCACAGTAATCGATGAGTCTTCATAACTCAATAATCAAAGATCGAATTGATGGCAGATAATCGAATAATTAAGAGAAAACCATTCAATATAAACACCTACTCGTAAAGCACCCATCAACTTCACCTCAAAGTAGCAAGAGTTCTGTCGACCCTCATCTATGCAGAATAGCATGAACATACACCGCACCACTGACTTAAGTGGTTCACACATTATGAGTGGTCACGAACCCATTAAAAAGTATGATTTAAACGATCGAACATTAACATTTTAAATGATGTAAGACTTTGATGGCCAGCTTGTGTTAATAACTCTATATGGGCGTAAGGGACAGCCCTTCGCAGACTGATGGGGGGAATGCAGTATATCATACTCAGAAGACCGGTACATGAAATTATTTCAGGAACGTTATGGGAATCCAATAAACCTGATTTGTTTTATTACCTTAGATGCAATGACAGCTGATTTCACGCGTCGTTCGTTAGAGAATTTCTACATCCATTGCTGTTTTTAAGCTATTGCATAGCTTTTATCGCGGGCTTTGAGCGCGGCGACCGAATCAAGAAATTACGTAACGAAAATAAAACCTTACACCCCCACTCCGCCTACCATGTAATGACGGTTCCAATGACAACGTGATGTTGTCATGGGAACGTAATTTTTGTTTTATGTCATCACGTCATCATCCCAAGTGTAGTGTTGACAAATAGGAAGTATGGAGGTTACAAATGCTATGCAATAGCTTTACCGCGGCAG
Source organism: Agrochola lychnidis (assembly GCA_963680765.1). Taxonomy (NCBI): domain Eukaryota; kingdom Metazoa; phylum Arthropoda; class Insecta; order Lepidoptera; family Noctuidae; genus Agrochola; species Agrochola lychnidis. Next base: position 4,657,176 of record OY796874.1, on the reverse strand, counting down.
TCCCCGAGTGCCACACGTTTTTTTTTTATTTTAGCTGTTTTATTTACATTAATGGAGTACTGCGTACAGAGAATGTAATTTTACATTGAAATAAAGAAATAGTGACTGAAAAAACGATAAAAAAAAAAATCCTGAGAAAATTTTCGGTAGAATATGATTCAAAATAAGGAGCTGAATACACCCTGTTAGTTTGTGGAGGGCTGCCCCTTACACCCTGTGTGTGTTGCTTTTTATGAAAAACGGAGAAGGACACTGATGTGTTTTAAAAAGTTGACATACAGTAATTTACGTAGTCGAGTAAACGAATTTTTCAAACATACGAAGCGATGGATTAGCATTTTCCTTCAAAATCCTTCGAATTGTGATTGAAACTATGTTACACAAGGAGTGCGGCCCACGCCTCAAGCTTTTAAGAAAATATTAAAGTTCTATGTTTACGTAAATTTTATTTAGTATCTACTTTTTAGTTCAATAAATATTGTTATAAGCTATTGCATAGCTTTTATCGCGGGCTTTTCGACCGAATCAAGAAATTCCGTAACGTAACGAAAATAAAACCGTAACGAAAATAAAACCTAACACACCCCACTCCGCCTACCATGTAATGACGGTTCCCATGACAACGTGCTGTTGTCATGGGAACGTAATTTTTGTTTTATGTCATCACGTCATCATCCCAAGTGTAGCGTTGACAAATAGGAAGTATGGAGGTTACAAATGCTATGCAATAGCTTTACCGCGGCAATCCCCGAGTGCCACACGTTTTTTACTAAAAAGTTTTTCACATAAATTTTATTTTGTACTTTTTAGCATTAGAATTTGATAAAATATCTGTTCTTAATGAAAACTTAACGTCAAAAGCTATAATAAAAATTAATTACTCCAAATGTTTGAAAAGTTTGTCAGCTCGACAAAAGTCAAAAGTCGTTCCTGATGACTTTTAAAAATCTTTTTAAAAAATCTACTAAATTATTAAAACAGGAGTCAAGGGAAAACAAAGTGACAACAACAAAAGCCACACATAACGCCGCCATCTTTAAATCACAGACTAAAAATAAAAACCATTTTTTTTTATTTGTCGCGAAAGCGCGTTCGCTTTATCGTCATTAGAGAATATTTTACACATACTGCATGCTTGCTACTCTAATTATGGACTAACAAACAATGTGCCTTCTCAGAAATGGCGACTAGCCGTGTAAGTACAAGTGTGTGAACAAGACGTTACTTGAGTTTATTTTTAGAAGAATAACGCGCTTTTGAGAAGAATGTTAAAATAAAAATGGAAAAAAAAGATGGCGACGTGAGTGGAGTTCGTTATAGGATTAATTAATATTCATGCTGTAGAAGATAAATGGAGGATTTCCGACTGTGACATGTAATCTAATTTTTAAATTATGTAATACAACTTGGTAATCCTCTCGAAACAGTATTAATTCCGTGTTATTGCAGGCACAGAACCCATGTTTCTATCCATCAAGTGATTATCACCAAATTCTTAAATCGAGTACCTACCTACTACTTTTCTATCTCTATAAGTACCTATACAATATACATGCCCGGTAAATACTGTACAGTCCGGCCGTCGAAAGAATCGTTCTTGATACGTCAGATGGACAATTTCTAGTTGTATTAAGGATCAAATTCGCAAAACATACATGGTGGCAGGGACATCGACGCTAAAACTGAAACCATGGATTCAGTACATGATTTTGAACGCCCGTGCGTAGAAATTTTTCGTCAGTTATTAAAAAAAAATCTACTGTTTCATAGAAAAGTGCAATACCTGCGCGGTCAAAATGTATGGAACAGCTGATTTATTTTTTCAGAATCATGGTTCAGAATCATGTACATGTACTGTCTCGATGTCCCTGCCACCCTGTATATTCGTTAGTATAACTGACAGGTGTCAAAAAAGCAATACTGATAATTATGTTTTTTATTATTCAACGTCATTTGAAAAAAAAAATAGAAGGACATACAGCGTGGCGCTTTAATATTGACATTAATTTAACACACGCATACGGATTAGTGTTTTCTTTTTGTGGAGATATTTTAATTTCATTAAATGTTATTAATTATTTATTGATTTATTTTAAATTTTCTAAAATAGCATCTTGGTGCAATCATTACTTAATAACTGTAGCGCAGAGGTCATTTATCGGGGTCGTGGATCATAACATCACATCAATGAAAATAAAACGAATAACATGCAAATAGAAGGCGAATTGAAGGAAAGAGAGAGCCCTATGTCGACGAGCGTTTGAAAATTTTAATTTTTCAATTAACGAATTATTTTTTCTTATTATATTTTTATGATTACTGACCACTAGCCCTACCCGTGTGTTAAATTAATGTCGCCATTGTAGCGACACGTTGTATACAACTACAGCATGTTTTAAAAAAAAATACTAGATTAATAAGACAAATTATTACAAAAAAAAAATACTTTCGCAATAATATTAGTCTGTTAGTGCAAAAAACATCAAAGCGTAAAGTTTTTTCTATTTAACAACGTTTCAAAGCTCGCAATAAGTCTGTATTTCCCTGGCGAATAAAATGTTTTTTTTTTTTTTGTTTTTCCGTCAGCTGTTCGTGTTGGCAAACAAAACACAAAATTTTTCATTATAACCTTTTAGAAAAACGTTAGGGAATTATTTTATTTTCTTCATTTCTTTTTTTATGTATTTTAGATTCAAAAGAGGTTTGTTGTAGTATTTGAACCATTGTCATACTTCGAAGAACTACCATAATATAATAACTACAGTTTTATAACATCACGCCTGTATTCCCCGAAGGGTTAGGCAGAGGTGTACCTACAGTACACCCACATTTCGCCAGTTATGTTTAAGTCCCAAGTAATAGGGGGCGAGCCTATTGCCATCAACCGGGCACAAATCCAGACCTTTGTTTTATTTTCGTTTCATTTAGCCTGAACTGAAATTAAGGCAACATTTAAATAGCTTTTGGTCAAAAAAGCTTCAGGTACGAAATTGTTCCATCGCCATCGCTTGGTTACCAATCCTTGCTGTTGGTTTCGTGCCCGCAGCCTAATTAGCCCGCTCTACACTCGCGGCGCGAACGCCCGCGAAAGCCGTGAAACTCGAGTGTAGATGGTTTCGCGCCTTCGCGTTCGCGCTTCGCGCTTCGCGCTGTTCCCCGATCGATGTCGGTTTTTGGTCCCGCGACAAAGGGTTCGCGCTTGGTTCATAGCGTGCGAACGCGAACGCATCTACACTCGCAGCTTTTCGCGCACGAGTCGCTGTCGGGAGTGGTCAAGCGTGATTTTTTAATAAACATAGATTTTTTTATAAGGATTTTCGTCATCCACCATCTTCTCTTTCTCCATCTCTTTTTATTTGTTTGTTATTTTTAAAAAAAATATAATTGTAGTACGCTACAGCACATAGCGTCACAGCAGCAGCAATAGACACATCGGCGTCCATTTTCTATGAGATCGCGAACGACACTGTGAAACTTTGCGAGTGTGGAGGGACACGTTTTCACGTGGAGTTCACGCCGCGGTTCGCGCCGTGAATTCGCAGCAAGATTCGCGCGCGAGTGTAGAGCGGGCTTAACACCTGAAGCCGTTTTCTGAAGAAATAATGACAGACGAACATCAAATTTATCCCAAGTTCAAGATCTGGTACGGAAGTTCAAGGTATGGAACCTTAAAACGTTAAAAAATTAAAAATGGTCTATCATCAGTGAGTCAACCTTACCTGTTACCAAATATTGAATAACCACAATGTAACACAATTAACTATTTACACTAGATACTAAATTAAATGAGAATTTAACTAAACAAATAATAAATACAAAAACAAAAAGACGCTTAGACGTCGAAGTTCTCGTACGCATCGCTGTCATTGTCAATTTTGGTGCAATAAAAATGGACATGAAACCAGGGGCCTATTTCATAAAACCGACAAGCACCAACAACTTGCAAATTTTACAAGCTATTTACATAGTTTTAGCCATTATTAAACAGTGCCTATCGTGAAAATGAGTGAATTTTGTAATTCTTGAGAAATAAAAGAATAGAAAAAGAAAAGAAAGAAAAATTGTTTATTCTGCAAAAACTAAACGCACATTACAAAAAAAAAAACTTAGAATACACATTTACAAATTAGCCAAAAGCCTCGTATTTAAGATTTATAACAAATAAATGTAAAAAAAAGAATTGTGTGGTTTTATGAAACCACGGTAAAAGTGAAACTTCTATAGGCGCCGCCATATTGGCCTTGGCTGCTCTGACGAGCGCCTTTCACTTTATCCCTACTCTGCGGCCGACCGTCACGCGACATGCAACACACAGACGAAAAAGTTTGAGACGATGTAATAAAAGTTTCACTTTAAAAATAAGTCAAGTAATTATGTCGCATTGTCAGTTATACTAAACTAGCTTCCGCCAGCGGCTTCGCCCGCGTGATATCTTTATAAATTATAGCCTATTTTACTCAGTGATAATATAGCATTCTACTGGTGAAAGAATTTTTAAAATCGATCTAGTAGTTTTTGAGTTTATTCATTACAAATAAAATTACAAATAGTGTAGAGAGGTCCCGGGCTATTCCGTAAAAAGTAACCAACTCCATATAAAGTTTTTTCCAGAATAAATGCTTTTATAGGTCCCAGACAACCAAGTAACCAACTCCATATATAAAGTACTTCTAGAATACTCCTGCTTTTAAAATAAAATTAGCATCGGTCGTCGGTACCATCAAAGGTTCAGATACGCAGTAAATAACAAGATAACGACCTACACGATGCTTATAAACTGATACTCTACGTCTATGGTAGCTTAGTAACCTATTTACTTACTAGTAGTTAACTTGGATATAACTTGATTATGTTGGTTTTTATCCGTGATCGGAACGGTGAGTTTACATGACGCTTTTATTTTTATATTGAGAAATATTGGCAGTTCTTTAATTACAAAATTTTATACATTTTCATGCAAAATTATAGAATTGGAGTTAAGTGAAGGTTGTATAGTCAATCAATCTGCCTCGCCTTTTCCCAACTATATTGGGGTCGGCTTCCAGTCTAACCGGATGCAGCTGAATACCAGTATTTTACATGGAGCGACTGCCTATCTGACTTCCATAACCCAGTAACTGGGTAATACGATACCCTTGGTAAGACTGGTTGTCAGACTTTCGGGCTTCTGACGACCCGTAACGACTGTGATAGATCCACGAATGACAGCCGGGACCAACGGCTTAACGTGCTTTCCGAGGCACGGAGGTTGTATAGTATGGTCGAAAAAAATAAAAATAAGTAGAGATACGGCACATAAAAACTTCGGTAGTTTCTCGTGCCAAATACTGAGAAGAGAAGCCAAATCATTCATGAGACTTTTTAATCTAAATGACTCTAACAAAATTGTATTATTACTGAATGGTCCTGCTCTTGACCTCGTTACGCCTGAGAAATAATTTATTTTTCCAGAATTATTTAAGTTTATTATTTACTAGCTTCTGCCATAAAATACAACCCATGTAACTCGCTGATAATGTAACATTTCTATAGGTTTAAGATTTTTTTTAATCGGTTAAATATTTTTTTAGTTTTTCCATTACAAACAATCATACAAAAATAAAATCTTTTCTCTTTATAATATTAGTTTAGAAAAACACAATGAGCCAATACAACCTTATAGGTACAATCATAATAATTTCGTGAAATCCATAGATCCATAGAAATCCATGATACTTATTTATTCGTTATAGAATTGTATAAAACCAACATAATATATTAGAAAAATACTAACTAAATAAAAATACAACCTGTATAATAATTTTTTTTCGCATATTAATATTACATTTACCAAGCCGAATAAACATTACTAGAAAAAAAGTCTGGCAAACGAAAGTAGACACTCGAATTATTTGCAAACTTTTTATATGGCAATGCTATACTAATGTCAACCTCAATTTGCCAAAACAAGATGGAGTGTTGTTGGTGATTTTCGTAAACTTGATACAGCATTTACTAAATAAAAAATGACAAAACAGTGACTGTAATGAATCTTTTCACGTTTTATTTTCATATTTTGATTATGGTAGTGAATATTAACCGAAATTATTATAGAACATTGTTTTTTAGGGTTCCGTAGTAAACAAGGAACCCTTATAGTTTCGTTATGTCCATCTGTCTGTCTGTCTTTCTGTCTGTCTGACTGTCTTATATGTTTGTCCGCGGTCTAGCTCCGAAACCCTTAGTACTAGAAAGCTGTAATTTGGCATAGGTATGCATATTAATTACGCCGACAATGTGGTAAAACAAAATTATGAAAAACATTTTTTTTAGAGTAGGTACCCTAAAAAAAATTAAAAAAAAAACGTCACCACTTTATGTGTAGGAGAGGTCTCCTAAACATAAAGTGGTGACGTTTTTTTTTTTTCATTAACCCATGATGAGGGGTATCATTGGAAAGGTGAAAAGTACACTTTGTAAACAAGCATATTACAAATTAGAGGATTATATCCAAGATAAGAGTGCTTGGAAACATGCTGGTCCTGCTCCATAGGACAATTTAGAATCAAGACAAAATCAAACTGGTTGCTAATTTAATTGTAAAATTTATTACTTTGTGTTTTATGACATTGATTTTACATTATGTGATTACTTCCTCACACACTGACTTATTAACTGTAAAATTTTAGGAAAATCGTCTACTTTTACAATGTTTGTAAATATGTGAGAACCATGTATCTATCACATATTAAATTATCTATCGTTGCTTCATTTTTAATTCTTTTTACCTATTGTGGTATAGTAATTTTATTCTAGGTGCATCGTCTTCACATATAATAATTATTTAACAAATGTACGTACATATACAAACAATATTGTAAAACATTTTAAAACGGTGGAGTTTCTTGCCCATTCTTCTCCATACGAAAACTACCTTTTGGAAGAGGCGACTAGAATCAATTTTATTATTTTGTAATTTTTGACATTCAAAAGTGCCATACATGGGCCTATTTGAAATAAATGATTTGATTTGATTTGGTCCTTTAAAAACATTGTGAGTTTGTGAAAACCATTTTTGGATTCAGGGATACGTTTGCGAAATATTAAGCTTTAAAGTGCTAATTTTTGTTAGAGTCAAGTGTCCCCCCCCCTGCCAGCTAAATGGTTGGATTTGGATATGTGAAAAAAACCACAGCAGTAGTTCATATAAAGAAAATAAAAGGAAAGCTATCACAGCTAAGTAGGCTCTACAAGTTAACGAGTAATAATCGACCAACTTAACTTTGCAGTTGCAAAAACATGTTTTCCCATCCATTCCGTATGGGAGAACATATTTTTCAACTACAAAGTTAAGTTTGTTTTTGGGATAAATTTATTTCAACTACGGAACCCTTCATTGTGCGTGGTCCGACACGCACTTGGCCGGTTTTAAAAAGAAATTCAAATTGCAGCATAATACCTTTTTTTTATTTTATTCAAATTGCAGCATAATACATAAAGACGTATATTTATTCGGACGAAATATACCGATTTTTCGAAATGTCAAGAAACGTCTCTTTGATTTGGATCTTATTAGGTAGAATGATTTTAGACAAATAATTCTAAAGTATCAAATTAGGTTATTCCAGCTATGTCATACTAATTTTGGGGTTGCTGTGCTGATATTTTTTAAATTTGCCGAGCTTTTTCTGCCTCAACTTTCGTTTGCCAGACTTTTACATCTATCAAACTACATAGTAAAACTCAATTTACATACATCCAGCCAATATTCAAATGGAGTCAATTTCTCTATTATAATAACTAAGAACAAAAGAATAATAAAAAGTTTTATCTAAAACCTAAAAAGATAATTTTCAACTTGTCTGGTAAAGTATTACCAGAGATAAGTTGAAAATATCTTTTGAAATAATAGCATTGGCTATAAAGAACTAAAATATCGATGTTACACCGTAATAAGTTCAATATGGAATGCGATAACAGCCAATAATATCGATATAAACCTATCATTAGATTCGTATCGATATGCCAATCGATTTACTGCTGTATTTCGCATCTCTAGCGAGTGTAGTGTTGCCAAATAATTTAAACCCATTCCAATAGACAGGTTTTAAGTTACAACTTTAAATAGATAACCTTTTTCGTGGATTTTTATTTTATTGTTAAGGCTTGTACGCACGAACGAACAAAACATGGTGAACACGAATATCGAACACGGAACATTAAAATTTGGTTCCTACGTGTGCACGTAAATTACCGAAGCTAACACGAACACCATAGGTAATTCGGGCTGGTATTCGCAACTCCACGTCAAAGCGCGTATTTTGCGTACGGGTGGGGAAATCGATTATTCGATCCACCCCAACTCCTAAAAGAAGGCCAGCAACGCCTTGGTGTCACTAACAATCTCACGTAGGGTACCTGGGTTACCGAAGTACTTGGCCCTGTATGTGGCGACCACCGGGCAGTTTAACAGCACATGAGCTGCTGTCTCCTCATCATCCATGCAGGCTCTGCACAGCGGACTGTCTGTGACTCCTATGACAAAGAGGTGTTTATTACACGAACACCATACGAACACAATTCGACTTGTGTGCCCGCCCAACCGCCCCGCTCTCTTTACTAACCATGGATTCGCCAATGTTCGCAATGTTGCATCAAATTTCTTCGAACACCGTCCACATAGAACAACGAAATTGGATCGCCACGATCGGTTTTGACGAACACAGTGTTTGATGTTCGTTGGTGATACGCACATGCGAACAAAGTGTTCGATGTTCGTGTTCACCAAGTTCTTGTTTGTTAGTGCGTGTATACACGCCTTTTTATGCACCACTGTTGCTTGTGTCAATATTATTATTAGAGTATCATCAGCCCACGCTACTTATCCCACTGCTAGACAAGGTTTCCTTCATTCTTTCTATTTCTTCACGGTTATTTTCTGATTACTGGGCTCATGTAGTTTTTAGGGTTTCGTAGTAAACAAGGAACCCTTATAGTTTCGCCATGTCTGTCTATGTGTCCGCAGTCTAGCTCCGAGACTATTAGTACTAGAAAGCTGTAATTTGGCACGGGTATACATATTAATAACGCCGACAAAGTGGTAAAATAGTTTTTTTTTTTTAAATTGGGTACCCCTACACGTAAAATGGTGATGTTTTTTTTTCCTTCAATGCAATAATTAATATCCTAATACCGAATATTTAGTTTTAGATGTAAAAAAAGTATTTAAAACTTGCCAAATGCTTTTTTTACAAAATCAAATTCAGTGTTTTAATTGCAATTCATTATTAATATTCTAGGGAACTAGTTAGCCACATTTCTTATTTCCATACAGTAATATTGCCAAATTAATAAAAATAGCGAAATATTTGACTATTTGCGACGTTGCCCACTTTCCGAGTAAACGCTCTTAAGGCGATTATCACACTGCCACGCACCACGCTGCATGTTGCGTGACTGCGTGTTTTAACGTTACTTGTAAGTATCTCCGTTTGTATAGAAAACACGCACAGTCCAACACACTGAAAACGCAACCACGCGCGTTCATGCGGATCACGCGCATACACGCGGAGAAACATGCACCCCCGCGCGTAGGTGCGGGGCGAGACGCAAGGTATGGCACACCGAATCCCGCAGTGCCGCGCGTGATTTTGAACTACTGCACGACCACCACAGAGAACGGCGAATAAATGAGAGCCGCCGTGCGTGAATCTACAAAACGCACCTACGCGCGTGAGTGCGCAAAAAACCCGCACGATGATGCAGATCTGCACTCCCGCAGGAACTCGCGTAGGTGCGTCGACACGCAATATGCAGCATGATGCGGGGCAGTGTGAAAATCGCCTAAGTCCACCTTTTTACGTCATTGTGTGCGAGAAGTTTAAGACGCAGATATATGACAGTGACCTTGAGTGGGTTAGCTTGCGTTTTCTATTCTGAGCTCACGCAACGCATCGTACCTACGTCCAGCCAGTAATCGGACTCGCCCATCAAGGAGCGCTGGCCCAAATTAGATGCATTCTTAATTTATTATACGTAAAACAAAAAGTATTTTAATAAAACAAGTATACTAAAAAAAAAAAAAAAATTTTTAAAATGGTGAAGATTTCAAAAAAATACGCTTGATAGATTTTGCGTCATTCTCAGTTTTTTATCCGCGTTAGACATAACTTTACAAATTAATTTCACTATGTAATATAAACATAATCCAAAATATGCTTATATTAAAATATTAAGAAAATGCTCTAATTTAACATATATTTTTTCCAAATCATTAACACTACTCATTTAGACGTCATCTTCAGTATAAAATCATCGTTGACCTTAAATAAATAAATAAGGAGCAAAGGAGCATAACGGCTGAACATCGAGTATTTATCGAGTGAACATTTGGAATTCATACCTGCTTTGAAGTCCCATTTACATCACTTATTGATACACCTGGGGCCATGACAGTCTTATTACTACCCAATGGACGTGCTTCCAATAAAGTAGTGTATAAATAATTCACCCCATGATGTCGCTTTATTGTAGACGTGTATTTCGCGGGGTAACAAAACTGAATTGAACTGGGATGGAATTTAAAGGTGGTGTAGTGATATTGGCTCATGGCTAAATGATAACAAGTGCACGGGTTGATCGAAAGTTAAGCTACGCTTGCTGCGTTCGGTTTGTGGATGGGTTCTATCATTCATTACTTATCGAGACCCCTCAGTGCCTCAAATCTCAATTGATTTATTGCGTGCCATAATGTAAATAGTTGGTAGGGAAATAATTATATTAGTCACAATTATGGACCCTGTCGGGCACAGCATAGATCAAGTGGGAGAGAGGAGGAAGAGTACTGGTCGTTTAATGTGGCAAATTGTATTATTAGTTAAGTAGTTTTTATTAATACAGAATTCAATTTATGAATTATAATTACTGTTTTATAAATTATATACGTTTTTATTAGTAACATTATAATAACCATTTTTTTTAATTTTTCATTGTTTTATTTACTTATTATTATTTATTACGTAATTAATATTGAAAGCACATTAAATCGTTACACGTTGGTTGGTCGTTGGTCCCGGCTGTCATCAGTAGATCTTTGGCAGTCGTTATGGGTAGTTAGAAGCCCAAAAATCTAATAATGAACCAGTCTTATCAAGGGATTAAAGTAAGATTAATTTTCACTATACTCCGTTTGAAATAAGATTAGACATTTAACTAAACCTTTTTTACAGTCCGTTCAACCGATTTTGACTTCTATTGCGTTGGTGGTATGACAAATGACAGCTGCAGTAAACAGTTGGTTTGTAACCACTTTTTTTGCTTTGAATGCCATCCTTATGCCTACGGTATAGAAGTCAAAATCGGTTGAACGGACTGTAAAAAAGGTTTGTTTAAATGTCTAATCTTATTTCAAACGGAGTATAGGTACTGAATTTATTTTATTGTAATCATTTTGGACACGTCAGTACGGGGATTGGTCAAGTGTGAACTTTAGAAATAATTTAAGTTTATATTTTGGGGACGTTTGGAATGAATGTATGAAAAATTATTTTGGGGAACTTGGAGCTTGGGGAGATATGGCATCCATCACCCATCGTGTTACCCAGTCACTGGGTTCTTCTTATTTTAGCGTGGTTAGTGACTAACCTGGTATTAGAATTTTAAAGCTGTCCATGGGTCTTTGACTGCAACAGCAACTGGGTTGTGGTTGTGGATGTCAGATAGACAGTCGCTCCATGTAAAATACTAGTACTTATTCGTATCAACCGTCCCATACAAAACTTCAATACCTATTCTAACTAAATGTATGGGGCGGCTGATAATTTTTTCGCGATTACGATTTTGGTTTGATGGTCTGTAGCGGGGACGTAACGGATATCCGTATCCGCATCCGCAACTGCGGAGCATCCGCATACATTTTGATATCCGCAAAACATCCGCTTCCTCATAATTTCTATGGAGATGTGACCCTACCTACGTTGTTCGCTCAAATAGTGATTTTTTTTAAACTCCCTCGAGCTAACTGTGCGGGCCGGAGTGTGAGTGACGCGTTCTTATTGCCTGAATTCGCAGTGTCCCTGTCCTATGACAGACGATCGGCCGCACGTGACAGTAGTGGCACGATTGTGGTCTCAGGTGTCAAAACAAGGGCTATTTTTCATACGACATCTGCATCCGCATTTTCATCCGCATCCTCAATAAGGAATTTTCCAATATCCGTATCCTCATCCGCATCCTCAAACCCGATTATCTCGATATCCTCATCCGTATCCTCATCCATTATACGACATCCGTTACAACCCTGGTCTGTAGGTACGACACCCTTAAATATGATCACACCTTTCTGAGAAATGCTATATATTCTAATTAGGCTAACGCTACTCTCCATTACGTACGAAAGAAAAACTATCAAACGTAACAACAATAATAATAAGTGCTTCTTCCTCAAGTTATGATGGTTGACTAAGAAAATTATGTTATTATCGTGTTCCGACTCCATAGACTAACAACCTATCATTAAATATGCACAATTGTGGTATGAAACAGAACATCACTACATACTTTGAATATAGTTAACTTGAGCGACACTTAAAACTGTTGTTTGACAGAAAGATACAAGGAAATTACGTAGATTTAAAAAAAAACTAGGACATGGGACGAAATTGAAATGTATCTTCCATATAAAAAGTTCCGTGGGTGAATGACTGACAGACAATGGATAACCTGAACCATTGTCGGAAGAAACAATTTCAAAAGGCTTTTCTTTTAAATTCCTTTGATTTTTAACCCCTGAGAGCGGGTCAAAGTTGGACGAACTTTATAAAATAGCTACTGAAATCTGTTCAACAATAACAAACCCAGCTTAATTAAGAGACCACGAAAAAAAAATCTTTCAAAAAACAATTACCTCTTTTCGATCTCAAATAAAAAATTGTTCAACACGCTTCATTCTAACTTTGTGGTCCCTGAAACTAGCAGCCCTTACAACACTGTTCACAACACCGCGACGCGGGAAAAAAGTAAAATTGACACCGGTTTAAAAATAGAACGCGTTCCCGCCGCCATTGTTGTTGTTTTTTTTTTAAGTGACATTAATATTTTCTCCGGAGCCAGGTCTTTTTACATTGTTACTTTAAAAAAGAACTTTAATGTACGGTGTCTTTGCACATCATGAAACCATCATTGCAATTTGTTGGGTCCCGAGTTATTACAAGTATGGTAGTCTTTTTAGCTTTTATTTCTTTAATGGCAGGCCTTAAATTCGTAAGTGTTTTACGTTTTAAGCCGTGTGTAATCCTGGCTTTTTGCAGAACTCGTTAACGCACCTGTGCGCGCCATTTTTAGATAGGACATCTTGAATTTATTGTTGCATAATGGTGCATTTGTTGAATGTTTATTTATTATGTCTGGAAAGTATGGGTATTGAACAAAAGGAGGTAATTAAATCAGATTAATTACCTCCTTTTATTTAATACCCATACTTTCCATAATGTATTTTTTATTTGTCTGTCTGTGATGTCTTGTTTATACCTTTTCAGTTGACTTTTTTTTTCATAGTTTGGTTTTAGTTTTTATTTAAATTATTTTGGGGTTGTAATATACATATTTTGAAATGTACTAATTAAACCCTTTCATTTGAAACCCAACATGGAATCAATAAAAAATAAAATAAATGTGCTGCCTTCACAACGATGCCACATTTGTCAAATTATGATGAGTTCTTTTGAAGTTTGAGGGAACAGATGAACATACACATATACCGGTCAAAATCATAGCCCTCTTTTTTGCTTCGCCGTAGTCGGGTAAAAATGACACTACAACAGCCTAATTTAAGCAAAAATCAACAATCAACAATGTCTCTATTATCTTGTAATTTCGATAAATCACTCCACTATACGTCACTCATTGTTAATAACTTTCTCAGACAATTATTACTTAAATGAGGTTCCATACCATCTTGATAGTAATCGGGGTCGTAGGCTGATCGTGTGAAACCGATATCAATCTATCGGCGTTCTATTATCTGTGGCACAAAATGGCGGCCTGTCAAGATGTAATTATGGCGGGTTTTTTTTCATTTAATTGTATATTATGGCTTTCTTAAAGATGTTTTATGGCTGTGTATAGAACTGCAGGTTGTAGTATTAAAGCTCTATAACGATAGATTTTCTAATTATTGTGTGCTTTATAACGTTATACAATTAATTGTACAATAGACATAAAATTGTAGTTCCGTGTCAGTAAATTTCGCGCCATTTTCACACACTCGCAGGCTAATAAAGTTTTTAAAATGTACTTAAGTGTAGAAATAATAGTTTTAGTTAGGGTAGGATATTATATTTCTAGTTTTGTTAAATGGAAAATATATTAATAAAATTTACACAGAAATAGTACATTACTGTCGCGGCCAGCAATTAGGGCATTGATGGACGATGTCCAACAATGCCTGGTTGCGGCCAAGGCTTGTATAGTACTTTTCTCAAACAATGCGCGGAAATTCAAACTAAGTAAATTAATTTATAAATTCCAGAATCTATGACGAACAAAGAAAATTTTTCACGCGCCAATATGTTCATTTGTTTCTTCTTTACTTTATGCAGCTCTATTTGCTAAGCCAGTTCGAAATTTAAATAAAATCTTTGATATGTGTTAACTCCTTGGTTGCCATGGAACGAAGTAAAAAGTTAGTTCCATATTTAAATGACACGACAGATTCGAATTTTCTTCATAGTAATTTATTTGGTCGCTGCCGGCCGCGTACTCGCTTATTTTTGACCAGTACTAACAGCAATTTCGAATTATCTCGAAGAAGGTTGTCAAAATAATGTTCGAATTTCCAAGCACATTTGAGAAATAATTAATAACTACACGGCTTCCTCATTTAGGTATTTATATCATTCTTAGTTAATATATGATGCGAGTTAAAAAAATATTATTTTAAAAAGGTCAGTATTATTTTCTTGAAAAGACCGTTGACCCAACACAATTTTTTTATTATAAAAAAAGTCACTGGACCATTTTCAACAAAGTACCAATTTTTTAAGACTATTTTTTTTTTCTTTTAGGTACTGTTTTTAATGAAATTAAGTTCTTATTAACACGCTTTTATTAGGTCGACCTGTATGTAACTATGTAATGAAATCTAAGGTAACTAATTTAACCATCTTTCAAGGGTCGTAGCGTAATGAAAATTGGCAGCTGTATGTGGTTCTGATGACAATACAATAAAATGGTACTGTCGAATTGATCTGATGATGGAGCCGGAAGATATGAACTGGAACTTCATGATGGAAAATCGTATCATAGCTGTTTTGGATTTCTTAGAAAAGTCTTGTAATGAACTTTGACCTCGATTAGGTTTCAAGGTCTGATGATGAAGTCGGAAGATAGGCGCTAGCATTCCATGATGGAATATCGTATCATAGTCCTGTTTGCACTTGCGAGAAAGGCCACGTAATGTTTTGTTTTTACGTGCATTTATAAAAGCGTGTTTTTCTAGTTGTTTTTTAAACTATTCATTATTTTTAAAGTCTATCGATCTTTTAAACTCCAATTAATTTGTCTAAGGCGGCAACAGAACAAAATAATAGGTAGATAACTACAACCCACTGACTTACATTTCATACATAACACGTCCACAGTTGAACATGGGCGTCCCCCTACCGCTAAACGAACGGTCATAGACAACATAATTTACCATAAACAACACGCTTGAGCTGTCAACTTAATAATCACAACAGTTTAGACCGACAAACTTATCAGTGCGTGTGGTGAAATAGAGAACTAAAATAAAATGTTCTGTATTTGACGCATTTTTGACGTTATTCCTTTACGAGTGGCGCCAATGTGACATGCACGAAAAAGTTTGTTGGGTTGTCATGAGTTGTTAATTTTCTTTGAAATGTTACCACAAAGTGTACGATAATTGTTAATGTCCTGTTATTCCCTGCAATCTTGTATTAACATAATAATATACATTCAGTCATCCAGCTCGGTAGTCACCATCACAACTTTGAGACAGAATCTCACAGAAGGAACCAGTGCGTGCTGTCCGTTATGGCATACGGTGCCGAAACGTGGACGCAAATTCACATTTATGCGAGGGTGAGGGTGGGAGCGAGACAAAACACTTCTATATCCTCGTGTAGTAATAATAATAAGTAATAATATGTTTTAGTTAGGTATCTGTATTGTTTGTGCACGTAGGGTGATGCCTGCGGATAGTTTTTTTTTTTATGTTTCTTATAATTTATTGTATAGTTGTCTTATATTCTGAGCACTATTTATTTTGTTTTGTTACATGTTTAATAGAAAAATCACTGAACCTGACTTGATTTCCGTACATCTTTTCTTTTTTCGGGTGACCACTGAAAATCAGCGCTGTGCTGTGGGTCCCCATAGCACTGCATCATGCTGAGTGGAAGCCTTCTTGTCACAGTCATGTCGTGCAGCTGCCGCCTAAGTAATTTCTGTTCTATGCTCGTGATTTGTTATGTACTTTGTGTTGTTCTCTGATTACTCTTGTCTTTTATGTATGCACGTATTTCTGTGACAAATAAACCTATTTTTCTTTCTTTCTTTCATTTACCAAGTCCAATGACTAAACAAGCACAATTTTAACATTTATAAAACCTCTGACAAGCATTTCCTCATTTCTCTTTCCTACTCCATCACCAGACCCTGTGCACCATCTATCTATAACCTATTCATTGAGACCATTCCAATGAGCCCAAACGCGATACCTATGCTGTAAGTTGGTAAGGGAGTTGGGTATCCTGCAAATTCCAGGTAATGAGGCAGCATCAGTTCAAGATTACTATGTTCTTCTAATATCATTGAAGTAACAGAATACCAAATTTCAAATCGATCAGACCTGTGGAAGATACTCACATCCATTCATCAACTAGAAAAGAGCTGATAATCTTCAAACGGCTGAACTGATTTTGATAAAACATATCTAAGAAGAATCGCTAGAAAACCTGCTTTTAAATAAAAAAAACCACATTCAAATCGATTCGCCTGTTTAAGAGCTATGGAGCCACAGACAGACACACACATAGCGGTCAAACAAATTTTTGTTTTTAGTTGGGGCATCTCGTAGTTGACCTCTGAGATCATGACTACTTAACCGGGCTTTCCTGTGGGTGCCTTAAGCTACTACACTTAAAACCTCCAGCCAGGGGTTATTCAACTATGCTACTAAAAACTAGGTGAACGCTCGCTAAGGGCACTCCCTGTGGGGTACGAACCTCGGCTTAGGGCGTCTACCGGAGGGAGGACATCAAAGATGGGACGGGCTGGATCAAAGTTTTGATCATGATTATTAGTCGGGGAATTTAAAGCTACGTGCTCAGCTGCAACAACTGCTGGCACCTCGTTATCGAGCATGGGTCGGGGGGAGTATCATTTACTCGGGGACGCGGTCGCGATCGCAAAGGACCTCGGCGCACAGTGGGCTGAAACGGGCCGGTAAAGGACTTAGCATTTTAAAAAAAAAAGTTTCTTTTTCTGAAATTTTAAATATTGTGTTGGATTTATCTATCGATTATAAGTAATTATTTCTATGAGGGTCGTTCAGATAACTTAGTATTTTCGGAGTTATAAATATCCAAAGTAATTTTTGTATGAAGCAAAAGAAAAGAATGTGAAAATCTCGAAATTCTCAAATTTTCTCAAAGAATTGACTCTACGTATGCATAGTACGTATATTTGTCCTATTTTAGCGCCTATTCTCGGGTTGCGATTTTCTGCGATTTGGTCGCAATTTCAAATTTTGTTCTCTATTCCACACCACCATAGAGGTTAAGAACTAGGCGCGTTTTTAATGTAGTGGTCTCCCCTTTAGGCCTAATCCACTAAGGACTAATAAAATAAATAAATAAATAAGTTTTAATTTAATCACTGTCAAGGGTATCCACATTAACGAATGCAAAATTTTCGTATTCGTCATCATCAAATGTTTCCGCTTGTTCAATTACTAATAAACTTTGTGCTTCTACTGACAAAGTTTTATGTTTTCTGCGAAGTTTGTGACGTTTCGCTGAGATGAGTGGATCAGAGCTGGTCAATAAATTATTTAAAATGTCTTCATTTGTAGTTTTTCTACTGCATTTCCTGGAATGGTGTTGGCGGTACCTACGAAAGTCTTTATTTCTAGCTTCAGCAGCTTCTTCACATAGCTGTCCAATTGGTATTAGACCAAAACTTTCAATAATAGCTGCACCATGCATAAGAACTTTATGAACACTTGAAGGCATATAATACCAGCTATATAATTCCAAATACAGTTGCATGGTCACTTGAGCATATTCGTGAAATTTCGCTGTGTCAATGTGGTAACCTGATGAAATTGCCTCTAAAATGATTGCAAATCGCCTTATTAATTCTTCACTAACACCAGTTATCTCAGCAGTCATGTTTGGATTTGCAAAAAATCTTCTAGCAGTATTTCCGTCATTCGTGCAGCCGTGCCCTTGTTTAACAACATCAATCAGAAGTCCCATTTTTAAAAGCGTCTTGTATGTCTTTCTTTCTTCTTTCCATGATGCACTTGTTGTCTCCCTTTA
The DNA here is from genome assembly GCA_963680765.1 of Agrochola lychnidis. Taxonomy (NCBI): domain Eukaryota; kingdom Metazoa; phylum Arthropoda; class Insecta; order Lepidoptera; family Noctuidae; genus Agrochola; species Agrochola lychnidis. Next base: position 4,638,634 of record OY796874.1, on the reverse strand, counting down.
CTGTCCATGTCTGTATCGTTAATCTGTAGGCTATATGCAGAATGCATTCCATCATTCGTATACAGGTATGCAATGATGACAATCCGTATTTACAGAGATCTGGATCATTCGGCTTTGATGCAATTAAGGGCAAATTATTCATCTCTGTTGGAGTGGCTTTACAAATGTCGCATCTCTGAGATGAAGTATCACATAAAATTGATGTTGCTTTTCCGTCTATCATAGTCATTAATAAAGAGTATGAAATTTTTATTTCTCCAACTTCTGTTTTCACTAAATTTACAATCTCTTCTTCAATAGCACTTTTTTCCCGCAATATCGTTATTTTATTTTCTTTCACAAATTCGAAAAAGATTGGACGACACCAGTAAGATGAATTTGGTGAATCGTTTTGCCAGATAACTTGTTCGCCGCACACTAATTTTATTGGCACTAAACTACCCATAAATATGCTTAAATCGTCAAGTTGACTTTCTTGTTCATCGTCTGTTTGCATTTTTTGTTTGTAATTGGCTTGATTAAAAGCACCGTCAAATCCCCACTTACTGATTAGTGTAAATTCTTTACAACCACTATCTATGACGAGTGACGTCATTATTCTTGTTGTCGTTATATCCAATAGAGCTTGTAACTTTATTTTAGCTGAGGTTTCTGTCACTGTAATAGCATCTTTTGGTGGAATACATTTCTGTTTCGCATATTGCACTTGATAATAAGATGGGAATCTGGTGGTGGTCTGGTATGGTCTTTTTCGTTAACACTTTTTCTTAAAGTATTGTATTGCCACTTGGTCAGCTTAAGTGATAAAAATAACCCTAAAGCCTCATCCGGAGAAAACACAGGTTTTGTTTCTTTAACAGATATGCACTTTTTAACTTTTTTTACATCTTGGGGATTCTTTAGTAAATGTTCTAGTATTTTAGCAACCTCCTCATTCCCATCCGCTTTCAACTGCTCAAAATATGCATATTTTATTTCGTCCGAAGATAAATGAAAGTTTTCTGCACGTCTTTTTTTCTGTTTAGGCGCTAATTCACAAAAAGGTTTTCTTGGGCTTTGTTCGGTGGAGACACCGACAGAAACTTTTGATGGTGATACATACTGAGTTGATGTACTCGGTGCTGGTTGATCTTCATTACTGCCTATTAAACACTTAATAAAGTCTGGCCATATTATGTTTTCTTGTAACCATTCACTATTTTTAATTCTGAATATATTTTCTTTACGATAAGCGTTTTCCCATCTTCTATTTAAATTATAACAAAATTTTGCACAAAACAACTTTAAGGTCTTTTCGTGATCATCACTTAATTCGACTAAAAATTTAGACCTTATCTCACTACACAAACTGTCATTATTTTTAATACTGCCACTGTTTTTTAAAATAACGAAAAGATCAAGGTTTGTCACTAAATTTTCAAACATTTTCACATTACTTACTTATTTCACATTAAAAAAAATAACAAATAAGTAAGTAATGAATGTGTGGGGGTAGTGCGTCTATTATGGTGGGTAATAGAACACTGAAGTACGTTTGAATGCAACCGAACATTCCGTAGATACCCTATCGTTGCACCAATCACGTTACGACACATCATAACTTGTTGTTGCGCTCGCGCACTCTTATCCCTTGATTCCCGGAAATAAGTCTCAAAACAAATTACGTCATACCTACCTATGGTGGTGGAAAATGTCGAACATTGTTTTTTTTTAAAGAACTAAGTAGGTATTGAGGTTTTCAGGCCGTTTAGTATACATTATTTTCAATTTCAATTTAATTGGAATAAATTGCTTAACTAAAATAACATGACTCTTCATACAAATTTGATATGGCTATATCTCCGAAAGTACTCGTTAAATTAAAAAAAGTCAAAGAATAAAAACGTTTTAAATTTATGCCTAGATACCAAAAAAATACATTTGATCTCTTAAGACCCAACCTTGTAATCCCAGCCCACTGTGCGGCGGCGAGGTCGGAATGACGGGAGTCAAACTTGTAACACCCCTTTTTTTGCGTCGGGGTTTAAAAATACAGACTAAACACAGACTATTTAAAAATGATATTAACCCGAACAATTAAACTCATTCTTTCTTTCCTATATTTCCCAGACAAACTTATACATATAAGTATAATAATATAACCCTCTCAGATCCGAGATAAGTCGTGGGATTTTTTCTAAATTACAGTATTAAAATCTAATCTAGTTTTGAGATTCTATCTGAGCGTCATCTTAATAATTGTGTGAAAATATTTGTATGGGAACGTGATTTAAATGAGATAGTGTCTCAGGAAAGAGGTCTAAATAATAGGTTTTGTGGTAAAGGTGACAATTAGCACGGGTAGTTGTGTTTACAAGAGTTAGGACAGACGTAAGTGGCTGAAAAAAAAAATGGAGAATGAAGTAAACTTCTTAGGCAGCGATTCGATAATTACAACGAGAATTGACAGTGAAATTGTACAATTTGTAAATATCCTTGTAAATATGTCGTCGGTGTGCCTTGCTTAATAAATAAATAAATAGGAGAACATGTTTAACAACTACAATGGTGTCGATTCCCTTGTTCACAAACTAAACTAAATTTAAGTTCAGTACATCTTTTTCTTTCTATTTCATTAAGAAAAGGATAGAAGATAAATTTTAGTTTAGTCCTGTCAAATTAATCAGCGCCTGTCAGTCTCCATACAAGTTTAGACGTGATTAAAAACTTGCCAACTAAAATTACGTCAATTTACGTCAAGCGCTGATTAATTTGACAGGACTAAACTAAAATTTATCTTCTGTCCTTTTCTTAATGAAATAGAAAGAAAAAGATGCACTGAACTTAAATTTAGTTTAGTTTGTGAACAAGGGAATCGGCACAAATGTTAACTTTGTTTTTGGGATTAATTCGTCCCAACTACGGAACCCTTCATTGTGCGTAGTCCGACACGCACTTGGCCGGTTTGTTTTTATAAACATTTTGACTCTGATGTCTCTCTTTTGATTTTGCGTCTGGATCCTGTGCCCGGTTGATGGCAATAGGCTCGCCTCCTATTACATGGGACTTAAACATAACTGGCGAAATGTGGGTGTACCTGCTACAGGGACACCTCCGCCTAAACCTTTACAAACAAAGCGTGATGTTATGTAATGTTTAATTGAATAAGTATTAATTGACGTGTAAAAGTGTTTATTTTTACTAAAATACAGAAACAAATGTCATATATCATCATTTATTATTTACTAACTTCTTCGTCCTCTAGCCTATAACCTTCCTTAATAATTGGGCTGTCCAATGCAAAATTAATTATTGAAATCCAACTATACTCCGCTTGAAATAAGATTAGACATTTAAACAAACCTTTTTACAGTCCGTTCAACCGATTTTGACTTCTATTGCGTACGCATAAGGATGGCATTAAAAGCAAAAAAAGTGGTTGCAAACCAACTGTTTACTGCACCTGCCATTTGTCATGCCACCAACGCAATAGAAGTCAAAATCGGTTGAACGGACTGTAAAAAATGTTTAGTTAAATGTCTAATCTTATTTCAAATGGAGTATAGTAGTTCTGGAGATTACCCCCTACATACAAACTTAGAAACAAATAAACAAACAATATGTAAAGAAAACACTCTTTTCTTGCTAATACTTTTAATCCACACTACTGTACTATTTCACAATCAAACGACGACTCACTATGCATTACATTTTACCATTTAAAACGACTTTTGCCCCACCCAGAAATAACGATAATATCATAACCGTCATTTCTAAGTGTTACCAAAGTAAAACAATACATTCAGTTGCCATAATGAAAATACATTTAGAAGTTTCTTATAATTTAAAATTTGTATTTTGACAGTGTTGCCACAGTGAATATTATAAATCGGTTTAGAAATAATACATTTTTAAAATTAAATCGAAGAAATCACGACAAATATTAATAAAGATCAAGATGTCAGAAAAGATTTGTATTAAATTCTCAGTTTTGAATTGAGATTTATGACTTGAAGATGGCCCTTTGTACATACACTTTTTTTTGCCGTGAAACGCCGTGTTTAGGCACACAGTCGTCAGTGTTGTATAGATAAATGTTGCAATAAATGATGATTATGATGATTATGATGATTATGATTATGATCACTATGGAAGCGTGTTGACAGACTCGTTTTTTCTACGGCGCGGTTTATACGCCGTACCGTTAAAAAACCGTGCCGTGTACAAAGGGCCTTATAAAAGTAATTAATGTGCATGTTTATTTTTTATTTTATTACAACATAATTAATGTTTTTTTTTTCCAGGTAAGGATCAAAAAGCGACTTCGTAACTACACTGCAACTCATGTTTATGCTGGTATTTATGGTATTTGTGAGTAAAGTTTTAGCCATAGTTCCATGCATGCTTATGGAAAGTAGAGAGATAAAAAAGATTTATTGATTACGGACAATTTAAGTTGAAAGTCATAATCATTTATTTGCTTAGAAAGTAGGTTCCTACATAAATATACGTATTTACTTTTAAGATCCCTGTACAATCTTCCAATTAGGCGAGCAAATATTGAAAGTACCTAATATTACAAAAAAAGGATTGTGTGGTTTTATGAAACCACGGTAAAAGTGAAACTTCTATAGGCGCCGCCAAATTGGCCTTGGCTGCTCTGACGAGCGCCTTTCACTTTATCCCTACTCCGCGGCCGACCGTCACGCGACATGCAACACACAGACGAAAAAGTTTGAGACGATGTAATAAAAGTTTCACTTTAAAAATCTAATTAAAATAAAAAAGTCAAATTTAAATTGAATTTAAATAATAATTAGGAAATTCACAATGTCAATAATTAAATCTAAAGTGTAGAATCATTTAAAAAATCATTAATTGAATAATAATCCTTATCAAGTCAAAATTTTTGTTGTCTGGGAATTAAATTGTTAAGTAAACAATTTAATTCCCAGACAACAAAAATTTATTAAAAAAAAAAAAACGTTCCCCTCCCTTATTACTTAATGCTTAATCAGCGCCTGTCACTCTCCATACAAGTTTAGACGTGATTAAAAACTTGCCGACTAAAATTACGTCAATTTACGTCAAGCGCTGATTAATTTGACAGGACTAAACTAAAATTTATCTTCTGTCCTTTTCTTAATGAAATAGAAAGAAAAAGATGTACTGAACTTAAATTTAGTTTAGTTTGTGAACAAGGGAATCGACACCAATGTATCTTATTCGATGGGAAGAAGGACGTCGTAGCCACCACGACGACCGAAGCTGCCAAAGATCTCAGGGAGAAGCTTGCGCGCCGCTTAGGAGACCAAGTAAAGACAAAGGTGCGCACTATGGCCTCAATTTTAGTCAACGGGTTCAAAAAACAAGAGAAATGCTACCGCCTCACGGTAGACGAAGCTCTTATGAACCACTTTGGGGCCATAATTATGGCAGTAAAGTTGTCTGGAGCAAGCGAGATTGTCCTCATCGGAGACGTAAACCAGCTTCCATTTTTGGACAGAGAGAACCTATTCGAGTTAAGGTATACCCGTCCAAACCTGGTGGCTGGAATCACCCAGGAGCTGCTTTGCACACACCGCAACCCGATGGATGTGGCGTTTGCACTAAGCGAGATATACTCCGGTATATACTCCTCCAAGTCATCGCTGTCGGGGGTCCACTCCCTGAGGGTGGAGGGTTACACAGGAGCGCAAATACCGTGCACTGCCCAAAACACCTTATTCCTGGTTCACACGCAAGAGGAGAAAGCTTCTCTTGCAAGCCAGGGATATGGGTCCGGTGAAGGGTCGCGCGTGTTAACCATCCACGAGGCTCAGGGGTTGACCTACGACAGCGTCATCATCATCAACACGAAGTCCAGGAGGCTCCAAATCCACGACAGCATCTCCCACGCGGTAGTGGCGGTGTCGAGACACACAGTCAGTTGCGTCTATTACTCCGACGACGCCGACGACGCCACGGGCCGTTTTGCAAAGAGGGCGATGGATGCGCCGACTAAAATGGTCGTCGATTACAACCTGAAGACGGCCATGCAGCATCGAAACTTAGCCGTCGTGGAAAAATTTCTCAGGCTAGCGAAGTCCCTGGTCAACAGACCCTACCTAAATACCACCTAACAAGTCCCCATTCAAACTCCAACCCAATCCAACCCAAACCAAACCCGAACCATCATCCAATCTGAAACCCCTGTAGAATAAGCAATGACATATATGTAAACTGCATGGCAGAACGAGTCATACTCACGCAAATGCCCTGCCGATGGTGGCGCTGCGCGTCCGGTCGTTAAGTTCCCAAAAAAATGGTTGAGCTGAACGGCGCGGACGTGTACGTCAAGTCCGTGAACGGATGCCGTCGGTCGGGGCCGGTCGGCTCGCACTGCCATGTAGTTATATGTAATATACAATATTAGACAATAACACTAACCTAACTTGAGGAAAAAAAAAAAAAAATTGATAGACTCACGTAGATTTTAAGATTAGTATTTAAGCTACTATGTGTCCAATGAAGTAGCACAATAACTGAATATATCAATAAAAGCTGTAAACAAATAACATGTACCCAAACAAAAGCACGGACCTCCATGTCTGTGGATTAATTGTGAGGCAGGAGTCTGGTTTTAGCCGGTAAGAGTCCGGCACTGCCCAGACTGGCTCATCTGTGAGGCAGTCTGGGCGTCCATGAGGATTTCCCACTCCTGCCGGAAAAAAAAAAAATGTATCTTATTTTAGCGTCAAACTACCTATAACTTTTGCATGCCTATTGGTAAAATATGGCTGAATCTATTTGTTTTCTTTATCACCATGCACTGTACCCATATTTGCAAAATAAACGACTTACTTACTAGGCTACAGAACGTGCCATAGAAATAGACAGACATACATACATACTCTCGAAAAACATTACCCTCCTTCTGGAGCAGTCACAAAAGGAAACGTCAACCGAACATTTGAGCACTTAACCTCACCAACAAGTGAAGTCTAGGCTAGGGCTCAGTCTAGGTCTCTCAGTACTTTCACAGGCAGTGGGTCATCAATCACACACGGCCGACATGTACAATCACTGGTCCTGTACCAGATAACTCGCCCTGGGTCATAGGGTCGGGTTAGGGCCAGGACAGACCGGCGACTTTCTAAAAATATGCAGTCAGATCGACGACACGTCTTGTTAGTGATGTTATTTGCTTAAATAAATTTATTTTTAATTTCTTTTTATAATTATTATGTTTATACTACACACATTACATAAAAAAAAAAACAAAAATTTATCATATGTCATGCTTATTTCATTTAGAAAAATGTAATCAATATTAATTGATCTCCTCATTATATTTTTTTTTTGCAAGATTGTCAAATAAATTACTCTTTAATAACCGACTCCAAAAAAAGGAAGTTATCAATTCTTTTAAATGTATATAATTTCGCGTTTTCAATTCGAGACAAAACTTTTCTTAGTTTATGAGTAGGTATTAATTACATTTTACTTCCCAAAGTACAGGTACCTCTAGATACTTATCTAAATACTTTGACTTTGTATCTAATAATATCAAAACCTTAAAAATCATCTTAACCTTAATAATCCTCCAATCGTGCTTTTTAAGGCGACAGCGTCAGGGTAGCCCGCGAAATTCAAATTTCCTTACGTTTTTTTGCAATTTGCAATTCAGTATCAGGTTGCATGTTGATTTAAATAAATGATTCGCGGCCGTCATTCCACATGCTATGAGTAGTAGGGATTGACACTTTTGAAAGATCACTTCAAGCTCCATTCACCTGAGTTACAACGGTGAGTATTTTACAGATATACAGAAATCACGCGTCCCATAATCGCTAGCATGCACCCAGCCTAATCTCCTAAGATATTAAGGTACCCACGACTAGCCCGGGGGCTTAATTTTAAAGCATAACACTCAGACATCTCCACCATATGTACCATGTACTACCACGCACGAAACATGGTTTTGTATTTAATTATATCATGGAAATAGAATTTAGAGGTAACTCGAGGAAATTGCTCGAAGCTGTATAGCTATTTGTTTAAGGAAGATGTTTCTTGTTGCTTCCTCTCAGGCCAAGATCTATAAACGTTACTTAGTACGCACTTGGCTAAGCATGATTCCTGTCACCTACACACAAAAATGTCCCTACACTTTTAAACAAAGAAAAATGTTATCGATATCAATTCATCACCTCACTATTCTTTGCAGATTTGAATGTCAAATAAATTCCTCTTTATTTTAAATAATGGATTTTATTTGGCTAAAGCGTTATTCCTGTCACTCTCGTACAACTGTAAAATTATAAGTGCAAGATAGAGACGGGGACATGTCTGTGTTAAATGTGCAAAATGGAGGCGCGGACATGTCTATGTTAAATGTGCAAAATGGAAACGGAGACATGTCTATGTTAAATGTGCAAGATGGAGACGGGGACATTTCTATGTCAAATGTGCAAGATAGAGACGCGAACATGTCTATGTTAAATGTGCAAGATGGAGACGGGGACATTTCTATGTCAAATGTGCAAGATAGAGACGCGGACATGTCTATGTTAAATGTGCAAAATGGAGACGGAGACATGTCTATGTTAAATGTGCAAGATGGAGACGCGGACATGTCTATGTTAAATGTGCAAAATGGAGACGGGGGGACATGTCTATGTTAAATGTGCGAGATGGAGACGCGAACATGTCTATGCTAAATGACGTTTACAGATCTCGGCCTTATAGAACAAACAAAGAAAGTATTTACTTTAGAAGATATTTTTCGTCTGTATTTTACTAATTTTTCTTTGATGCATTTCGATGGCAATCTAAATAGAGTCGGCCCAGAATTTGGCTACTGGTTTGAAATGGAAATTCGTTTGTTCAGATTCGAGAAAGAATCAGCACTTTCCGACCGTCAAAAATTACAATAGACGGCCTCCAATAACTAAATCTCTTTGTTTTCTAAGTACTTCTTTAAGAATTAAGTAAGTAGCTACCCGTTTTATTTCAAGATTCTTCAATATTTTTTGTTGATTTGTCTGTCCGTTCAGTATCTACCTGAAGTTAGAGAACATAGGTCATTATTGATCTCGAAAAATTAGGAACTTGATTCGGCCTAGGTAGAATTCCGTAGCCGGCCCCAGGCGGCAGCAGCAGGCGACGTGTCGCTGCGACACACAGTCGTGTCGCGGCGACACGTCAAATTAATCTACCTAGCCTTTTCCCAACTACGTTGGGGTCGGCTTCCAGTCTAACCGGATGCAGCTGAACACTAGTATTTTACATGGAGCGACTCCACAACCCACAACCCAATAACTAGGTAATACGATACCCCATGGTATGACTGGTTGTCAGACTTTCGCGCTTCTGACGACTCATAACGACTGTCAAAGATCCACGAATGACAGCCGGGACCAACGCCTTAATGTGCTTTCCGAGGCACGGAGGAGTCTCGGTATGTGGAAATGGTCACCCATCTACGGACTAACCCCGGCAAGCGTAGCTTAACCTGATGGATCGCCCCGTGCGGCTGTTAGTACTTTAGCCACGAGCTCCTCGCGGCGACACGTCGTTTCTATGTATTTCTATGAAGCCGACGTGTCGCTAGCTACGAAAGTATTTCATAGAAATACATGGAAACCAGTCGTGTCGCGTGCTGCTGCCGCCTGCGGCCAGCTACCGAATTGTACCTTTAGACAGTACACACATCAGTAGGATTAAGACCAGGCACTCCAAAGCCAATTTTCATGCAAACTCCGCCCCCATGCACACCACCACTCCACTATGTACTAAACGCTAACACATCAGTAATAAAGTTGAATATCGCGTGTGCTCTTTGGTCGTGTTCAAGCACGGAACTAAATAGCGTAAGTGTCAATTCTTATTTCGTTTATAACTTAAGTAATAATTGATCTAGAGAAAAAATATCTCATATTTGGATAATAAACTATATTTGCTTACTGTCTTGTCTGTCTGTCTTGTCTCTTATCTTATTTTTGTTTCAAATAATCTTTAAAAAGACATGATTTTCGAATAAAAAATGAATCGAGCGAAAATGTTCCAATTACGTAACTGTCTTATATTTGGAAAAACACAGATCCAATAAATCATATACCATTTTGATTGACTTTTCAAAATATTAATGCAAATTAACATACAATTTAGGGAGCCTCTTCTTAAATAAAACATGCCCTGTAAGTTTTTCCAACGGATTAACCAAGTCGAAATCAAATCATGTTTTTTTAATTACGCCGATAAAAGACAGTTTTACATGAAAATAGAATTGATTCTAGGCGGGGGTTCCAAAGGTAGTTTCGTATGGAGAAGGAATGCAAGAAACTTTAAAGTTACTCTTTTAAAATGTTTTACAATATTTTTATAAAATTATAATTAGTATTGAAGACGACATACCTAGAATAAAATTACTATACTACAAAAGGTACAAATTAAGCAATGACAAATCAATCGATTATGTTGATAGTTATATGGTGCTCACATACTAACAAATATCGCAACCGTAGACGATCTTTCTTAACAATAAAAAACCAGCAAGCCTTACAATATAATTTGTAACATCTGACATCTCAGTCCTCGTCAAGGTCGTTTCTGAAGGCTAACTCTAGCACCACGCGCGCTCATTGGTCTAATCAAATAGCGTACGCTTCCCCATCTTCCTGTTACACACTTCCGTCCTTTTTCACGAAATCACTGCCACAGATTTTTAAAATATATACCTATGTTCTGTTCGATTTCTTAGAATCTGTATTCCAAGAAATCGAGAGGAAATATGTTACACATTTAAAAAAAACTGTGTGTGGTAAGGTTCTAACAGAATGTAGAATAAAGTTGCTATTTATGTGTGTTTTCACAGTGGCAGTCACGTCCATAAATCACCTTAAGCAATTAAACTTGAAAGCAAATCCAGCACTTAAAACCACTTAATTTCCCACATAAATTCACCCAACGCCACACACCAACACCGAATTACCTTTTCCCCACATGTTACTAACCAGCTAGTGGTGGCTAGTAGTTCACGGCAATTTCCCCTGGCCCCTAGGTCAGTGCAGGCAATCAGCCCAGCACTGTCCCGGTTTGTATGTCTCTGTGTTACCTACATACCTCACTACTAACTACCAACTATAAAGTATGCGTAGTACTGTAATTATAGGGATGGGGTGGGTTTAGTTTTATAGTCGAGTTTTATCGATAGTTTTGAGTTTATAGTTGTTTTTTGATCATGATTGGAAAAATTGGAAAAAGTAAACATCATTATTATTGATCGCTATTTTTAATATAAATTATTATTTTAAATGAATAGAATTGTATTTAATTTTATTAATTGCATTGTAATCTAAATTTAATTAATTATTAGTATTTTATGTCATTGCTAATTACTAAATGTGTACTGCATGCTATAAGTGTATCCAAGATGTAAAATCTAAATATTTGCACGGCTGAAATGCCGAATATAGTGAGACCCAACTTAAGGGGAAAGCGTCAGGGTAGCCCGCGAAATTCAAACTTTCTTACGTTTTTTGCATTTTGCAGGTCAGTGTCAGGTTTTATGTTCATTAAAATATGATTCGCGGCCGTAACAAATATGGCTTTACTCAATTATAATCATTCCAATCAGCAATACAACTCCATAAGTTAGCAAAGGTGTCAAATATCATGTTTTCATGAAATTATCTTTCATGATTTATCTTCTTCTTAATCGCTATTGCTAATTGTAATAATTATAATTGAGTAAAAAACACGCATTAAAGTTGGGGAGTGGGGCCCGCTACGTCACAACGCAGTATTAAATCTAGCAAGGCATGCCACATTTTTACTCAATGTATCACCGTAATCTTTAGATTACGTCAAAAAAGAAAAAAATACGTGTTCAATATTTTTTAATAATCTACAAGACGGACAAAAAAAAATGTTGGTCACAGGCTTATTCTCCAAATCGACTTCACCCACATCCCTAGTACTTTATGACCAGCTATTACCAACACCTGTTCAGAAGGAAACCCAGACAGACCTGTTACCGTAATTATGTGTTCAGTTAGACATTAGGTAGGACAAATTTAGATAGTAGCCTATACTCCATTTGAAATGAGATTAGACATTTAACTAAACCTTTTTTACAGTCCGTTCAACCGATTTTGACTTTTATTGTGATGGCGGCATGACAAATGGCAGCTGCAGGAAACAGTTGGTATTGTAACCGCTTTTTTGCTTTTAATGCCATCCTTATGCGTACGGTATAGAAGTCAAAATCGGTTGAACGGACGGTAAAAAAGGTTTGCTTAAATGTCTAATCTTATTTCAAATGGAGTATAGGTACCTTTTACCTCAATGGGTACCAGTTTTATTAAGATGTCATTTTCATAGCTATTAACCATAGAGTTTATAGGTATTGGCATAAATCATTACCTTACTTAAGCTAACTAGAATGAGGTATGTATATGCTATGTGGCACAATATTAACATTAAACATATATTATTATAAGGTACAGCCATCTCTGACCTCGTCAACTCAAAAACAAGGCAATAGGGATGATGACAAAAAAATATTTTTTATCCGTCATGTATATTTAAAAAAAAAAGTGGTGGCACTTCGGGAGTGCCGATAGAAGTGAAAACGTGAACAAGATCCTTGGTGAAAGAAAAATACTTGTATAGAACATTGGTCCGTAACCTTATCTAAATAAAGAGCACAATCGCGTTTACAAAAAAAAACTTCTGAAACCTTAAAAGTAAAAATACTTGCATAGAACATTGATCCGTAACATAATATAAATAAAGAGCACGATCGCGTTTACAAAACCTTTAAAGTAAAATACTTGCATAAAATATGATCCGTAACGTAATATGTATAAATAAAGAGCACAATCGTGTTTACAAAAATGAGGTGTCGTCATGGTGTCGCGAAATCAATGGTTTAATTCCATCTCAAAAATGCCCAACGCGCCTAAAGAAGTTTTCACTTCAAAAATATTGGACACGTATTTTTTATTTTTTTACGTACATATGTACCGGTCAACTGCCCTAATTTTGCCTGGCGTCCTATGTTTGCCTATAATAAAAAAAAACTGTAGTTATCTTTTTCATTTTCCTTTATGGCAATCAAAGCTGAGTTTTCATAGAGAGCTTTAAGTTTCGATTGTCATACAAGTAAAATTTAAAAGATATTACAGCTTTTTCATTATAGGCAAACATAGGACGCCAGGCAAAGTTAGGGCAGTTGACGGTACTCAAAAGATTACGGCGATACATTAGTTAAAATGTGCCATGACGTCACGAGGACGTAGATTTTATACTTACTTGTGACGTAACGACCCCCACTCCCCAACTTTAATGCGTTTTATCTAAGTAATTTTTTTATTAATATGATAAAGCAAAAAATACGTGTCTAATATTTTTTTATTATCTGACTGGCGGACTAAATAGTTTTTTTTACACATGCAGAAATTATGAGACATTCGGGGTTTATACTATCTGTACTGGCTATCATAGATATTCGTACGACAGACCATCGAAACATTTACTGTACTTTCTGAGTTACGTGTCGCCATTTTTTTGGGTGTCCCAAAAGCACAGTTTCGCGAATCACTATAAATGTAGTTATTGAACCACGAACCCTTTTACTTTGAAAGATATTGAGCATTATTCGACCGAACCACCCAATAACACTGTCCCAACTAAGCACTTGAACTTGGATACTCACAATCACTGCCATGTATGCATTTATTTTTGATAGTTAAACCAAACCATTTACAAATAATTCTACTCTTTCTTCATCAAAGTATTTGTACAGATTGCCTTTATATTAGACTAGCTTTTGCCCGCAGCGTGGACGTCAAAAATTATCCCACATGAACGTACGCGATAAAAAGTCCTAACCCAAATCATGGTCTACCCGTGTGCCAAATATCATCCAAATCCGTTCAGCCGTTTTAGCATGAAAGCTTAACAAACAAATAAACAAATTCACTTTCGCTTTTGTGAATACCATTAAACGTATTTTATAAGTACTAGTTCATTGATTCAGGCGTGACCTTGCGAAAATCCATTATAAAATACAATAGACGTGGATATATTTAGTAACCTGTTCCGCTTAGCTATTTCTAAAGAGCCATAAAAACTCCTGAAAGAAATCGACACGTGTTTCACCTCTCAACGAGGCATTCTCAGGATGACGATTGACTTGCTTGGTTGCCACACCGAACGCTAATATAAATACTTTCAAAAACATATTTTGATTATGAAGACTCGAAGATAAAAAAGCGGCCAAGTGCGAGTCGGACTCGCCCATGAAGGGTTCCGTAGTAGCAAGTAACATTGAATGAAAGGTAAATTGCGGTTTACGATTTATGACGTATTAAAAAAAAACTATTTGCTAGATCTCGTTCAAACCAATTTTTGGTGGAAGTTTACATGGTAATGTATATCATATTTTTTTTTTAGTTTTATCATTCTCTTATTTTAGAAGTTACAGGGGGGGGACACATTTTACCACTTTGGAAGTGTCTCTCGCGCAAAATATTCAGTTAAGAAAAAAATTATACTAGAAACCTCAATATCATTTTTAAAGACCTATCCATAGATATCCCACAAGATTGGGATTGATGAAAAAAAAAATTGGGTTTCAGTTCTAAGTATGGGGAACCCACAATTTTTTTTGTTTTTTCTATTTTAGTGTGAAAATCTTAATGCGGTTCACAGAATACATCTACTTACCAAGTTTCAACAGCATATCTCTTATAGTTTCAGAAAAAAGTGGCTGTGACATACAGACAGACAGACAGACATGACGAATCCATAAGGGTTCCGTTTTTTGCCATTTGGCTACGGAACCCAAAACGTCGTAAGGTCACAACACTTTCAAATTTTATCGACAAACGCTTGCACATCACTAGTTTATAAACAGCAGTTGTCATTTGTGTGTAGGATGTTAAATATATAGTATGTAGTAACTATGGGTATTAAAGTAGTTGAAATACGTATAACTGCCTGAGGGTTACCTTGTAATCATATTGTAGCGACTTGAAGTAAACTCTATCGCAGATATGAATAGCTTCGGAAGACCTCGTGGCTAAGTAATTACAGCCGCACAGATCGATCGATCAGGTTAAGCTACGCTTGCCGCGGTCGGTCCGTGGATGGGTAATCATCTTGACATACCGTGAACCCTGTGTATAATTCTTCTTATAAATTACTAGCAGCGCCCCTCGGATTCACCCGCATAAGTCTCAATCCCGTGGGAATATCGAGATAAAAAGTATTCTATGTATTATTCCAGGTTATAAACTATCTGTGTGCCTATTTGCGTGAAAGAGTAACAAACATCCATCCATCCTCACAAAATTTCGGGTTTATAATTTAATTAAATGTATTAAATAATATAGTAAGTATAATATTTTATTATTAATAATTATTATTAATATTTTATTTAGGGGCTTGTGGCTAAGTTATAACAGCTGCACGGGTCGATCGATCAGGTTAAGCTACGCTTGCCGCGGTTGGTCCGTGGATGGGTGACCATCTTTACATACCAAGTCCCCTCCGTGCCTCGGAAAGCACGTTAAGCCGTTGGTCCCGGCTGCAATTTGTAGATCTTTGTCTGTCGTTACGGGTAGTTAGAAGCCCAAAAGTCTGACAACCAGTCTTACCAAGGGGTAGCGTGTTACCTAGTCACTAAGTTGTGGAGGTCAGATAGGCAGTCGCTCCATGTAAAATACTGGTATTCAGCTGCATCCGGTCAGCCTATGTTACTCAGTGATAATATAGCATTCTAATGGTGAAAGAGTTTTTAAAATCGGTCCAGTAGTTTTTGAGTTTATTAATTACAAACAAACAAACGTACAAAAAATCAAATCTTTTCTCTATATAAAATTAAGTTTAGATAGATAACGGTTTTGTGTAAATTGGCTGAAATATGACGGTGAGGATAAAGGTAAACAAATCATAAAAAGGATTTTTATAGATGACACTTTCTTCTTTAAAAATACGATAAAACCAAATATTATATCTTAGATTTTACAATAATTTTCGCTTTTATTAATGTACGTTAAAATTTATCATTTATTCTTAAACTACTTTTTGTAGATGTAACTGCTTCAGCACAATTTTTTATTAGATTTACAATAATAATATAATATTTTGTAATCTGTCTATTGTAAAGAGCCCAATCTCTAAACCTCAACAAACTATAACGTTGCTAAATTGAAGAGTACAACTGTGACGTAACATAACAACTGAAGTGACAGGTATTACGTTTAGTCGGTTGCTTGACAGCTGTCTCGTCACGTGGTTTTTTTATTTTTTTTATTTATCTACCTAAACTTATTTATTTATTTATTTGTTAACGTAGGTATGAATAAATACAGATCTTATGTTTGGTGAACAGAGCGCTATGTTATGCCAGGAGGCGTACAAATATGGTGTACAAAACTAACTGAGGATACAAATTAAAATTTCTATTTAAAAATATTTGAAAAAACATGCATAATTATGGTATTAAAACTAAAAAATAAATTGAAACAATTACATATTATCCAATACTCCAATTATGTCAGACTTAAATGAGGAATTATTAAAATGTCAAAAAAAAAAGAGAGAAAAAGAAATCTAAGTATGTATGTATGTCAAAATAATTAAAATGTCAAAATTAATAATAATGGAGTAATAGTAATAATTAATAATGGAGTACAGTTAAGAATAAAACTTTACCCACCCACGTATTAATAATAATCCCATCAAAAACATAAATGAGAAAATGGGAGCCAAATTCCATAAATATGGTTGTCGACTTCGCCGACAAAAGAATTGAAATCTAAATGGGTGCCAAGTTCTGTAGATAATCCTGAAATTTATTTATAAGAACATGCAACTTTCTAAAATAAAATGAAAACACAAATTCTTGTTTTTTCTGCTATAACAATGTTTGCTATTTAAAAATATAACTTCTTAAATTTGAACAGTCGAATTATTTACACAAAGCACTTAGGATAAATTGAAGCTCAAGATTTGACTTGGCTAGTTTTTACATACAAGTTATCTTATATTTGGCTAATCAATTTATCATCTTTATATTTGTCTACAGTGTCACGGTGCAAAAGAACTAAAACAAACAGGGTAACTTTTTTATGCTGGTGTGCATTACAGCTACGTCTTACACTCGCGCCACGTCATTGTGCTGTAATTTTACTTTTTTAGTGTGCGTGCATTAAGCGGCTAACAGTTGGACGCTATTTTTTTATCGAGTTTACAGCTTTGACTGTCTACCTAGGCATATTTAATTATTATTATTTAATTTTAAGTAGGCACTCAACATCAAATAAGTAATTCATGATGTGCTTACCTGTAAGAAATTTGTACACTAGTCTATAAGTTTATTGCATGTATCTCATATCTTTGTATCGGTGTACTTAATTGTTGGTGAGCCAAATAAATAAAGTAAAATATTCATATTTTTGTTCTTTATGTTATGCGCAAGTTACTGTTTCTTATTGTAACTGTTTACAGCTTTGACTGTCTACCTAGGCGTATTTATATATTTGTTCTTTATGTTATGCGCAAGTTACTGTTTCTTATTGTAACTGTAAGGTCAAAATATCTTCTTTCTCTAAAATTTCAGCTTGCTGGTAAAAACTAGCCAAGTCAAATCTTGAGCTTCAATTTATCCTAAGTGCTTTGTGTAAATAATTCGACTGTTCAAATTTAAGAAGTTATATTTTTAAATAGCAAACATTGTTATAGCAGAAAAAACAAGAATTTGTGTTTTCATTTTATTTTAGAAAGTTGCATGTTCTTATAAATAAATTTCAGGATTATCTACAGAACTTGGCACCCATTTAGATTTCAATTCTTTTGTCGGCGAAGTCGACAACCATATTTATGGAATTTGGCTCCCATTTTCACATTTATGTTTTTGATGGGATATCATTACTTTTTGTAAAGAAATTATTATTATTCGTCAATCAAACGTGATCTATTAAATTATTTTTGTAAATATGCGTAGCAATATTGTGTAAGAATGTAGGTATTTCTTTCGTAACAATTGTTACAATTTTCCGCAATGATGTCAGATCGCTGAGCCGGCGCGGCAAGTATTATTATTAAAAAAAACGTATGCAGTCGGGGAGCCTCATGTCGTATGGCATTTTACTGTGGGGTCGGGCTGCTGACATTGAATCCATCTTTATTTTGCAAAAGAGAGCTATCAGAGCCATTTATAATCTACGTCGCCGCGAATCTCTCACGAAACTTTTTAAAAGGATTAATATTATGACGGTACCTTGCCAATTCATTTATGAAAATATTATGTATGTAAGGAAAAATCCACATCTCTTTAATAAAATAAGTGATAGACATAATTTTAATACTAGAAATAAAGATAAACTAGATCAACCATTTTTTAGATTATCTTAAGTACATACATCTTTTATGGGGTACTGTGTTAAATGTTACAACAAAATACCTTGTGACATTTTGCAATTAAATGAAAGAAAATTTAAAACTCATATTAAAAATACACTTTGTAAACAAGCATATTACAAATTAGAGGATTATATCCAAGATAAGAGTGCTTGGAAACATGCTGGTCCTGCTCCATAGGACAATTTAGAATCAAGACAAAATCAAACTGTTTGCTAATTTAATTGTAAAATTTATTACTTTGTGTTTTATGACATTGATTTTACATTCTGTGATTACTTCCTCACACACTGAGTTATTAATTGTAAAATTTTAGGAAAATCGTCTACTTTTACAATGTTTGTAAATATGTGAGCACCATGTATCTATCACATATTAAATTATCTGTCGTTGTTTCATTTTTAATTCTTTTTACCTATTGTGGTATAGTAATTTTATTCTAGGTGCACCGTCTTCACATATAATTATTATTTAACAAATGTACGTACATATACAAACAATTGTAAAACATTTTAAAAGAGTAACGGTGGAGTTTCTTGCCCATTCTTCTCCATACGAAAACTACCTTTTGGAAGGGGCGAATAGAATCAATTTTATTATTTTGTAATTTTTGACGTTCAAAAGTGCCATACATGGGCCTATTTGAAATTAATGATTTGACTTTGACCCCGTCAGGAACAAAGTTCCTTCTCACGTATGATTTAATTATTTAATTTTTGCAGCCGCCCCTTTTTTTTTTAAGTATCTTCTCCCGCTCTGGGCGGAGCGGGAGGGCGTATCAGACTCTTACTGACTAAAACCCACCCGTGTTCCTTCGGTTGCCCTGTTGCCGGGGGCCACGATGTAACTATCGGTTTTCTGCGAACCCCCGGCAGGCATTGGCCCTAGCGGATCCCGTCATTTCTGCTGACATCTCTTTGAGGCGCGCGTGGAACACAACGCGCCGTCGACCCGGGCTTGGTCCTTATCGGACGGCGAGCTACCCATTGCTCACCGTTCGCAAGCCCGCGCCTACGGTGGCCGGAAATCGGCTCGCGATTCCCGCCCCGGGCGTCTCCTCCTGCAGCGGTTAGGGGCGTGAGGGCGCGAACTTTGCCTCTACCTCACGCGTTCCGCCTCCTCCTTCGCGAGCATTACCGCTTCGCAGAAGGAGGTGACGGCCTGCCATTTCCTCTCGCTCCGTACCATGGCCTGAACCAGGGCCGGACGCGAGAGATCACCGCCGCCGTTGCAGCCGCCCCTTGGATTTACATTTTGACCTCACTATGGACTTAACTATTCGTAAGTTTATATTAAAAATTAAACGACAATAGTCCCTAAAACAATAGTCATACGATCTATCAATTCAAAAACGTCTCAAGCATAGTACCAACCTACCAACTACCTTGAACATACCGACCTGAGGTTTGTAACAACGTTTTTCGAGATCAGAGAATGAATGAAATGAATTCACTGCCGCCTAACATTAGGGACCAAGATTTTGACACGTGACACATCAGTTGACTCGACGGGGTGTTTTGAATTCAGTCATGAAATTCAGGAATTTACATCAACTTTTGGCATTCGAATCAAAAATGTATAGTTAGCTGTCAAATTATAAGACGCTGGAGATCAGCGCCATCTGAAGTGAGCAAGTGGCAGTTTTTAACCCCATTTGAAAATTTGTCGTCATGACTGTCATTTTCATGGTTTTCGGGAGATAGTGCTGATATCGAATTAGATGGACATTCTGGATTTTAAGATGGCGGCTATTCCAAATAATAATAATATTGTAGATCAATTGTTATAGACATCAATTTCATGCCAATACATGCCAAAACTTGATAATCAAAATCCGTAAAAAAACGGACCTCTTAATTTCGTCAAGTTCGTCTGTCCGTGCGTCCGGATGTCATACAGTCATTTAACATGGAGACTATTTACACTCTATCGATGAAAATTTTGAAAAAGGTGTATTTTTTGCACCGTTAAACAATGGTGTAGTGAAATTACGATAAACATAATAGTGGGGGTGGCATTCTCCATACTTACATATAACCGAGAGATGAAAAAAATCTATGCATATAAAGCGTGTACTGTTGGATCTCATAATTAAAATGTTAAGATGTTTCTAAGTGACTTTGCTTTTGAAGTCAATAATTTTTGAGATACAGTTTATTTTCGGTTACAACCGCAGAATTAACTTTGTTTGCTATAGTTTTTTCGAGAAATACAAACTTATTTTTGCAGTCGATAAAATTGATACTATGCAATGTTTATGCGTAAATATTCATCCCAATTACGGAAACCTTCACTGTGCGTAGTCCGACATACACTTGGGCAGTTTTTTTTAAATTTCGTTTTGGAACTACCTCAAAAATAAACAATTTCTATTACTCGAGTAAGATTATCCTATTAAAAACAAATACTATCAAACTCATACAACTAAAAAAAAATGATTGTTGGTTTTATGAAACCACGGTAAAAGTGAAACTTTACACGGTCAGCTGCTGCGAACTATAGGCGCCGCCATATCGGCCTTGGCTGCTCTGACGATCGCCTTTCACTTTATCCCTACTCCGCGGCCGACCGACACGCGACATGCAACACACAGACGAAAAAGTTTGAGACGATGTAATAAAAGTTTCAATTTAAAAATATAGACGTCATTTAAAAGTGTTTGCGGAATACCTACCTAATTTATATAATTAATTTAACATCATTCACAAACAAAATTTTCTTAAGCCTACCTAAAAAATGTATACTAGGCATTCTATATCAGAAAGTATCAAAAATAAAATCCACAGTAAATAATTGTCCAATAAATTAAAAATAATTTTGAACAACGTTCCGAATTTAAATTCAAATAAATAGAAACAATTCGGCGCGAAATTCAATAAATGAGGTAAGTATCTATCCTCGTTCTATGTGTTGACTCGTTTTATATTGAATGTCCTAAAAACGATTAAACACTAGAAAAGTATAAATA
This sequence comes from Agrochola lychnidis, assembly GCA_963680765.1. Taxonomy (NCBI): domain Eukaryota; kingdom Metazoa; phylum Arthropoda; class Insecta; order Lepidoptera; family Noctuidae; genus Agrochola; species Agrochola lychnidis. The sequence continues at coordinate 4,617,273 of OY796874.1, read as the reverse complement.
ATTATTTTAAACAATGTTTATTGTATTTAATGCTTAAAACAATTTTATTTTAATTTTCAAGTATAGATTTCAGACATTCGACATAATTATAAATTAATCGAGACAATCAAAATTGAAAAAAAAAAAAACGTTTGGCATAATCGTTTTCGCACATCATTACAATAAAAAAAAAACAATGATCGACAATTAATAACACAAATTGAGTAGTAGTAATGAATATTACGTATTATTGAACATGTGTTCGTATAATAAGTAAAGATCTGGGCATTTTCTAGTTACTTATAATATTTTTAATCACATTTGTCACATTTAAAGTCGTATCAGATATGTGTATGTGTGTTAATTGTGAAAAGTTAAAATGTAAACACGCACGATTGGCGCGAATCTTCGACTTTTGATATCAAAAACTTCATTACTACTACTTATTTAACTTGAAAAATGGATGAATTCGTCAAATAATTAAATGTTGTAATAGTCGCTGTCCTTATGGTGGAGTTTGGATGTTCGCAATCCCCAATTTTTATGTTTTTTAGCCTCGACCTCGACTGTCATCAAAATGGCGATTATCGCATTTACAGACTTGAATTTTATAAAGGTAAATTAATAATCTTGCGCGCTAAATATGAAAGATTTAATGGCATAAACATTATTTTAGCCAACTCTCTTAATTAAAGATGAATAATCTCATTGGCAGCAGCATTTTCAGTGCTTCTATAGGAAGGTTTACTTTAACAAATAACACAACAATACCTAAATACTAAAAACATTTTATTTCTCATAGAATTTAAAACGGCTTCAGCTTCATTCTCATAAAAAAGCAGCGTAGGTACGGTAGATGGTAGATGTACGCTTTCCCACAAAACAGTAATAAGCAATGATGATCTCTTAAACAATTTGTCCTATTTTGCTCACTTATCAATAATTATGTACACTAAGTCCTGCTGCTCACATGTCACGATTTGATTCTGGCCCTAACCAGATTATTGTTTTGATCTATTATGGGTAAATCTTTTACACTCTGGGGTGGCTCTGTTTTTATCATCACTTGCTTGCCTATAAACATCTCTGGTAGCAGCCTCTCTCAGTAAGCATGACAAACTTTATCCAAATGTATACCTAACCTAGAAAGTAAGAAAATACTCTTATTGTTGTTTATTTACTTTTGTATAATAATTATATCACTCATAGTAATTCTGCCATTTTAAAAACACTAACCTGATGACTTCTGTGACTTGCAGTTGACATGCCACATACATAACATAATATGCTTAGATTTTGCTGAGCAAGTAATACTTGGGATAGAGTTGTAGATAATATAATCAATAATGTCAAGTCTTGCAATAACACATGTCATCGTCATACCTGAAAAAGGTAAAAAAATTCAGTGTATTTACTTATGCTATATAATAACATCATACTATAGACATTTACAGCTGACGACGCGCGACGTACCCCTGACTGAACATAGGCCTTCTACTAATAGGCTGCTAAAATCAATGAGGTTATACAATACGACGGTGTTTATAAATATTAAGAGAACATAATAAACTTACCCAGGGCCATGGAAAGATAAGCAATAGTTCCTCTGGCTTCAATTTAAATTGACAGCATTAAATCGTAACGTAATGTAAGTATAAAGTAAATACGGAAAAATAAATTCAAATCAACGTAAAACAAACAGCCAACAATGCCATTGATCTGACAGATTTTTTTTGACAGTTTGACATTATGCATGGTGTCAGTGTTACCAGGTTTAATTATTTTGGTAATCGATTGACGAAATCGATTGGGTGATTATCAGTGATCGGAGTAGGTCGATTGATTTTACGTACTCGCATCATGAATAGTCATAGAAATCATAACATGGATAAGCCTTTTTTCCGGGATTTCATTTTGGTACTTACGGGATTGAATCAAATATTGTTAAAGTAAGGATTTTTAAACTACTACATTGGAAATTTATAGAATGCGATAGATAAATATTTAAAATATATTATATTGTTTTATAGTATATCTATCCTTTTCTTGGAGTCCGATCACCTATATACTATTAAACAGACAGCAAAAGGGTTGAACATTTCTTATTCATATTGATGTATTCTTTATTCTACACATTACAACATTTGAAATTCCTTAAAAAATCTTAATAATTTCAAAATCCCGGAATCCCGGAGGCGTATCCATACTAATATACGTGCCAGTTCATTGACCTCAAATCAATCTACTTACTCTGATCACTGGTAGTTTATAAAATAACATTACTGCCTCGAAACGCTTTTAAGTTGTTGAGTATATTCAGACCATATAATATTTTATTTATTGTAAAATCATAGTTTTACAGTATTTGAGTATAATAAATAGCATTTAAAACATACTCGTGTAGTGGATACTCCACCTACTCCATGTGGGTTAGTATCGATATTTTCAATCGATTACAAATTATTTTATTGGAATAGTCTGTCATCTGGCAACATTCAGGTTAGGATTGAATGGCGGATGTAGTTCTTTATTAAGTATCAACAAAATAAATATTTATTAGGTTCTCTAATGCTAGAAGAAATAAATTTTGATAAAACGACTTGAAAAAAATACAACATAATTTTTGATAAATAAGCTTTGACACAGTATCATACCATGGGCCTGCTTTCGGGAAATCTCTTTTCAACTTTCTAGGTCACCCGGAAATGGGTTAAATGTTTTTGATGTCTAGTGACAGGGTCGTTGATAAAAATGCCGATTTTTATACGTTAATATCTCAATAACCGTTTGAGTTTTATTTATGAAATTTGGAGTTCTAGTTAATCTAAGGGGTTTTTATAAATAAACCAAATTTCATGAGTCTATGTTACATAGATTTTGAGTTATTAAGGGGTCAAAAGTGGCTCCAAATGGTTCGTGTAATATAACACACTGCAGCCGTGTCTTGCCTAGTACTTGGCTCGACACGCTGCCGCGTGTCTAGACTAAGCTTTAATTTTTCCATTACAGTAAAACTGTGCACTTTCACGGCAATTATCTTAGAGCTAAGAATAGTTAAAAGTGTCGTTCACGTTAAGTTTAAACCCGCAATGCTACGTGAGCACTTAGCATCCAAACATTAATACTAGCAACACTAAAAATTAAAGTTTAAAATGGCTGCTAATATTTTTACGACGTTTTAATTACGGGTTTACGACTTGCTGATGTCACTTTTTCAATGTCATCCAAGTAATTAATAGATTTATTTATTTACTAGCGACCCGCCCCGGCTTCGCACGGGTATAAACCTGATTATTATACATATAAACCTTCCTCTTCAATCACTCTGTCTATTAAAAAAAACCGCATCAAAATCCGTTGCGTAGTTTCAAAGATTTAAGCATACATAGGGATATAGGGACAGAGAAAGCGACTTTGTTTTATACTATGTAGTGATTATTAGGCTCTTCAACAATGAGTACACTATTACTTATGATTAGTACATTGCAAACTTAAGTCTAAGCGCCTCATTACTTATAGAAAAGCACAGCATGCACTACATTATGCGCAGATAATAGCATAATTAATTTTAGATGAAAATAAATTATTAAAAGCTAAATTGATTACAACAAATAAATTAAATTACATTGAATAAATTAGATTAGATTAGATGATAACATAATCATGTTCCCACTGCTGGGAGACGGGCCTTTTCTCTGTGAGAGCGAGTGGGCCGTAATCTAACACGCGGGCCCAGTGTGGTTTGGTAGATGTCACATGCCTTCGATTTTTTTGTTCTAGGACAAGGCTTCCCAACCCTTTAACATACGCGCTCTCCCTCATCATTCATTATTTCAGCCAAAAGACATCCACTGCTGGACATTCCGCATCCAGCGGATTCCTGCGCCTTCACAAGGTCATCGGTCCATCTTGTGGGAGGCCTTCCAACGCTACGTCTTCCGGTACGCGGTCGCCACTCCAGAACCTTTCGGCCCCATCGACCATCCGTTCTGCGAGCAATGTGCCCTGCCCATTGCCACTCAAGACGCAGATATATGACAGTGAACTTGAATGGTTAGCTTGCGTGTTCTGTACTGAACTCATGCAACGACTCGTACGTCCAGCCAGTAATAGGACTCGCCCATCAAGGAGCGCTGTCCCAAATTAGACGCATTATTAATTTATTACACGTAAAACAAATGGTATTTTAATAAAACACGTATTCTAAAAGATCAGTAATTTAATTATCTTTAATATGGTGAAGTTTTCAGAAAAATATGCTTGATGAATTTTGCGTCATTCTCAGTTTTTTATCCGCGTTAAACATAACTTTACAAATTAATTTCACTATGTAATATAAACATAATCAAAAATATGCTTATATTAAAATATTAAGAAAATGCTCTAATTTAACATATATTTTTTCCAAATCACTAACACTACTCGTTCAGACGTCATTTTCAGTATAAAATCATTAAAAGTCAGCTATCGTCCCCTTAAGTTTGGCAAATCTTCGGGCTACGCGCCCCCTAACTTTCTTTTAAAATCACAACGCCCCTGAGTTACTATGTCGACATAAGCAGAAAAGCATAGGAATGTAAAGCAAACGAAAGTGAGGTCGAAAATGTTTGCACCCCCTTGGAAAGGTTAGATTTTCTTTTGATCATTCAAACAGTAATAGACTTCTATTACTCGACAAAGTAACTTTACTTTGTCAAGTTTTGCAGAAAAACTCAAGAATTATGAGAATGCATAATGTAAAAGCGAGCTCAAAAAATGTTGTAGGTACAATTAGGGATGTAAAACGGTAAAATTACCCTGGTATAATACGGTAAAAAATGTTATTTTACGTAATTTACGGTAAGATATGGTAATTTTCGGTAAAAAAACGTATTAAACGTACTCATACAGTAATTCCCACTAAAACACTACAATACGGAAGTGAGTATGTTTGTGTGTATCGTGTGTATGTCACAACTTCACTATTAACGGATAAATGGATTTTAAATAAATTTTCCAGAGACATAAGTAGTATTGGAACTTAAAAAATACAGAAAACGGGGCTCATGTGACTCATGCGTAGGTACTACAAATCCATAAAACTTAATTCTCAAGTCAAGAATTCAAGATATGAATCACACCATGTCATGGATTATAATAATATCATCTATGTGCAGAGGACAGCACAAATTAAAATTTAAAACTTCATAAGTCGCCGGTAATTTTACCGTAACTTATATAAATGACCGTAAAATATCCGTATTTTACTAGCGTTTTCCGTAAAATTACATAATTTTGCAACCCTGGGTACAATTTCGGATTCGTAACATTTTTCTTTTGACAACTTTTCCCAACAGTCTAGGATGCGCAGTACAAACATTTAAATACAATCTCGTAGACTTTTTAATGTATCCTAAGATCCACTTGCACGGTGCACCACAAATCAAGAAAGAGTTTAGCGCTAAACGAATTTAAAACATCGTTCTATCGTTATAATTGAAAAAGGTTTGATAGAATAAAAGTTGTTATGTTTTAATATTTTTAATATTATAAAATTCTTTGTAATTTTGCTTACAGGTTATTAATTTTTTTTGTTATTCATTTTTTTGTAAATTTGTGTAGACTTTGTGACTTTCAACATCGCCCTGGATGATTCTGTAAAGGTGTTATAATTGGGATTTAAATAAATAAATAAACAATAATAAATTCTATTTCTTTCAGTCGTTACGGGTAGTCGGTAACCTAAAAATCTGACAACCAGCCTGACCAAGGGTATCGTATTACCCAGTAACTGGGTTGTGGAGGTCAGATAGGCAGTCGCTCCATGTAAAATACTGGTATTCAGCTGCATCCGGTTAGACTGGAAGCCGACCAAAACAAAGTTGGGAAAAAACTAGGCAGATGATGATCTTGTAAAGGCTATTTTTGCTACCTTAGTCAGTCAGCCTATATTCCACAGATATAGATAGACCTAGATAACGCAAGTATTACGATCTGTATGAAAACCAAGCGGGCCATTTTTTGACTACCTACTATGACGTCACACGCACTAGGAAACGTTTCTTTTATTTTTTTCTCCTCGCATTTGCATAGTTTTTACAATTTATAACAGCGTAATTATCCATTTTCAATTTTTTTACTGACGTCCGTCAAGCGTGGCACCGATGCAGACTGAGCGCGAAAGTAGCAGCTTACGATTATTGTACGTAAGCTGGGCACGAAAATGGCACACGAAGTAGTTGCTCTTGCGTTATCTAGGTATATCTATATCTGTGCTATATTCCTACACTCCGTTTGAAATAAGACAAGACATTTAGACAAACCTTTTATACAGTCCGTTTAATCAATTTTGACTTCTATTGCGTAGGCATAAGGATGGCATTAAAAGCAAAAAAGGTGGTTACAAACCAACTATTTACTGCAGCTGCCATTTGTCATGCCACCAACGCAATAGAAGTCAAAATCGGTTGAACGGACTGTAAAAAAGGTTTAGTTAAATGTCTAATCTTATTTCAAATGGAGTATAGTAATCTTAAAATAGCTACTGGCTCCCATAACCTATTTATCCATTTACTTGGTATATCAAGCAGCTGTAACATAGTAAGTTTTTACTACCCACATACCTTATCTACTATTAATTTATTCTATTATTAGTAATAGTACCCTGTCCAGTTGGTCACACCTGACTCATATGCATTTTTATGACTCGAGACTCCCTTAAGTGGCAACGTAAAACGGGCCCTTTGAAATTGTATCATTATTTTTTTGTTGTGGCAACATTTTTGTACAACTGGCCATCACTATACATTGGTGCCGATTCCCTTGTTCACAAACTAAACTAAAGTTTAGTGCATCTTTTTCTTTCTATTTCATTAAGAAAAGGACAGAAGATAAATTTTAGTTTAGTCCTGTCAAATTAATCAGCGCTTGATGTAAATTGACGTAATTTTAGTTGGCAAGTTTTTAATCACGTCTAAACTTGTATGGAGTAGTGACAGGCGCTGATTAATTTGACAGGACTGAACTAAAATTTATCTTCTGTCCTTTTCTTAATGAAATAGAAAGAAAAAGATTCACTGAACTTAAATTTAGTTTAGTTTGTGAACAAGGGAATCGGCACCATTGTTCATTTAATGAGAACTGATATGACACATGCTATGCTTATTTAGGTTTATAACCGCATATTTACATCAAGGTACCATCGAAGAAACGCATACCTAAACAGTTTGAAAACAAAATCCCGTGCACACGACCCTTTTTTTTCGTAGGTAAGCGTTATTATATCAGCCGAGCGCTGCAAGCAGAAATAGTCCTTACGGTGTATAGTTATACGTTTCTTCGATGGTACGTACCTATTCTACATCTTTGACTGTCGTTACGGGTCGTCAGAAGCCCGAAAGTCTGACAATCAGTCTTACCAAGTAGTATTGTGTTACCTCAGGGTTGTAGATCAGATAGGCAGTCGCTCCATGGAAAATACTTGTATTCGGCTGCATCCGATGAGACTGGAAGCCGACCCCAACACAGTTGGGAAAAGGCTAGGCAGATTGACACCCACATTTCGTCAGTTTAATCTCATCCACCTCACAGTCTTCTACCAGCAACCGGACCCAAATAAAGACATTGGGCGCGAGAAATCGCCTGTAGGCCGACCGCTTTAACTGCTTGCTACACGGTTGCCAACTGCGTCCCCGACAGAGGTAACCCTGGTTGTAGATCGGCAGAGCTGTTTGAAATTTGGTCGTAAACTACCATTTACACGGTTGTAAACCACCAAGGTCACCGCTGTCGAGACGCGGTTTGGCGACCCTGGAGCAGTCGATTAACTGAATCCATTCCTGAATCCGTGCACGGTGTGGGAGGGGTGACAGTTGTCACAAGTTGACGAATCACTGAGCTTTTGCATCACAACACCCCTCCTGCACCGCGCAGCTACCTTAGGAACGGACTCAGTTAAGCGGTTGGCCTATAGATAACAAATATAGTATATTTACTTCAATTAAGCCGATGTTACTAATTACATAACATCACACCTGAAATCCCCGTTAGGTTAAGCAGAGGTGTACCTACCCATAGTACACCCACATTTCGCCAGTTATGTTTAAGTCCCATGTAATAGGAGGCGAGTCTATTGCCATCAACCGGACACAAATCCAGACTTCGGGCTGCTACTGAGAAATTCCAGATGGAAAACTCCAATAACACTTTCCCCCACCCGGTATTTGAACCCAGAACCTCATGTTCAGTAGTAGCGCTTGCGACCACTAACCAACTAATATATGTATTATGTATAATTATTTAATTAAGGGCTTTTTTCTTTGCCTGAGTATCCATTTTTCCTCTTGGGAATAAGGAAACCGTCCTAACCAATGCCATACGGAAATAATATCACACTTAAGTGATAAATGGGTTTATAAATGGCAGAAAAATAAAGCAATTAAGTCTGCCTACATGTAGATAGGTATGTACCTATGTCATGTTATAACAGCATAGGTTACTTTATGAAAGTGGCGGTCGTAAAAGGATTGGTAGTGATGGGACACGCTAAAGACAGTTATCGATAAAAAAAAACGTGTGGCACTCGGGGACTGCCGCGGTAAAGCTATTGCATAGCATTTGTAACCTCCATACTTCCTATTTGTCAACGCTACACTTGGGATGATGACGTGATGACATAAAACAAAAATTACGTTCCCATGACAACATCACGTTTCCCATGACAACATCACGTTGTCATGGGAACCGTCATTACATGGTAGGCGGAGTGGGGAGGTGTTAGGTTTTATTTTCGTTACGGAATTTCTTGATTCGGTTGCCGCGCTCAAAGCCCGCGATAAAAGCAATGCAATAGCTTAATAAACTATTTTATTTATTTATTCTGATATAGTTATTCGCCCCTGCTTCGCACGGTCGCAATGGCGATATATCAAAACATCAAAATTTATGTGCTATCATTTCAGCCGAAAGACGTCCACTACTGGACATAGGCCTCCCCCAAGCACCGCCACTTCGACCGATTCTGTGCTTTCCGCATCCAGCGGATTCCTGCGGCCTTCACAAGGTCATCGGTCCATCTTGTGGGAGGCCTTCCAACGCTACGTCTTCCGGTACGTGGTCGCCACTCCAGAACTTTTCGACCCCATCGGCCATCCGTTCTGCGAGCAATGTGCCCTGCCCATTGCCACTTAAGTTTGGCAATTCTTCGAGCTATGTCGGTTACCTTGGTTCTCCTGCGGATCTCTTCATTTCTGATTCGATCACGTAGGGAAACTCCAAGCATAGCCCTCTCCATTGCCCTTTGGGTGACTTTTAGCCTTCTGATAAGGCCCATTGTGAGCGACCACGTTTCAGTACCATAGGTCATCACTGGCAACACGCACTGGTCAAAGACTTTCGTCTTGAGACACTGTGGTATGTGGGACGAAAAGATATTGCGTAGCTTCCCGAACGCTGCCCAGCCGAGTCGGATTCGACGATTGACCTCTTTCTCGAAGTTGGACCTACCTAGCTGGACAATTTGTCCTAGGTAGACATACTCGTCCACAACTTCAAGCGTAGCGTCTCCGATCTTCATGGGAGTGGGTGTCACATGGGCATTTGACATGACTTTTGTCTTGTCCATGTTCATTTTAAGACCCACTCTTTCGGAGGCTCTACTGAGGTCATCGAGCATTGTACTGAGTTTCTCCATGGTCTCAGCCATGATAACTATGTCGTCGGCAAACCGAAGGTTAGTGATATACTCGCCATTGATGTTGATGCCTAGCCCTTTCCAATCCAGAACCTTGAAGACATCCTCCAGTGCAGCGGTGAACAGTTTCGGAGAGATAACGTCTCCCTGTCTCACACCTCGCTGCAGAAGGATAGGTTTCGAGGTCTGGTCCTGGAGTCGAACTGACATAGTGGCGTTTTTGTACAAACACTTTAGCACCTCGATGTACCGATAGTCGATCTGGCACCGTTGAAGAGACTGCAGCACAGCCCATGTCTCGATCGAATCGAAGGCTTTCTCTTGCTTTCTTTCTCTATGTGCTATATCTGAGTTAAATATTAATGCTAATTAATAATTTTGTATACATATAATGGGAGTATAATTTTTTTTATTTCCAAGCGTGTTACGAGTCACTTGCTTTTTAAATTGAAATGACATTTTAAATAACTGTAATTTATGACGAAAAATTTAATGTATTCTTATTTGTTTTTTTAATTTTTAATTTGAGTTTCAATTTTGATTGTATTTTTAATTTTTAACCGACTTCCAAAAAGGAGGAGGTTATATGTTCGTCGCGTATGTTTGTTTTTTTTTTTTTTTATGTATGTCCACCGATTTCTCCGTTAATTGTGGACCGATTTTGAAAATTATTTTTTTGTTTGAAAGGGTATGCTCTCGAAATGGTCCCATATAAATTTTATTAACTTTGCTTGGATAGTTTTTGAGTTAGCTACAAAATACGTATTTTTTTCCCACTTAGTATGTAGATGATATGATAAGTTTCTGTCACTGGTAGCAGGTAGTGGTATTCAAATGTGTGTGGAGTAGGTACCACAACTAAAAAGTGAAAAATAAAAACTTTTTACAAAAAAAAACAACCGACCTCCAAAAAAAAACACTACAAAGTGAAAAATAACTTTAATTTCGGAAGTCGGTGGCAAAAAACGAAAATACAAAACCCAAGACACCGACTTCCGAAATTAAAGTTATTTTTCACTTTGTAGTGTTTTTTTTTGGAGGTCGGTTGTTTTTTTTTGTAAAAAGTTTTGTTTTATTGAATTTTACATTATTTTATTTCAATTCTATTTTAATTTTATTTGTAAATTTGTATGCCTATTCTAATCATAATATGAGTCTACATTACTCGAAATAAATGATTTGAATTTGAATTCAATAAAACTTTTCGGAATAATTGCTCTAAAACTCTTAAATTATGGTGAAAACTGCATCAAAATTCATTACGTAGTTTACTAGATCTAAGCGTCCTGGCGTCAAGTCATATTACACGGCACGAAATGTGACTTTTTTCTATATCTATATTAAAATCGCTTCACCGCTCATTGCAATGATACTTGCTTGTACTTTAAGCATATTTTATTTAAGGTTATATGGGGGTGTTGAAAATCCTAACTAATCCTTTATATTATAAATGCGAAAGTAAGTTTGTTTGTTACGCCTTCACGCTAAAACGGCTGAACGGATTTGGATTAAATTTGGCACATATATAGACGATGCCCTGGAAAAGAACATAGGATACTTTTTTTTTTCCCACGGGATCGAGACTTATGCGGGTGAAACCGCGGGGCGCAGCTAGTAATATTATAAATGCGAAAATGGGTTTCTTTGTTTGTTAAGCTTTCACGCTAAAACGGCTCAACGGATTTAGATGAAATTTGGCACATGGGTAGACCATGACCTGGGTTAGGACATAGGATACTTTTTATTCCGGTAGTACGTTCTCGTGGGATAGTTTTCGATCTCAACGTGGGCCAAGCCGTGGGCAAAAACAAGTAATCAAGCATTTACTTATGAGCAAGCGCTTTATCAATTCCACTATAACTACCATTTTCTCTCTGCATTCTTTTGGGAAATCAGGTCTTTAGTTTTCCCTCAAGAAATCACTATGTTCGAGCCGCCTCCACTTTCTAGTTTAATGCCCCAGTCGATTTACGACAACCGCAGACAAATCGCGTCTTCTCGGTGAAAGTAAATCTTGCAATACAATTCTAAACAGAAAACTTCAAGGATTCTTTTATTTTATAGAATAAAAGCTACTGACTTTTATATTGTGTCAACATGTTTTTTCTTCTTTGTGTTTTGGTTGTGTTCTTCAGAAAGGTCAAGTATGAACGTAAACGCAGCAAAAGGATTATTTAAGGATCGTAGCAGGTGGCGTTCTGTAGTTTCTACCTACCCCCATGTGAAAGAGGTGTGAGTTTATGTATGTATTCTTTGTACTACTTTCCTCTTTTACTCCTTGGTAAAACAAAAACCATTTCGACATTCAAAATTATCGATAATTTTCCCATCACTACCGCTAAAGTGTCGTTACGGCTGAGCCTTTTTTCTGCGCCCATAAACTACCGCTCTATATACAAATATTGTAATTTACATTTCTATGCTTTCTTATGGTAATGTAACGATCGATATTAATACGAGAACTTTATTTTTATATGCATAGAGTTTTTTTACGGTATTACCGTTAAGGTTGCACTAGTCGACGGCTCGAACTCGTAGTGCGCGTGGCTAAATATGCATGCTATTTAGTATATTTATTTATTTATAATTTATTTATCAAATTTTTATTGATTTATTTATTTAGTATTATTTATTTATAATTTATTTATCAAATTTTTATTGATTTATTTATTTAGTATTATTTATTTATAATTTATTTATCAAATTTTATTGATTTATTTATTTAGTATTATTTATTTATAATTTATTTATCAAATTTTTATTGATTTATTTATATATTTATTTAGTATTATTTATTTATAATTTATTTATCTAGTTTTTATTGATTTATTTATATATTTATTTAGTGACATAGACGATGATTTATAACGCAAACGAGCGCGTAAAATTTCATGAACACACCTTTGGGCGTATAGATATTATGGAAAAACAACTGGATTTATCTACTCAAAATAAAATTATTTTAACTTTTGAATAAATTATCCATCCCTGTACGGTTTCTATTTTGCCATTTTCATACTACATAAGTTATTTATTTACGCCCAAAGATGAGTTAAAATTTGTGTAGAAATATGGAAGTTTCGATGATCGATAACTTCCAAACCAATTTTTTTCCCAATTCTGCTTCCATACAGGGCTTTTTTTTTGGGTGGGAAATTATCAAATAACTTCTCCCGCTCTGGGTGGAACGGGAGGGCGTGTCAGACTCTTATTGACTAAAACCCACCCGTGTTCCTTCGGTTGCCCTGTTGCCGGGGGCCACGATGTCCCTATCGGTTTTCTTCGAACCCCCGGCAGGCATTGGCCCTAGCGGACCCCGTCAATTCTGCTGACATCTCTTTGAGGCGCGCGTGGAACACAACGCGCCGTCGACCCGGGCTTGGTCCTTATCGGACGGCGAGCTACCTATTGCTCACCGTCCGCAAGCCCGCGCCTACGGTGGCCGGAAATCGGCTCGCGATTCCCGTCCCGGGCGTCTCCTCCTATTGCGGCGGTTAGGGGCGTGAGGGCGCGAAATTTGCCTCTCCCTCACGCGTTTCGCCTCCGCCTTCGCGAGCATTACCGCTTCGCAGAAGGAGGTGACGGCCTGCCATTTCCTCTCGCTCCGTACCATGGCCTGAACCAGGGCCGGACGCGAGAGATCACCGCCGCCGATCGCCTCTACGAGGACACGGCGTTGCTCCGCCCAAGCCGGGCAGACCTCCACCGTATGCTCCACCGTGTCCTCAGGCCGATCCACACAATGGTGACACCCGGGTGTTTCCTCCCGCCTTATCCTGTACAGGAACCTCCCGTTCCATACAGGGCTAGATAATGATAAGACAAATTGATATAACTTTTAGTTTTGAACGTACACTATCAAATAGACGAGTAATCACCATGCTGCGTTTGCGTAACCTTAATGTGAATTTATAACGTGGGAACTACAAATAGCGGTCACAATAAAGAGCACGGTAGCCCCCTTCTATGTTCGCAATGAGAACCTTCATCTAGATCTCAAAATGCCCACCGTCCAGCAGTTCACGAAACGCCTCTCAAGACGTTTCTTCGATTCTGTAGAAGGGCTGACAGTACCGGTCGCTACTACAAACAGAGACCGCCATCCTTTCGTCCTCGCCGCCGCGGCCCGCCGCGCCGCCCCCGCGACGCTAAACTAAGCTTAATTTATTACTGACTATAAAACATCTGTTTCCTTATGTAATAACTATGTAATAATAAAGTCCAAAAAAATAAAATATCATCCTGGATACTACTATCGACAGTGGCAAATGTCGATTTAAGGCGACGATAACCAACTTTTAATGATTTTATACTGAAGATTACGTCTAAATGAGTGGGGTTAATGATTTGGAAAAAATATATGTTAAATTAGAGCATTTTTTTAATAACTTTATATAGGAATATTTTAGATTATGTTTATATTACATAGTAAAATTAATTTTTAAAGTTATGTCTAACGCGGATAAAAAACTGAGATTCACGCAAAATCTATCACGCGTATTTTTCTGAAACCTTCACTATTTAAAAGACAATTTAACTATTGATTTTTTTAGTATACGTGTTTTGTTAAAATATTTTTTGTGATATGTATAATAAATTAATAATGCGTCTAATTTTAGACAACGCTCCTTGATGGGCGAGTCCTATTACTGGCTGGACGTACGACGCGTTGCGTGAGCTCAGTACAGAACACGCAAGATTACCACTCAAGGTCACTGGCATATATCTGCGTCTTAAATGTGTTCAAATCGAGATTTAAAAATTATAAATGCGAAAGTAGTAAGTAGTACTCTGTCTGTATATTAGAGTACATATGTCAGGTAGACCATGACCTGGTTTACATACGATACTTCTGTCCTGGAAGTACGTTCCCCTGGGACTAGGGACACGGTATCGAATAGAAAGTATCGATACTGTACTCATAAGTAGTATCGAAAAAAAGTATCGTACTCATAAAAGTATCGAAACAAAAGTATCGATACTTCAAGGTATCAAGTACTTTTCTTAGGGCCTAATGCGCATAGAGCATAGGTCAATATCAGTCAGTAAATAACGTCAGTTTAACTTCAGTAGGGCAGGACATGAAAAAACAAATGACAACGGTGAACGAGTGAGTGAATGAGTGATTGATTAGTGTAGTAAATGAATGAAGGAAAGGTTAAAAATTTAACTGTAAACGGAAGGAACAATTTCGAGCAAAGATCGATGTAATGTTTTAGGAGGTTCAGAACGAGTGAACTAGATGGCTTTGTCATAACCATAAACATAAGCCGTAAGGTCGCAAGTTTTAAATGGGTAATCTTAGAAATTACCCATTTAAAACTTAATTTCTTATTCGATACGATACCTGCCAAAAAGTACTCATTGATTAAAAGTATAGAATGCAAAGTATCGAGTACAAAAGTATCGGTATCGAATGGAAATGTACTCGATACCACAAAGTACCGATACTTTTTTCGTGTCCCTACCTGGGACAATTCTCGACCTCCACGCGGGTGAAACTGTGGGCAAAAGCTAGCCTTCTCTTCTTCTCGTGTGGTAGTGATCAACCTGATGTCAGAGTTTTAAAGCCGCCCATGGGCCTCTGACTTGGCTTCAAATACCGTCAAGAAATATCTCTCAGGCATGCCGGTTTCCTCACAATGTTTTCCTTCACCGTTTTTGAAGCAAGTGATAATTTTACAATAAAGTCAAAGTCAAATAATTTGTTTCAATTAGGCACATAGAAGGCACTTTTGAACGTCAAAATTTACAAAAAAATAGAATTGATTCTAGTCGCCCCTTCCAAAAGGAAGTTTTCGTATGGAGAAGAATGGGCAAGAAACTCTACTGTTACTCTTTTAAAATGTTTTACAATATTTTGTATACATTAATTATACGTGAAGACGATGCACCCGGAATAAGATTAGTTTACCACAATAGGTAAAAATAATTAAAAAGGAAGCAATGACAGAAAAAATAATTATGTATTGGATACATGGTGTTCACATTTTACAAGCATTGTAAAAGTACCTATTCGATATTCCTAAAAAATTTACAAGTAATAATAATAAGTCAGTGTGTGAGTTCAAGTAATCACAGAATGTTATAATAATTAATTATACAATTAAATTAGCAACTAGTTTGATTTTGTCGCATATGTATCCAAAAAGTCAGAGGTGCGTGCTTTGGGTTCGAACTCGAGACCTATGACTTGATAGGCCGACGGTCACAATTCTGTACCTTCAGTGAAAAGTGATAATCTTGACCTATATCAGTTTTAATATTCTTACACTAAGTTTAACAGTAAAAAAATGCAATTTTTTAGTTTAATTGGTACCCCTCTAAGATTAAAATTGAACAAGCTTATTTTGGTGTAAAATGCTCTAACTAAGCATTTTTAATAATAGTAGTTTATGAAACTGTTGCATAATAAGGGGTATTAAAACATGAGTGTGTGTTTAAAAACCTCGCCTACGGCTCGGTTTTTAATAGTATCACACGAATGTTTTAATACCTAGTTATGTGCAGTTTCGTACACTACTTTATCTACTCGCAAACATTGGGATTGAAACAAATACTAAATAAAAGATCAAAGTTAAAGATCAAGAATAAAATTAAAAATCCCACGAAATTCAGTAAGTACTACAAAACAAATGAATGTCGCCTGCACCAGCACATCGCCGCACATGCGCTACAGCGGGTGCTGCTGTCCCCCGCCAAAAGTTGATGGAAACTCTTTGGTGATATTAACTTCTTGGATTAGCGCTGTATCGTAATAGAAAAAAAATTGTTTTATAGTATTATTTTGTTAGAGAAAAAGTTTTATAATTATGATTCTATTTTTAAATTTCTGTATTCTGTTTATAAAGTATGTCAATATAAACTCGTTTTGAAGTTCATAATTCGAATATTACGCTATGAGAATAGATAAAATACATTTTAAATAATATCAATGTGAACTTAACAAATATTTCAAGTACCTTAGTGTATATTAATACAAATGTATGTGACTCTTATTACGCGATCTATGTGAATTTTTACAAACTGATATATTTAGGTACACATAATCATCCAACACCAACCAATAAATAATGTGTAAAAAAATGGTTCAAGTCATTTTAAATTAATTTACACATAAAACAAGTTTAATATATGTTGTGTTACGTGATACAACTGGATTTCTTTTTAAATTATAAAAAACTATACAAATTAATCTGTTTCTTCTTACAATAAATCGTGCTCTAAGATATTGTTTACCAATGTCAGTAATCAGTACTCATTAACCCGCTTTTATTAGGTCGACCTGTATGTAACTATGTAATGGAATCTAAGGTAACTAATTTAACCATCTTCCAAGGGTCGTAGCGTAATGAAAATTGGCAGCTGTATGTAGTTCTGATGACAATACAATAATATGGTACTATCGAACTGATCTGATGATGGAGCCGGAAGATATGAACTGGAACTTCATGATGGAAAATCGTATCATAGCTGTTTTGGATTTCTTAGAAAAGTCTTGTAATGAACTTTGACCACGATGCATTTATAAAAGCGTGTTTTTTTATATTTAGTTTCATAATAATTATTTTAGTGAAGTAGACAAAGAGACAGATTTTTTTTTAAACTTTAACATTATCTTTCTCAACATCATGATTTTCTAGTTACATCCGTTTTCAATGAAGGTACAGAATTAAACTATCACTGCTATAAAAGCTAGTTGTATAAAGTCATAAAATTTATTGTAAATATTTCGATAACAAGTAAGACCGTGTATTTCTTTTACATTCTTTGTCAGTGGGTTATTGAGACAGACGATATTGATTAGGGTTCTGCAAATTGTACGACACAACGGTTGGACCCTCGTCGACTTTTATATTACGAAGTGTTATTTGAAGTGACTGTTTTATATCTGAGTAAAATTCATCACACATGAATACAAAATGTAAAAAAAAAGATCCGTGAGATTGTTGTTAAATATCGTACTGAGAGTATATTTAGTGGATTTAAAAAAATAAAAAATAAACACTGTTTTTTAATGGGGAATTTTACTGGGTTACCACATGGGGCGCGGGCGTCTACAAGCCATAACTAAATAAATAAAATAAAAATAAAAAAGCCTTTTATTTCATGCATTAGAAAGAAGACAAGATTTAGATTAACATTTTAACATTTTGTTTTTAAATTATTATTTTTCTACAAGTATTATGTATGTAATACACAGTAGTTTTTGCTATCATTCCAAAATTGTTTATTTGTATTTTCCAATGGTAATTAAAATTAAATTATAATAATAACAGTCATAGTAATAATAATAGTTAAAAAAGTATAAATTAAATTAGATTGTAAATATTTATAAAAACAACTAATAAATAAAAATCGTTTATTTTCAGGCGTCGACGGCCCATTGCGTGTTAATAATCAGTACAAACTTAAAAACTATGTTAGTAGTAACACTTAAACACACATGAGTACAAAAATAAAAACACAAATACACAATAAAAATACAGCCAAGATGAAAGGAGGAAGATTCATCAAGTCCCATGTCTGACATGCAGTTTGATAAATCTATCCATTGTAGGCCCTTCTAGCCTTTCTGCAAACACCTTCAGAATGCTATTGCTGCTTCCCCTCAATCTGCGTATCACTGATGCCATTTTTTTGCGCATGATCGCGAAATAATCGTCAGTGTGCGCATCCGCGAACATCCCTGACGCACTACAGTAAGGTGGAAGTCTCAACAGCGCCCTGAAGGCGTTATTAAATTGAATGCGCAGTGCGCTGTCTGCTTTTTGGGTATGATTAGCCCACAGACTGCTGGTGTAAAATATTTGACAAAACGCCTTAAAAAGCCTACTAATGACTCCTGTTCAAAATTTGATAATTTTTAATAGATTCGAGGTTTTTGGTAATGTTATCGCAGTACCTATGTGCTCCTTTCGGATCGGACACGGTTTTTTTACATATTGTATACACACAATACACACTGGCCTTATACAGAGTCAAATTAAATTTGCTAGTAAAACTTCGCAGACGAGTGGGTATAGACATCTAAACACGATAAAATAAAAAGATATATCGTTTACATTTTAAAATATTTTTATATCTTACATAGTATAGTTTACTTAATAATAAATTATTATAAATCTTAAATATAATACAATCCAACACTAAAAGGTTATATACAAGTGTGTAAATAACTTATAACTAATTTGATAAAAACAACAAAATTATATACTAACTTAACTAAAACTATTTACAAACAAAAATGTAGTGTCGAAAAATTTATCCGCATCGCTGTCGATCGAATCGATGTCGGTCAAAGTAAAAACCAGCCCTTGGGTGACGGGAAGTGTCAAATAGTCGTTTTGAGATGTCACGGAAGAGGCCATGGGCAATCGGACCCCACGGCTCGAAAATATAGTTACCGATGAGGTTATTATACATAATAAATTATATTTTTATTTATATAATAATACTATATTTTATTTTATATAACAATATTACATTTTTATTTTATATAATAATATTATAAACGCGAAAGTTTGTTTGGATGGATAGATGGATGTTTGTAACTCTTTCACGCAAAAACGACTAAACGGATTTGGATAAAATTTGGCAACACAGATAGCTTATAACCTGGATTAACATATAGAATACTTTTTGTCCCGATATTCCTACGGGATCGAGACTTATGCGGGTGAAACAGCGGGACAATGCTAGTATTTTTATAAAATAGTAGACCATCGGTATCAGGAACAGGGTCCAAGCTGCCGGTGGTCAGGGCCCTAGAGAGAGGAAGCTCCTCACTTTCGGATCTATCTATATTATTGTTATGACCTACTCAGAAATTCCCCAATCTGGGGATCGTACAAAGGACCTATGTTCAGAACTTGAGACAAACAAGAACCCATAAGTGGTTTAAAAAAATAAACGAAACCCTGAACCCTGATCGCCTCTCTACAATTTTTAGGGTTCCGTACCCAAAGGGTAAAAGAGGACCCTATTACTAAGACTCCGCTGTCCGTCCGTCTGTCACCAGGCTGTATCTCATAAACCGTGAAAGTTAGACAGTTGAAATTTCCACAAATAATGTAATTTCTGTTGCTGCTATAACAACACATGCTAAAAAACAGAATAAAATAAATATTTAAGGGGGCTCCCATACGATATACGAGATTTTTTTGCCGTTTTAAGGGTTCCGTAGTAAACAAGGAACCCTTATAGTTTCGTCATGTCCGTCTGTCTGTCTGTCTGTCTGTCCGCGGTCTAGCTCCGAAACTCTTAGTACCAAAAAGCTGTAATTTTACATAGGTATACATATTAATTACGCCGACAAAGTGGTAAAACAAAATTATGAAAAACATTTTTTTTCTTTTGGGTACCTCCCATACACGTAAAGTGGTGATGTTTTATTTTTTATTTTTTTATCCCATAGTGTGGGGTATCACTGGAAAGGTCTTACAAAAACATTATGAGTTTTTGAAAACCATTTTTGGATTTAGGGATCCGTTTGCTAAATATTAAGCTTTAAAGTGCTAATTTTTGTTAGAGTCAAGTGTCCCCCCCCCGCCAGCTAAATGGTTGGTTTTGGATGTGTGAAAAAAATCACAGCAGTAGTTTATATAACGAAATTAAAAGGAAAACTATCACAGCTAAGTAGGCTTTACTAGTTATCGAGTAATAATTGACCAACTTAACTTTGCAGTTGCAAAAACATGTTTTCCCATACATTCCGTATGGGAGAACATGTTTATCAACAACAAAGTTAAGTTTGTTTTTGGGATAAATTCATCCCAACTACGGAACCCTTCATTGTGCGTGGTCCGACACGCACTTGGCCGGTTTTATAGATAATGGTACGGAGCCCTTCGTGCACGAGCCCGACTCGCACTTTGCCGGTTTTTTAACTTATTCAAAAATATCCCATTACTATGCAAATGGATGTGCATCTGCAGCCCGTTAAAAACATGCACCTATGATAAAAAGATAACACTGCTATTACCCCAGTGGGAGCAGGTTCAAGACCTGTTCTTAGACATATCCACACATGGCCAAGTGAGGTCACCTGCATACCTGGCCCAGATGTGTCTCGTCCGGGAGCTATGGGTTTTTTTCTATCATACACTACTTACTTGGGTAACGATGGGTACGCACGAGCGAGTTTTTAACCGACTTCCAAAAGGAGGAGGTTCTCAATTCGACTGTATGTTGTTTTTTTTTTTTTTGTATGTTTGTTACGCGATTACTCCGTCAATTATGAATTGATTTTGATGATTCTTTTTTTGTTTGGTAGATCATACTTTAGAGGTGGTCCCATATAAATTTTATTAACTTTACTTGGGTAGTTTTTGAGTTAGCTTCAATAATACGTATTTTTACCTCGCTTAGTATGTCGATGATATTATGATAACTTCCTGTCACTGTTATTGACATAGCAGGTAGTGGTATTCGAATTTGTGTGGGGTAGATATCAGAACTAAAAAGTGAAAAATAAAAACTTTTTACAAAAAAAAACAACCGACTTCAAAAAAAACACTACAAAGTGAAAAATAACTTTAATTTCGGAAGTCGGTGACAAAGAACGAAAATTCAAAACCAAAGACACCGACTTTCGAAATTAAAGTTATTTTTCACTTTGTAGTGTTTTTTTTGAAGTCGGTTGTTTTTTTTTGTAAAAAGTTTTCTAAAAAACTTGTGTGGTCTAGAAACACTGTCGTATTACGAACTTTTTTTACTTTGTTGGATTCTAGAAGATGGATTCAATACAGAGATACGGATAGAACATTCTTTGACGTGACACTCACGTGACGTGGCCCTGACTGGTAGAGAGAGGAACCTCCTAAAAATGTCCAGGAGTACCGCTTTCTGAATCAAGCCCTTAAGACGCAGATATATGACAGTGACCTTGAATGGTTAGCTTGCGTGTTCTGTACTGAGCTCAAGCAACGCGTCGTACGTCCAGCCAGTAATAGGACTCGCCCATCAAGGAGCGCTGTCCCAAATTAGACTCAATATTAATTTATTACACGTAAAACAAAAAGTATTTTAATAAAACAAGTATACTATAAGATCAATAAATTAAAGTTTTTAGAAAAATACGCTCGATAGATTTTGCGTCATTCTCAGTTTTTTATCCGCATTAGACATAACTTCACAAATTAATTTCACTATGTAATATAAACATAATCAAAAATATGCCTATATTAAAATATTAGGAAAATACTATAATTTAACAATTTTTTTTTTTCTAAATCACTAACACAACTCGTTTAGACGTCATCTTCAGTATAAAATTATTAAAAGTCGGTTATCGTCCCCTTAATCCAGCTGCCCAACGAGAACCTCCTTAGGTGTTGGTCGAGGCTCTTGGCAATTAAGCCATTGGCTGATACGACTATCGACACAATGATTGCTGAGTCCACATCCCACATGTCGACAACCTCGCGAGCCAAGTCAAGATACTTATCATTAATATACTTTGTCTTTGACATTCCCAGGACCTTGGGGTCCCGGACCTTTGTAAGACGTACGAAGGACCAAAGCCAACTCGCAGAGGCCCGTTTGACGTTTTGAATTAAAAGAGGCACCAACCGACAACTATCCCTGTATCCACTATGCAAGTGCATACGGTTGGTACAGGACTATTGCAGAGCATGGGAAAAAAGCATATTGGGCTATGGGTTTGGTTGGCTATAGGGGATTGGTTACTTTGAACTATGAAAGGAGTATATCCCCTGCCTGACCAATGTTATGTTTATTAGGTATATTTTTAACCGACTTCCAAAAAGGAGGAGGTTATGTTCGTCGCGAATGTTTTTTTTTTTTTTTATGTATGTCCACCGATTTCTCCGTCAATTGTGGACCGATTTTGAAAATTCTTTTTTTGTTTGAAATGGTATGCTCTCGAGGTAGTCCCATATAACTTTTATTAACTTTGCTTCGATAATTTTTGAGTTAGCTTCAATAATGCGTACTTTTCCCACTTAGTATGTGGATGATATGATAAGTTTCTGTCACTGTTATTTACATAGCAGGTAGTGGTATTCGAATTTGTGTGGGGTAGGTACCACAACTAAAAAGTGAAAAATAAAAACGTAAAAAAAAAACAACCGACTTCCAAAAAACACTACAAAGTGAAAAATAACTTTAATTTCGGAAGTCGGTGACAAAAAACGAAAATTCAAAACCAAAGACACCGACTTCCGAAATTAAAGTTATTTTTCACTTTGTAGTGTTTTTTGGAAGTCGGTTGTTTTTTTTTTTGTAAGAAGTTTTTATTACTAGCTGTTGCTCGCGACTTCGTATGCTATCCAGGATGAAAAGTAGCTAATGTCCTTTTCCAGGTCATGGTCTACCCATGTGCCAAATTTCATCCAAATCCGTTCAGCCGTTTTAGCGTGAAAGCGTAACAAACAAACTCACTTTCGCATTTATAATATTAGTTGGATAAGCGTATTATAAACGTCTCCAATCTCCCCTCAACGAATCTCATGCAACTTACGACTCAAAAAATCTAAATATTTTATTTCACATTAACCTACATGGGCACTTATGAAACGTCAGAAGCTAGGTACACGATCAACCATTTTTCAGGTTATCTAAAGTACATACATCTTTTATGGGGTACTGTGTTAAATGTTACAACAAAATACCTTGTGACATATTGCAATTAAATGAAAGAAAATTTAAAACTCATATAAAAAGTACACTTTGTAAACAAGCATATTACAAATTAGAGGATTATATCCAAGATAAGAGTGCTTGGAAACATGCTGGTCCTGCTCCATAGGACAATTTAGAATCAAGACAAAATCAAACTGGTTGCTAATGTAATTGTAAAATTTATTACTTTGTGTTTTAAGTATGACATTGATTTTACATTCTGTGATTACTTCCTTACACACTGACTTATTAATTGTAACATTTTAGGAAAATCGTCTACTTTTACAATGTTTGTAAATATGTGAGAACCATGTATCTGTCACAAATTAAATTATCTATCGTTGCTTCATTTTTATTTTTTTTACCTATTGTGGTATAGTAATTTTATTCTAGGTGCATCGTCTTCACATATAATAATTATTTAACAAATGTACGTACATATACAAACAATATTGTAAAACATTTTAAAAGAGTAACGGTGGAGTTTCTTGCCCATTCTTCTCCATACGAAAACTACCTTTTGGAAGGGGCGACTAGAATCAATTTTATTATTTTGTAATTTTTGACGTTCAAAAGTGCCATACATGGGCCTATTTGAAATAAATGATTTGACTTTGACTTTGACTTTGACACGGTTCCAATTGGTCGTTTCCTATGGAGAAGAGCCGGCAAGAAACTCCACGGTTACTCTTTAAATAATTGGCTTTTACAATACTTTCAAATTCTGTTACTAGGTATGGGAGGACAGTGTCGGTCTTTTAATAAGTACCAGGTACTTAACAAAATAGAAAATGGTCAACAGATCAGACTTATAAGGGTGGAACAATTTATTATTGTGATCCGTCTTATTGACCCGCACTGGCCGCACTAACTTAGAACACTAGACAAATCTTGTGTCTATTTACAGATCACGTGCCCGCACTAGCCTCTCTAAATGTATGTCGAGGCCTGCTTCTAGTCAAACATGCGTCGAACCGAAGTTTGTTAGTGACAACTAGGCACTAAATCTACTCTCCAAAATAAAGTTATCTAAATTTTTTAAGTGAAAACTTCTTTAGGCGCGTTGGGCATTTTTGAGATGGGACTAAACCATTGATTTCGCGACACTGTAACGCAATTTAATAAAAAGACTTCAACGCGTTGATTACCGCGGTGCGATTTTTTTTTTTTTTGGGTTGGAAATTATCAAGTAACTTCTCCCGCTCTGGGCGGAGCGGGAGGGCGTGTCAGACTCTTACTGACTAAAACCCACCCGTGTTCCTTCAGTTGCCATGTTGCCGGGGGCCACGATTTCCCTATCGGTTTTCTTCGAACCCCGCGGAGCGTGGAGTAAAAGACATCAACGCGTTGATTACCGCGGTGTCGATTCTTTTTCAAGTTTTCACTTCTGTCGGCACTCCCGGAGTGCCACTGTTTTTTTTTTACTTTTAGTAAATATTTTTACGGGATTGTCGTATTAATTAAGTGCCCATATTACATCGCTACATTGGTGCCGATTCCCTTGTTCACAAACTAAACTAAATTTAAGTTCAGTGCATCTTTTTCTTTCTATTTCATTAAGAAAAGGACAGAAGATAAATTTTAGTTTAGTCCTGTTAAATTAATCAGCGCGTGACGTAAATTGACGTAATTTTAGTCGGCAAGTTTTTAATCACGTCTAAACTTGTATGGAGAGTGACAGGCGCTGATTAATTTGACAGGACTAAACTAAAATTTATCCTCTGTCCTTTTCTTAATGAAATAGAAAGAAAAAGATGCACAAAAACTGATGAACTTAAATTTAGTTTAGTTTGTGAACAAGGGAATCGGCACCATTAGCTACGTAAGCTTAGCTAGTGCAAAGTCAAGTTCTACTAACATAGTCTAAGGTTTCACAAGCTTTGTTTATATCAGAATATGTAATGGGTAGTTGTTGATGTGTTAATGGTATTATTATTATTTATTACTAGCTGCGCCCCGCGGTTTCACCAGCATAAGTTTCGATCCCGTGGGAATATCGAGATGAAAAGTATTCTATGGTTATAAACTATCTGTGTGCCAAATTTCATCCAAATACGTCTAGCCGTTTGAGCGTGATGAAGAGACAAACATACACACACACTCACAAACTTTCGCCTTTATAATATTGGTGTGATTACCTCAGCTCAAATTCATTTTTAATCTCGCTCGAGTCGCACCATATAGTCCGTGCAATCCACGACGATGCGCCCCACTCCGCGATTACTGTACTGTAAGCTGAACTCTAGTACGGCACGGAGCGGAGTGGGACGCGTCTTCGTGGATTGCACGGACTGTACTGCTCGCGGACTGACTGGCCCTGATTACAAGTACACACAATAATAATTTTCCCATACTACAACGGCCAACCAATCCAAATATCTACAAAAAACCTAAAGCCCTTTTTATACAGTACGAAATAAATTAAAAACCGCCATAAAAATAGGTCGCTGCTCGATAATGTAGTAGCCGGCCGTGCGCACACGCATCGCATCCGGCGGCGTGCAAAAGCGCCATCTGACGTGTTCTGAATAAACTATTAACGTCTGGGTGTGACGTAACGAGGCTTTGATGTAACCGCGGTGGATTTTGTGAGACTGACCGAGGTCGACGTCATTAACAATTTATCTATTCGCCGTTACGATTAAAAGACACATTAATTGCATACATCTATATGTATACATACAAATAAATAAATTTAAGGGTATTTTTGTAACTTCAAAATGCGAAACTATACAGGGTGGCAGGACATTCGACGCGTAAAACTGTTACCATGGATTCAGTATATGATTCTGAACCCACATGCAGGAAGATTCATTGTCATCATCAGCCTACAGCAGTCCACTGCTGGACATAGGCCTCTCCAATTGCACGCCATTCAGCTCGATTCTCGGCAACTCTCATCCAGCTGCTACCAGCCACCCTTCGAAGATCGTCACTCCACCTAGCCTGAGGGCGTCCTACCTTACGTTTGCCAATTCGCGGTCTCCACTCTAGAACACGTGTACCTCAACGGTCATCGGTTCTACGGCTGATATGGCCGGCCCACTGCCACTTCAGCTTGCTAATTCTGTGAGCTATGTCAATAACTTTGGTTCTCTGCCGGATCACTTCGTTCCGGATTCGATCCCTCAGAGAGACTCCAAGCATAGCCCGCTCCATGGCTCGCTGAGCAACCTTAAATTTATGGACCAGCCGTACCGTGAGTGTCCACGTTTCGGCTCCGTAAGTCATAACAGGCAGGACGCACTGATTGAAGACCTTCGTCTTTAGGCTCTGTGGAATACGCGACGAGAAGACTCGACGAAGTTTCCCAAACGCTGCCCAGCCCAGCTGGATTCTTCTGCTAGCCTCCCTCTCAAAGTTGTTCTTACCAAACTGCAGAGTTTGCCCGAGGTAAACGTATTCTCGAACAACCTTGAGAGCACCGCCGCAGGAAGATTGGGTGAGTTTATATATGCATGTATATGCGAAAGCCAAAACGCATCTTAAAAGCTCTTTAGTTTAAAGCTCTATGAACCTATTAAGGCACTTAATATAAAGCTAAAACTTTTAGAAGTTATAGGTATAATAGAAAGAGAACAGTTAATTTATTCGGCCGCATAAGGCAGGTCGCATGCGCAGATTTACGGGCCCCGGCTCGCTCTCACATAAATACAGGGACGCGCCTTATCGGAGCGGCCGCCGGGTTAAACGTTAACTGTGAAATTGGAGCAAGTCATAAGCAGTAGCGGGTTGGAAAGGAACAACCCTTAAAAGTTTTGAAATTCAATTATTGGCCATTAAATTCTGTGGAGATCGTAATCTGTATGAATAAATCTGTGATGCTGGAGAATTTGTTGCGCCACTTCTTCTTCCCAGCTAAAGGCACTAGGAAGTGGTGAAGGGTGGGCGTTTTTGGGGGCTATCTTATGTTATTTTTACGTTCGAAAAGTGCTGATTGTCAGCCTAGTTTGAATAAATGACTTTTGAATTTGAATGTCGTGAAAATCCATGGCTGCGTTTAGAAATGTTTAAAACTTATGCTATGTTAATCCAGAGTAATAGGTGCTATAAATTAGCCTCCATACCAGCCAGTCAAACCCGCTACCAAAATACAAAATATTTTATTTCACATAAACTTACAAGGGCACTTATGAAACGTCAACAGCTAGGTGCACGGTTCCAATTCGTCGTTACATATTATGTAGAAGAGCCGGCAAGAAATTCCACGGTTACTCTTTTACCATCTTGCTGACTAGTCAATTTTAAAATACTTATTATATACCATAATCAGCCTATAATGTTCCCACTGTTGGGACACAGGCCTCCACTCTTCGAGTGGGAGTGGGCTGTAAATCTACCACGCAGGCCCAGTGCGGGTTAGTAGATGTCACATGTCTTCGTATTTTTGGTTCTAGGACATGCTGGTTTCCTCACGACGTTTTCCTTCACCGTTTTGAGAGCAGTGGTGATGAAATTATTTACACAAAGTAAAGCGCCTGTCTGGGTTCGAACCACGACCTACAACTCGTAAGTCGCGGCCGTTACCACTGGGCCACCACTGTTCTCTACATATTATATAAATAAATAATATTAATGGCGATACACACAAAATGAGTTCAATGAAAATCCTGTTCCGTTCACCCATTGTAAACACATTTTAATACTAGTAGGATAATGAACGTCAAAACTACATAAGACAGTTAGTCCTGCGGATATAGTGATTTTATTCTAGGTGCATCGTCTTCACATAAAATTAATTATTTAACTAATGTATGTACCTATACAAACTATTGTAAAACATTTTAAAAGAATAACGGTGGAGTTTCTTGCCCATTCTTCTCCATACGAAAACTACCTTTTGGAAGGGGCGACTAGAATCAATTCTATTATTTTGTAAATTTGATGTTCAAAAGTGCTATACAAAAGTGCTATTTGAAATAAATGATTTGACTTTGACCCGCGAAACGCCCGCCCTTCACCAGTGAATTGTGTCAGATAATTTCCATAGTATAATATATTGCTCATTTTAAACCCGCTACCGCTTATGCATTGCCCTATACAACACGGAAACAATACTAGTGACCAGTCGGTTACCAGGAATGGCTGCAAACCTGACGGTCTACAGATGATGATAACGAGCGAGAGGATTTGTGCGAGATAAGGAGCCTCTCCGAAATTAGTAACTTATCAAGAAAGCCATCACCACTGGTTCTGTGGTAGCAAGTGGGGTTTTGGATGTAAAGGTTGCAGTTTCAGTTGTAGCAGTAGCGAAGGGTTAACATTTATAAAAGGAAAGCCTATCGGCTTTCCTTTTATAAATGTTAACCCTTCGCTAAAAAAAATCGCGGCGATTTTTTTTTTTTGCACTGGATTTTAAACGCTCTGCTTAGCACCTAGAGTTGCAAATCCAATAGTGTATTTTTACAACGTGCTGGGACGAGAGTGCGTCCCAGCGCATTGGATTCTCATCGCTCGGCTTAACACCGAGAGTTGAAATTCCAGTGCGCGATAAAATCCCGCCGCGATATTTTTACGTCCGTGCTAATGTCGGTTTACAGTATCTTATGCTGTTTGAGACACAATTAGAAACTGATGGTATGTCCTCACTGCTGCCTATCATGCAGAGTAGGTAATAACGTTTTTATCCGTATCACATTCACAATCCCTTTATCTAACTATCCTTAAAGACGCAAAATGAAAACTACTGCAATATTTACAATTGTCAATGAGATAAGGCGTTTGTGCACTACAACGAAATTGACTGTCCGGCAGTCCAATTTTTTACGGTCCGATGTGGCATGAAAAAAACGGATGACTGGCTTGTGCACTTGTCCGTCTTTACTCGGATCGGTGCGGCGCAGTTTAGGGTAGCTCTCTTTGAAACTACACGCCACGCACGCGTTATTTAATCTAGGAACGAGGAGTTTCTTGGAACGTCAGCAGTCGCTTGCTTTATTACTCTACGTGCGAAGAAGTAGAAGACAAAAATAATTTTGGGTTCATCCCCTTATTAGTGAAAGGTACCTGACATTTCAGATAAACCCATTTTACATAAACCACAATAAATTGAGACAGGACAAAAGATTTTTTTTAACTACTGTCGGATGTCTACAATTACTTACCTAACTTCCTCCTTAACCTCCCCCGCGCCCGCCCCGCCCGCTCATGAATAATACTGATCGCGGACGTAGTGCACAAACATAAACACGTTTTTCATTGCTGTCATCTCGGACCGGAAAAAAGCGACCCGGAATAGGGAAAAGTAAAATGTCGGACGGTAAAATTACGTATAGTGCACAAACTAGTATTTACATTTATGGCTTGCCATATCGGACCGTAAAAAATCGGACTGCCGGTCAGTAAAATTCCTTGTAGTGCACAAACGCCCTTAGGCCGCGCGCACTTTGGACACGAATTTGTATCGTACGTAAACGTACGACCGTGGTCGTACGAATTGAGTACGCACACTGAATACGATTTTCTCCGTCAAATAGGTAGTATTCCGGTGATATTGCATTGAACGCACCAAAATCCCAACAAGTTCGGATTGTTTTCGGACG
This sequence comes from Agrochola lychnidis, assembly GCA_963680765.1. Taxonomy (NCBI): domain Eukaryota; kingdom Metazoa; phylum Arthropoda; class Insecta; order Lepidoptera; family Noctuidae; genus Agrochola; species Agrochola lychnidis. The sequence goes on along the minus strand of OY796874.1, from coordinate 4,587,438 downwards.
TTGGAACTATACTATACATACGACTAAGTCGCACCCAGTCTGCGCGCTCCCTCTGTACTTGGAAGGTCGGGATCGTTCGTGCGTGTTCGTACATGTTCGCACGAGTAAAATTCGTACGAAAACGCGTACAAAGTGCGCTCGACCGTACGTAATTAGGCTACTCTGTTTCCACGGTAAACAAAAGAAGAACACTTTTGACCAATGAGTTCGCTTCGCGATCTCTTCTCAGGGGTAGTTAGATCGGCTGTCGTCACTGTGTGGATCGCCCGGAGGACATGGTGGACCATATGGTGGAGGTCTGCCCGGCTTGGGCAGGGCATCGCCGTGTCCTCGTGGAAGCGATCGGCGGCGGTGATTTCTCGCGTCCGGCCATGATTCGGGCAATGATTCGGGCCATGCTACGGAGCGAGAGGAAATGGGAGGCCGTCACCTCCTTCTGCGAAGCAGTAATGCTCGCGAAGGAGGAGACGGAGCGCGTGAGGGAGAGGCAAATTTCGCGCCCTCGCACCCCTAACCGCCGCAGGAGGAGACGCCCTGGGCGTCGGGAATCACAGGCAGATTTCCGGCCACCGTAGGCGCGGGCTTGCGGATGTTGAGCAATGGGTAGCTCGCCGTCCGATAAGGACCAAGCCCGGATCGACGGCGCGTTGTGTTCCACGCGCGCCTCAAAGAGATGTCAGCAGAATTGACGGGGTCCGCTAGGGCCAATGCCTGCCGGGGGTTCGAAGAAAACCGATAGGGACATCGTGGCCCCCCTGGCAACACGGCAACTGAAGGAACATGGGTGGGTTTTAGTCAGTAAGAGTCTGACACGCCCTCCCGCTCCGCCCAGAACGGGAGAACTTATTTGATAATTTCCCACCCAAAAAAAAAAAAAAAGGCGTAGTCAGATAGGAAATGCCGATACCTCCTACCTGTTTTTAAAACATGACGTGTAGCAGTAATTACAATGTCTTAATTACAGAATCAATTATATTCATTTTAACAAAAAAAAAATCCTAACTAAAATGTGAAAGTGAGTTTGTTTGTATATTTGTTTGTCACTCAATAACGCAAAAACAGCTGGACAGATTTGGATGAAATTTGGCACACAAATAGATGATGACCTGTATAAGGACATAGGCTTTTTTTTCATCCTGTATCGCAGACGAAGTCGCCAGCAGCAGCTAGTATAAAGTATTTCCATCTCTGCCCATAATAAGACAAAATGCTAGGCTTAAAAATATACGTTGATGTGCAAAATTGAAAAGAAAACAAAGCTTATACAGTAAACACCACATTACCATAAATGGAGAAAAACACCATAGATAACCCTTTCACCGCTAATATATTTTTATTACGCTGTGGAAGGGATGAGGCACCTGATACAGTGCAATCCTTTTTATGTTTTTATACGACCAAAATGGCTGACTTTTTTCTTTTCAATTTGCATTGTTTTTTCCAGCATAATATTTTTTATCGCAAAACGAATTGCACTTCATTCCATGAGCAACTAATAATTGGCGAAATGTGGATCGAGTGGTACACCTCTGCCTAATACTTCGGGGATCAGGCGTGATGTTATGTTCATCATGAGTATCATCAGTGAAAACATCAATTATTTATAAATAATTTTTTTTTTTTTTAATTAATTTATTAATTAATTTTCTTTCTTTAGGAGGATTACCTCCATTTATTGGATTTTTCCTTGAATGTTTTTTTAAATAATATACAGGATGTTTGGCAGAACGTTGAACATACGAAAATGGTGGATAGGTGGGGTCATCTGCTACTTACTCAGCCCTAATTTATTTGGCCCTGGCGCCCAGGACAAAAATTTTTTTTTTTTGCTGTCTTCTAGTTTCACAACTTTCTTAACTTTAAAGTGTAATTTTTATTAAAAAATGGGTAAAACAGGCATTTTTTTTTTTAATCTTTAATATTGGCAGGATTCTTATAACAGAAAGATGTAAAAAATACTTAAATCCTAATTTCAACCTGCATTAAAAAAAAATATCCAGGGCGCCAGGGCCAAACAAATTAGGGCTGAGTAAGCAGCAGATGACCCCACCTATCCACCATTTTCATATGTTCAACGTTCTGCCAAACAACCTGTATATATTTATCAACTTTTATTTTTATTATAATATTTTGATAAGTAAAGTGAAATGCCAACTTTACTAGCCATTGTCCTAAGTGAGCGAACAACTAGTAATAAAGCCGTACTATAATTAAAATAAATTAGTAATTCTTTGTCCATGTTAAAACTCATTGTTTGAAAAAGCGTCTGCACACAAATAAAGACCCTGACTGCTGCGTGCACACCAATAAAGACGGTTTATGTTACGCGAACCGTATAGTCTGCTTAACTTCCGGGAATAGTTACAAGTTTCGCTATCTTATATGAAATAGTGCTATATTATACGTAAAAGTTATTTTTTGCGCAAAAAAAGGCATAAATGATGTGATTTTTTTCTTTCTTGATGAAAAAGAATAGACAAGATTAGTAGTTAGGGATCATTTTAAAATGGTTATGAATTTATGAGCCTTGACGTGCCTACCGCTGGTACTTAGTGTTTAGAAAAAACTTTTATATACGCATCACAAAAAACAATAGTAAAACTTAGCTTCGCGGCGCGTGAACATGTTTTGATTAAGCTTGTTTGAAGTAGTAAACAATAAAATACAATAGACGTGGATATATTTAGTAACCAATCCCGCTTAGCAATTTCTAAAAAAGAGCCATAAAAAACGCCTGACAGAAATCGACACGTGTTTCACCTCTCAACGAGGCATCCTCAGGTTGACATATGACTTGTCGCGAACCCGAACACGGCTTGTTGCCAGTCCGAGCGCTGAACGCAGAGTCAATCGTCATCCTGAGGATGCCTCGTTGAGAAGTGAAACACGTGTCGATTTCTGTCAGGCGTTTTTTATAGCTCTTTTTTAGAAATTGCTAAGCGGAATTGGTTACTAAATACATCCATGTCTATTGTTTTTTATAATGGATTTCCGCAAGGTCACGCCTGAATCAATTAACTGTAGTAAACAATTAAATTAAAATCTAGGGAAATGTATTGGTATTATATATTCTAGACATTAAGTGCGATGGAACCACGATTTTATAAAGTTGGCAACATAGAATAAATTCGCAAAATTACCTGTTATCGAGTAACTTTTTCCTCTGTTATGCTACCTTTTTAATATTATTATTAATTTACTAAAATAAAGTTCTGGAGCGTTTATGCGCGTTATTTTTTTATTTAAGAGCAATCAATATGATGAAAAAATAACGAAAAACATTGAAAAAGTTCAAAAGTGTGGTTATTTTCTTTACTCTTTACACGTAAAGAAAATGACAGAGATAAAGGCAAATGGTCGGTACTCGGGAAGCTATTCGAAATGCGTTTAAATATTTTGGTTTAACAAATTTCTTGAAAAAAAATCGTGGAAATTAAAAGACGAATTTTTAAATGGTTTATATAACAATGTCAGGGGTAAATCTCGATTTAAGAAAAGTGATAAATTTTCAGTTTAGAATTAAAACATTACTTAAGGGATTAAATAAAATAAAATTTAGGCAAAAATTATGAGATTTGAACATGGTAATGAAAATAACGGAGAAGTAAATGATTTCCGCGACACTATTTTTAAGTTTTTAATATTGTAGTGTAATTATTTTGTTATTTTATTACCAACTAATCGTAAACAAATGTATAAAGAATATTATTTGGTATATTTTACATAATTCGTAGTGGATTTTCTTGCGAAAACTTAGAATCACACTAATAATAATTATGCTATTTTGAAAATCCAACTACGCTCTTAAGGCGAAAGCGTCAGGGTAGCCCGCGAAATTTAAATTTTCTTACGTTTTTTTATCAGTATCATGTAGTATGTTGGTCTAAATATGATTCGTGGATTCTAATATTAAATTTCGTGGGCTACCCTGACGCTTCCTCCTTAAGAACTAGCGCGCCGCGTGACCACGCACGCACACGCGCGCACGTCATTTGTTTCCGCCTATGTTCGCTCCGCAAGTCGCGTCGTCGCGGTGACTCTGTCTTGAACTTCTTTCATTTGTTTTCCGCAGTCACTGTCACACAAGACGCGTGTCGCTTGAGCGTGTAATAGCTCGTGGACACGGGGGAAAAGTATCGTGCCTTTTAAATCTTCGTTTTTTGCCACCGACTTCCGAAATTAAAGTTATTTTTCACTTTGTAGTGTTTTTTTGGAAGTCAGTTGTTGTTTTTTTTGTAAAACGTTTTTATTTTTCAGTTTTTACTTGTGGTATCTACCCCACTCAAATTCGAATACCACTACCTGCTATGTAATTATTAGTGACAGGAAATTATCATATCATCCACAAATGAAGTGAGAAAAAATACGTATTATTGAAACTAACTCAAAAACTATTCTAGCAAAGTTAATAAAATTTCTATGGGACCACCTCGAGAGCATATTCTTTCAAATAAAAAAAGAATTTTCAAAATCGATCCACAATTGACGGAGAAATCGGTAGACATACATAAAAATAAAAAAGCATTCATACGCTACAAACATAGTCAATGTTGTCTTTCAAGCGTCGATATAATCTCCTCCTTTTTGGAAATCGGTCAAAAATATCAGTATTTTCAACCATTTACAATCCAACATGGAAGTTTTTAATGAACTTGAAATGATTCGCAATTATTCATTTGTTTGGACTAGAGGTAGCATTCTTTAGATAGTGTAGTGTGACCATGACTTAGAATTGTTTGGAACGTCCCGGGATTTGTTACAGAAGTTAGTGGACTGTAAGGAAGAATGTGCAGTAGAAATTGTATGAATTCTTTGTTGTTATTTTAAAAGAATGAACATTTGAATTAAACAATATCACGCCTGCAGCCCGCGAAGGGTTAAAAAAAACAGTGAAAACTTGAACAATAAAAAAAAAGGATTGTGTGGTTTTATGAAACCACGGTAAAAGTGAAACTTCTATAGGCGCCGCCATATTGGCCTTGGCTGCTCTGACGAGCGCCTTTCACTTTATCCCTACTCCGCGGCCGACCGTCACGAGACATGCAACACACAGACGAAAAAGTTTGAGACGATGTAATAAAAGTTTCACTTTAATACTTCCAAAACCTTTAAAGTAAAAATACTTGCATAGAATATTGATCCGTAACGTAATATAAAGAGCATAATCGCGTTTACAAAAATGAGGTGTCGGTAATGGTGTCGCGAGTTCAATTGTTTTTCCCATCTCAAAAATGCCCAACGTGCCTAAAGAAGTTTTCACTTCAAAAAACATTTATTTGCATAAAGTGTACCCATAGTATACAGACCCACATTTCGCCAGCTATGTTTAACTCCCAGGGGGCAAGTCTATTGCCATCAACCGGGCACAAATCCAGACGGGCTGGTACTATGAAATACTTGATGGATAAACCCTATAACACCTTGCCAGACCTGAGAATAGAACTGAGGACCTCATGCTCAACATCTGGCGTTTGCAATCACTGAACCAAGCAGTCAATTATAATTAATAGGATAGCAAATGAGTCATGAGCTTCGTAAAGCTGTGACGTCACTTTAATATATTTTGAAGAATACAAAAAAATATGGTTGACTTTAAAGAGGATGCGCTAAGGTAGACCGCGAAATTCAAATTTTCTTAAGTTTTTTGCATTTTGTAGGTCAAAATCATGACATTTGACACCTTTGCTAACTTATGGAATTGTATTGCTGATTGTAATGATTATAATTATGAAAAGCCATACTTGTTACGGCCGCGAATCATATTTCAATCAACGTAAAACCTGACACTGACCTGCAAAATGCAAAAAACGAAAGAAAAATTAAATTTCGCTGGCTACCTTATTTTAGGAGTGTGAATTAAATTCCCAATTCGCGATTGGTGAAAATTGTAGAATTAACCTATCTAAACTAATATTATAAAGAGAAAAGATTTGATTTTTTGTTTGTTTGTTTGTTTGTTTGTTTGTTTGTAATGAATAAGCTCAAAAACTACAGGACCGATTTTAAAAATTCTTTCACCAGTATAATGTTATATTATCACTGAGTAACATATATATCTATCACACTAATATATATTATATTATATTATCCTACTAATATTATAAAGGCGAAAGTTTGTGAGTGTATGTGTGTGTATATGTTTGTCTCTTCTTCACGCTCAAACGGCTGAACGGATTTGAATGAAATTTGGTACACAGATAGTTTATAATCTGGATTACCACATAGGATACTTTTTATCCCGATATTCCCACGGGATCAAGACTTCTGTGGGTGAAACCGCGGGGCGCAGCTAGTCCTACTAATATCATAAAGGCGAAAGTTTGTGAGTGTGTGTGTATGTTTGTCTCTTCTTCACGCTCAAACGGATGGATGTATTTGGATGAAATTTGGCACACAGATAGTTTATAACCTGGATTAACACATTGAATACTTTTCATCTCGATATTCCCACGGGATCGAGACTTATGTGGGTGAAACCGCGGGGCACAGCTAGTAATTTATAAAGATGTCACGCGGGCGGAGCCGCTGGCGAAAGCTAGTAAGTTATAACAACACAGAACGAGAAGTAGGTGTTAAAATGTAGCTAATGACTCTACACTATTTACACTAATATTAAAAAGAGGTATTTGTTTGTTTATAAGTTTGTATGTAGGTGGTAATCTCCGAAGCTACTAGTCGGACTAAAAAATATATTTTTGCATTGGATAGCCCAATTCTTGAGGAACTAGGCTATGTAACATCACGCTACGACCCTAAAGAGCCGAGTAAAAAGAAAAAAGTCAAAGAACACGAAGCGAAAACTAATTAATAGCGCAGGCGATGCGATACGATGCGATACAATGCGATGCGATGCGATGCGGTGTGTCGGGGACCGCAATTTCACGCGTGCAAAGTCGCGGGCATAAGCTACATCTAATCTTTCTTATATATAAAATTCTCGTGTCACAATGTTAGTTACCTTACTCCTCCGAATCGGCTTTACTGATTTTTACCAAATTTTATATGCATATTCAGTAGGTCTGAGAATCGGCTACTATCTATTTTTCATACCCCTAAGTGATAAGGGTTGTCCACCCCAAACAAATAATTGGCAAAACAACGTTTGGCGGGGTCAGCTAGTAGTCTATAATAATTAGTCATTTCCAATTCTGAGCTATAAAAAACCATCCAAACAAGGACAACGAAGCGTGGCTTTTTTCTCGGCAGGGGTCCACACATCACAGAAAAACAGAGACAAAGCCGTTTCTAAAAGTCCAAGATGGGCACGGAAACCGAAATGATTTGCAATGAAACGTTTGTTCACTTCGTCGGATAGTTACATTCCTTCGAATTACTACGGTGCCCAAGACGCAGGTTAAAATCCGGACAATTACTCGAATACAAAAACTGAAATGTAGTTTTAGTAAATATCCATTGTCTAGCCGGTAAAAAAACTGGCAAAGTCAAAGTCAAATACTTTATTTCAAATAGGCAAAAGTGCCTTATAAGGCTCGTGGCTTTTGAGTCGACATTGAAGCTCCTAGTTTTTCGGCGGAAGGAAAAATAAAAATATTTATTTACAGCGAAGACTCATATATGGTTATAGTTTGCCCGGGATCGCTATCCGCGTCTTAGAAATGCGCGGCGAGGCCCGGGGCAGCGTTGACGAATGAGCGGCGGAATGCCGTGAGCGTTGACGAATGAGCAGCCTGCTTTGCCCCCCGGCTCACCGCGCACATACCTAAGCCGCGGAACAGCGTTCTCGGTCAAACTACAACATTGTCCTTAAAACTAGTCTATCAATCATGAACAAATCTATCTATCAGTCAATCATTTCATAACATACATCATATTTATCCTTCTAGAGGGGCTCGTAGCTAAATGATAATAGCAGCACGGGTCGATGGTTAAGCTACGCTTGCCTCGGTCGGTTCTTGGATGGGTGACCTTCCATTACATATCGAAACCCTTTCGTGCCTCGAGAAGCTCGTTATATAAGCTGTTGGTCCCGCCTGTCATTTGTAGATCTTTGACAGTCGTTACGTGTAGTCAGAAGCCCAAAAGTCTGGCAACCAGTCTTACCAAGGGGTATCGTTTTATCCAGTAATTGGGTTGTAGAACTTGTGGATGTCAGATAGGCAGTCACTCCATGTAAAATACTGGTTTTCGGCTGTTAGACTGGAAGCTGACCCCAAATAGTTGGGAAAAGGCTAGGCAGATTGAGATTTATCCTCCCAATACGGAACATAGTGGCCCCTCCACACGGTCCATCGCGATGTCGGTTCGTCGCTCGTTCCGGGCGGCGGCGCTCGCGTGTGAACCAGCTTTATATAATCTAAATAATGGACGTACATGTATAGATGCCCTTGGTTTGAGCGCAATGTGATTAGCTTCACGCTCTGTGGGTAGGCAGAGGCCTAGGTTAGGCACTGTACGACGATATTATAGAAGTTTTAAGTTGAATGGCCCTTACAGGGGGCTTAAAACGGCCGCTTTGGGAATCATAATAGTACCTATAATGAATCACACAAACTGACAATTCATAATATTAACTGCGTTCAATTCATATTACGCAATTCATCTGTTTGACAGTTTGGTATTTTTAACCGGCTTCAAAAAAAAGGAGGAGGTTCTCAATTCGTCGGGATATTTTTTTCTTTATGTATGTTCCCCGATTACTCGAAGACGGCTGGACCGATTTGAAAAATTCTTTTTTTGTTTGAAAGGGTATACTTTAAAGTTGGTCCCATTGTCATTTGGTCACGATCTGATGATGGAATCTTGGAGAAATCGAGGGAACTCTTCAAATATTAAGGCTCCTGGCCGTGACTTCACTCGACAGAGTTTAGGTAAATTCTTGCGATGCTATGTTTGTGTGCACCGTTCACGCACACACGCCTAAACATCGAGCGTAGTGATCGCTTAAACAGTTTTGATCCTATAGACGGTATTTTGTTAAGTTACGTAGGTACGCTTATGAAATAAGTCTGGAATGTTTGTGTATATTCGTTTAGTATATTTATAACAATTCTGTTTTATATGGAATTTTATACTTTTTGTATGGAAAACATGAAAAATTATTACCTACATGTTGAGTTTTATGGGTTTATGGGTTTCATAAAGGGGGTCGAAATTTTCATTATTTTTGCGATAAGACACAATTTTCGAGATATAAGCAAAAGAACAGAAAAAAGATAAAGTACAGTTTTTGCAACTGAATGAGTTATTAATTTAGTGAAAATGAAAAATTCGCTATTGGTGCCGATTCTCTTGTATACCGAACTAAACTTACTAAACTATCACTAAAATTCCTTAATTTTGACTATGAGAATCTCAAAGCTATTCTGCAAAATAAATTCTCTAAATTTAAAAATAATTTTGACACATCTAAATCGAATTTGACAACCGCGACTCCACACGTGATACCTAACCACGTGAATCTTTTTAGAGCCGGAGGCGCGCAGGGGGGGCAGCCTCGATGTGTTTTATATGGATTTTTCACTTTTTGTGTGGAAAATAAGAAAAAATATTACCTACATGTAGAGTGTTAGAGGTTTAAGGGTTTTTTAAAGGGTGTCGAAATTTTCATTATTTTTGCGATTGGACACACCGTTTTCGAGATATAAGCAAAAGAAAAAAAAAATATTCGGTACTGTTTTTTCATCTGAAGTCGAGGTGTTTGTGTGAATTTTAGTTCATGACAACCAATTTTATTCCACATGTTTTTAGTCACGATAAAAAAATAGTCATATTTAGTTAGAAAATCTAAATTTTAGGTTAAAAACGTCAAATTCAGAATAGCAAAATTGCCATTTTCACTAAACTAATATCTCAGTGCCATCTTAGTGCTGTCAAACTAAAATATAGTTAAGTTGTGTCACTTTAGTCTATTTCAGAATGGGAAATCGTCGTTTGACAGGAATAAACTAAATTTTGGTGATTTTTAGTTTAGTTTAGAGGCATTTGTGACAAGAGAATCGGCACCAATCTGAATTTGACTTTTCTCACCTAAAATTTTGATTAGTGCCGATTCTCTTATACACCGAACTAAACTAACTAAACTATCACTAAAATTTCTTACTTTTGACTATGAGAATCTCAAAGCTATTGGTGCCGATTCCCTTGTTCACAAACTAAACTAAATTTAAGTTCAGTGCATCTTTTTCTTACAATTTCATTAAGGAAAGGACAGAAGATAAATTTTAGTTTAGTCCTGTCAAATTAATCACCACCCATACAAGTTTAGATGTGATTAAAAACTTGCCGACTAAAATTACGTCAATTAACGTCAAGCGCTGATTAATTTGACAGGACTAAACTAAAATTTATCTTCTGTCCTTTTCTTAATGAAATAGAAAGAAAAAGATGCACTTAAATTTAGTTTAGTTTGTGAACAAGGGAATCGGCACAATTATGCAAAATAAATTCTCTAAATTTAAGAAAATTTTTGACACATCTAAATCAAATTTGACAATCGCGACTCCACACGTGATACCTAACCATGTGAATCTTTTTAGAGCCGGAGGCGCGCACGCTCGACGTGTTTTATACGGAACTTTTCACATTTTGTATGGAAAATAAGAAAAAATATTACCTACATGTAGAGTATAAGGGGTTTAAGGGTTTTATAAAGGGAGTCGAAATTTTCATTATTTTTTGCGATTGGACACACCGTTTTCGAGATATAAGCAAAAGAAAAAAAAAAGATTCAGTACTGTTTTTGCATGTGAAATCGAGGTGTTGGTGTGAATTTAAAGTTCATGACAATCAATTTTATTCCACACGTTTTTAATCGCGAAAAATAGTCAGATTCGGTTAGAAAATCTAAATTTTAAGTGAAAAACGTCAAATTCAGAATAGTAAAGTTGCTTTTTTCACTAAATGAAAATCTCAGTTCCATCTTAGTGCTGTCAAATTAAAATCTAGTTAAGTTGTGTCACTTTAGTCTATTTCAGAATGGGAAATCGATTGCCCATTCTGAAATAGATTAAAGTGACACAACTTAACTATATTTTAGTTTGACAGCACTAAGATGGCACTGAGATATTAGTTTAGTGAAAATGGCAATTTTGCTATTCTGAATTTGACGTTTTTAACCTAAAATTTAGATTTTCTAACTAAATATGACTATTTTTAATCGCGACTAAAAACATGTGGAATAAAATTGGTTGTCATGAACTAAAATTCACACCAACACCTCGACTTCAGATGAAAAAACAGTACTGAATTTTTTTTTTCTTTTGCTTATATCTCGAAAACGGTGTGTCCAATAGCAAAAATAATGAAAATTTCGACACCCTTTATAAAACCCTTAAACCCCTAACACTCTACAAGTAGGTAATATATTTTTTCTTATTTTCCACACAAAAAGTGAAAAATCCATATAAAACACGTCGAGGCTGCCCCCCCTGCGCGCCTCCGTCTCTAAAAAGATTCACGTGGTTAGGTATCACGTGTGGAGTCGCGGTTGTCAAATTCGATTTAGATGTGTCAAAATTATTTTTAAATTTAGAGAATTTATTTTGCAGAATAGCTTTGAGATTCTCATAGTCAAAAATAAGGAATTTTAGTGATAGTTTAGTTAGTTTAGTTCGGTGTACAAGAGAATCGGCACCCATGTCTAACTAAATATGACTTTTTTTAATCGCGATTAAAAAGGTGCGGAATAAAATTAGTTATCTTGAACTAAAATTCACACCAACACCTCGCTTCAGGTGCAAAAAACAGTACTGTATCTTTTTTTTTTCTTTTGCATATATCTCGAAAACGGTGTGTCCAATCGCAAAAATAATGAGAATTTCGATCCCCTTTATAAAACCCTTAAACCCCTGACACTCTACATGTAGGTAATATTTTTTCTTATTTTCCTTACAAAAAGTAAAAATTCTATATAAAACGTCAAGGCTGCCCCCTGTGCGCCTCCAGCTCTAAAAAAATTCACGGGGTAGGGCAAATAAGTACCACGTGGACTCGCGATTGTCAAATATAATTTTAGTGTGTCAAAATATATTTAAATTTAATTTAGAAAGTTTTTGTTGCAGAATAGCTTCAAGATTTTCATAGCCAAAAGTAAGGAATTCTAGTGATAGTTTAGTAAGTTTAGTTCGGTATACAAGAGAATCGGCACCATATTGCCATCTTAGTGCTGTCAAAATAAAATATATTCTAAAATTATTTCACGATAGGAAATCATCGTTTGACAGGAATGAACGAAACTTTGGTGATTTTTAGTCTAGTTTTGAGGCATTAATTTGTGACAAGAGAATTGGCACCAGTATCCATAAAGGGATCTGAGACACTTGCGCGAAAGACATTTTCGCGAAAGACACTTGCGCGAACCCACTTGCGCGAAAAAGTTGCGGAAATGAGATTTCTTCATAACATCACGCCATCAATTTCAAAGGGCCCAACACTTTGAAATTGATAGCGTGATGTTATGAAGAAATGTGAAAATTTTCGCAGCCGCCATCTTAGATTTACGTTTTGACATCAAAATCTGCTTTAGAATCCTCAAAAACTATGAAAAAGACACCTATGACGAAGAATCTGAATATTGTCACAGCCGCCATCTTGGATTTATATTTTGACCTAACTATCAGCTTTAGCATCCTCGAAAACTATGAAAACGATACCCATGACGAAATATTTTTAAATGTTCGCAGCCGTCATCTTGGATCTTTATTTTGACTTAAAGTAGTCTTCAGTAGCGTTAAAGAACTTCGTTCCAAAAATACTTCACTTATTGCTACAACAGCATATCGGCGCGGGCATATCGGTGACGCGAACCCATAACTTTTTCCCCTACCAAAAATCATTCAAAACTATGAAATCTAAAGTCAAAATATAACTAGTGAACCCAGCAGGCAGATGTTGTCCTGCGACAACAGCGCCACGCGAGTCCAACTATAGTTATGAACCATCCAAGTTACACAAAAAGAATTAAAAAAAAAAACATCTAAATCAGTCAAGCCGTTTAGGATAAGAAGAATTACGAACACACGTACACCGGTATTTTATTTATTGCCAGGCATGCAAAATTTTAATGTTCTTCAAAAACAAGCAAAGTACTTTAAAATAAAATGCGGATCAAAATGTGGTAGTCGACGTACAATTTCTGGAATATGTTAACATCGGACACGTACGTGCGTGTGTGCGTGCTGCGACGCAAAGTGATACGTCCTCACGCTGGGAAGGCCCGTTCGCTACTGACGGAATAGATTTTCCGCGATCGTTTATATAGTTCACTTTGCCATTTATTTACGTAATGAAGTAATTGTTTATTTATAAAATAAAATTTAGATTCTATTAAACAATTAACTTAAAATTAATATATAATTTTTTAAATTTCTTAAAAGTGTTTCTAAGTATTAGAAAAAAATATTTATTTGGCTTGAAGTTTTGAGAAAGTTACGTTATTTCAACATTTTTTTTCTGCTATATTTTGTATGAAAGTTGAAAAAAGTGGTTCCCCTATGTACAAGTAGACCATATAATGATGTTGATGATATTTTTTAATTTTCAACATCAAAAGCAGTTTCTTCTAACGAAACGATCAAACGTCAGTCTCGCGTCATTTTTTGGAAAACTTGTTGCGAATTTTAGTGATTTCCCACGAATCCTTAATTTATTTCAAAAATCCCTTTCCCCTATGTACAAGACGAAGAATTGGACTTTTCAAATTACAAATAATTTTGTTTAAATTCTCGTCCCCTTTCTCACAACGAATAAACAAAATTGATCAAAATCAGTGATTTCGTGCGGTGCGGCGGCACGGAGCCTTAAAGACACATCTATAGCGATTTGGGTATTTTTGATTAGCAGTTGACATAAGGCTATTGTAACATAGATAAATTTTAAATCAACCCACTAAAAAGTGAAAAAAAAAAACTTTTTTAGAAAGAAAGAAGAAAGAAAGAAAGAAAAAACGTTTATTTGCGGTAAACATGACGCAAGAAAAAAATATTATATTACAAAAATGAGAAAAAGTTGGAGGAAACATGCGTCACATCCACGCAAATCGGCTATCGCTCAGCATTATGCTACGACCCTGTGCAAGACAGAGCCCCAGCGCTGGTTTTCAGCGACAGCCGGCGCCGACGTAATGACGTCGACCGGTGCAGCAAACAAATATAAATACGCTGTACCAGTACAGCGTATTTAATGAAAAATAATTTAGATGCAACTAAATACACAACGGATATATAACTGATGAATATAACTGATATACTAAATAGATATAAAAGATAAAAAATAAATAGACATACTTTATTCTATGTTACGAGAATATCATCCTCAAAAAACGTTTTACGTTTTATATAGTGGCAACATTTCGACGCGTCCTATTAAACCAAATTGTGATGTAAGAAATTACAAAATGGCCAATGATGCAATGAATATTAGGTACTTAGTCTGTGATGTAATGTGTTTATTATTATGCATACGTGATGTGTCAGTGCTATATGCGTTTGTGAGTGACTGTGAAATGAGATGGACCCAATAAAAGACAAAACCCTGGAAAACTGGAGGGTGACCCGACATGCCAAACACTTTCCAAAGAGATATGCAGCCTCATTTTTACAAAAAATACAACCAATTTTTCACTTTGTAGTTTGGAAGTCGGTTGTATTTTTTGTAAAAAAGTTTTTTAATGAAATAGCATTTAAACTGTAAGACTGGACCTCATGGCTAAGTACTAACAGCCGCACTGGTCGATCCACCAGGTTAAGCTACGCTTGCCGGGGTTGGTCCGTGGATGGGTGACCATTGCCTCGGAAAGCAAGTTAAGCCGTTGGTCCCGGCTGTCATTCGTGGATCTTTGACAGTCGTTACGAGTCGTCAGAAGCCCGAAAGTCTGACAACCAGTTTTACCAAGGGGTATCGTATTACCTAGTTACTGGGTTGTGGAGGTCAGATAGGCAGTCGCTCCATGTAAAATACTGGTATTCAGCTGTATCCGGTTAGACTGGAAGCCGACCCTAACATAGTTGGGAAAAGGCTAGGTAGATTGATTGAGCATTTAAACTGTAGAAATAAGAAATAAAAATCTCATTTGAATAACGGTCTTATTTTTTTTTCATACGGCAATATTTACACCAATTATGATTCTGATATGAATTGAATTGAATATATTCAACTAAAATACATATGTTTCACCATATTGAATTGCTAGGAATTCAGAAAATGATTTGCTATTTAGAGGAATTGCTTAATGCGGCCGTTTTGGCAGATAATTTATAGAACTAACCACTTATTCATTTATCCGGTAAATATCAAGTGCCTATCGAGGGGACTCGTGGCCAGATAATAACAGCCACACGGTTTGATCAAAGATTAAGCTACGCTTGCCAGGGTTAGCTCCTGGATGGGTGACCATCCATTACTTATCGAGACTCCTCCGTGCCTCGGAAATCACGTTAAGCCGTTGGTCCCGGCTGTCATTCGTGGATCTTTGACAGTCGTTACAGGTCGTCAGAAGCCCAAAAGTCTTACCAAAGGGTATCGTATTACCCAGTTACTGGGTTGTGGAGGTCAGATAGGCAGTCGCTCCATGTAAAATACTGGTATTCAGCTGCATCCGGTTAGACTGGAAGCCGATCCCAATATTGTTGAGAAAAGGCTAGGCAAGGACTGAATGATAGTGAAAATCGCACCAAAATCGATTGCGTAATTTAGAAGAACAACGCAGTTTTACGGACAGACACGAATAGAAAGAAAGAAAGAAGAAAGAAAAAGTATTTATTGAGACTCGCACAGGAAATCACAAATTAAACTAAACAATAGCGACTTTAATAATCATAATATCGACGCTAGAAAGGCAAATTGTATTAACGACCATTGCTTAAACTGTTCAATAAATGGATTTGAAGTTTTACTTTTCACAAAAAAAATCATAATAAATTAACAACTGGAGTATTCTTGTTGAAATTCAAAATAGTTATTATTTAATATGTTTATTATTTAATTAGTAACTCAAAATATTTTTTGTATGCCTTTTTGATCTATTTTTAGGAGATAATACAAGATTGTTAATAATCTTGGTCAGGTAAAATTGACTTAAGTCACAATTCCAACATTAGAAGTCCTGTAAAAAATGTTTTAACGATCGAATAGCTGCATACAACCTACAACTAAAGTATCTTATGTTCTATTCGGTAAACTTTAATATTCCAATAAAATGTTTTAACAGGCCGAGTTAGTCAACCAAGGAAAACCAAAAAATCTAATCTTACTCATTAATCTTAGTTACGGTTAGGATCAAGGTATTATATCCCAATATTACTTTAGTTTTTAGCGGCAGGTAAAAATAAACATATTATGTTTATTTAAATGCTCTAAAACTAACTATACCTCACCTTGGTTATATTTTTGTGCATGACATAACAAATGCAAGAGGTCAAGCCGTCTCATAACCAGTTAAACAAGGTGGCTGGTTACCGGTTTGAAAGGCTATCTTTTCGGGTTACCAAATATTGATCCGGTATTGGTTCAGTCGTTGCAAATCATGAGCGTGGTTTGTGACCTTTATGATCGTCGGCATAAGGTTTGTAATGCAGTGATTTATGAGTTCAGGTGAAATACAACAACTATTAATGTGGTTCGGTGATCGGAAATAGTATTGCACGACACGCTTTTAAATTACATACTTAGTGACTTTGAAAAATCTCGTCATAATATACTTTATTGTTGAGTAAACAAAACTAACTTATCCGGCGAAGTAATTGCGTACTTAACACACAAACAGTAGCAATGGTGCCGATTTTCTTGTCACAAATGCCTTTAAACTAGAAAAAAATCACCTAAATTTAGTTTATTCCTGTCAAACGACGATTTCCCATTTTGAAATAGACTAAAGTGACACAACTTAACTATATTTTAGTTTGACAGCACTAAGATGGCACTGAGATATTAATTTAGTTATAATGACAATTTTGCTATTCTGAATTTGACGTTTTTCACCTAAAATTTTAATTTCCTAACTAAATCTGACTATTTCTAATCGCGATTAAAAACGTGTGGAATAAAATTGGTTGTCATGAACTTTAAATTCACACCAACACCTCGACTGTAGGTCCGAAAATAGTACTGTATCTTTTTTTCTTTTGCTTGTTTCTCGAAAATGGTGTGTCGGGGAAATGTCAATCATGTCGCTGTCATGTCATTAATCCCAAAGAAAATTTATCGCGCGTTGATGTCTTTATAATGGAGGTTTCGGTAACAGTGTCGCGAATTCAATTGTTTTTTCCCATCTCAAAAATGCCCAACGCACCTATATAAGTTTTCACTTCAACAAGAAATAGGGTGCTAGTTTAATTGTAGCTACCAATGTGACTTATCTAATTTCAGTAGGTATACATAACACGGACTCAAAGTCGAGCAAAAACATCGTAACCAGGGTTGTAACGGATGTCATATAACGGATGAGGATACGGATGAGGATATCGAGATAATCGGGTTTGAGGATGCGGATGAGGATACGGATATTAGAAAATTCCTTATTGAGGATGCAGATGAGGGTGCGAATGCAGATATCGTATGAAAATAACCCTTGTTTTTGACACTTGACACCACAATCATGCCACCACTGTCACGTGCGGCCGATCGTCAGTCATAGGACAGGGACACTGCGAATTCAGGCAATAGGAACGCGTCACTCACACTCCGGCCCGCACATTTGGCTCGGAGCGAGTTTAACAAAATTCACTATTTGAGCGAACAACGTAGGGTCACATCCCCGTAGAAATTATGAGGATGCGGAGCTTTTAAAATCAAAACTTGAGGAAGTGGATGTTTTACGGATAGCAAAATTTATGCGTAAATGATAAATGATTTTATTTCTGTAAGTAGGTTTGTACAAACACTTTTACACGTCAATCATATTTTAAAAACTAGATGAGGTCGGCGTTTCCTATCTGACTACTCTGAGAAGAAAGGCCGAAACAAACTCAGAGGTCACAGTCTCTTTTAAAGTCCAGACATAATCTTGGTCAGATCATGTGAAGGCCATGTGGATTGGTGTCTGAAGTGGTCTTTAGAGGAAAGCATCACACAGATTGAGAGGGTCTGTCCAGTCAGTGCACGCATTTGTCAGTTATCGTGTAGCTCAACTCAGAATTTAAGGAGCTCAACGATTCGACGAACAATACCAAAAAAGGACATTTGTGTAGACCACACAAATTACTCAAACTGTTAGACCATGATTAAAACTAACTGAGAAAAAATTAAAAACAAAACAAAAAGGAATGACCCATATAGTCTTCACATTCACAATAATTAAAATAATATAATACTTTAAAAGTAAATATTCATGTCATTGTATATATAAAAATCATTAATGTCAATGTGTATATAATAAAATAAAAAAACCCAGAAATAATCTTGGTCAGAGCATTTCATTTGAGGACCATGTAGATTTGTGTCTGAAATGATCCGTATGCTCCGCAGTTACGGATGCGGATACGGATATCCGTTACACCCCTGATCGTAACCTGAATTTCCGTATTGACTTTAATCGGTCCTTCTTAACATGAGAAAAAGCCTTTGCCCTACATTGGAACAGTTACGAGAGAGACTTCCAGTTTCCAACTTACTCTGCATTATTTTTTCAGACGCTTTATTAGTTGTCAAACAGTCAGTGGTGGCCCAGTGGTATCGATCCCGAGTTACGAATTTGTAGGTCGTAAGTTCGAACACAGGAGGGCACTATTCTTTGTATATTTAATTTCATCACCACTGCTCTCAAAACGGTGAAGGAAAACATCGTGAGGAAACTGACATGTCCTAGAACCAAAAATTCGAAGACATGTGACATCCACCAACACGCACTGGACCCGCGTGGTGGATTACGGCCCACTCCCTCTCACAGAGAGGAGGCCTGTATCCCAGTGTTTTCACAATAGTGTTACCCTTATTAATAAAACCTTTTCTCCATTGTTACAGGATCAGAATCGAAGGTAGAATGTACTCCCGAGGTCATGAAGGTGACCATCCCTATGGATGGAGACAGGAGTATCACCTACTTGGAACAGCTCAAACGTAAGTCCCAAGTCACTATAACTTAACATCACGCCTTCATACAATGCAGGCATAGGTAGAGGTGTTTATTACACCAGCACGCGTAGCATGACCACCGTAGAAACGAGTTTTGTCTACGGAAGAATAGACAAAATGACAAATAAACAATCACAATCTGTCATTTTGTCTATTCTTCCGTCGACTAAACTCGTTTCTACGGTGGTCATGCTACGCGTGCAGGGGGCTTAAAACGGCTGCTTTGGTAGAATCATAATATGATAATATTATGAATCACACAAATTGACAATTCATAATATTATCTGCGTTCAATTCATATTACGCAATTCATCTGTTTGACAGTTTTGTATTTTAATGAAATAACATTTAAACTGTAGAAATAAAAAATCTCATTTAATTAATAAAACTGTAAAGAAAAATTATCCGGTAAAATTACAGTCTTCATTTTTTTCATGCGGCAATATTTACACCAAATATGATTCTGAATTGAATTGAATATAATTCAGCTGAAATATGTAGCACTATAAAAGAATTGCTGGGAATTCAGAAAATGAATTGCTTTTAGGGGAATTGCTTAATGTGGCCCTTTTCGACCCCCAATTATTCATGTAATATTTGGCGAACCTATTGCTATTTAATTAATTATTTTGTTTCACATAAACCTACATGGGCACTTATGAAACGTAAGAAGCTAGGTGCACCTAGCTTCTTAGCCATTCATTTCAAGCCATTTATTTTTAAAAGAGTAACCGTGGAATTTCTTGCCGGCTTTTCTCCATAGGTGCATAGGTCCATAGGTGGAGAAGAGCCGGCAAGAAACTCCACGGTTACTCTTTTAAAAATAAATAGCTTTTACAATGTTTTCATATTACAGTGTTAATAGGTATGGGAGGACAGTGTAGCCCTATCAACAAGTACCAGGTACTTAGTAAAATAGAAAATGGTCTACAAGTCTACAGCCTACAACGGTCTCACATTCACAAAACATAAATAAAATAATCCATTTAGAGGACAAATAAAATAATAAAAATAAAAACCTATTTAAACCAAATGACATGGTTGCCACTGCCAATATAAAGCCGGGTCTCCTGCGCGTTTTTTTCGAAACATTACACAAAACCATTCTTACAAAACATCGTGTTTGCATACTTTGCATACTCAAATGTGTATTGCCACGCCTCTTTGTTGCGATGTTTTTGTGTAAAAACACGTGCATGAGACCCGGCTTAATGTGATAATTTGTGGAAGATACATTCAAGTGGTAAAACAAATATGTGACATCAAAAGAACACCAAAACTTTCTGACGAGACAAGCGACGCAAAAATATAAGATGCTGATGGGCTTTAAAATGATGTGTCTGGTACGTCGGTAGTGCGGGATCAGCATGCTCGGTAAGACTCGGTACCGAAATTTTCTTTTTTATCTAGGGCATCTCGCAGTTGACCACTAAGGTCATGGCTGCTTAACCGGACTTTCCTGTAGTTGCCTTAAACTTCTACACTTAAAGGTTACCGCCAGCCAGGGGCAAAACTATTCTAAATTAAAACTAGGCGAACGCTCGCTAAGGGCACCCCCTGTGGGGTACGAACCTCGGCTTAGGGCGTCGCTGGGGGAAGGACAGCAAGAAGGGACAGGCTGGATTGAACATAGATTTTCATCTTGATTATTATGCGGGGTATTTAAAGCTACGTGCTCAGCTGCAACAACTACTGGCATCTCGTTTTCGAGCAAGGGTCGGGAGGTCGGTACCGAAAGCTTACCGAGCGCCTATATTTCAATAAGTGTTTTCTGATTGGCTCGGTATACACGGGAGTGGGACGGGATCGTTTCCGTTTACCGCGTCTCGGTAAACCGAAACATCCAGTTCGGTACCCGCTCACCTCACGCGTTTTACCGCATGCTCGGTACCGAAAGCTTACCGAGCGCCTATATTTCAATGAATTAAGTGGTACTGAACAAATTGTACCGAAAACTTAATGTCAGGTTCGTAAATGAAAGTGTAAGTGTGGTATTGCTTTGAAAAAAGAAAAATTGTTTATTCTACACAAAATAAAATTACAAAAATAAATTACATAAAGCACACATTCACCAAAAGCCTCGTATTCATTATTCTAAAACTAATAAAAGTTTGACAAATTTTGTCTGTTGCTTATGTCAAGGCCAGAAACCAAAGACAATTTACAATTTTGTTTGCACATGACAATACCAGATGAAAACAAACAAACAATCAAAACATAAACAAAATTTCGATCGCTGAGAGGAATAATAACAATTTTTGTACTGTACTGCTGCATATCGACCAGTGAGGAAAAATTAAAGCAGTGCGGTATCATTTCGGTATACCGAGCATACTACTTATACCGAAACGATACCGCACCGACCAATGAAGAAACGGCCTTACACTTACAAAGATGGCGGATCTTTGTTTTCACATCGTAAGTCAGTGAAAGTGTCTCGTTCGCATAATAATTAAAACAAAAGAGGTCGCCATATTGTTGTTAGGATGGGGAAACTGTGCGAAATTGTGAAAACATGAGAAGTTGGCTTAGTTAGTAGTTGAATGGGGCATAAGGCTGTGTTTATGATCCTTAACGACATTGTTAATTGTGTTACACTACGTATCAGTATGTATGGTGTTAGGTTCAACATTTAATATCTAAACAAACCAACACTAAAATATAAGTATGTACGACTATACAGGATGTTTGGCAGAACGTTGAACATACGAAAATGGTGGATAGGTGAGGTCATCTGCTACTTACTCAGCCCTAATTTATTTGGCCCTGGCCCCCCTTGTTTTTTTAATTAATGCAAGTTGAAATTAAGATTTAGGTAAGTATTTTTTACATCTTTCTGTAATTTTGAGGACTCATAACTTTTTTCTAGCTAACATCTGAATAAAGCAATAATTTTATTTTTATAAAATTATTGCTTTATTCAGATGTTATCTGCCAACATTAAAGATTAAAAAAAAACAAAAATATTGCCTGTTTTACTCATTTTTAATAAAAATTACACTTTAAAGTTAAGAAAGTGGTGAAATTAGAAGAAACCAAAAAAATTTTTTTTTAAATATCCAGGCAGCCAGGGCCAAATAAATTAGGGTTGAGTAAGTAGTAGATGACCCCACCTATCCACCGTTTTCGTGTGTTCAACGTTCTGCCAAACATCCTGTATAATAAAACTTAAAAAGGGGAAGAGCTCATTGGGCATCAAAAAATTCGTCCGCATCGCTGTCAATAGAAAAAGTGGCCAAAAGCATGACAAAATTACCACGTTGTATGGCGATGCTGACTCTTTGGCCTAAAAATTGGCCAGCCCTCTGGTCACGTGAACAGTCGACAAACCGCTTGGCGATGTCCCGAAATACTCAATGAGCACTCGAACCCCAAGTTGTATGTTATTGTTTCAACCCCAAACGGCTCAAACATATAGCTCACAATCAATCAATCTGCCTAGCCTTTTCCTAACTATATTGGGGTCGGCTTCCAGTCTAACCGGATGCAGCTGAATACCAGTATTTTACATGGAGCGACTGCCTATCTGACCTCCACAACCCAGTAACTGGGTAATACGATATCCCTTGGTAAGACTGGTTGTCAGACTTTCGGGCTTCTGACGACTCGTAACGACTGTCAAAGATCCACGAATGACAGCCGGGACATATAGCTCACAATAAGGTTGTTATATTTGTATGCGCTGCTGAATGAGTCGTACACACCTTGAGTGATAGCTTGAATGATAAATCATGGATAACCAAAGATGATGGTTTATTGAATATATTTAACTACCACGTAACTCAGCGCCGGCCCGAGAATTCCTGGCGCCCTAGGCGAAAGGCTGGAACGGCGCCCTTTTAAGAAAATTCGTGACAAAATAAAACTATGTTCTTTCTTTTTCGTGTGGTTAGTGACTAACCTGGTGTCAGAGTTTTAAAGCCGCCCATGGGTCTCTGACTTGGCTTCACATTCCGTCGAGAAATATCTCTCAGGCGCGATCGGTACAACGATCGCGGTCAAACTATAATAGTCTAATCAATTTTGAACAAAACAATATAACATACAACAAGAGAAGCAATAAAGAAATCGCGATTTTTTTTTAGCAATGCAGCTTGTTGAGGCTATCAACTAAACTCGCTTTTGATTTCCGTACCGATGGTTTCGTAAATGTCCATGAGCGCATTTTGGTAGAAAAATTAGTAAAAGATTGGGAGTATTTTCAAGTTGTAAGTACTTAAATAAAAATTAATGTACAGTATTATTTTTTAATTTCGATGCCGCCGATTGCCGCCCCCCTAATACGAGCGCCCTAGGGCGTCGCCTAGTTCGCCTATATGAACGGGCCGGCCCTGAAGTAACTAATGGTATATTAATGTTGTGTGAATGAGTACAGTTTACTATGAACGCCGATCGTGTACTGTGGCATTGCACTATAATTTGTGCAAGGTGACGGAAAAGTGCTGATGTATGCAATGCGCGCGTGTCATGTACGATACATGACTCGTACAATATTTTTATGTAAACTAATTTTAACACAATATTATAGCGACTACGAGCCCTAAAGCAGAATTGTGCTTAGAATATTAAATGGAGGCAATGGAACGCCCGAGAAAGACATGACCTTATAGGTGATGTTCTTCAGAAAGGTCAGGTGCGTAGTACTCGCAACCGGCGTGCGTGTATGACCAGATGTATGAACGTAAACGAGGCAAAAGGAGTATGTAAGGATCAAAATTCAAATTCAAATTCAAATTCAAATTCAAAAGTCATTTATTCAAATTAGGCTGAGAACCAGCACTTTTCGAACGTCAAAATTACATAAGACAGTCCCCCAAAAACGCCCACCCTTCACCACTTCCTAGTGCCTTTAGCTGGGAAGAAGAAGTGGCGCAACAAACTCCCCAGCAGCACAGATGTCTGTTCAAGTTAGAAAAAAATAAAAATGACTCTATACAATAGTATGCAAAATTATTATGCAACACAAAACATTATTTTAATTAAGTATAAATTATTGGCCATATGTTAGCTAGCACACGCCGATATACCAACCAAAAACATCGAGAACTATACTCAAGCAGAATTAAAAAATAAAAACTAAACGTAAAAAGAACTAAATATCTAAATAAAAGCCTCCAGGCATAAAGGGCGTGCCCGCTTACAAAAAGCTGTAAATTGGAAGTTATAAATGATAAACTAGGACCATCGAGGTAAAATAAATGTACAGTTAATTACTAGTAACAATAACAAAACCATGATCAGCAAGACGACCAGTCACCACAAGCAGCACCCGTTCACGAGCATAACGCAAAGATCAGCCATTACCCCCCTCGCCATATTTGAGGGAAGGAGGCAACCCGACTCCCGACGCTACCGCAAGCATTGACATCTAAGGGAGCATGACGAACTTGCTGCCGGTTGCTCAGGTAAAAAATAATATAATCAATTGTCGAGGTCACTAGCCAACCACAAATTGCAATACAAACTCATAACAAAAACATTGTAATGAGTAGATTATGTCAACAATAAAATAAAAATAAATAGACTCGTAAAAAAATAATTAAAAAATTGACTCATAAAGTCAAATAAAATAAAAAAAATTATATAAACTTATATAAACTGTCAGTAGGTAAGTTAAATCTGGAGAAAGAACATAAACATTGTCTTGAGTTAATCACAGCGACCAACTATTCTTATCATTTAAGTAGTCGTTGATACAATAGTATGCCTTTGAACAAAGGTTGGATTTTACTTTATTTTTAAACGCATTAAAAGGCAAATCTAGCATAGAAGAGGGTAGCTTGTTATAAAAGGTTATACCAAGCCCAACAAATGAGTTATGAACCTTATGAAGCCGGTGAAAGGGAGCTCGTAGTTTGTCCTTATTTCTAGTGTTAACATTGTGAATATCACTGTTTTTAGTGTATAAGTGTATATTTTGCCTAATATATAAGATGTTGGCGAAAATGAATTGTGATGCCACCGTGAGAATACCAACATCTTTAAAAAAATCTCTTAGAGAAACTCTGGCACGTAGCTGGTAAATTGCTCGAACAGCTCGTTTTTGAAGAACAAATATATTTTGAATGTCAGCGGCTTTGCCCCACAGCAGAATACCATAGGACATAACGCTATGGAAATAACTAAAATAGACTAACCGAGCTGTATCAATGTCAGTGTATTGTCTTACTTTCCTGACAGCGTAGGCGGCCGAACTGAGCCTCCCCGCTAGGCTTGATATATGTGGGCCCCACTGAAGTTTGGCATCTACTGTTATGCCCAGAAAAACTGCCGAGTTCACAGTTTCAAGCACCTCTTTATCTAAGACGATGTTGGGTCCTAGATTTCTAACATTTGGTAGAGCGAACTTTACACATTTCGTTTTCTTGGCATTGAGAACTAGGTTATTTGTCGTAAACCAATCCGTAACCATTGAGAGTGCACTGTTTACGTCGTCAAAATCTTGTCTATTCCTGTCTACTTTAAAAATAAGAGAGGTATCATCTGCAAACAGTACAACGTTACAGATATCCTTTAAATAAAAAGGTAAGTCATTTATATACACTAAGAATAAGAATGGACCCAGTATTGAGCCTTGAGGTACACCTAACTGAACTGGTAGCCCGGAAGATTTCACACCATTAACATCTACACATTGGACCCTATTATGCAAATAAGAATTTATTACTTTAAGAGCTTCGTTTTGGACACCGTAATGACGTAGTTTACGCAAAAGTGTGTCATGGTGCACGCAATCAAAGGCTTTGGAGAGATCACAGAAAACTCCAATAGCATTTTGCGAGTTCTCCCATGCGTTAAATATGTGTTTCATCAGAGCAACACCTGCATCTGTAGTCGAACGACCTTTTGTGAAACCATATTGTTCATCATGAAGAAGTCTGTTTAAATTAAAATGTCTTAGCAACTGCTTGAGTATTAACTTTTCAAATATTTTACTGAATGCAGGTAAGATAGAAATAGGCCTGAAATTGCCAACGTCATTTTTGTTACCCGATTTAAATAATGGTATGACTTTACTACTCTTCATGAGGTCAGGAAAAGTTCCTAAATCAACACATTTATTAAAAGTTACAGCTAAATATGGAGCTACTATGTCTATTATATTACTTAATAGTTTAATGGAGATACCCCAGTAATCACCAGTGTTTTTAGACTTAAGTGTGTTAAAAACATTAACTACATCACGAGGTGTTACATGCTCGAAGCTAAATAAGCTATTACATTTAGGCACACTGCTATGCAAAAGGTTTTCAGCTTTAGACGGGGACGAATTTAAGGAGCGAGTCGTAGTTATAGGTATGTTGGCAAAAAATTCATTAAATGCCTCAGCTACGTCGGCTGCTATATTAACTAATTTATTGTCGACCATAATCTCGAGTTGTTTTTCTTGTTTAACCGACTTACCCGTTTCATTGTTAATAATTTTCCAAGTGGTTTTTACTTTATTATTTGAATTAGATCGCAGCAGGTCGCGTTCTGTAACCTGCATGGGAAGAAGACGTGAAGAAGACTATGTATTAAATGGAAACTTAGACGAAACCCAAGTGAGAGTTCTTGTTCTAAAAACACCAATTGTAGTTGCCATACACTAGTTTAGTCAATTGGCATATTATTAGAGCAGTAGTGGTCCAGTGGTGACGGCCGCGATTCATTTGTCCCGCGACCTTGCGGGAAACATCGCCCGACATCGCAGGCGACATCTACGTGTCGCGGGACATGTCGCATGTCGACGCTCGGAAAGCGTCGACCTTGCGCGACTTCGTGTCCCTCGATAGTCGCTCGACGGCATTCGAGTAATGAGGACGCATGTCGCTCTGTGTTCCTCGACATCCATGGCCATGGCAGTAGTGTGGACCAACGAAACTATATTAACGGTATGTGGACGAGCAAAATTTCGACCGACATTGTCGTCGGACAGTCGCACGTAAATGTCCCGCGACTGCTCGCGACATGTCGAGCGACTTTGTCCCCTAGTGCATACGTGGCTTTAGATCGTAGGTTCGAACCCAGGCAGGCACTTTGTGTGAATTTCTTCATCACCACTGCTCTCTAAACATCGTGAGTAAAACCAAAAACCCGCCAACCCGCACTAGGCCCGCGTGGTGGATGACCCGCTCCATCTCACAAAGAGGAGGCCTGTGTCCCAGCAGTGGGAACATTATAAACTGATTATGCATGAAAGAAAGGCGTTTAACAATAGGTATTTACAAGATAAATGTGAGTGGAAATGATGGGAGGGGACGTCCTAGGAGGACATATAGTGTACCTTACCAAGTACCTTATTGGTGATGTGCTTCAGAAAGGCCAGGTGTGAAGTACTCGCAACCGGCGTGCGTGTATGACCAGATGTATTTAATTGTGAGTGGGTTACGAAATTGTAGAATGAGAATTAGAATTTCTTTATTTTTGCATAAAATATGCTACATAAAAGGTCTAAATTATAAGAAGTTCCACATATTTTACTTACATTAAAAAAAAAACTTATAATAAAATAGGCTAAAATAATAAAACAAATACCTTATAATAAAATTATATACGAAAACATTTCAATTGTTAGTATTGAGATCATGAGGTAAAAAATAAAAATCCTTAAAATTACGTTATTTAATTATATTACTAGTGAGATCATATTTCGAACTTTGCTTATAATTTAAGAGGCTCACAACTACAAATCGAGATGTTTACAAAATTCAATTCCAAGCACGTTCCGCTAGTGTGAGTGCCTGTCGGAGCGATATACACCTACAGTGAGCAATACTACCACGCACACATTGACAATTATTGCTTGACACGATAGTACTACTAGCTTTCGAAAATTTATGATAAATTTGGATGTGTTCCGTAATACAAAAAATTATGAATGAAAACTTAATGTATTTCCATTTTTTTTTTTTCGATAATTTGTAACTTGATAACATAAACTATGCTTCTGCGGAAACAATATCACATATATTGTTGTTTATAATACAGAAAAAACAATATGAAAACATGTCATTTACGCTGTAAAAATGTACGAAATGCAATTCGCTTACACTTCATTTAAAGGTAAGTTTTTGGAAATAAAAAGACGTAGGAACCTAGATAAATACTGTCTCAATCCGAATATCAACATAATATGGTGGAAATATGCTCAAATTGCAAATGATTTATGTACTACGTTTGTATGGACAATTCATGCGTCGCCGCATTCTTAAGAACTCACTTATAAAGTAGTTTAGTAGTAGCTCCTTTGTGTAATTGGATTTATAGATTTTGACAGACATATTGTAACAATTGTTCTGAAATAGTGTGCTTCTACATCTTGTGATAGCCAGTCGGGTTGGATCTCTTGAAAGGATTTTTTTATTTTCTATGGCTTTAGTAAATCGCTCAGAGTGCTTTTTGTAGTGCTGTCTGTGTGCGATCAATAAATAAATTATCTTAAAAACCGGCCAAGTGCGTGTCAGACCACGCACAATGAAGGGTTCCGTAGTTGGGATGAATTAATCCCAAAAACAAACTTAACTTTGTAGTTGAAAAATATGTTCTCCCATACGGAATGCATGGGAAAACATGTTTTTGCAACTGCAAAATTAAGTTGGTCGATTATTACTCGTTAACTTGTAGAGACTACTTAGCTGTGATAGTTTTCCTTTTAATTTCGTTATATATACTACTTTTGTGATTTTTTTCACACACCCAAAACCAACCATTTAGCCGGCAGGGGGGGGGGGACACTTGACTCTAACAAAAATTAGCATTTTAAAGCTTAATATTTCGCAAACGGATCCCTGAATCCAAAAATGGTTTTACAAACTCACAATGTTTTTAAAGGACCTTTCCAATGATACCCCTCACTATGGGTTAAAAAAAGAAAAAAAATAACATCACCACTTTACGTGTATGAGAGGTACCCTAAAAAAAATTTTTTCATAATTTTATTTTACCACTTTGTCGGCGTAATTAAAATATATATCTATGCCAAGTTACAGTTTTCTAGTGCTAAGGGTCTCGGAGCTAGACCGCGGACAGACAGACAGACAGACAGACGGACATGACAAAACTATAAGGGTTCCTTGTTTACTACGGAACTCTAAAAATCACCACCAAACAGCTCTAAATAATAGCCATTTAAAAATAAAGCCGTCTCCGTAAGTGAAGCGGTACTGACATCTCAATGTGGCTGTGCTGACGGCTGATATATCAACGTGGCTGAATTTTGATGGCGCTCCCAGCTGTGGGAACGTTAGGCTAGGATTGATTCCTCACGATGTTGGGTCGGGATGGATGAGAAAGGAAAATACAATTGAGAATGGATATGTCGCAGAGATATTGTAAAATCAGTGAAAACTTTGTTAACCGCCTCCATTTTTCACAATTTAACGGGCTCCTTCAGTGACATTATAATTCCACCGGGCCCACGCAGTGATATTGCAACGCAATAATATTTTGACAATTTCACTGTTTATGTAAGCCCGTTAAATTGTGAGACGGTCAATGATTGGTCCGTTTCCAATGTCATGCCTTACTTATATCATTAAGTAAGTTAAACTTCTACACATTATTATGCAGATCTTAAAGAAGAGTTGACCAATCAAAACGCATGAAGACCTCACTATAAACTTGACTCATAAACTACCTAGGGTTTTCATAAAATCACTACAGCGTTCCCGTGAAATTACAATAACACAAAAAAGTCTGTTAAATTGTGAGAAATGGAGGCGGTTAGGGTAGTTTCCTAGGTAAAAAAAAGAAATTCTATTTAGTCCGTCTTTCGTTAGACACGTATTTTTTGTTTTATCATATTTATCAAAAATAACTTAGAACACACGCATTAAAGTTGGGAAGTGGGGGCTCGCTACGTCACAACGTCGTATAAAATCTAGCAAGGCGTGACGTCATGCCACATTTTAACTCAATGTATCGCCGTAATGTTTTGATAACGTCAAAAAAGAAAAAATACGTGTCCAATATTTTTTTATTATCTGACAGACGGACTAAAAAAAAAATTTGGACACAGGCCTATTTCACTAGTGAAATTATAATATCACTGGTTTGACAATATCCCTGCGACATAGATAATGACAGACGAGAGACGATGAGATGAATGGATGTGATGATGACTCTTTTGTGGCAGCCAATAAAAACGTAAACATTTATTAGTAATCTCTGAAGGACTTTAGTAAATATGTCATCGTATTTGGAGAAACAATTTGTTCACGTAAAGGTGTATCCAATCCAAACAATAATCGAATCGTGCGCAGCTGCCGCGCGCGGCCGGCCGCGCTTTGTTTGGATGACTGCCGCGCGCGAACGCTTCTGTCTACTTGCTCACAAACATTTTTAGGATACATTCGTCACTAATTGTGTCTGGACGTATTAAAGGCTAGGCAGATTGATATTTGCCGCGTGTCTCGGATGTGCCGCGCAGTACTACCGCGCAATCATTCGTCGGTTTAGTCTTAACCCTAACTAGAACGCGGCAAAAATGTGTCCTTCAAACGCCGCGCTCTTGCCGCTCAATGTTTGGACACACCTTAAAAAATACTCCCATATATGTAGTTTCTGACTATTACTTATTAGATGTGGAGTAAATCTCTTTTATACCAGGAAAGTAGCTACAAATTATAGGTACAATCACCGATTTGTGCCCGGTAGATGGCAATAGGCTCGCCCCCTATTACATGTGATTTAAACATTACTGGCGAAATGTGGGTGTACCTACTATGGGTCCGCTTAGACTCGACCCGCTTAGACTCGACCCGCTTAGACTCGACCCGCTTAGACTCGACCCTCTCAGATTCGACCCGCTTAGACTCGACCCAAAGAATAATACCTGGATATTTCTGTTTTGATAGGCTTAAAAACGTCGAAATATAGTCAGACAGAAAAGTGTCGATTTAACGGATTACACGCTCCAGTAGTGCTATTCTGTAACCATCTCACCGTGTTATCTTATGTGAAGTGAATGTAGAGTGAGCTGTTAGTTGCTAAGAATTGACACTATTGGCAGCTCACTTCACCTAAGATTATCACGGTGAGATTTTTTCAGAATAGCACTACTTGTCAAACGCTATTCGTCACACACGTAGTTGTCTGTTTGTGACAGTTTGTGATTATCATATTAAGATTCTGCCAAAGCGGCCATTTTTAACCGACTTCAAAAAAAGGAGGAAGTTCTCAATTCGTCGGGATATTTTTTTTTAATGTATGTATGTTCCCCGATTACTCGAAGACGGCTGGACCGATTTGAAAAATTCTTTTTTTGTTTGAAAGGGTATACTTTCAAGTTGGTCCCATTGTCATTTGGTCACGATCTGATTATGGAATTTTGGAGAAATCGAGGGAAGTCTGCAAATATTAAAGGCACATCTATAGCGATTTGGGTATTTTTGATGAGCAGTTGGGATAAGGCTATTGTAACTTAGATAAATTACAAATCAACCCACTGTAAAGTGAAAAAACAAAACTTTTTTACAAAATATACAACCGACTTCCATACTACAAAGCGAAAAGTAACTTTAATTTCGGAAGTCGGTGTCTTTGTATCAGTATTTTAGTTTTTTGACACCGACTTCCGAAATTAAAGTTATTTTTCGCTTTGTAGTTTGGAAGTCGGTTGTATTTTTTGTAAAAAAGTTTTTTTTAAGCCCCATGGTTCTAGTAAATATGAGTACAGAAGACATAGTATATAAACTTTTGTATCGTTCGGCAATCCCCTTTGTGTGGCAGGTGACCCATTAATGCCTTGTCTTGCAACAAAAAATTAAACAAAGATCTACTCTCTTTATCAAGACTTTCTTCTAAATAAACTTCTTATTATCAAGTATTTCCAACTCAACTATACTCCGTTTGAAATAAGATTAGACATTTAAACAAACCTTTGTTACAGTCCGTTCAACCGATTTTGACTTCTATACCGTAGGCATAAGGATGGCATTAAAAGCAAAAAAAGTGCTTACAAACCAACTGTTTACTGCAGCTGTCATTTGTCATGCTGCCATCGCAATAGAAGTCAAAATCGGTTGAACGGACTGTAAAAAAGGTTTAGTTAAATGTCTAATCTTATTTCAAACGGAGTATAGCAATGTTCCTATTCCACGATACTATTTCATATTCTGCACTCGTCCTGTTATAATTAAATACAGTCCCGAGACGCACTCACGACTTTTACCATCGTTTATTGTTAATATTAATAATTAATCGTAAGACAATTTAAGGAAGGAAAAGCGAAGTGATAAATGCTCGTTTCTTGTTTGTTTGATAATAGGTCTGTAGAGGTAAGAGGAACAGGGTGTAAAGTTCACTCATCCTCTATATAACATTCGAAACTTACCCATTAAAGGATTTAAAATCTGTACTAAAACCAAACTTTGTAAAAAAGGGTACTATACAATTTCAGATTATTTAGAAGATAAAAAAGCTTGGGATTGAACTGCTCGCTCTGCTAAGCCTTGTGATAAAACCATAAAACTAGACATTTTAATTATTATGTAAAATCAACATATACCAGTTTTATAAACACATTGACATTGTTGAAAATTATATTCAAAATGACATGATACTTTGTAAAGTATTATATTATTTTAACTATTGTGAATGTGAGGACTATTTGGATATTATTTTTATTTCTCTTCTAGTTTTAGTGATGGTCTGGCAGTTTGAGTAGTTTTTGCGGCCTACCCAAATGTCCTTTCTTTGGTATTGCTCGTCGAGTTGAGCTCCTTAAGTTCTGAGTTGAGCTCCACGATTACTGACAAATGCTTGCACTGACTGGATAGGTCCACTCAAATCTGTGTGGTTCTTTTCTCAAAAGACCTTTTCAGATACTAATCTACATGGTCCTCATATGGCCTGACCAAGACTATGTCTGGACTTTAAAAGAGACTCCGACCTCTGAGTTTGTTTCGGCCTTTCTTCTCAGAGTAGTCAGATAGGTAACGCCGAACTCATCTAGCTTATTTTTAATATTTTTTATATGACGTGTAAAAGTGATTCCGATATCCTATTTACAGAATAAACAATTTCATTTCATTTCATATAGGAAAGGGAGGATCCTCCGACCAGACGGGTGTTGAACCCAACGATTGATGTCGGGACGTTGTATACAATGCTGCCCATGGACATGTGACCGCCCGTATTTTTCCAATAACGCATTCAGGGTGCTGATGGAGTTGCCTCGATACTGCAGCGCATCAGTGATGTTTGCTGAAGCACGCGTTGACTGCTTCTACACTGTGATGCGAAATCGGTGCGCATCCCTGGTTAGTAGGGTGCGGGGCAGCACCAACAGCATCCTGTCTATGATAACAAGCAGGCTAGAGTGTGCGTTTGTGAACCACTGCTGCAAGGTATCGACTGGGCCTGTCACCTTGCAGCAGTGATGTCACAAATTATTCTCACGGGATCGAGACTTATGCGGGTGAAACATTGGGGCGCAGCTAGTATTTAAATAGAATCGTGATACTTACTTCCGCAGAAAATGTCTTATAACATCTAGATATATAATTATGACCTTATGCGGTTCCAATGAAAATTTTTCATGAAATCTTTTACTAATATATAATCTTAAATATCTTAAATATATAATCTTTTACTATTTTAAAATAATTCTTGTCATTATTTCCAGAGTACAAGCCGTGTCAGCCCGAGATCATCGGCAACGTCGCGATGTTCGTGCTGGATCTACAAGATCATCACAGGTGTGCCGTCGTCAGAGTGCTGGAAACTGGGACAGTGAGTACCACCTTCCCCACCTTGAAGAATCTTTATCTACAGTAAAACACAGGGGCCCTGTAGATGATTATATTATCAAGAATCATTCAAGCATCCTGTGATGACGAAATCAGCCAGTAGCATACATTGCCGCGCTTGCGATAACTGCAGTAAGTATTATTTTTGTCCAAATCGAGTTAAACATAGATTCGGAATCAGCGCAATGAGCTGTACAATTTGATCTGACTGCCATTTTAATATCTGAACCTTTAATTTTAAATAAGGAAAATGGCAGTAAGTCGTTTTTATGATAAGTTTTCCTTAGGCCTGAAACTGCGTTAAGCGGGCGCCCGCGACGGTCACCCGTCGCGTGTCCACGCGCGTGGACACGCAGGTGGGCTCCGTGGGAACGCGACGGCCCCCGTCGCGGGTATCCGTCGCGGAGACCGGATTATTTTATTTACGCAGTGTTGCTAGTTCAATTTTAACGGTGTGCATGCACAGTCGTGTCGATGGTGAACTTAATAATATATTAGTACCTAGGCGACCGAGCTCTGCTCTGGTGAAAATTGAGAAAGATCATTTAATAGTATAGGAAAAACTCGGGTGAAAATACGGAGAAAACGAATTTTCCCAGTTAAGAGACATTGAGACCTAGCTAGATCGATTCTTCGCTCCCGTAAACCCCTTTTCGAGAACGTGATTACAAATATATATAGATATACAAATATTGCTCGTTTAAAAGTATAGGATTATTTTCAAAACCGCTGGTCACACCGCTGGCGGAAAACGCGCGTGCCTCCGCGCGGGCATCCGTCGCACGGAGGCGAGGCACGTGGCGCGAGCGCGGGGCCCGCTTCCCCGCGACGGACGCCCGCGCTTGTTTCCGCAACGGAGCACTTTTGTATGGAACCGCGCGGACGTCCGCTTAACACAGTTTCAGGCCTTAGCATAACAGCAGTAAGTAACGGCGAGTTTCTAAGTGCGGTATCATCATTCATGGTTAACTTCTGCTAATGATATGATCAATAACTACACATTGCGGTTAAAATAAGCAATTGATACTAAAGTTATTAAACTCATACTAGATTTAAAATAGTTTTTGTCCTTTAATTGTCAATAAGGATAACGGCAGTAAGTTGATTTTATGATAAGTTTTCCTTAGCATAACAGCAGTAACCATACTTACGGCGAGTTTCTAAGTGCAGTATCATCATTCATGTTTTACTTCTGCTAATGATATTAGCAGTAACTACACATTGCGGTTATAATAAGTAATTGATACTAAAGTTATTAAACTCATACTAGATATAAAAAACTTTTTATAAAAAAAACAACCGACTTCCAAAAAACACTACAAAATGAAAAATAACTTTAATTTCGGAAGTCGGTGTCTTTGGTTTTGAATTTTCATTTTTTATCACAAAGAATTTTCAAACTCGGTCCACAATTGACGGAAAAATCGGTGGACATACATAAATAAGAAAGAAAAAAAAACAAACATACGCGACGAACATATTATAACCTCATCCTTTTTGGAAGTCGGTTAAATAGTTTTTGTCCTTTAATTGTCAATAAGGATAACGGCAGTAAGTTGATTTTATGATGAGTTTTCCTTAGCATAACAGCAGTAACCATACTTACGGCGAGTTTCTAAGTGCAGTATCATCATTCATGTTTTACTTCTGCTAATGATATGAGCAGTAACTTCATACTTACTGCGGTTATATTAAGCAATTGATGCTAAAGTTATTAAACTCATACTAGATATAAAATAGTTTTTGTCATTTAAAAGTATTCTAATAGAAATACATATTTAATGATTACACATTGAAGTAATACTCAGTCTAGTAGTAGTGGGAGCTCGTGGCTAAGTACTAACAGCCGCACGGCTCGATCCATCAGGTTAAGCTACGCTTGCCGGGGTTGGTCCGTGGATGGGTGACCATTTCTACATACCAAGACTCCTCCGTGCCTCGGAAAGCACGTTAAGCCGTTGGTCCCGGCTGTCATTCGTGGATCTTTGACAGTCGTTACGAGTCGTCAGAAGCCCGAAAGTCTGACAACCAGTCTTACAAAGGGGTATCGTATTACCTAGTTACTGGGTTGTGGAGGTCAAATAGGCAGTCGCTCCATGTAAAATACTGGTATTTAGCTGCATCCGGTTAGACTGGAAGCCGACCCTAACATAGTTGGGAAAAGGCTAGGTAGATTGATTTTGACGTTGAAGTAATACTTAAGCTACACAATTCAAAAATCTGAATTTAAATAATTTAATAAAATAAATCAGAAAAGGTAAAAATGTGACGAAAAACTTTGAGCGCCAATTACTCGAAACAATGCAAAACGTACTTACTGCTATTATCGCTAGCGCGGCAGTACAGCTAGTTCTCTCTTTCACACATTTAATACTCTGCCAACCTGCCAACTTGTCCAAACAAAACGACTTATTTGTTATTATTATTATTATCTTACACTAATTTATTTTATTTAAGTATACACACACATTGCAGTATAAAACTGATTTACATCCGTCACCTCACACTTCAGGTCCAGTTGAAAACCAGCGTCAGGCACTAGTTGTCTGGCATTTTTGCTGAACTGGGTCTATTTGGCGCAGCCGCGAGGCACACTTTCCTGTTAAATTATTATTATTTTACATTTTGTTTTTTGTTTCCTTTTTTTTTGCTTTTGTTAAAATTATGTTGTGTTGTGTTGTGTGCCTTTTTGTCTAAACTTACTTAAACTTACTTTTTTGGTTATTTAAATATATTTTCTTTCTTCTTTCTTCTTTCTTCTTTCTTCTTTCTTCTTTCTTCTTTCTTCTTTCTTCTTCCTTTCTCCTTACTTTCTCCTTTCTTTCTTTCTTCCTTCTTTCTTTCTTCTTTCTTTCTGTCTAACTTTGCTGACTTGCTTTTTCACTCCAAAATTAGCATTAGGTCTTGCTGACACAGATGAAGAAGAATGTAACCAACATTTCCATTATCAAGGATTTTATGTTTAGATGAAGCCGATATTAAGACTTCTTTCTTTTGCCCGTGATTGACATTCCAATTTCATCATGGTCTTGTGGTCATCCTTTAATGCGAGGATAACCGACTTTTAATGATTTTATACTGAAAATCACGTCCAAACGAGTAGTGTTAATGTTTTGGAAAAAATATATGTTTAATTAGAGCATTCTTATAATAATTTAATATACGAATATTTTAGATTATGTTTATATTACATAGTGAAATTAATTTGTAAATTCATGTCTAACACGGATAAAAAACTAAGAATCACGCAAAATCCATCAAGCATATTTTTCTGAAACCTTCACCATTTTAAAGATAATTTAATTAGTGATCTTTTAGTATACGTGTTCTATTTAAATACCTTTTGTTTTATGTATAATAAATTAATAATGCGTCTAATTTGAGACAGCGCTCCTTGACGGGCGAGTCCTATTACTGGCTGGACGTACGACGCGTTGTGTGAGCTCAGTACAGAACATGCAAGCTAACCAATCAAGCTCACTGGCATATATCTGCGTCTTAAGGCCTTAATGTAGGAGGTTTCAGTAGTTTATCCATATTTACTTAACAAGTTTAACTAATATTATCGTTTTTCTCCGTTCCAGGGCAAGCGCTCATTCTACCGCACGATTGTGATAGAGAACTCTTCAGGTGGCGTGGAGACACTGACAGCGCGGTGTGAGGTGGCGGGCAAACTGCGAGGACTCACCAAGAGAGACGTGCATCCCTTCCCACTGGACTTCAATGAACCTGAGTGAGTACAGCATAAGGTTTATTTGACTGGGTTATGGGAGAGGTTCATCAATGATGAGTAGCATAGAGAGTCGCTTTTGAAGCCTACAGTTCTCGGGTTTTCGGTAATGTTTTTACTAAAGTTAAACTAAAGTTCTGGTTTTGTCTGCTAGCTGGATTCTTAAAAATATTTCTTGCCGAAATCCTCCGAGAAATGTTTTTTGTTCAAGAATATTAGAAGAAGTTTTTAACCAAATCTCAAGGCTTTGAAAAGTTCCTCAATAATTTGTTGTGCTTAATTCTTTTAGCCACGATTCTTACCGTATGCAATTTACAGGCTTCGTAACCACATCAACTTCATCCATCCTAAAGTTCAAGGCCTGCTGGACCGTGCCACTTTTATTGGCATGTTTCCAGATATAATATGTAGGAGCATGCACTTTGAATTTTAAGTGCCTTTTGTTCTATCTACGTATTCAAAGATATTTTAATGAAACTTAATGTATTTTATGTTCCAGTGTGCTCAACATTACACGTTATGAAGAAGGCAAGGCTCCTGAACCAGTTCTTGGAGCTATCGTCAAGCAGAATGGAAAACAGTAAGTGGATGAATGCCAATTTGAACATCCATTTTAACTCTCCATTTTTCTTCGGTCAATCAACTATGTAACGGAGTTTTTACACTCAATTCCACTATACACATAAATCTTTTATATTATGAGAGTTTGTGCTGTTCGAACTCCGTCTGATACAGGGATGTAACGAATTTCGTATCCGCATCCGTAACTGCGGAGCATCCGCATAAATTTTGATATTCGCAATACATCTGCTTCCTCAAGTTTTGATTTTAGAAGCTCCGCATCCTCATCCGCATCCTAATAATTTCCATGGGGATGTGACCCTACCTACGTTGTTTGCTCAAATAGTGTTTTTTTTTTAAACTCGCTCCGAGCTAAATGTGCGGGCTAGAGTGTGAGTGACGCGTTCCTATTGCCTGAATTCGCAGTGTCCCTGTCCTATGACAGACGATCGGCCGTACGTGACAATGGTGGCATGATTGTGGTGTCAAGTGTCAAAACAAGGGCTATTTTTCATACGACATATGCATCCGCATTTTCATGAATTTTCAGGAATTTTCCATTATCCGTATCCTCATCCGCATCCTTAAACCCAATTATCTCGATATCCTCATCCGCATCCTTATCCGTTATACGACATCCATTACAACCCTGATCTGATATATGAAATTCATACATCAGACAGAGTACGAACAGCGAACCTACCGAAAAGAAAAATATTATTATTATATTTACCAAATATATTTATTTATTTATTGCATAATCTCCACACAGTTACGAGGCTGTGACTAGGCTAAACGTATGAGTACCTGACCCTGTTAAAGCGCAGCAAAAAGTTACATTTAATTTATAGCTGGGTTATACTTAACATATTTAAATCTAATATTATAACATTTTATCTTAATTGAATCTTGTTTTATTTATTTATTGCATAATTTAAGTAAATGAAATTGTTTCTTATCTGATTTGGTTTTGTAGCTATAGCTAGCTTTATGTAACTTGTTTATTTATTTCAAAACATTATATTTGTTGATTCTGGTAATGCTCGTCTAGTAGCAACCACTGATCTTTAAATATGTTTTACTTGCGGATAATGCAGTGGACTGCAACATTGTTACTAAAACTTATGTTAACACTAAATGATATATATGTATGTTGTAGTCATTTATTATCCCTTAATAAATAAAATAAAATAAAACATTGAATCTTACTCATACTTAAAACCGGTCCAGTTATGCTACAATAACGTCCTACTTTAGAAACCACTACAATACAACTATTATACAAATGTTTATTTATATTGAAACTAAACTAAGCAATTACTTATAATTTTCCAGGGTATCCGGCGAGATCTCAGTAACCCCCGGCACTCCTCTGACGATGGAGATCTTCTTGAACGAGAAGTCGGCGCCAATCTACGGACTGCTGGTCAATTATATGCATGTCACTGATACTGGCAAGCAGCAGGAGACTATTATCTTGAACGGGTAAGTGGATCTTTGGCAGTCGTTACGGGTCGTCAAAAGCCCGAAAGTTTGACAACCAGTCTTACCAAGGGGTATCGTATTACCCAGTTACTGGGTTGTGGTGGTCAGATAGGAAGTCGCTACATGTAAAATACTGGCATTCAGCTGCATCTGGTCAGACTGGAAGTCGACTCCAACATAGTTGGGAAAAGGCTAGGTAGATTGATTGGGTACGTAGAAATTAAGTAATTTTAAGTAACAAATTCTTAAAGATATAAAGGGTTAAAATATTTTTGTTATACAAACTTTCCAACGAGGTGATTCTTCAGACTGTAGTGATCCTTCTAATGATTAGTGTACACAAAAGGTTTGAAGCATTGCAAAAGAAACTAAAGTACAGAACGAATTTATTTTTTGTATAGATTCTTTTCTACATATTTTGTGAATGTGGGAACGCTGTAGGCTTAGTGGATTGTAGACCTGTAGACCATTTTCTATTTTGTTAAGTAACTGGTACTTATTGAAAGACCTACACTGTCCTCCCATACCTAGTGTAACACTGTTATTTGAAAGTATTGTAAAAGCCAATTATTTAAAGAATTTCTTGCCGGCTCTTCTCCATAGGAAACGACCTATTGGAACCGTGCACCTAGCTTTTGCTTAAGCTAGATTTATGTGAAATAAAATATTTTTAATTTTGAGTACTTCATATACTTTTGTAACAAATTCTACTTTTTCTACTCCCGCAGTTGCTCAGTCGACACGTACCTATTCGATAACTTCGTGACAGCTGACGGCGACACGCTCACTGCCAAGTTTAAGGCCTTCAAGTTCCCCGACACCTCCTACGTGCAGTTCAAGGGAACCGTCACCGTGTGCCTCGACAAGTGCCAGGGGGTGAGTAGTGATGAGAATATGATGTAACTTTTTCGATTTAGGCAACGCACGCCAGTAAAGTTCCCAGTCGGCATGATTTTTTCCGACTTCTTCAACAATAATCGTCAAATTTCAGCCAATTTACACAAAACTTTAATGAATTATACACTAAAACCTTCCGCATGAATCACTACCGGTTACGTAGTACCGTCTATTGGTGAAAACCGTTTGAAAATTTGTTCGGTAGTTTTTGAGTTTATCGCGTTCAGACAGACAGACAGACACGGCGCGGGACTTTGTTGAAATGAAATGAAATGAAATTTTATTTGCAAGAATTGTAGTACATTACAGTTGGTCGGGTTTTTTAACAAGTTCTAAAACAATTCGCTAAAACTAGCATGCAAAATTACATAAATAAAATAAGAAGCTAATAAAATTGGAACGTACATCATAGTTATTAAATTAAGAATAAAAATGTCAATCATTTGTTAGGGATGATGACTTTTTTTTTGTCATTCATGTATATTATTAATAAATATTGGACAAGTATTTTTTCTTTTTTTACGTTATCAAAACATTACGGCGACACATTGGGTTTAAATATGCCAAGACTGAAATGAACCTTTTTGGCGCAGCCGTGAGACACACACTATTGTTTTAAAAACATTATTTTTTATTTTCACTGTGCTATTTGTGTTTTGTGTTTCACGAACTGTGTCCAAATAAATGTTTTTGTTTCTTTCTATAAAATGCGAGATCAGCAATAGACTAGAAATGCTAGCTATGTGTACCGAATAGGCTCCGAAACCACTGGACCGATTTTAACCATTTTTTCACCAATAGAAAGCTAAATTATCAGGAAGTAACATAGGCTAGTTTTTAATCACGTCTAAACTTGTATGGAGACTGACAGGCGCTGATTAATTTGACAGGACTAAACTAAAATTCATCTTCTGTCCTTTTCTTGATGAAAAAGAAAGAAAAAGATGCACTGAACTTAAATTTAGTTTAGTTTGTGAACAAGGGAATCGGCACCACTTTGCTCGAAATGCATCTCGTTTAGATGAGTTGTTATTTTATCCCCATTCTGGAGAAAAAAAATTAATCCATGGAATATATTTTCAGGTACAATGCAGCAATGGTCAGACAGCGTATGGCAGGAAGCGTCGCTCGATCAGCTCGGGCGCTGACTCCAACAAGGTGTACGAGGTATCACTAACCACCTTCATCAAGGTGGACTATGAGGAGGGGCAGAAAGAGGCAGGTTTGTGAACCTTATACTCTTCTTTCTATACCTATTATTTAGAACCAAACGGTAGTAAACGGCTCCTTATACAAATGTGTAAAAAAAATCTTCATTTATTACAATATGGGTACCCAATTGAAGGCATTGATGAGCACATTCCAAAACTATACAATATTTCCGGTTTCGGACTGTACAAACTTCAAGGGTAGTTTGCTCTATTCTATCAATAAAATTATTCTGCTTGTAGGGTCGGAACCCAACCCCCCCTGAATGGCAGCCATTTTTGTGTTTTGATCGCCTTTTATGGAGCGTGCATACTAAAAGTACAGTAACTTTAAAATTTAAAGCCCAATGGTCATAAAAAAAATACTTTTAGCAACGGAAAAGTATTAACAATGGGTTAAATAACTCAAATAATAACATTGAATGCTGCATCATATTGAAATAAATGCTAAAAGATCAATTTTACGTTAAAAATAACATCGTTTTTTTGTTTATCAAGGTTATTACAAAATTGACCCCGGGAAACTACCTTTTTTTTCTACTCGTCTAATAGATGTTTAGTTTACCTAAATAATGATACCAAAAAATCGATTCTATGACAATTAGTTTAAGAGATATTGTTGCTTGAACGCAGCCCTTCCGTACGTGCGATATGAATGAGCGCCGCATTCCATGGGGTAGCAGGTACAAAAAAGGTTTTCTGCGTATTCCACACAATGACACAACGGTCCCCGAAAGAAAATATAAACCCAATTTGACTTTTTAACCAACTTCAAAAAAGGAGGAGGTTCTCAGTTCATCAGTTTTTTTTAAAATGTATTTTCCCCGATTACTCGAAGACGGCTGAACCGATTTGAAAAATTCTTTTTTTTTGTTTGAAAGGGTGTACTTTCAAGTTGGTCCTATTGTCATTTGGTCACGATCTGTTTATGGGATCTTGGAGAAATCGAGGGAACTCTTCAAATATTATCGGCACATCTATAGTGATTTGGGTATTTTTGATGAGCAGTTGACATAAGGCTATTGTAACTTAGATAAATTACAAACCATCCCATTAAAAAGTGAAAAAAAAAAACATTTTTACAAAAAATACAACCGACTTCCAAACTACAAAGTGAAAAATAACTTTAATTTCGGAAGTCGGTCTTTGGATCAGTATTTTAGTTTTTTGACACCGACTTCCGAAATTAAAGTTATTTTTCACTCAAAAAAGTTTTTTTAATTAGTTATTTAGTTAAATCGCGCGTTTATGTCTTTTTCTAACGCCGATGCAAACTATGTCATACCTACTTAACTATATTTTAAGTTGGTAATATTTCACTGCCTCGTTGATCTAGTGGTTGTAAAGCTACTGCTGAGCATGAGGTCCTGAGTACGATTCCCAGGTCGGGCAAAGTGTTATTGGGTTTTTTCCATCTGGAATTTTTCAGTAGGAGCCCGGAGTCTGGATTTGTACCCGGTTGATGGTAATTGGGTTGGGTTGATAACATGGGACTTAAACATAACTGCCGAAATGTGGCTGTACTAATAGGTGTACCTCTATTATTTTTGTAATTATTTTATTATTATTTGAAAATGTTATACAGGGTGTTTGGCAGAACGTTGAACATACGAAAATGGTGGATAGGTGGGGTCATCTGCTACTTGCTCAGCCCTAATTTATTTGGCCCTGGGCCCCTGGATATTTTTTTTTAATGCAGGTTGAAATTAGGATTTAAGTATTTTTTACATCTTTCTGTTATAAGAATCTGCCAATATTAAAGATTTAAAAAAAAATGCCTGTTTTACGAATTTTTTTAATAAAAATTACACTTTAAAGTTAAGAAAGTTGTGAAACTAGAAGAAAGCAAAAAAAAAAATTTTAATATCCAGGGCGCCAGGGCCAAATAAATTAGAGCTGAGTAAGTAGCAGATGACCCCACCTATCCACCATTTTCGTATGTTCAACGTTCTGCCAAACAACCTGTATTATTATTTGAAATTGTTTCATTACTATTATATTATTTGATGTTTTTAAATTTATTTAGGCGCGTTGAGCGGTTTGTGTTTTAATGTTCTAGTATGCTAATTGATAGTATCGTGCTGTCCTGTAATTTAGAAACATGCGAGATCTACATTTGACAGAGACTTTGGGTTAATGCTGTGTATGTGTTTAGTTGGTAAGCCTTTAAATAAGTAAATAAATAAACCCTTCGGGTATTACAGGCGTGATGCTATGTAATATTTCACTATTTTTTTTATCTCAAAACCAGGCTTACATTGGTGCCGATTCCCTTATTCACAAACTAAACTAAATTTAAGTTCAGTGCATCTTTTTCTTTCAATTTCAATACCAAAAAGACAGAAGATAAATTTTAGTTTAGTCCTGTCAAATTAATCAGCGCTTGACGTAAATTGACTTAATTTTAGTCGGCAAGTTTTTAATCACGTCTAAACTTGTATAGAGAGTATAGAGTGGATGTATTTAAAAGCATTTCCTCCGTGATGAATGAGCTAAAAGCCGCTATCAGCGTGGTTTAATATTTATTGTGGGTGGTGGAATATTTATTATTGTGAAAGGGATTTGAGTGCGATATAACTCATTTTGAAATTAAAATGGATGGCTTTTGGGATATTTACGGCGTCCATGGTGACCCAGATAGCTTATTAATTACATTATTTATGTGGTACTATCACAATATACAGTGTTGCCCATCGACATGTCGACG
Source organism: Agrochola lychnidis (assembly GCA_963680765.1). Taxonomy (NCBI): domain Eukaryota; kingdom Metazoa; phylum Arthropoda; class Insecta; order Lepidoptera; family Noctuidae; genus Agrochola; species Agrochola lychnidis. The sequence goes on along the minus strand of OY796874.1, from coordinate 4,543,092 downwards.
GCCCCCACGTATACTATCGAAATTACAAAAAAGCCATTTTCGTTTTATTGCACTAATAGCAAGTAGAGATAAAGATGTATGATTTTATATAAAAATTATGTACTAATTTTATACCCTCAATTGTTTTTCAATTGAACAAAACGAAATTGGCATATTCGGTAAAAAAGTAACCAGCAGTAACCAAGTAAACTATCGAATGTGTAATATTAGAAAAAGTATAATAATTATCAAAAACTATAGTAGACAGTATAAAACGATAAAATTTTCCACTTTAGATACATCGGTAATATAAAAATTTCGAATTTCATGTTCGACAAAAATCTAAATCTAAACTTAGAATCGCTCTCCTGTAAAGTAGAGGTTTTGCAGTTTCGATACTTTACGTGGTGGCCGTCGATATGTCCATACGCATTTTTTTTTAAATGTTCATGAAAAATCATCGAAAAATAAATTTAAAAGGGGGTCTATCTTGACTTTTTTTTTTTTTCTTTTTTTTACACGTTTTTTTTTTATTAAAATGTTTACCCCTCCCTTTTTTTGCATAGTTGACAAATTTTAGCAAAAATGTTAGTTAATCCGATAAAATAACTCATAAGCTTTTAGAAATAATAAAAAGAATCCAAATCGAGCCAATAACATCGGAGATATGGAAAAACGCTACTCAAAACATAAAAAATTTAGTAACATGAAAAATATTAAAGATAGATTAGAGCCTGGCAGAGCACATTGCTCCCAGAACAGATGGCTGATGGGGCCGAAAGGTTCTGGAGTGGCGACCGCGTACCGAAAGATGTAACGTTGGAAGGCCTCCCACAAGATGGACCGATGACCTTGTGAAGGCCGCAGGAATCCGCTGGATGCGGAAAGCACAGAACCGGTCGAAGTGGCGGTGCTTGAGGGAGGCCTATCTCCAGTAGTGGACGTCTTTTGACTGAAATGATGATAAATGATCCTTTCATATGATCGTTATATTATATAAAAATCACAGAAAAAGAGGCACCCCACCAATCAATTACTAAGCTACTCTCACTCGCCCAGACAGTCTTGCAATGATGGAAATTCTTTGTTAACATTGGGTAAAGACTCTCAGAAAATATAAAGAGCCCGAAATCCACTCTCAAACTACAAAGTTCAGAACAGGGATTTTTGTTTAGGGTTTAGGGGGCTTAAAACGGCCGCTTTGGTAGTAGAATCATAATATGATAAATCACACAAATTGACAATTCATAATATTTTATCTGCGTTCAATTCATATTACGCAACTAGCTTCTGCCCGCGACTTCGTTCGCAAGTAAATCGTAAGACATCACAATATACTACAATAACAGCCACATTTTTATAAAACTTCCCTGTATACTACGTTTGTAGTTTTATTCTCAGCAGCCAAAATATACAGAGAGTCAGGAATGGTGACTCGGGAGCAAGCGACGTAACAGTTGTCCGTGTGAGAAGCAGCTTATCCTGAGGTCGACACCCGCAGCCTTCAGCCTTTAGTGTCGGCCCCTGTGACTTGTTGATCGCAAAGCATACACTCCCAGAGAACTGCACGCGCTTTAACTGGTAATGGTGGGGAATTTGTACTTTATACGCGCTATAAACACTGTCTCACCATCGCCACAACCTGTTAGAATTTCCACCTCGATGACGTTTCTCTGCAAAGACATGACTTTGAGCTGGTTTCCGTTACACAGATATACAACCGGAAGTCCACTTGCCATTTAATGCTGAAATGAACCTTTTTGGCGCAGCCGTGAGGCACACACTATTGTTTTAAAAACACTATTTTTTATTTCCACTGTAATTTGTGTTTTGTGTTTCGCGAACTGTGTCCAAATAAATGTTTTTTCTATCTTTCTTTCTTTTCTTTCTATTTGTAAATTGAGAAATTCTACGGGGTGATATTTGGCATCATCTTCCTCCACATCACTATTAATGGAGGTGTATATCACTTCACTCCCTTCAATTTGTGAGAGAATACTGTGGTTGATCGCTGTAGCTTGATCATCTTCGGAGTTAAAACGGAAACACACCTAAGAATTCTCTTGGTACGGTATTTGACTGATATCCCCGTATATCAGACGAATAAGATCTTCTAAAGTGGGATCTACTCTACCAAGAGTCTCTGGTAGAGTGCTTTCACCAACTTTTAGAAGAACATCGGAGAATTCTTGAGCATTTGAATTACCGCCAAGCCGAGCTCGTATGATGATGGTCAAGCGCAGTTTATGAACTCTCGACCATAGAGTCGACCTTTTCAACGAAGTTTTCACTTTTTTTGTCAAAACTGTGACACCACCCATCATATCTTGGTTTCTGCGGATGTCCTGCAGGGTTCTGTTTACAGTTTCCATTGCTTTCCTTTTTGCCATAACGCATTCATCCCATACGACGAAGCGCAATCCCCTAAGCACACATCCCTTGTTACTGTTGCGTGACACCCCACAAACAGGTGTTTCGTTGCTCTCTAAATCGATGGGAATCTTAAACATGACGTGCGCTGTTTTGCCACCAGGAAGCAGTGTTGCAGCGATTCCAGAAGATCCACATACATATTATAAAATCGCTAGGACAAATCTGCTGTCAAAATCTGTAAAAAAACATTTTATTCCTACAGTCTTTTGCTCTAAAATGATCAGAATACAACCTTGAATGTTTTGTGACTGTAAAGTACTTGTAACTTAGTAGTTTCCCATAGCTTACGAAGTTTTCCATTTTTTGTGAATTAATACATTCTATGAACTATTACATACACAATCCAAAAAAAAAATCGTATTAAAAAAAGAGTTTAAAAAAAAGCGGCCAAGTGCGAGTCGTACTCGCCCATGAAGGGTTCCGTAGCAGCAAGTAACGATAAGTTTACGATTTATGACGTATTAAAAAAAAACTACTTGCTAGATCTCGTTCAAACCAATTTTCGGTGGAAGTTTACATAGTAATGTACATTATATATTTTTTTTAGTTTTATCATTCTCTTATTTTAGAAGTTACAGGGGGGGGGACACACATTTTACCACTTTGGAAGTGTCTCTCGCACAAACTATTCAGTTTAGAAAAAAATGATATTAGAAACCTCAATATCATTTTTGAAGACCTATCCATAGATACCCCACACGTATGGGATTGATGAAAAAAAAAAATTTGAGTTTCAGTTCTAAGTATGGGGAACTCCAAAATTATTTGTTTTTTTTCTATTTTTGTGTGAAAATCTTAATGCGGTTCACAGAATACATCTACTTACCAAATTTCAACAGCATAGCTCTTATAGTTTCGGAAAAAAGTGGCTGTGACATACGGACGGACAGACAGACAGACAGACAGACAGACATGACGAATCTATAAGGGTTCCGTTTTTTAACGGAACCCTAAAAACAGATGTAAATCGAACTTACTACCCCGGGCGGCCTACCACCAGCTCATAAAGCAGTATTTTTTTAATGTTACTTCAGTGGGAGAAAGAGATGGAGCTATACATCCTGTAGAGCTTCATCTCTTTCCCACACTGAAGTAAACTAAAGTAATATTAAAATAATACTGCTTTTGAGCTGGTGGTAGGCCCTCAGGACTTCAAATCATTCGTCCAATCGCTTACTTATTCGCTTTGTTGAAAGTTAGCTAAAATAGCCGTTCCTATATAAAAGGTAGCGTGATGATAATCATTTAAAAAGTTAAATCGGTAACTACCTATCTACAATATCCCAACCTTTTGGCGCGTCCTTTTACAATTTGCAGAGAAAAATACGAACATGATGTAATATTGCTCATCCCCCATAGCAAATAGCGTGATAGTTTATGCCCTACGGTCGGTACAGACAAACATTCTAAAAACTTTATTTTCCGCATAAGAATCGATCCCAGACCTCTTAGCAATAACTTTCTTTAAAAAAAAAATTAACTTCGTTACGATTTTATTATATCTATAGATTATAGGTAGATTATCAAAAAAAATAATAATCGTATAACAAAATGTGAAAAAATAGAAAAAAAAACCGTAGGTGGGAATCGAACTTACAACCCCACGTTTGCAAAGCAACCGCCCAACCGCTGAGCTAAGTGCTTTGTTGAAACTTGTCTAAAATAGCCGTTCCTATATATTTTTTGATTGACTGCTTAGTTCCATAAAGGTATAGCGTGATGATAATCATTTAAAAAGTTAAATCGATAACCATCTACAATATCCTAAAATTTTGGCGCGTTTTTTCCCAAAAATACGAACATAATATAATATTGCTCGTCCCCCATAGTAAATAGCGTGATAGTTTATACCCTATAGTTTGACCAGACTTATAGGGAACACCTATGCAAAATTTTAACAGAATCTATCCGGTAGAATTTGCGTCATGCTAGAACATAAAAATACAACATAATGTAATATTGCTCGTGCCCCATAGTAAATAGCGTGATAGTTTATACCCTATAGTTTGACCAGACACACAGGGAATATCTATGCAAAATTTTAACAGAATCTGTCCGGTAGAATTTGCGCGATACTGGAACATACATACAGACAAACAGACAAACAGACAAAAATTCTAAAAAAAATATTTTCGGCATTAGAATCGATCCTAGACCTCGTAGCAATTACTTTTTTTCAAAAATATTCAATGTACAGTTTTGACTTCGCTACGATTTTATTATATGTATAGATTCATCTGTTTGACAATTTTGTATTTTAATGAAATACATTTAAACTGTAGAAATAAAAAATAAAAATCTCATTTGACTAATAAAACTGTAAAGAAAAATTATCCAGTAAAATTACGTCTTCATTTTTTTCGTGCTGCAATATTTACACCAAATATGATTCTGAATTGAATTAAATATGGTTCAGCTAAAATATGTGTCACCATAGAGGAATTGCTGGGAATTCAGAACTGATGAAATTTTAAGTACGATTGATGGCATATCTCAAACCTTCCAAAAGTGATACGAACGGCACCCTGGCAGCTATACCATGCCACATTTTCTACCTTTGCTTACAAACAGCTATCTTCCCAAATCAATCTGTGTAGCCTTTTTTCCACTATGTTGGGGTCGGCTTCCAGTCTAATCGGATGCAGCTTAATACCGATGGAGCGACTGCCTATCTGACCTCCACAACCCAGTACCTGGGTAATACAATACCCCTTGGTAAGACTGGTTGTCACACTTTTTTTGGTCTTCAGACGACCCGTAACGACTGTCAAAGATTCACGAAAGACAGCCGGGACGGCTTAACGTGCTTTCCGAGGCACGGAGGAGTCTCGGCATTTAAAGATGGTCGGACCAACCCCGGCAAGCGTAGCTTCACCTGATGGATCGACCCGTGCGGCTGTAACTACTTAGCCACGAGCTCCTCCGAGCAATCAGCTATCTTCCCCTCTTCTTTTAAAAGAGCAATAATTCATCCTGTCTTCAAGAGTGGTGGTGACAGAAGGAATGGGTTAGGAATAAAATATAAAATAAATAAATCTGTATTGAACTAAGCCTAAAAATAACTATTACAATGGTATAGTAGAAGTACATACATTGATCGGCTTATGCAAGGTAATAATACATTAAAACCCTGACCTCTAAACTAGGTTAGTACCTGTATCTTAGAAGACAGATAGGCCAGAATTTTTTACAGCTCTAGGACAACTACTAAAAAAATAAAAAGTATAATTTTACAATTCAAAAGAAGTGAAGGTATGGCGTTAATGTGTGATTGAGGTGTGTATGTGTGTGTTTGTGTATGAATGTGAGTGTGTGTTGTGTGTTGTTTGGAATTAGTTTTATATTTCCTTCAAATCCCTCGAATTGTGATTGAAAGTGTGTATAATTGCGTAAATTAGGGTGCGGATTCCCGACGCATCCTGACTGATGTTATTTTATGTGTGATGTATTATATCAAAGTCTCAGATCAAATAAAAAACCACGACATAGCGCTGTGAACAACACATTGAAGCATACCAAAACTACACCTCCGCTCTATGCAATCACGCTCACACGCTCACATTTTCAATCTAACTACACCCCACAATTTTTTTTTTCCTTGTCCTAGGTTTCAACAATAGGATGGACCCTAATCTTATTACAATCTAGCCTTATAAACAGACTAATAAGTAATTTAATTATAACCTAAACTATTAAATTGTCTTTACTAAGAATGTGTCCAATAGCACTTTTCTTATCGTCTCTATTAAGGCGAATACACTTCGTTCTTGTGTTTGTTTGGCACTTTTGTACTATTTACTAACACTAAACACTAGTTCGAACGGTTTTGTTCTTTTTAGTCTTCTAACTCTGTTTGTATGGTCGAGAAGCTAAGCTCACTAAGTGCACACATGTATTTGGTCTGAGATTTAGGTATTATTATTTTATGCAGAATATTCCCGCTTCAGGGCAAAAGCATTTCATTATGGCAAGAGCCAAAGAAAAGATGGAAATATAATTATCATTATACATTTTTTTCTTTTGTGTTTTACAGAAGACGTACTAGCTCTCCTGAGAAACCTTAAAGTCGCGAACCAGCGTCTAGGAGACATGGACGGAACCCCAGCAACGGTCGCCGAGCATACTTCGAAAAACGTGCTCGTTTACGAGCAAGACACCTTTACTGAGAGCAAAGCGAGCATTCTTACAAGCAGTCTATTAGTCCTAATTAGTTTGCTAATTCTGTTCAAATAAAGGATTTTTTAACATGGCAATAATAAAAGGAACAATGCATGAGGAATTTCTGGAAAAAAAATGAGCAAAATTGTTGTCGACTGGTAATTTTAAATTTAGAAAAAAAATGTAAATTAATTCTCTTGTGCTACTAGCGCCATTGATAGTGGTGACTTTTGAAACTATTTCTGAATCCGTCCAAACGAAAGACTTTAAAATTAAGATCTGTATTTTTTTTACTTTCCTCCAATTTTTTTTATATTTTTTGCGTAAGTACTTATTATTTTTTGCCAAAAAACTTAATAAATAAAGTACTTTATTGCTCTGAACCATTCCGTAGACATTTAACATCGAACTTAGATTAAAAATAAAGTGATTTAACTATAATAACGTAATACTAAGGACGTAATTAATGTAGTTTAGATTTTAAAGATTTAATACCAGTGTAAAGGTAAGCGCACATTATTTTAAACAACTGCTAATCACTTTTTTTCTCATTGTTTTTAGGCAACATTTTCTGATACATGTTATACCAGCTTAATGTCATACCAACTCTGGCAAAATGTTATTCCAAGTATGGCTAAATGTGATGCCGACTCTGGCAAAATATTATACCAACTCTGGCTTAATATTATGCTGAGTTTGGTTAGAATCATACCTACTCTGGCAAATTATTATGCCAACTTTGGCTAAATGTCATGCCGAGTCTAGCAAAATATGCCAACTCTGGCAAAATATTATACTAAGTTCGGCCTTTTAATGTCATGCTAACTGGCTAAATGTCATGCCAACTCTAGTTAAACATTACGTCATCTACATTTTCAATTTGTTAAAAGGATTTTCCAGTAATGTGCGCTTTACTAAATCGTAATGCAGACGCATTAAGTCCACTAGTCTTATGATAACTGTTCCATAGATAGCCTCGGTCCATTAATTGTGAATATTAAACATAGTGCACTTACATCTGTAAGAAAAACATGCCTTTTTGGAGTTGTGACTGTAAGAATAATGTATTTTTTTAGAATCTTCTGCACAGCTAAACAAAATATTTTTTTCATAAATCTCCTTGAATTCAAATACTGGAAAGATTTTTTTAAAGCCTGTTTTTAATTAGTCACTTTAACATGAAACGTTTTTGGGAAAATTACAAAAAAAGCCTAATTTTATTTTAATCAACCTTGAATCACAAAAGAATGCCTATTTAAGTACATAAAAAAAAAACATTTTTAAGATTTTTTAAAAATCTCTGTCATTGGCCATATTTTTTTAACTTTTAACTAAATAGTTTAATTTTTTGGTGCTTGCAATACTTACTTTCACATTTTGTGATTACAATTTTAAAACTAGCTTATTAGGGACCCTTTTTACAAATAAATTATTGCTTTTTTCATTGGCTTTACTTCGAATAGTACTTTCATTAAAGATTTATGTACTATTTGTGAGTTGCCTGATTGGGGTTTTTTACCATAATTATTTTACTTAGTAGGGTATAAATAATATCACCCGTAGTCCTAATTCTTAAGGATTTTAGCATACTGTGTTTAAGGTCGTTTAAACCGTAGAGCCATTTTTGAATTTAGAACTTTATTCCAAAAATGAAATCGTTTTTAATTATATGTATTTTTTTCTCGTATTTTAATTTTTTTGCTAACACAAAGGGGAAGGGATTTTAATTAACGCACATTCATAAAATTTGATGGGTAGCATAATCAATTATTAAGATTGACATAAATGTCGTCATTCTCGGGTCCACTGGGACCCGCTATCGAGTCAGTTCGGGTTCATGTGATCGGGTCCTTTCGGGAGGGTTTCCGAATTATCCTATTAAATCAAAACACCAAGGTAAACAGGGATTCTTCTAAATAATGTTTCATCCAAAACTAATATTGTTAATTTGTAAAGAGGGTCCTTCGCCTAACTATAAGTTTAGGAATTGATTAAGAATTTAAAAAAATAAAAAGAATATTTCTAAATTACTTGTCGTTTTATTTCTTAACTTCCCTTATTTTTTTCAACGCATATAAATTTACAATTTATTTATCTGCCTAGCCGTTTCCCAACTATGTTGGGGTGGGCTTCCAGTCTAACCGGATGCAGCTGATTACCAGTATTTTTCATGGAGCGACTGCCTATCTGACCTCCACAACCCAGTATCTGGGTAATACGATACCCCTTGGTTGTCAGAATTTCGGGCTTCTGACGACTCGTAACGACTGTCAAAGATCCACGAATGACAGCCGAGACCAACGGCTTAACGTGCTTTCCGAGCCACGGCGAAGTCTCGGTATGTAAAGATGGTCACCCATCCACGGACCAACCCCGGCAAGCGTAGCTTAACCTGATGGATCGATCCGTGCGGTTATTATTATTTAGCCACGAGCCCCTGTACGTACCTATACAAGTATAAAATGTACTAGCTTTTGCTTTTACGGAATATGGAGTTGATTTTTGAGTTTTTCGCAAATATCTCAAAAAATGTTAAGGACTCCAAGGTTTTTGTTAGTTGTAAAATAATTAAATTATCATTTATCACCCCTAATATAACACCCCCTGGAATATTTTGACTGTAGATTACTGCTTAATTGACCTTCAAATTCAAAACATTTTATTTGACGTCAACCTACACTAAACGTCAGAAAGCAGTTGCACGGTTCCAATTGGTCGTTTCAAAGGGAGAAGAGCCGGCAAGAAACTCCATGGTTACTCTTTTAAAAGTAATTGCCTTTACAATGTTTTCAAATTACACCTTCACCGTGAAAAATGTATTGATGGCTTTATATCATCACGTGCGTTTGCTGCTCTGAAACCAGACTTACTTATAGTAACGAGCATAAATATATTACTATGGACAGTTCGGCAATAATATCTGACTTCATGTGTCGCACTCATCCCGTAGTGTCGTCAAGATGACGGCAAATAACAATTTTTGCACAAATATGTGACATCGAAGAAACTTCAAAATTATCAAAAAGATGTGTCATGTGAAAATAAATGTATTTTTAACAGACTTCAAAATAAAAACTTTTTACAAAAAAATCAACCGACTTAAAAATAACTTTAATTTCGGAAGTCGGTGTCTTTGGATTAGATCAGTATTTTAATTTTTTTGACACCGACTTCCAAAATTAAAGTTATTTTTCACTTTGTAGTTTGGAAGTCGGTTGTGTTTTTTGTAAAAAAGTTTTTTTTTTTCACTTTTTAGTGGGTTGGTTTGTAATTTATTTAAGTTACAATAGCCTTATGTCAACTGCTCGGTCCAGCCGTCTTCGAGTAATCAGGGAATATAAAAAAAAAAAAACCCGACGAATTGAGAACCTCCTCCTTTTTTTGAAGTCGGTTAAACAACACTACAAACCGAAAAATAACTTTAATTTCGGTAGTCGGTGTCTTTAGTATTGAATTTTAATTTTTTGCCTCCGATTTCCGAAATTAAAGTTATTTTTCGCTGTGTAGTGATTTTTAGGGTTCCGTACCTCAAAAGGAAAAAAAGGAACCCTTATAGGATCACTCGTGTGTCTGTCTGTCTGTCTGTCTGTCTGGCTGTCTGTCTGTCTGTCTGTCTGTCTGTCTGTCCGTCTGTCACAGCCAATTTACTCCGAATCTAATGGACCGATTAAGTTGAAATTTGGTACACATATATATTTCTGTGACCCAAACACGAATGTGTAACGTAAATAAATGAAATTTGAATATAGGGGTCACTTTTAGGGGGCAAACAAGAAAATTTAAAAAAAAAGTTTTACTAACAGTATCGTGTGACATATTAAATGAAAGGACTTGTTATGAGGATCTTAAACATATTTTTTATATCATTTTAAAATAAACACTTTTAAAGATATTTAAGAAATTCAATGAAAATTTACCATTCCCCCCCCCTTATCTCCGAAACTACTGGACCAAAAATTTTGAAAAAAATACATAGTATGGCTCTTTACTCATAGATAACAGGAAAACCTATAAGAAGTCCATGGTCTTAAAATAACATGGTAAATCTCTCAATATTGTGCGCGTAAACTTACATTTCGTCGCTCGGCATCCAATAGGCCCATCTCTCTAGCTATTATAATATCAACAACAAAATATCAAAAGTGTTTGACAGTCTGCTTCATACACAACTAAAAAATAAAACTGTAAATGTTCATGACAACCAATTCGGGTTTCGGCGTGGTTTGTCAACAGAAAGTGCAGTGTTGTGTCTCAAGCATACTGTCACATACTATACACAGCGTGGGACGCAGATTTATGTTAGCTTCCTCGACTTATTCAAGGCTTTCGATCTGGTTGCTTATGACGTATTGCGGAGAAAGATGGAGAAGGATAGATTGCCAACGGAGCTTATAAACATCTTTAAATATTGGTATGGTAACAAGATCAATAGTGTATGATGGGCTGGAACTTTTTCCAGGCCATACAGGTTGGAATGCAGGGTGAGGCAGGGAGGGTTGAGCTCACCCTCGCTTTCCGAGCGAGCTGATTGGCGAGCTCAATAGCACCAGTGTAGGTAACTATATAGATGGTATTTGTGTAAATAATATTAGCTATGCAGACGATATGGTGCTTCTGAGCGCGTCAATCTGTGGTCTCAGAAAGTTGGTCGCCAAATGTGAGCAGAATGCCAAAATACATGGTTTGATGTATAACTCCAATAAGTCGGAGATCATGGTCTTTGAGGCTTGGGGTAGACCAGGTTATGTACCACCTGGTCATATATTGACCCCTGACCTCAATGACGGACTCGATATTGGCGGGAACGAAGGGTGTTGTCGGTAAGGGCGAACATGCTGGCTCGCAGGTTTGCACGCTGCTCACTTAAAAAGTCAAAATTACTCTGTTTTGAGCTTATTGTACAACGTTTTACACGTGCATCCTATGGGCTAGATATACCCAAAGGTCGTGCAACACTCTTCGTGTCCAATACAACAACGCTTTCAGGGTACTTATTGGTCCCGTTTTTGTTGCGCATCGGGAATGTTCGCAAACGCACATATTAATTGCTTTTACGCAACGATGCGAATGAGGTGTGCATCCCTGTTGCGCAGAGTGCGGGCCAGCTCCAACAATATCCTAAAAATGATCACTAGCAGGCTGGATTGTACATCAATCACTGCAGTGCCATCTCCCATGGGGTGAAATAAATTGAAACTAGATTACGTGGGGCACTCGGAAAGTTTTGCGATACTAGAAAAAAAAAACTACAGGTTTTATATATTTTTTTTATATCTTTAATACACAGTTTCATACGTCTAAACCAATTTTCATAACACATTTTCCAGTCCACATCAAACACCTCTTCAATCTCCTTCTCAAATGCAGCCAGTGCAGCTTCCGGTGATGAAAACTGTTTTCCTTTGAGTTGGTTTTTTATTTTGGGGAACAAGAAATAGTCGCACGGAGCCAAATCGGGACTGTAAGGAGGATGACCTATAAATTTAACCGGTGTGCTGTCCAAAAATTCCCATGTTTTGAGCGCCGAGTGAGTCAGCGCGTTGTCATGGTGAAGCAGTAGCCCACGGAGGCCAGTGTTCGGTTGTTTGCTGCTTGCAGCAGTAAAAACTTCTGGCAAACATTTGGTAACATACCATTTAGTATTGATGCTCCTTTGATCTCGAAAGGGTACTGACACCAGATAAACCGTCAAAGAAAAAAAACTTGCGATCAAAATTTTGCCTGCACTTGGTTGCACACTGGCTCGCTTCACTTAGGTAGGCGTTGGTTCATTTTGAAACAGCCACATGGTCGACTGACGCTTCATTTCTGGATCATTCTGATAAAACCAAGATTCGTCAGCCATAATGATATCTTAAACGTGCCGAGACGAGCCTGCTTCAAATTTTTTATCATGTCTCGGCACCATTCTATCCGAACCTCCTTCTGAGCCTGCGTTGGATTTTGCGTTACCAGCGTGAAACTATCATCCTTACCCGAAGATGTCCATGTAGAATTTCATGCACACTTCCCGGTCAAATATGTAATTCGCATATTCTCTTGAATTAAATGTTCACAGCCAGCACGTTTTGTTATGTAACAGCCGTCATAGGGCGGCCACTTCTTTCTTCGTCCGCCAAAATTACTCGACCGCGCATAAATTCGTTGAACCAGCGGAAAACAGTCGCTTTAGAAGAGCTTTTTTCTATGAACACCATTTGAAGCCTTTCAAACAATTCTTCTGGTTTAAGTCGACATTTGAAATCGTACAAAATCATCGCGCGAAAATGTTCTCGTTGTAAATCCACTTTTCAGTAAGACAGAGTATTTTGATTTTGCTCGTAAAAAAATGTGGAGGGAATTTAGAATGTTATGTTTTTTTTTTGTAATAAATAGTCATATTTTTTATCGATATCAAAACCAGCCAGTATCCCATAGACAAAAACTGTTAGTCGCAAAACTTTCTGAGTGACCTGGTAAAATAAGCTAACATAAGTTTACTAACACAATGAGTCCTTGTTACTTGAATAAAGAAAAATATCGTGACCATTTTTCTTTTTCAACGACGTTTTCTAAAAATTAAACCTAGCTAGATCAATTTATCGCTCCCGAAACGCCCTGCGTACTAAAGTTCATAAAAATTCTTTGAGCCGTTTCCGAGATTCAGATTATATAAATACATATATACAAAAATTGCTCGTTTAAAGGTGTTAGATTTATATTACTTTTATATTAATACCGCAAATGTGAAATTTTTAACGAACATCAGATTTTTGTTTTATTTCATTCTACACGTTCAAATAAGTGATCTTGCTATTAAAAAAAAAAAACTGTCACTTTCGCGGTATTGGATGCCGAGCGACGATTTGTTGTTGGAATGTATGGGAGAACATGTTTTTCAACTACAATGTTAAGTTTGTTCTTGGGATAAATAAATTCATCTCAACTACGGAACCCTTCATTGTGCGTAGTCCGACACGCACTTGGCCGGTTTTTTTTTGGAAGTCGGTTAATTTTTTTGTAAAAAGTTTTTATTTTTCTGTATTTAGTTGTGGTACCAACCCCACACAAATTCGAATACCACTACCTGCTATGTAAATAACAGTGACAGGAACTTAAGATATCGTCCATATACTAGTGGGAAAAAAATACGTATTACTGAACCCAACTCAAAAACTATACAAGCAAAGCAAAATTTATATGGGACCACACGGGAAGCACCAGCTTTCAAATAAAAAAAGAATCATCAAAATCGGTTCACCCAGTCGAAAATTCTGAGGTAACAAACATAACAAAAAAAAACAGTCGAATTGAGAACCTCCTCCTTTTTTTGAAGTCGGTTAAAAAGAGGAGGTTCTCAGTTCATCGGAATATATTCATTTTTATTATATGTTCCCTGATTACTCGAAGACGGCTGGACCGATTTGAAAAATTCTTTTTTTGTTTGAAAGGGTATTAGGGTATACTTTTTAATTGGTCCCATTGTCATTTAGTCACGATCTTGGAGAAATCGAGGGAACTCTTCAAATATTCTAGGCACACCGATAGCGATTTAGGTATTTTTTAAAGTAACTCGTGTATTTGCTCTCGGAAAGCACCATTTGGTAAAGTGGAACTGATGATGAAGGACACAGATGGCCACCGGAACTACTCAATAATATGTATTTCACGGGTTGCGATTCCATTACTTTATGATTGGTAAGCAATTGATGCTCGTCACAATTCATATGGTGCAGTGAAGCTGATGGTGAAGTGCCTGGAGAACTCCTCAACAATTAAAGTCCCTGCATCGGGAAAAGCAACATTTTGTAAAAGGTGATGAGCAGTTGACATTAAGCTATTGTAGCTTAGATAAATTACAAACCAACCCAATAAAAAATGAAAAAAAGAAACTTTTACAAAAAATACAACCGACCAACTAACTAGTTTGGAAGTCGGTAGTATTTTTTTTTAAAAAGGTTTTTTTTTTTCATGAAAATATGGATTGTTTCGCCTAAAATTACTGAAAACTGAAATGTGTATGGGCAATATAGGCTAAAGTAAAGTTTATAAATAAAAAATCCAAGTTAAGATTTCAGTCTTTTAATAGAACCGTTATCAATAAATGATCTAACAATATAGGTACATAGCAATTAAAGTAGTCTTATTTAAATCTAATAGTAAATGAAAATCACAACTATATTCATACAATACTTTAATAATTTTCATAATAATTCCTCGAGTTATTAAAAATAGTTAATAATATAATCGGAAAAAATTGAGGATTTTTTAAACATTAGAACATTGACATTTTGTTTTGAAGTAAAGGTGCCTTCACATCTGACGTTGGAGACGTCACATTGACGCGGCGTAAGCGTCACAATGACGCGGCGTAAGCGTCACATTGACGCGGCGTAAGCGTCACAATGACGCGGCGTTAAGCTACGGTTTTCTAAAAGAGCGGTGGCCGCCTCATAACATGAAAATCTCCTACGCTAGATGCGAATGGTGTCCAATTGAAATTTGAATAAGTAATAAAATTATTTGGAAATTTTTAATACCGTGGTCGAAATTAGTGATTTTTTTCATGCAATATTGAAGCGAGTAATCAAAAATAACTTAACGTCTAGAACTTATGTCAACGCTAACACACTTAAGTCACGAGTATAACGAATTTACACAAAATGTTCAAGTTATAGACAAGTGTATACAGGGTGACCTTTGTTAAGTTAGTATTTTGCATTATTCATAATCCATTACTTCATGGGAACCTGCGGGGTAGTTTCGTAAAACTCATAAAATGGCAATCGATCGGAATGCTTTTCATTTGGCATCCATTGCTTCATCTATATACAAGGTGGAGAAGACATTACGACCATAAATTTAACTACGTATATCTAATGACGTTCTTAGTCTGTATACGAAAATTCAATCAAATATATCCAATAGTTTAGTCACTATAGCTAGTCAAAGATTGGCAAAACCGGTCGGCACATCACTACTATTTAGTTTGTTTGAAAAAATCACTTTTTTTAATTTCGATGCTAGGATTTATTTGATGGTTCCAAAATTAGTAATACCAGTGTTTTCATTTATTGTCGTATTGTTGTCTCCACATTATATATAAAATTCTCGTGTCACAATGTTAGTTGCCATACTCCTCCGAAACCGCTTGATCGATTTTTATGAAATTTTATATGTATATTTGGTAGGTCTGAGAATCGGTCGTAATCTTTTTTTCATACTCATAAGTGATAAAGATGGTCCACCCCAAACATTTATATGGCAAAACAACGTTTGCCGGGTCAGCTAGTAGGTATGTAAAATTTGTCTACTCAACAACGTAAATAACCCAATGAATGTGGTTAAACTGTCAAAATGAAGTGCATTGCAATCGATTGCCATTTTATGTGCATTTTGCAATTACTCCGCTGATTCCAACATTAGTAAGTGCCCATAATAATTATGTTTTTCTTGGATATTAGGAGAGCCAGCCATGTTTCTCGAAATCGAGACCAAATCTTATTTCGTGCATCCTGTATACATAATAATATTAAAACAATTCCATATTGGCATTACAGTGACAAATCTAGCAATTACGAAATTGTGGTGCAGTAATATTTTAATGTAGATAAAAATACATGTCTCACAAAAGCAGGACATTTCGTTTTGTTTTAAACAAAAAAAAAACTATCTTTAAAGAAAATAATATGTTTATTATTTTTAATTCCAAAACTAAATCATAAATTGTTTTATTTTTCAATAAAATATTACTGCATCCTGTATAATGTCAATAATAATAGACAAAAATTACACTACATACTTATAATTATAAACTATTTACACAACTTATTGCTTTAAATGGAAGAATAAAATAAAAAGAAACCACTATGGCAAGATTGGTTTGATAAAAATAATACTTTTTTTATAGAGTGATGTTTTTAAGGCTATTAGGAAAAATAGCCTGAATGATGGCTATTAAGTATACGAGGTATCTGTTTTTAAATGAATGATGAATGAACGGAACGATGAGTGGGAGAGTGAATGGATATTATTTCGTTCACTAGAAGTTTTTTTTTTTATTTCGCTAGCCATGTTATAATGCAAAAATCATTTAAAACAGTAGTAGAATAAATAAATTCACGGTGAAATATAATATTATGAATGAATGATTAATAAATGGGTGGACGGACGAATATAAAAAATATATTGTTTTACAGAGGGACAACTTAACATTACAACAAAGACAGTTGAAAATAAACAATTTTTACGGAATATAGTAAAAATATATTTCATAAAAGGTACCTATTTTCATTTCTAAATAACACAAAGTTTTAGCAGTAGTCAAAACCGAGTACCTCATAGAATCACGATCATAGGAATCTAAGTTTGGTCGTTTTTATAATAAAACAGTTTTTCATTTGAAATGAAACCAGTTTTACAGAAGACTCTCATGCTGAACATATAATTATTATAATATTCTAAAAGTTTTCGAAGAATTTTATGAAAAAGCTTTAGAGGCTATTCTGATTTTAGAACTAAATTGGTAGGTTGGTTTGGTGGTTGGTGGGTTTGGTGGTTGGTTGGTTTGGCGGATGGTGGTTAGTTGGTTTAGTGGTTGGTTGGTTATTGTTACTATACTCTATTTATTATAACAATAGAAAAATAACAGTTATCACTTTTCGTTATTTCGATATAAACGTATATTAAACTCCGTTTATCTACCGGTTTTTTTTTTTTTTAATACTCTAAAGTGCAGTAATTTCAACTATAACTGTTGTTATTTTGCCTTTTTTTCTACAGCTAAAATAAATGGAGTATAATAACTACGTTATTTCCAAGAATGACTCGCAGGCCATCAAAAATAACCGATGTTATGACCCAAGTCTCATCTGATAATAATTATATTAAAAGCAACCATTTTTAAATATTGTATTGCCCTGATGACTTACGATAAGTGAGGAGG
Organism: Agrochola lychnidis; assembly: GCA_963680765.1. NCBI lineage: Eukaryota > Metazoa > Arthropoda > Insecta > Lepidoptera > Noctuidae > Agrochola > Agrochola lychnidis. The sequence goes on along the minus strand of OY796874.1, from coordinate 4,525,598 downwards.
AGTCATCATCTGCCTAGCCTTTTCCCAACTATGTTGGGGTCGGCTTCCAGTCTAACCGGATGCAGCTGAATACCAGTATTTTACATGGAGCGACTGCCTATCTGACCTCCACAACCTAGTAACTAGGTAACACGATACCCCTTGGTAAGACTGGTTGTCAGACTTTTTGGGCTTCTCTAACTACCCGTAACGACTGTCAAAGATCTACAAATGACAGCCGGGACCAACGGCTTAACGTGCTTTACGAGGCACGGAGGGGACTTGGTATGTAAAGATGGTCACCCATCCACGGACCAACCGCGGTGAGCGTAGCTTTACCTGATCGATCGACAAGTCAGGAGGAGTATTTGATGTAAAACTAGTTTCATTTCTATGGGGCCGTTCAAGTATTATGTAAGCAGATTTATTACAATTATTTAGCCTCGCCTCCCCCTTGTCAGCAAAAGTAAGCAAAGGTCTTACCCCCCCTCCTCCCATGCTTACGTAAACATTGGTATGTGCATTTTTCTTTTAATATAAGTATTATATTTTTTTATTGATTCATGAGCAGCAGTTTTAATTCTAACAAGTGTAAATTTAGACAAGTGAATAGCACGCGGTAATTCCCCTACTCGGTTCTAAGCGAGTAACTAAACGTATTCATTATTTGTGGGAATCCCCGAATATGCGTTTCGTTTTCAAGCATAGACAATGTGTGGGTTGCCATATGTGTAAAAAAGTAAATAATTACTGCTGACGGTAATCGCCATCTAGACCCCCCCCTCCCCCATGTCATCAAAAATAAGCAAAGCATAGACCTCCCGCCCCCCTATAGTGCTTACGCAATATTTGAACGGTCCCTATTAAGTCGAGTAAATATCAGAAGTTTTTAGTTATAATCTACTTGGCACGATCACTACACATCCACATTTACGCAACTTAGTAAATTATTACTCGAAATACGAGTAGGTATTGGCAATATTGGCATTGGCATTAACTTGAATTTAGAATCTTAGATATTACATGTTTAGGGAACTGCGAACTCAATGTCATACACGACAAAGTACAAATTCCATTGCAACCAAAATGAATATTTTATTCCTTTTTAACAAAAAATAATGGACACTCAAAAATCAACTTAGATTTCATAACGCTAAAGTTCATAATTGAGTGAGAGGTAATCGCATATACAACGTGTAACGTTAAATGCGCAAAACCTTAAAATAGTTTGATCAGAATAACGAGCAGAATCAATTGAACCACTTTTTAATATAGGTCACATTTTTCAAAAAATCGTCATTAAAAACGTTGCCGTGTCTATTTATTAATAGGTCAAGCCATCACATGCGCAAACCCGCCAAAATAGGTAAACAAACACAAATTATTGTCGACCTATTTAAATTTTCTCATACGCGGGATAATAATAGCTTTTATTTCAATGCAAATACGAATCTTTCGAACTAAAACAGCACATAAAACCTTTACAATTTTTTTAATGATTTTTTTTTCTCTCTGAAATAGGTCAATTGAATTAAAAATCAGTTTGGGTGTCTGAGCTTTTGCGCATTTAACGTTACACGCTAAAGATTAGCTAAAATTCTGAATCCAAGCATAGTAACTGTTGACATTTGTCATAGTCCTAATTTGTTAATATAGAAATCATAGACCTATTCAAAGATATAAATATGTCTAGACAGAAAAAGGTGTGAAATCTTCGAAAAAAATTGCGTCCTACTGTAATGCTGCGGCCGCATCTGCGTCTATCGTGACAAAACAATGCGTGCCGAACCTTCGTACGTTTAGCACGCTAAAAAGCTATCGCGCTAATGCGGCGGTCACATTAGCGGCTTCATAATTTTAACGAATTATCGTACAATAATCCAAGATGGCTCTTCATTATTTCGACAGAGCGTCTATGCAGTCCGGAAACAACGGTCGAAAATTACCAACGCTGGTCCGAGCTATTTTTTTTTTAACTTTGGCCTCTCGCCGTTTTAACCACTAAGGTTTTGGCTGCTTAACCGGACTTTCCTGTGGGTGCTTCTATTCTAAATGAAAGTTAAGTGAGTGCTCGCTAAGGGCACCCCTGTGGGGTACGAACCTCGGCTTAGGGCGTCGCTGGGGGGAGGACAGCAAGAAAGGACAGGCTGGATCAAAGTTAGATTTTCATCATAATTATTTTGCGGGGTATTTAAAGCTACGTGCTCAGCTGCAACAACTGCTGGCACCTCGTTATCGAGCACGGGTCGGGGGGACTAGTCCGAGCACGCGCCACGCTTATTATGTACCGCCAACCGAGCGATAAGTGCTACGCAGCCCGATCTATCGCGACGATAACTGATAATGGTTGGTCATATCTGCGTGTATCACTGTGCGAAGTTTTGTCACGATAGACGTAGATGCGGCCCCAGCATTAGCCGCTAAATGTACACACACTTGAAAAGCACAATGACGTGGCACGAGCGAAACTTGACTTATTTGTTTTAGTTATTTTGCAGCACGATACTGTATCTAGACATAATTAATCAAAGGTCCTACCATTCAAAAAAAATTTCTTTAAAAACTTTTCTACGCGAACTACAAATTCGAGTTTTTTTTACAAATAATAATCTCAACTTTTTAGAGAGCGTTATTAACACACCTACTTATTATTAATAAGAAATTCATAATTATTACGTTAAATTCGGAAAACGGTGAATGTTTTTTTTTGTTACATTCCTGGGCATAATTAATCCACTGATTGAATGAATGAATAATGAACGATGAATGAACGATGAAAAAGCAGAAAATGAATGAATGTTCAATAAAAAATACGGTGAATGAAAGGCGAATGATGAATGAATGATAATGAGATGAACGAATGATTAAATTCACAATCAATGGATTATTTGAACTAAGATATTTTTTGAAAAATCAAGGATTTATTTAGTTTATATAACTAAAACGTATTATTTAGAACAAATAGCATAATTTTAGTAAAGTGTACAATTATTGTGGTAAATTTTATTAAAATCTAGTAATACATGTACCATTTTACAGTAATTTCATAGTTAGCACAGCACATAGAACACTTGAACAGAGAACGATAGAAATGATTATTAATAAGGGAACGTTCAAGTATTATGTAACGCAATTTGGGGGGAGGGGGGGGTCTTCTGAAACGTTACGATACGTTACAGGGGGAGTTTGAACTATGCGTTACGTAACATTGTTTTAACCCTACAAAACTTTTTTTTTTTTTTCTCAAAATTTCAAATGCCCACTTGAATTTTTTTTTACCATCACAAAATTTAAATTTTTAAACACCAAATGTAAAGCAAATAAATATTTATCAACAGCTTGTACTTTACGCCACATAATTGTGACTTTCAGGTAAAAATGGTCACTTGGTGGTGGTTACATAACGTTTTACGAGGGGGGGGGGAGAAAAACGTTACGGCGCATTACATGGGGGGAGGGGGGGTCAAAAGTCTCCAAAAATTGCGTTATGTAATACTTGAACGCTCTCTAAGAATAAAAATACAATTATTTACTTTTTTCTTAAATTGTTTACTGACTCTCATACAAAACTCACATCCGTTGCGTGAACCAAAGATAATTCTTTTAAAAACAAAGACAAAAGAATCATAAAGTGATTTTTTTTTTTTGAGTCTTTCTCGAAAATCCTTCATGTAGCCGGATTTCAATACAGAAATTGATATCCTCTTTCGATTTCAAAGTCAGAATCCAGTTTTAGTCTGTAACCTGTTTCTCAGAGCCACTCTGCCACCCAGAATCCATAGTATTAGTATCACTATAACAATGATGATGATTCGACTTCAAAATCTCTTCTTTTCCATCCCTCACTGGCTCATACTGAGAATCAGGCCCCAAACATTTAGAAGTCTCAGGATCGTTCGAATATACCGTATCCTGAGGCCTGTCATCATCAGACAATAATGATTCTTCAGTGTTGGGAGATAGGGGTGAGATTTGCCTAAAGTCAGGCTTGTTTGAGTCTGAACTTGACTGCCTAGGGTGATCTTTAGGTAAGTTTTTGGGGCTAGATCTAGCGATCCGTAGTGGGCTTATGTGAGTACGTATTTTTGGACTGCCATCGATTCTGATGCTTGAGTTTATGTCAGTCATTCGTTCGAGGCGTGAGTCGTTCATTCGGTCACTATGGCGAGTGTCGCTTCTGTCACTGAGCTTGGACTCGTTCATTCGTTCCAATCTTGCTTCAGCCATCCGCTCGCAAACGCGTGAATCCGTCAAACGCTCACTTAGTCTTGTCTCGTTCATTCTGTCACTGATTCTGGAATCATTCATTCTTTCTATTCTCGGGTCCATGACCTCGCAACTCCTTGAATCGTTTAATCTGTCTCTAGAATCATTCATCCGCTCACTCATTCTAGTTTCATTCATTCTGTCACTGATGCGAGAATCATTCATTCTGTCGCTAATACGCGAATCATTCAGCCTCTCCATTCGCTCACACACCCTTCCATCATTCAACCTGTCTCTAGAATCGTTCATTCTCTCATTCAACCGTGTTTCATTCATCCTATCACTGATCCTGACATCATTCATTCGTTCAATCCGTTCTCTATCATTCAATCTATCCCTCGAATCATTCATTCGCTCACTTAATCTCGTCTCATTCATTCGTTCTCGTTCAATTCGTTCATTCATTCTCATAGAATTGTTCAGCTGTTCTATTTGATGTTCTGTCAACCTTATAGAGTTGTTGAGTACTTGTCTCATTTTCTCCTGGTTTTTCATGTGTTTATCAGTTTGTCTTGGTCTCCGCTTGGAGCCGACTTGTGGCTGGGGGCGCTGCTGTCGCGTGAGAGTGAAGGAGCCGGTGTCTGACTCTGATGTAGACTCGGGATGATTCTCTATGGTTCCTACTAGAGCTGAGACGTTCGCGTTCATGCAGCAGTCCGCCTGAAAATAAAGAAGAAAGAATAAAATAGTGCTGCCGTTTCAGTTTTTTAACTTTAAGGTACATTTTTGTAACAAAATCTTTGAACCTGTTTGTGAGAAAAAAATGAGCATCCTATCCTACTAATTTAATTTATTAATATATGTCGGATCCGGTCATTAGTACGGACACGAAACGAATCGCAAGCGCGCTTCTACAGACTCGTGATGTTTTAAGGCCACGGCGAGGGGGGATTCAGCCTCGGATCGCATCGGAGTGAAGACGTCGCGGAACTGTTCTCGATTCGTGGTGCTCAGTTATTGTGTTAATTGTTATTTGTGATTTTAATAAACGCCGTCACACCCAGTGTGTGTATAATTTAGCTAGTGTGATTAATTTGATAGTAAATAATAATGTGATCTGAACTGCAAACTGTTTTTCTATTGCGCATTAACCAACACTACCCACACTACGCCCACAGTAGTTAAAATATCGCTGATAATAACGAGAGTCACATACCGTCTCCGACATATATTTATAATAAGTATCCTTATTATTAATATTATAAATGCGCCTCGTTGGTCTAGTGGTCGCAAGCGCTACTGCTGAGCATGAGGTCCTGGGTTCGATTCGCGGGTTGGGCAAAGTGTTATTGGGTTTTTCTATCTGGAATTTCTCAGTAGCAACCCGGAGTCTGGATTTGTGCCCGGTTGATGGCAATAGGCTCGCCCCCTATTACATGGGACTTAAACATAACTGGCGAAATGTGGGTATACCTACTAGAGGTACACCTCTGCCCAACCCTTCGGGGAAACAAGGCGTGATGTTATGTTATGTTAAATGCGAAAGTAAGTTTTTTGTTACGCCTTCACGCTAAAACGGCTGAACGGATTTGGATGAAATTTGGCACATATATAGATGATGCCCTGGAAAAGAACATAGGATACTTTTTTTTTTCCACGGGATCGTATGGGTGGATGTTTGTTACTCTTTCACGCAAAAACTACAGAACAGATTTGGATCAAATTTGGCACACAGATAGTTTATAACCTGGATTAACACATAGAATACTTTTTATCCCGATATTCCCACGGGATCGAGAATTATGCGGGTGGAACCGCGGGCGCAGCTAGTTTAGCCATAAAATGCTGCATACCTTAACACTCACATTGCAGCAGCTGGACACGTCTGCGAAGTATACTTCTGATTCCGCGTTCTGATTGCTGGCTGCTCGGCAGTCCTGCATTGATGACCTGGAATTAAAATAACATTGTATAGTATTTCTACTCTCTTAATGTCCCTCGGATATCATCGGATTTCCGAAAACAAACGAATGCTAATTTCCATGTCCATTAATTATTAGATTTATCGTGTATAATAATTTGAATTCAGAACTAAGTACTTTATTTTTGTTTTGTTTTGATTTCCGTGTGAACTATATAGAGCTGTAAAACTATTTACTCAAAAATGCATGTAATGTGGTCATTATTTTGACAACCTTGTTTGAGCAAAGTCGACCTTGCCGTTCTGTTTTAAGGAGCGGCCGGCAAAGTTTTGCTGGTCGCTCTAACAGGCCGGCAAAACATTGCCGGCCGCTATTTTGACGTTTCAACGTTTTAAAAAATCAAATGCAAAAAGATTTTATTTAAAACACAACTGTTTGTACTTATAGAGATAGGTACAAAAAGATTTTATTCCATATTTGGCTGTATAGTTCCAACTACCATTGTTAAAAAAAAAAACAAAGAAGTAACAAAAGCGCGGTTCAGCGAAACTTTTATTTTTATTTAGTAACTTTTTTGCTAAAAATGAGCTCTCAAAGCGAAAATTCTTCCGATTCAATGTCTTCCGATTCAATGTGTTTAACACCGACAGACATTAAAGATGAAGCTAAATTAGTGGTTGAAAATTTAATACCGCGAAACTCAAAGGAAAAATATAAGCTTGCATATGAAAAATTTGTGCAGTGGAAAATCAGTAGGAAATCTAAATCTTTACTTGCTGGTTTTATTTAGATTAGGTACTTGCATTTTTGAGTAAATCACTATACAAGCCTTGGCCCATTATGACTGCTTCGCTGGTCACGCTATGATTACCTCGAGCTAGCCTAGCTACGCTCTAGGCCTTCCAGCTTGGCCATCATTGCGGCCCTTGCTGTCCTCGCTGTAAAGGCCTCGACCTACGGCCTCGGCCTTTATCTCAGCTCGTCCATCAAGTGCTGCACGCTGACCGCGCTGTGTCGGCCTGGAGCTGCGCTGTCGGCCATCATCAGCGCGACCAACAAAGTAGTCATTATAGACCGCGGCAGTAATGTACTAATTCCTATCTGTCGTGCCTGCGACTTTAGCAGCTTTCCTCCCATTTTTTAAATAAATTACATTTACTCAAAAATGCATGTAATGTGGTCATTATTTTGACAACCTTGTTTGAGCAAAGTCGACCTTGCCGTTCTGTTTCAAGGAGCGGCCGGCAAAGTTATGCTGGTCGCTCTAACAGGCCAGCAAAACATTGCCGGCCGCTATTTTGACGTTTCAACGTTTTAAAAAATCAAATGCAAAAAGATTTTATTTAAAACACAGCTGTTTGTATTTATAGAGAGATAGGTACAAAAAGATTTTATTCCATATTTGGCTGTATAGTTCCAACTAACATAGTAAAAAAAAAAAAAAACAATGTAACAAAGGCGCGGTTCAGCGAAAATTTTATTTTTATTTTGTGACTTTTTGCTAAAAATGAGCTATCAAAGCGAAAATTCTTCCGATTCAATGTGTTTAACACCGCCAGACATTAAAGATGAAGCTAAATTAGTGGTTGAAAATTTAATACCGCGAAACTCAAAGGAAAAATATAAGCTTGCATATGAAAAATTGGTTGCCTGTAAAGTCGGTATACGGGCAAAAGTTTTACGTGACAACGACTTTGAGTGGTAAAATAATTTTAATGTGAATATTCATTCGTATAGTAGGAAGAAGGATGAAATAATAGTAACAATTTAAAACATTTATTTATACAAAGAATTATATTTAAAACATTAATTTATACAAAGAATCTCGCACTGAATTTCATATTAACAAAATTTTATTTTTACCTTTACACATACATACGTATTTATATACAAATATACATACAATAACTTGCATTCACTTTTTATGTCTGTCTCTCTCGCTCTTAGGCGGGCTAACCATGCCCGAGTGGAAGGGACGCGTGCCTCTCACTCGCTCTCATTGTGAGCGCATAACGTGAGCGGAGCGTAACGCAGTTTCTTGAAGTGTCACCCGGCAAACCAATTTATAAGACGTTGTCACGTCAAAATTTGTGCAGTGGAAAATCAGTAGGAAATCTAAATCTTTACTTGCTGGTTTTATTTAGATTAGGTACTTGCATTTTTGAGTAAAGCACTATACAAGCCTTGGCCCACTATGACTGCTTCGCTGGTCACGCTATGATTGCCTCGAGCTAGCCTAGCTACGCTCTAGGCCTTCCAGCTTGGCCATCATTGCAGCCCTTGCTGTCCTCGCTGTGTCGGCCTCGACCTACGGCCTCGGCCTTTATCTCAGCTCGTCCATCAAGTGCTGCACGCTGACCGCGCTGTGTCGGCCTGGAGCTGCGCTGTCGGCCATCATCAGCGCGACCAGCAAAGTAGTCATTATAGACCGCGGCAGTAATGTACTATAAGTTAAAAGAGTATGAACAACTCTATATACTTCCAAGTCGATTGAGAGCGTCCGGTCTGCACCAAGTGCAAAGGGCAACTGATAGAAATCCGACGACTGACGAAACACGAGGTTTGCCGAGGGACATTAAGAACATAGAAATATAGTATGTAATATTAGCTATAATTATGATTCGATTTTCCCCACACCAGAAATCGCTAAACTATTCGTAATTTTTCGCAAAAAAAATGATAAAATAATATTTTGGCCATATCTTGTGTCTTTGTTGGTCGAAGGAATATAATTTTGTTTTTAAGCTCTCTCGTTTAACTGCATTCACTTAACAAGGACGACGACAAAAAAAATTGTGATAAAAATATATTTTTGTTCGTCTGGTATGTTATAAAAAAATATTGAACACGTATTTTTTTTTTTACGTAGTACTCAATACTCAATATATTTATTGCTTCCACATGTGAACTTAGGTGGTAGGTTTAACAAAATATTGTGATCATTGTGGACCCTGTCGGGCACAGCAAAAGTAGGAGAGAGGAAGAGGGCTTTTAATTTTGTTACTTATTTAGTACCTATTTATTGTAATTGTTTTATAAAACTTGTAAATTAAAATTTGTCATTTAAATAATCATTGATATCATAATAGCATTTAGATAATAGGAATAGTTTTAATTTGTTTATAAATATATTCAATTTTTGTTCATTTTTTATTAATTCTGGTAATTTATTATATATTTTAATTGATATGACTAGTGTACTTGTTGAGTGCATTTTTAACTTAGAACCTGGTAAGTTTAACCTATTTTTATGACGTAATGTATATTTAGACTGTATGTCTTCTCTTGTCGTGTAAAAGTGCTGGTAATTTCGAACGAATTTGCATATTTCTAGTATGTATAGGCAAGGGAGGGTAAGTATTTTATTTTCTTGGAAATGAGGTTTGCAACTGTCGATATCTTCTATATTTACAAGTATTCTAATTAATCTTTTTTGTAATGTGAAAAGTGTGGGTGCATCTGTGCTGTTTCCCCACAATATTACGCCGTAGCTGAGCCATGCATGTGCGTAGGCATAATATGTAACAAGTGCAGTTTTAAGGTTAGTGGTCTTTTTGACTTCACGAAGGGCGTATGCAAATTTGGATAGTTTTGATTTTATCTTTAGTCAAAAGATTACGGCGATACATTGAGTTAAAATGTGCCATGACGTCACGAGTATGTAGATTTTATACTTACTTGTGACGTAGCGACCCCCACTCCCCAACTTTAATGCGTTTTATGCAAGTCATTTTTTATTAATGTGATGAAGCAAAAAATACACTGTCTAATATTTTTTTTATTTTGTTGACTGACGGACTAAATAGTTTTCTTTTTTTTTACCCAGGCATCATGCCTATTCTAGTTTAGATTTTTACCCCGCCATTACATCCTCAAAAATGCGCCCTGTTTCAAAATTCAAAAGTCATTTATTCAAACTAGGCTGAGAATCAGCACTTTTCGAACGTCAAAATTACATAAGACAGTCCCCCAAAAACGCCCACCCTTCACCATTTCCTAGTGCCTTTAGCTGGGAAGAAGAAGTTTAAATGTAATAATACCAACCTCATAGGAGAATGTTTGTCATTCTGGAACCCCAAATTCTCCTTGCCTTGCTTCTGACACGAGTCTGAGCTTTGATCTGAAACTGAACATACAATATTATTAGTTAAGAATAAAATAATTTTAATTTGTTTATGAATATAACCTAAAGGACTCCAAATAATTCAAAGCTCCAATAGGTATGACGCAAAAAAACGAAATTCTATTTAGTCCGTCAATAAGATAATAAATAAATATTAGACACGTATTTTTTGCTTTATCATATTAACAAAAAATTACAGATAAAACGCATTAAAGTTGGGAGTGATGGTCACTACGTCACAAGTAAGTATAAAATCTACATACTCGTGACGTCATGGCACATTTTAACTCAATGTATCGCCGTAATCTTTTGATTACGTAAAAAAGAAAAAAATACGTGTCCAATAATTTTAGGGTTCCGTAGTAAACAAGGAACCCTTATAGTTTCGTCATGTCCGTCTGTCTGTCTGTCTGTCCGCGGTCTAGCTCCAAGACTGTTAGTACTAGAAAGTTGTAATTTGGCATGGGTATACATATTAATCATGCCGACAAAGTGGTAAAATAAAATTATGAAAAATATTTGTTTTTTGCGTACCTCCCCTACACGTAAAGTGGTGTTTTTTTCTATCCCTTAGTGTGGGGTATCGTTAGAAAGGTCTTTTAAAAACATTGTGAGTAAGTTAACACCATTTTTTAATTCAGAGATCCGTTTGCGAAATATTAAGCTTTAAAGTGCAAATTTTTGTTAAAGTGTCCCCCCCCCCCTGCCAGATAAATGGTTGTTTTTAGATATGTGAAAAAATTCACAACAGTAGCTTATATAACGAATTTAAAAGGAAAACTATCACAGCTGAGTAGGCTTTACAAGTTAACGAGTAATGATCGACCAACTTAGATTTGCGGTTGTAAAAACATGTTCTCCCATACATTCTGTATGAAAGATTTCTTTTTTTCAACTACAAAGTTTGTTCTTGGGATAAATTCATCCCAACTACGGAACCCTACATTGTGCGTGGTCCGACATGCACTTAGCCGGTTTTTAATAATCCGTCTGACGAACAAAAAATATTTTTTAGTCATCATCCTTATTACCAATATTTTTTCGTAATAAATGGCAGCTTGCCATGATAACAGCTCACATCAGGGACAGATGAGCAATATCCGATGACTTTTCATATGGAAAAGTAACATCGTTAAACAGCCTTCTTTTTGCTACTTTTAGTATTTTTATAACAGCTTATTGATATGAAATGAGACGATCAGATACAACCGAAAATAAGTGGGTAAGTGGGTTTGTCGGGCGGTATGGCTCACTCTGCGTCCAGCGCTCGACGTGGCAACATGTCAATCGTCATCCTGACGATGCCCCGTTGAGAGGTGAAACACGTGTCGATTTCTTACAGGGTTTTTTATGGCTCTTTAGGAATAGCTAAGCGGAATAGGTTACTAAATATATCTACGTCTATTGTATTTTTTAAATTTCACTAACCTTTACTCCCAGTTTTCTGATGCAAGCACTCAATGGCCACCGTATCATCAATTCTACAATCTCTGTGCAGATTACTAGCACTCATACCCAACCTTTGACACCGATACGGCACCAAATGTCCTCTCAACGTATTGAACCTCGCTTCCGGCGGCATATGGGCTAATTCCGCTTGTAAACGAGCCATTTCCGCCACGTCTTGAGGATACATTTGCCCCATGTGAGCTAACTCCGGATTCATTCGCGCCAATTCCGGATTTAAACGCGCCAAATCTGGATTCAACCGCGCAAATTCGGCCAATTCCGGGTTTATTCGGGCCAATTCCGGGTTAATTCGGGCCAGTTCCGGGTTTATTCGAGCCAATTCCGGGTTGATTCTGGCTAATTCCGGGTTGGTGATTCTGATGTCATTAGGTGGTATGTGCTGTTGCATGAGGTAGCTGTTCCTGGCGCAGGTGTGGGCCTGCATAGCTGTGGGATGGTCGTGCATGGTGGCGGTATGGTCGTGCATGGCCGAGCGTGGCTCCATGTGGTGGTGGTGCAGGAGAGTCGCGGCGGCCGGGTCTTGGTGGTGTAAATGATGTCTAGAAAGAGAAAAATAGGATTTGTACTTCAAAAGTTTAATTCAAATTCAAAATCATTTATTTGCAAATATAGGTAAACAATGGGCAAACAATTAATACTGGACCGCTGTACACACGGCTACATATCAAGCTATACATTTCCAGTGTAAGCTGATCTCGCATTGTACAGAAATCCTATAAAATGCGAGACCAGCATAAACTGGAAATGTGTAGCTTGATGTGTAGTCGTGTGTACATAGGAGATTTAAAAAAATACATCTAACGTATTTAAAAAAAAATTAAACAGCTTACAAAATAAATATAATTTATAATTATTTACATATTATTAAAATATTAACTAGTAATTGTCTCATCAGACTTTAGTCACATCAGATTTATAATAAAATCAATCGCATTTAGTTAGCTAAGTAGCCAACCTTTCTCTTATTTAGCTAGAAATGGGCTTGGATACACACCTGCTGCCGCTCCTCCCTTGAGGACTGTAAGGAGGCGGAGGGCCCCAGACTCCTGTGGCCGCGTCGAAGCTCCCGCTTGCTTCACCGAAGCCTTCTCCTGAGAAGTTCGGCTGGGGGAAGTTGCCTTGACCCTGGGAAGAGATATTTTAAATAGATATTTTAATTATATTTGCTGGTAACTACACTCAAAATACAGAATACTCTGCAAAGTTCCACTCGTTTTCCGTAAAAGTCACTTACTTTATTATATAATATCCTATTTAGCAGTGATAGTCTAATGGTGTGAACGTCAGAATGTCAAGTCATAGGTCTCGAGTTCGAACCCAAGGCACCTCTGACTTTTCGGATTCATGTGCGTATTGTATAATTATCACTTGCTTCAAAAACGGTGAAGGAAAACATCGTGAGGAAACCGGCATGCCTGAGAGATATTTCTCGACGGCATGTGACGCGAAGTCAGACGCCCATGGGCGGCTAAAACTCTGACACCAGGTTAGTCACTAACCACAAGAAAAGAAGAAGACCTACTTTATGCTACATTTTTGCAACTATTCTGAAAATGTGCGTAAGATTTCTAATTTAGCGCAATATATCATAATTTATTAGAAATAATGATCAACCCGAGTTTCATTCCATTTGTAGAACGTCAAAATTTTTATTAATTTATATGCAAAAGTTTTAAACCATCAAGCCTGTACAAAACTCCCGAATCACTGCGCAAAGTTCCCCTAAAACGGAAGAGTTTTTGTTATTATTTCACACAATGACGGAGCGACGAGTGACGGAGTGACGGAGCGACGAGTGACGGAGTGACGGAGCGACGAGTGACGGAGTGACGAGTGACCGAGTGACGAGTGACGGAGTGACGAGTGACGGAGCGACGAGTGACGGAGTGACGAGTGACGAAGCGACGAGTGACGGAGCGACGAGCGACGGATCAACATGATTTTTTGCATAGAGATAGTTTATTGACCGGAGAATGACATAGGCAACTTTTTATTTCGGAACAAATCACGATTCCTGTGGGAAACACTACAAAAAATCTTCTACAAACCTGCACAAAATTCCCGGAACCCTGTGCAAAGTTCCCCTGTCCCTGCGCGAAGCTGGTTCCCTGTGCGAATGTGCCAGAACTCTGCGCCCTCGTGAAGGGAGTCTGGTTGAAGGAGTGCGGGTATCTGTCATCGTAGGCCTGCGCGTGTTGCGCGGACGGCGCCTCGGTGTCGCAGAATCCGTACGCGCTGTCGCCGGACTGAGGGACGCCCATGCGGCAGCGGGAGCTGAGGGGAAGGGGTGGTCTAATTAATACAACATGTAAAAAAACCCTGTCCAGTCCGTGAGGGTGTTGTTGGGTATCGTACTGAGAGTCTGTTTATGTAATAATTTAAGGAAAAAAAAAATTCGTAATATTTTTTTTCAATGGTTAATTTTATCGGGTGATTACATGGGGCGCGGGCGGCCGTCGTTTAGCGGGTGTCTACAAGTCATAACTGTTCAAAATATGCGTTTTTTTAATGGATTTTGGTACAAAATAATGTGACTTTTAAAAACATTTATTATTTATTTTTGACGTGATAACGTCTTATAAATCGATGAACGCCGGCTGCACGCACGAAAAAGTGTCACGTTCCGTCTGAACCGAGCGTGCAAGCGAGAGCGCGGAACAAGCGATAGAGAGGCACGATCGAAAATTATCGTCCGTAAACCGATTTTACAGACAACCAATTTATTTTATTTTATATCAATAAGATTTTTTATTACTTTTAGTTACTTTTATTGCAGTACCTATACCTATGCATATTTTATAAGAGGTTACAGAATAGGTAATCATAATTCTATTATTATTTTTTTCGGCAGAGGATGCCAGACGGAATAACCATAATGCCTTGGAAGTTGGGTAGGCCTTTGATGTGGGACGCAACCTGTGTCGACATCTTCGCGCCATCCCATCATCATAGCACGGCAGAAATTAAATGTAGTTTTGCAATCATCTAATCCAGGGATTCCCAACCGGTGGGGCGCAACCCCACGTGGGGCCTAGAGTGACCAATGGGGGGCGCGGCGACTCCAATAATAAAGATTTACAACATTTTATGCTCTTGGTAATAAGAAAGGTTAAGACTAGTTTCCAAAACCCAAACGTTTCATAATACTTACTTAGGTGCTGTAAAATGAGGTTCAACTTTTCTGCCTATGTCGACAAAATAAGTTTTTCTATGTCTGTATGAATGGTCAAAAGAAGAATCTAACGAATCCGAAATTGTACAACATCTTTCGAGCTCACTTTTACATTATGCATTCTCATAATTCTTGAGTTTTTCTGCAAAACTCGACAAAGTGACTTCTCTTTCTTTAAGCTATTTTTAACCGACTTCAAAAAAAAGGAGAAGGTTCTCAATTCGTCGGGATATTTTTTTTTTTTTTTTTATATATTTTCCCCGATTACTCGAAGACGGCTGGACCGATTTAAAAAATTCTGTTTTTGTTTAAAAGGGTATACTTTCAAGTTGGTTCCATTGTCATTTGGTCATGATCTGATGATGGGATCTTGGAGAAATCGAGGGAACTCTTCTAATATTATAGGCACATCTATAGCGATTTGTGTATTTTTGATGAGCAGTTGACATAAGGCTATTGTAACTTAGATAAATTACAAATCAACCCACTAAAAAGTGAAAAAAAAAACTTTTTTACAAAAAACACAACCGACTTCCAAACTACAAAGTGAAAAATAACTTTAATTTCGGAAGTCGGTGTCAAAAAACTTAAATACTGATCTGATACAAAAACACCGACTTCCGAAATTAAAGTTATTTTTCACTTTGTAGTTAGGAAGTCGGTTGTGTTTTTTGTAAAAAAGTTTTTTCTTTCTTTCTTTCTATTTCTGTTTGAATGATCAAAAGAAAATCTAAACCATCCGAGGGGGTGCAAACATTTTCCACCTCACTTTCTCTCGCTTTACATTTTTATGCTTTTCTGCTTATGTCGACAAAGTAACTCAGGGGCGTTGTGATTTTAAAAGAAAGTTAGGGGGCGCGTATGTTAAAAGGTTGGGTACTCCTGATCTCAAACTGAATTCCCGGTAAAAATTTAAAAAAATGTATAAAATTTTCGATAAGAACTTCAAGAACATAAAATAGATATGTTATTAGTGAATAGGTAACTTACTTCTGACTGTTACTCCTGGGCCAGGGGAACCAGCTCCACGCAGAAGTCTTCCTGCCGGTGCCGGGGTTCGGAGAGTATAGGTTACCTATTCGACCTGTGGGGAACATACCATTATTTTAGTCATAGTTAGTTAGTGGTGCCGATTCCCTTGTTCACAAACTAAACTAAATTTAAGTTCAGTGCATCTTTTTCTTTCTATTTCATTAAGAAAAGGACAGAAGATAATTTTTAGTTTAGTCCTGTCAAATTAATCAGCGCCTGTCAGTCTCCATACACTTTACTTTTTAGATCATTTTTATTTTCCCGTAATCGGGTTACAGTTTTTTATTAAACTTCATTTTTTTTTGAGCTTTCAGTTTTTACCCACGACGGAACGGAGACGGTATATGCGTTTGGGGTGAGAGGATGTTTGTGCAAATCCATGTTGCTATTTTTCTCCAAAACTACTAGTCCGACTTTGATACAGTTTTCAGTTATGGGTTCGGGTTTGATTGGTGCATGTTCTTAGATATGTGTTACGGTGACAACTCACCAGGGGGCGCTGCAGTAAACATTTGTTTGTGCAAAACCAAAACTACTAGTCCGGTTTTGATGCAGTTTGTGGTTGATTAGTGAGGGTTCTTAAATAGATGCTACGGTAGTAACTCACTAGAGGGCGCTGCAGTAATATATTTTATATTAGTAACTACATATTAAAGACAAATTAAATTTTATCCTTTTTCAATTACTTTTTAACCGTCGTGGGTTTTTAACAAAATTTGTAATTTTGCTTTTATTAACCTCATTCATTTTGGGTATGTTACAAGTCGTTGTTGGATTGGGTACAAGAAGTGAACTTACCAGGCGCCCAGAACCGATGCTGAAGACTGATGTCCCACGCCGGCTGGGTTGGGTGACACTGTGCACAACAACTACAGTTGCTCTGGAAATTACAAACAGAAATAACAGTACTACAACTGTTATTAAACAAATCCGGCGAAGGGTTATACCTTTCACACTTGACATTATTTTTCTTCAAAACTACTAATTCGATTCTGAAAAATCTTTCACTAATAGGATATATTTTATATTATAACAAGAAGAAACTATTTCTTTTTAAAAAGCAGTTTCGAAAGTCAGTCACCCTTCAAACTTGACCTCTAGCTATATTTATGGTACATCAAGTTCTAGAAAAAGTTCGTATTTGAAGAGCACTGTCACTCGTGCGGTGTGTCCGTAGAGTTACAATTCTGAAGGCGACGGCAGACCGCAGACGATACCGGCAGTACCGCCCAACCGCAGTAACGGACTGCAGCGACACTACAGATTTTTTAATCGACTTCCAAAAAGGAGGAGGTTATATGTTCGTAGCGTGTTTGTTTTTTTTTTATGTATGTCCGCCGATTTCTCCGTCATTTGTGGACCGATTTTGAAAATTCTTTTTTTGTTTGAAAGGGTATGCTCTCAAATTGGTCCCATTAAAATTTTATTAACTTTGCTTGGGTAGTTTTTGAGTTAGCTACAAAATACGTTTTTTTCCACTTAGTATGTAGATGATATGATAAGTTCCTGTCACTGGTAGCAGGTAGTAGTATTCGAATGTGTGTGGGGTAGGTACTACAACTAAAAAGTGAAAAATAAAAACTTTTTACGAAAAAAAAAACAACCGACTTCCGGTGTCTTGGGTTTTGTATTTTCGTTTTGTGCCACCGACTTCCGAAATTAAAGTTATTTTTCACTTTATAGTGTTTTTTTTTTTTGAAGTCTGTTGTTATTTTATTTTATAAAAAGTTTTTTTAATGAAAACGTTTCCTAGGATGGCCACAGACTAGTGATGCAACGAATACGAATACGAATATTCGTATTCGCCGAATAGTAGACATTTACCGAATATTCGTATTCGGCGAATACTAATACGAATACTAATACGAATATTTAAAAATTAATATGTTTGTACGCAAATCTAATTACTGGCAGACTTGGAAAACGCGCGTCGTCGGCACGTAAAAATACGACGTGTGCAAGGGCCTTAACCGCAACGACGACGCGACGGGGGACACCCCGGCCATAGTTTATACAGTGCCGCGGCCCGGGAGTTTTCCTATCATTACGAACCATGGACTGATTGATTCATTCATTCCATTTCATTTGTCAGTCGAAAGCACAAGTCAAGCAAGAGAGTATTGTTTTATTTATTTTCTGAGGTTGCTGCGAAGTGAAAGGATTTGAAGTTGAATAGAAAATGTCTTCTCGTAAACGAGTTCAAAGTGACATATGGAAACACTTCGATAAATTACCAAATAAGTAGTTATATGGTCTGTATTTCTTTTGTATGAAGAAAAGGTAGGATAGTAAGTCCTAAGTAACTTAGACGAACGTTAGTAATAGCTGCGTCTATGTAGTACTAGACTATTAGTCTTTTATTACCATGGCGAGATATTCGTATTCGTATTCACCGAATACTCGGATTGTACGAATAGTAGGTTTGATATTCGTATTCGTATTCGTAAAAGTAGTATTCGTTGCATCACTACCGCAGACGTCACACCAATAGACCTGTCGGTGACTGTCACTAAAAGAGTGACAAGACCAGACAAGACATATTTTTTTGTTTGGCAAATGAAGAGAATCGCCGCTGCCGACGTAGATGTGACGTCATTTTCGGTATCAAAACTGCAGCGGCACTGTTGCCTGCGTTTATTGTCACTCACAACTCCGCCGGCGTCTACGGTCTAACGACAGCCTCGGAATTTGGACCTTACATATGTGTGACAGTCTTTTAGTCTACATTTACCTTAAAAATCTGAACACAGAAACGCTTCCTCAGATGAACTCCTTCACAAAAAATTATACTATTCTTTCTTACTACTCATCATCATCTGCCTAGCCTTTTCCCAACTATGTTGGGGTCGACTTCCAGTCTAACCGGATGCAGCTGAATACCAGTATTTTACATGGAGCGACTGCCTATCTGACCTCCACAACCTAATTACTAGGTAACACGATACCCCTTGGTAAGACTGGTTGTCAGACTTTTTTGGGCTTCTAACTACCCGTAACGACTGTCAAAGATCTACAAATGACAGCCGGGACCAACGGCTTAACGTGCCTTCCAAGGCACGTAGGGGTCTTAGTATGTAAAGATGGTCACCCATCCACAGACCAACCGCGGCAAGCGTAGCTTAACCTGATCGATCGACCCGTGCAGCTATTGTTACTTAGCCACAAGCCCCTCTTCTACTCAATACAATGTTTTTCTTACCTGCACTTGTCTCCCGGCTGAGGGCGCGGCCTGTCCAGTGGAGGGTCGGTACAGTGACCTGCAGCGAAGCTCCAGCTGCTCCCAGTACATCTTCTTACGTTCATGACTAGAACAAAATCAAATATCTACTTAATAAAATTCTTAAACTCGGTCATTCACTGGAAATTTTGCATAAGAGTTATTTTTATACCGAGCTCGCAAAACCTTCAAAATTCAAAAGTCATTTATTCAAACTAGACTGAGAATCAGCACTTTTCGAACATCAAAATTACATAAGACAGTCCCCCAAAACGCCCACCCTTCACCACTTCCTAGTGCCTTTAGCTGGGAAGAGTGGCGCAACAAACTCCCCAGCAGCACAGCTGTCTGTTCAAGTTAGAAAAATGATTCTATACAATAGTATGCAAAATAACTTACATTATGCAACACAAAACATAATTTAAATGATAAATTATTTGCCATATGTCAGCTAGCACACGCCAATATACCAACCAAAAACATCGAGACCTATACTCAAGCAGAAATAAAAAATAAAAACTAAACGTAAATAGAACTAAATATCTAAATAAAAGCCTCCAGGCATAAAGGGCGTGCCCGCTTACATAAAGCTATTTAAAGCTGTAATTGGAAGTTATTATAAATGATAAACTAGGACCATCGAGGTAAAATAAATAAACAGTTAATTACTAGTTACAATAACAAAACCATGATCAGCAAGACGACCAGTCACCACAAGCAGCACCCGTTTACGAGCATAACGCAAAGATCAGCCATTATCCCCCTCGCCATATTTGAGGGGAGGAGGCAACCCGTCCATATCCTAAGGGCACGTCTTCATTACCATTACCGCGTCTCCCGGTCTACTCCTGGATATGTAATGGCATCTGCATGGAGCATGCAAATTTTTGGGTTCATTCGATTTACCGAGTCTAGTTACGCTGGGGTCGGTGCATTTCATTCATTCATTCAAGAGTTCTTTGTATACCGAAAGTGAGCATATGGCAGGAGGGGATGATCGTTGTATGGAAATTCATTATTTTAGTCGATGGAAAATCCCAATCCCGGGCACAAGTCTTGTAACAATCATCATCTTCTTCTTCGCGTCGCACTGTGGATCGAAAAAAGGCTCTCGAAGACATAAGAGCTTCAATTTTAAAGTGACAGTTTTTGCTTGAAATGGCGTCTAATAGCCAATATCATGCATAAATACATCAGAGGATGCAATCTGGTAGGCAACATGGCAACTTATTTTTTATTTTGCAAAAAAAAATGTATGGAGCTAATTAGCCTATTGCCGGATATTGGCTATTAGATGTTTCAAGCAAAAAACAGACACTTTAAAAAAATAATAGGTACCCAAAGGGGAGTGTCGCGATAGGTTCAGGTCCCAATGGTGCCATGCTCGACCCTCTTCCGGCAAGTTCGTCGGCTGCATCGTTGTCTAGCGAACCGCTGTATTGGTAGTGAGAGGAAACATTGACACGGTTGGTTTGCATGGAAAGTGGTGATAATGCCGCCTGTGGTTCACAGTAATTTTACCTCTAATTTTGTATACAGTGATCTTTATTTTCTTTGAAATAATGTTGCTATTGGGTTGCTCTCAGAGGAAGGGGAACAAATAACTGTGGAAGGACTGTGAACAGTCTCATTGTTTCGTGTGCTAGAAATGTGCATTTTAAGACCATGTATGATAGACTTATATAAAGACCTCCTTTTTGAAGTATATAAAATAGTTCTTTATTCAAAAAAAATATTCTATGAACAACAGTCACAGACAACAGTCATTCCATAGAGGAAAGTAATACAGTACGAGTATAGATAGCCCCCTCGCAGAATTTCAGTCATTCTCACAAACGAAGTTGTTTCAAATTCTGCGCAAAATTGATTTGAGATTTTGATATTATTAATCACAGATTTAAGCTGGTAAGTGTCTCATAAAAATGATGTACAGCAGTACTAGCCTAGGCCAAAGATCAGACTCATTCGCGGTCGAAGTCTCATCCGACACTAATTTAATAAAATTTGTGGAAAACCTCAAGAAACAAGTCAGAATTCTTCGCTTAGAGAACGAAGTTTTGGAGGCAAGCATCATGAAACTACAACCATCCTTAATGAACGGTGTGTATGCAGCTTTAGAATACGCTAAGAAACTAACAGAATCTGCACTCATTACGGACGGTACAAGTCGGTCGAGATTCGCCCTGACAGACTCCGCGCAAAGCTCCTCAAATATCAAGAGCCAGTCCAGAGTTCATCATCGGAAATTAGAACCCTCACTCAGGCCTTCTTCAGTGAAAATAACCGCGTCTATTATCTGCGGCACAGGACAAAAGGTCAATGTCGAACACAAGCTAGAGCTAGTGTACGCTGTTATGGAAAATCAAGGGAAAGATTTAATGAAATTTAGAAACAATGCGATGAAGCAAACTGCTTACTTAAATGCTCAGTTGGAAGAAATTGATCTTCGGACCACTGACTTCGAAAAGTGGACTGGAGAGTTCCAACATGAGGTGGTGATTGGAGGCATAGAAGCGATGACTAAACGAATTCCCGCCGAAACATGGATCAGATTCATGACGGAGCAGGGCAAGAAAATTGACAGACAAATAGACAAGTCCCGGCTAAGAATGAGCACCATAAACAGTCAGCACAGAAAACTGAAAGAAGATATTAAACGCAAAAAGGACTTGAAATCCAGCCTGATACCTTTAGACATTGAAATAAAAACAATGGAAAAAACAGTTGCGCTGAAAACAATAGAAATGAAAAATAAATCGTTAATTGAACTGAAAGCACTGACGGGTGACGCTAACTTGAATTTAACCAGGCACAAGAATCATTTGACGACTACAGTAAACTACCTAAAAAAATTACAACAGCTGACAACTCTAAGGAAAGACGAAACTGTAAAGTTGGATGCTGAAAGAACTTTGCTAGAAGTACAAGTTAAAGTTTTAGAGGAAAACTTCAATTGGATTCAAAAGCAAAGACAGACATATTTTGTTCCAGATATGCTAGATTATGTCAGGGTTAAGGTCAAAATTTATGAATTGAAAAACTCCATCAAACGGTTAGAAACTAGTCTTAGTGTTAAGCAATGTGCTCTAACTAGATTTAAAAAGAAAAGTCTGCCACTGTCTAAAAAAATGTTATTAAATAAGAATAATTTGAAAAGCACGGGACAGTCCTCAGATGAGTGCGAGGTACCATTAAGGGTAACTGAATTTAATGGATCGAAAGCGGTTTGCAAACCATGCGGCTTGTTGCCACGCAAGTGATTTGCAATGGCACGAAGATAGTTTGCAGCCAATGTGCGCTTTTAAGACAAATTATATGCAAGATATATGTTATAAAAGTAGAGATAAAAACATATCAAACAAACAGAGATGTATAATAATGTCACAGAGTTATTTTTTTTTTAATGTCATGATAATAATACAATGTCGCCCATCGGCCCCGCCCTAATTTTTCTGAATGCTCATGAAAAATTATCGAAAAATTACTTAAAAAAAACACTACAAAGTGAAAAATAACTTTAATTTCGGAAGTCGGTGTCTTTGGTTTTGAATTTTTGTTTTTTGCCACCGACTTGAGTTAGCTTCAATAATACGTACTTTTTCCCGCTTAGTATGTGGATGATATGATAAGTTCCTGTCACAGCTGTTATTTACAAAGCAGGTAGTGGTTTTCGAATTTGTGTGGGGTAGGTACCACAACTAAAAAGTGAAAAATAAAAACTTTTTACAAAAAAAAACAACCGACTTCAAAAAAAACACTACAAAGTGAAAAATAACTTTAATTTCGGAAGTCGGTGACAAAGAACGAAAATTAAAAACCAAAGACACCGACTTCCGAAATTAAAGTTATTTTTCACTTTGTAGTGTTTTTTTTAAAGTCGGTTGTTTTTTTTTTTTGTAAAAAGTTTTTTTTGAAATATTTTCAATTTTTTTTTTCAATATCCCATTTTATGAACTTAAACTTTTAGAAAAAAATGTTTATCCTCCGTTTTTTTTTTGCATAGTTGTCAAATTTTAGCGAAAATGTTAGTTAATCTGATAAAATAATTCATAAGCTTTTAGAAATAATAAACAAAATTCAAATCGAGCCAATAACATCGGAGATATGGCAAACGCTACTCAAAACATAAAAAACTGAATAACATGAAAAATATTAAAGATATTTATGAAGTTATTTTTCGATCATTTTTCATGAATATTTAGAAAAATACGGGCGGCTTGTGGCTAAGTAATAACAGCTGCACGGGTCGATCGATCAAGTTAAGCTACGCTTGCCGCGGTTGGTCCGTGGATGGGTAACCATCTTTACATACCAAGTCCCCTCCGTGCCTCGGAAAGCACGTTAAGCTGTTGGTCCCGGCTGTCATTTGTAGATCTTTGACAGTCGTTACGGGTAGTTAGAAGCCCAAAAAGTCTGACAACCAGTCTTACCAAGGGATATCGTGTTACCTAGTCACTAGGTTGTGGAGGTCAGATAGGCAGTCGCTCCATGTAAAATACTGGTATTCAGCTGCATCCGGTTAGACTGGAAGCCGACCCCAACATAGTTGGGAAAAGGCTAGGCAGATGATGATGATGACGGGCGGTCATATGCCGATGGGCGACATTGTAAAGATCATTTATAATAATAAACTAGTAAAACATGTTCAAAATCTCTCATCTGAAAAATCATTTAAATTATAATTTTCTTGCTAGATAATTTATAACTTTCTTATTGAACACCACGTCACTTTACTCCTTCCAGCTTTTAGGTAGTATATACTATTAATATACTATAATCTTATATAAATCGTATCGTATAAATTATATACTTACTATAAACTTTACAAGACAAGTTGTTAAAAGACACTTTTCCGCACAAGTTTATAATTTCTAACGTGACGATATTATCGTGGACGTCCTCGTCCATAAAATGTATGGAAATACGTGCACGTTAAAATGTTATCGTGGACGGAAAGGAGATGTTTCATTTTCGGCCATAAAGTGTACGTTAATGAAAAAAAAGGAAAAAATTCCACGAATTGAGGAAAAATATTCTTTCCTGTTTATTCCTCTGATTACTTCGGCACAAAAAATAATAGTTTAACAAATTATTGCCATATTTTATTCATCATGGCGTCGTTTTACTTGCATACTGCTTTCGTCCAGAAATCATGTTACATTTTAACAAAATAATATCATGTAGACGTTATTCAAATAAATATGAAAGGCGTGCATTTCTGTACTACAATAAGATAGCTATCTTATACAACTTTTTTGATTAATCATAAAAATAAAAAACTGCTTTTGTGGATTGTAGATTTGTAGGTACTTCTGGACGAATTTTCGTCCAGAAGTACCTACCTAGTCAGGAGAAATACGATTATCGACAGCTAGCCAAATGGCTAGCTGTCGATAATCGTATTTCTCCTGACAAACGTCATACATTTTCGGTTTTTATTTTGTGCCCAAAAAGTATTAGATATTATGGAAAAAACAGTCTTCTTTGTGTTTAGGAGTTCGTTTCCCAGGTTTTCTGAAGTGTACATGTTATGGCCGGAGTCCCATACAAAAATGAAACATCTCCTTTAAAAGCGTCTTCATTTATTTCGTAACATTTTACTTTCCTGTGTTATCGTGATGCCGTGAACGTTCACGATAATATCGCATCACGTTAGAAAATATTAAAATTCCAAATGCGGCTTGTTGCAACACAAGTGTATAGTTAGTGGACCTAGCATTTAGATTTTTAGGTAATTTTATACGTTTTCTATATTTTTAATAATCATGTATGTAGCCGAAAGGCTGATTCAGTAATATACAGGGTCAAAAAAAATTGGCAACGAAACTCCACAGGCGTCATCATCATCATCATCATTTCAGCCGAAAGACGTCCACTGCTGGACATAGGCCCCCCCCAAGCACCGCCACTTCGACCGATTCTGTGCTTTCCGCATCCAGCGGATTCCTGCGCCTTCACAAGGTCATCGGTCCATCTCGTGGGAGGCCTTCCAACGCTACGTCTTCCGGTACGTGGTCGCCACTCCAGAACCTTTCGACCCCATCGGCCATCCTTTCTGCGAGCAATGTGCCCTGCCCATTGCCACTTAAGACGCAGATATATGACAGTGACCTTGAATGGTTAGCTTGCGTGTTCTGTACTGAGCTCACGCAACGCGTCGTGCGACCAGCCAATAATAGGACTTTCCCATCAAGGAGCGCTGTCCCAAATTAGACGCATTATTTATTTATTACACGTAAAACAAAAGGTATTTTAATAAAACACGTATACTAAAAGATCAGTAATTGAATTATCTTTAAAATGGTGAAGTTTTCAAAAAAATACGCTTGATGGATTTTGCGTCATTCTCAGTTTTTTATCCGCGTTAGACATAACTTTACAAATTACTTTCACTAGTAATATAAACATAATCAAAAATATGCCTATATTAAAATATTTAAAAAAAGCTCTTATTTAACATATATTTTTTCCAAATCACACACTGCTCGTTTAGACGTCATCTTCAGTACAAAATCGTTAAAAGTCAGCTATCGTCCCCTTAAGTTTGGCAATTCTTCGGGCTATGTCGGTTACCTTGGTTCACAGGCGTGTGGTATCGAAATCGAAACATGACAAAAAAAAATCAAACAAATGTTTTTTTTTTGGGTCAACGACCGCTTGCGAGTGATGTTACTTGAAGTATGAATTGAGTTTTTTTTATGTCTTGGTTTGTTATCGAACTCCATCACGTCGTCGGTGAAGTTTACACAAAAGAAAACGTTTCTTTTTTTTTTTTGCTAATAGTTAAAGTGACTACATACAACCTGTAGTTGGTGACCCTGACCCCAAAAAAACTCATCAAATTAATTTATTTTTTGTTTTATCATGTCTACATGGAGTTTTACTAGCAAATTTAATTTGACCCTGTATTTTAGATACTTTTAGAACAAGGTCAGTTATTTTAATTACGTTTCTCAATTTATTTTTTTAAGTGGCTACCTATTATGTTCCTCAATACTTTTCTCATATCTAAGTATTATCTTAATTTTATTATTTTAATTTCAAGGGAAACTTTTTAGTTTATTTTTAATAAATATTAATTTAACTTTAACATATTGTGTTTGGTTTAACCCTAGGGAAAAACTGCTCATAACAGACTAGGTACAAGGTTGCATGGAGCATGGCAGTCATGGTCACTCAAATTTTCTCGCTGATGGTGGCGCGTGTGTTGGATCATTCGGTTCCCTTCAAAATTGTTGAGCTCTAAACAATGCAACATTGCATCATGTTCGTGAACGGGCGCCGTCAGTTGAGACTCATCATCAGGGTCATCTTTTAACTGCTTAACTTCTCCCGGCTTATCTTGTATTTTGAAAATGTTCTGACCATAGATTTAGGTTCTGACATATATTGGTGCCAATTCCCTTGTTCACAAACTAAATTTAAGTTCAGTGCATCTTTTTCTTTCTATTTCATTAAGAAAAGGACAGAAGATAAATTTTAGTTTAGTCCTGTCAAATTAATCAGCGCTTGACGTAAATTGACGTAATTTTAGTCGGCAAATTTTTAATCACGTCTAAACTTGTATGGAGAGTGACAGGCGCTGATTAATTTGACAGGACTAAACTAAAATTTATCCTTTGTCCTTTTCTTAATGAAATAGAAAGAAAAAGATGCACTGAACTTAAATTTAGTTGTGCGTTTCATCAAATATTTCCTATGCCGTAATGTTGACTCCCCTGTAAAACTTTAACAACGGCGGACATATTAGGTGACGCGGTAGCGTATTCGGCGCTACATAATAGGTCCGTTGTTCAAGTTTTACAGAGGAGCCAACATTACAGCATAGGAAATATTTGATGAAAGCCCAAGAGCCCGCGACGATTAGACTTTCGTTATTTTATAAAAGCTGACAGTTTCTCTGTGTATGTCACCAATACTGGTAAGAACGATCCCCGATTATGAAGTTTGGATAATGGTGGCTCTGGCAGGGAATGTGTGGCAAAGGTGTATAAAATTGCACTAAGTTACGTTATAGTATAAAAGCTGAATGTTATTATATTACTTGTGGAAGTATCAAAGGATGTTTCCTCAGTAGTCAGACAGTTTCGATAGTTCTTACCTCTTGTCAGACACATTGAAAGTCTGCCGTAGGAGCAAGCGCGAGGAATATACAACGTGTTCCTTTTGATATCCCTCAACTCTAGGGAATTAATCAGACCATGTCAAAGAATCAACTGACAAATGTATTAAAACAAAATAATTCGAGCGAGTAAGTCACGATTATTTATGTAAAACACCCTTACGTGAAATACAACAACGCATTTTCTTAGCGCAAAAGATCGCAATAGACCGAACGCACTATTTTAGTCGCACCCGCTTGCATATATTCCTCGCGCTTGCACTTACGGCAGACTTTCAAGGGTGCCGATTCCCTTGTTCACAAACTAAACTAAATTTAAGTACAGTGCATCTTTTTCTTTCTATTTCATTAAGAAAAGGACAGAAGATAAATTTTAGTTTAGTCCTGTCAAATTAATCAGCGCCTGTCACTACTCCATACAAATTTAGACGTGATTAAAAACTTGCCTACTAAAATTACGTCAATTTACGTCAAGCGCTGACAAATTTGACAGGACTAAACAAAAATTCATCTTGTGTCCTTTTCTTAATGAAATAGAAAGAAAAAGATGCACTGAACTTAAATTTAGTTTAGTTTGTGAACAAGAGAATCGGCACCAATGTGCCTGACAAGAGGTAAGAACTATCGAAACTGTCTGACTACTGAGGAAACATCTTTTGATACTTCCCCAAGCAACATATCGACACTAGAAATTTCAAATGTCGTAAAGGACAGGGAATACAATGTCCTTTACGACAATTGAAATTTCCGGTATCCATATATATAACATTGAGCTTTTATACTATAACGTAATTTAAGTGCATTTTATACACCTTTGCCACATGATACCTGCCAAAGCCACCATGATCCAAACTTCATATTCGGGGATCGTTCTTACCTGTATTGGTGACATACACAGAGAAAATTTCAGCTTTTTTAAAATAACGAAGATCTGCAGTGCTATTCTGTTAAAATCTCACCGTGAACGCTAAGGTGCAAGCTTGAAGTGACCTGTCACTCCACCATATACTAGGGATTGACACTGTTGACAGCTCACTTTCAAGCTCACTTCACCTTAGCGTTCACGGTGAGATTTTTACAGAATAGCACTGCTGATCGTCGCGGGCTCTATTAAGTTATAATGAACGCACTGTGAGAGCAATGGTGGCCCAGTGAGAGCAATGGTGGCCCAGTGAGAGCAATGGTGGCCCAGTGAGAGCAATGGTGGCCCAGTGAGAGCAATGGTGGCCCAGTGGTAACGGCCGCGACTTATGATTTGTAGGTCGTAGGTTCGAACCCAGACAGACGCTTTACTTTGTGTAAATTATTTCATCACCACTGACTCTCAAAACGGTGAAGGAAAACATTGTGAGGAAACCGGCATGTCCTAGAACCGAAAATTCGAAGACATGTGACATCTACCAACCCGCACTGGGCCCGCGTGGTGGATTACGGCCCACTCCCTCTCACAGAGAGGAGGCCTGTGTCCCAGCAGTGGGAACATTTATAGGCTGATGATGATGATGATGAACGCACTGTACCCAGGATTTTGTAATATCTTGATTTAAAAGAGTGTTCTTGGCATCGATTTATATCTCCTGGTCCTTGAAGATTTTTGCCCGTTCTTCTCCATAGAGATCTACGTTTTAAAATGGGCAACTAGCTTCAATTTGATAACTAACGGACCGACTCTTTGACAATTCAAAAGTGCCTGTAAATGTTTTAATAGAAATTTAATGCTTAGAGTTTGAGTTACTTTTGATCATACTCTGCTCAACAAACAAATTGAAACATCAATAAAATACGACAGACTACACCCATCACCATACAATTATTGCAGATGAATATATGTCACCGTAAGATTGTGAGCACCGTTAGTTTATAATCTGTCGGTATTATTTCCGTTAGATCATAATCTGTCGAAAAATTGTGATTCTGGGTGAAATGGGTTAGGTTAGGTTAGAACTGTGACCAATCGCACGCGAGCCGAGCGAGCGAAGCGAGCGGTGCCGCGGCAGCGGCCGGCGAGCGCTACTTCCAAGTTGCTCGCAGCCAGGCAGGCTATTTAATATTATCGCAAGGTGCATTACGTCGCAAACAAGTTGGTTACCAGTTCACAATTTGTCAGTTTTTCATGGATACATTATAAACCATCGAAAATTATGCGTTAAATTGTAAATGATTTGTCACAGTTCACAATTTTTCGACAGTTTATAATCTAACGGAAATAATACCGATGGATTATAAACTAACGAAGTTTATAATTAAACGGTGACATATATACCATAATTGTCTGGTGGTGGCTACTTGATGAGTACCGACCGATGTCACACATAAACATTTGTCTGTTGACTCCAAAGATGCGTCACGACTGTAAGGTCATTTAGTATTTTAGTACATAATTGTATTAAAAATGTTAGTCGATTGATGTGTCAGGAAGTCGTGCACTCATGACTTTATTAGTTTTCAATGTTTTTATTGACATATTCGTTAATTCATTTAAATAATCTTGTAATATGAATTCAGTAATTAATTTGTTTATTAAAGTATTTTAGTTAATATAGTTATTCTCGTTTCTCGTCGTTTTATCCATCCGTCCGCCATTGGAAAATGGATGAGGCGCATAGATATAAAATGTAATTAATGTAATTGTACTGTGGTGAAGAATAGGAAAATATAAATTTATTTATTGTTGCGTTACGTCATTCCTGGCCAAAACAACAATCTTCAGAGTTCTTACTTTCAACAAAATACCTTTATTCGATACGTCGAGACAGCAAAACCATAAAATGAAACCAATAAACCCAATAAAAATAAGAAACTTTTGTCTATTTCGGTAACAAAACCCAGAAAAACGATCACTTTTCGTGTTCGCCCTCCATATAAAATCTCTTTAGAAGGTCAAACACCAAATGAAATTGGCCAAATACACTTTGAAACTGACACGTCATTCGAAACCTATTACCATGGCAACGGTTGCCTGGCTGCCTCATATGAATTCCTCACATATGGCAGGTGACATATCTGCCAAACACTGACAGCAATCAGATCTTATATTGTGACTTTTATATTTAATTTATTTGTTAATTATATAAGTAAACGTAAAAATGTCGATGACTATGACCTCCCACACGGGAGGAGGACGGAGCTGTATTCTGAGTCAGACCTCTCGGTCAGTGAGCAATAGCCGATGGGAGACGGATATGGACATTCTTACTGACGGGGAACTCGTGAAGCTTGTAGCTGATCTAAAAGAAAAAGTCAGTATACTAACCCTAGAAAACGAAATCTTAGAAAATACTATTATGAGATTAGAACCTGCGTTGATGAACGGTGTATATCAAGCCTTAGAGTACGCCACCAGAATCCCTTCCGGCACTTCAGTAACCTTGGCGAAATCGGGCATATCAAAATTCGCTATCACTGATCCGCTTATAAGTCCATCAAGAATCCTTG
The DNA here is from genome assembly GCA_963680765.1 of Agrochola lychnidis. NCBI lineage: Eukaryota > Metazoa > Arthropoda > Insecta > Lepidoptera > Noctuidae > Agrochola > Agrochola lychnidis. Next base: position 4,494,920 of record OY796874.1, on the reverse strand, counting down.
CTAGCACTTCGAGGCAACAGACCCCCTCAAAGATGCTGACAAGCCCTTCTCGAGTTTCTACTCGGAAAGGAGAATCCAAAACCAAACTCAGCACCGGCACCATAGTCTTAGGAGCTGGGGCAAGGATCAACGTTTTAGAAAGAGCCGAATTAGTAAACAAAGAAATGGAGGTCCGGGTCAGTAACTTGAACAAGGCAAGGAACAGAGGGGCGAAGCAACATGCTCTATTAAAAGCAAAATTGGAAGAAGTAGGATTAAAAGAAACTGAAATTGCAAGGGCCAATACAATGTTCCGGCAAGAGGTGTTAGTAGATGGCTGGGACAAAATTGCTCAACGAATCCCGGCTGAAATATGGATAAGATTTATGGCGGAATGGATGAAGATATCGGATAGTCAGATAGGGAAGCTGCGATTGAGAACTAGTACTTTGAACACTCAGTACAGCAAACTGAAAGGTCAGATCAAAGTGAAAGCTGAACTCAGCGAGAGTCTGAGACCAGTTGACTTCGAGAAACTTCAAATAGAGAACGGAGAATGTTTGTCACTGATAGATCACAAGTTTCAACAGCTTGGAGAGCTGAAAAAGATGACTGGCGACGCTAATTTGAACCTGACAATCCATAAAAAGGCGATGATGGAACAAAACTGTTACTTGAACAAAGTGTTGTCGACGATCAATAATAAGAAACTCATGACTGTGCAACTGGACAAAGAAAGCAGTATCATCCAACGTCAGGTGGACGTACTGTCTCAAAGGCTGGATGAAATACAAAAAGTGAGACAAAAGTATCAAGTCCCGAATATAATGGAGTATGTGGAAGTGAAATGGATGCTCACAGGCTTGAAGCACTCAATTAAGATCCTGGATACGAGGAGACATATCCAACAGATAGCTTTAGCATCTATAAATCGGAAGCTGCAGACTATGAGTGAGGGTGCAATGAAGAACGAATTGCCGAGAACCTCTGAAGACCATCCAAATAAATCAAAGATATTTGAGAAAAAACCGTGATGAAATATTTGCTAGAAACGTGAAATAATCTTAGATAACAAAATAAAAGTGAAGACACGTTTTTTTACTAGTTACTAAGATTGCGTTATTCACTTTCGACTCCAATTTTTTTATATAAAATTTTAATTGTTTTTTTTTTCGATAATATTGATGCATTAAGAAACTTTTCAACACGAAAGGCCTATTTCAGCCGCAGTCTTAAACTTTATTAATTGTAATTTATTTTTATTATTATTGAAAGGCGTTTGTTTTTTTTTGTTTTTTTATTATTATTGCGTGGTGGATTACGGCCCACTCTCTCTCACAGAGAGGAGGCCTGTGCCCCAGCAGTGGGAACATTATGGGTTAATTTTATTAAAACAAATCAAAATTAATATTTATTTAGTAGCGTATATTACTTGATACAAAGTTGTTAGTCGTTTTTTTTTGTAGTTATCTTAATAATTTCCAAATAAATATATGTTTTTTATTGCATCTGCATTTTAATGATTTATAAGTATAAAAATTAAAATCTACATAGCCAAAAGTCTACATTCGTGCTTGGTTTATAACAAATACAGAGTGGCAGGGACATCGACGCGAAAACTGTTACCATGGATTCAGTACATGATTCTGAAACCCGCAGCGTCGAAATTTTTCGTCGGTTTTTTTTTTTTAAATCAGCTTTTTCATAGAAAAGTGCAAAACCCACACGGTCAAAATGAATGGATATAGAGGTCAAAATAAAGAGAAAAGATTTGATGATTTGTATGTTTGTTTGTTAATAGATAAACTCAAAAACACCCTAACCAATTTGAAAAATTCTTTCACTTATTTATCGACTTCGGGCATAACCTAGTGTCTATAAGACGCAGATATATGATATATTCTAGTGACCTTGAATGGTTAGCTTGCGTGTTCTGTACTGAGCTCACGCAACGCGTCGTACGTCCAGCCAGTAATAGGACTCGCCCATCAAGGAGCGCTGTCCCAAATTAGACGCATTATTAATTTATTATACATAAAACAAAAGGTATTTTAATAAAAACACGTATACTAGAAGATCAATAATTAAATTATCTTTAAAATGGTGAAGTTTTCAGAAAAATACGCTTGATAGATTTTGCGTGATTCTCAGTTTTTTATCCGCGTTAGACATAACTTTACAAATTAATTTCACTATGTTATATAAATATAATCTAAAATATTCATATTTATTTATTAAGTTTTTTTAAGTTATTAAGAAAATGCTCTAATTTAACATATATTTTTTCCAAATCATTAACACTACTCGTTTAGACGTGATCTTCGCCATAAAATCATTAAAAGTCAGTTATTCGTCGCCTTAATTCCCATTGTATACCGGGTGATTTTTTTTACCGTCTCGAAATTTTTACAGGGTGTTCTACCCGTGAATGTAAACAACTTTCACTATGGGAGCAACTCTGAGATCACGAAAAAAAATCAGCTGTTCCATACATTTTGGTCAAGTAGGTATTGAACTTTTGTATAAACAGCTGATTTTTTTTTCGTGATTTTTGTTTGAAAGGGTATGCTCTCGAGGTGGTCCCATATAAATTGTATTAACTTTGCTTGGATAGTTTTTGAGTTAGCCTCAATAATACGTACTTTTTCCCACTTAGTATGTGGATGATATGATAAGTTCACAAGTTGTCACTGTTATTTACATAGCAGCATTGCTATTCTGTAACCATCTCACCGTGATATCTTAAGTGAAGTGAGCGTGGAGTGAACTGTCAGTGTCATCCCATCTGATGCTAGGGATGACCAAGCGTTACATTAAAAATCATAATCGAGATTTTTAAAACATTTTTATGCAAATTCTTTTGATCATTTTATATTATTTCAAAGCTAATATTTAAGTGTCTGAACATGACTATTTATGGTGGTTTTAAATAAAATAGCAAATAGTAAAACAGAAATTCAGTCAGAAACTCAATATTGTTTTATTCAAAAAAAAAACCTCTATGTACACACGGCTACACATCAAGCTATACATATCCAGTTTATGCTGATCTCGCATTCTAAAGGATTTCCGAATAATGCGAGGTCAGCTACTAGTCCCCTTATTTCAGGCTGAGGTGCGAGCGCGTTACGCACGTACATACCAGCACTTCAAGCCACTACAATCTGTCAAATTTATTTAAAAGATTTTCAACTTTATCGTTGAAATATAAGGTTCAAAGTTGATTGGGAAAATTTGACAGTTTCGGGTAGCTTGATGTGCCGGAGTCTGTACAATAAATAAAATAAAACACACTAGCTACTAAAGGAAATGTGTCGTTTATTTAATCCATTTAATTGATTAAATAAACGACATCCCTTAACCCAATCGCGATGTGTTTTGAAGAAGCGAATCTAAAGTCGAGCCGACTGTCCGACGTTGTTATTTACCCAAATCTATTCAATAAGAAGAGATTCAGTGATCGAGTGCTAAAAGTGTGTAATTTAACCCCACACAAACTATGTGGGAACCTACCTAAACGATGTAATCATTTAGATAAAAGACACTTAACATAACATCACGCCTGTAATCCCCGAAGGGTTAGGCAGAGGTGTACCTATTATATAGTACACCCACATTTCGCCAGTTATGTTTAAGTCCCATGTAATAGGGAGCGAGCCTATTGCCATCAACCGGGCACAAAACCAGACTCCGGGCTGCTATTGAAAAATTCCAGATGGAAAACCCGAACCGACCCGGGAATCGAACCCAGGACCTCATACTCAGCAGATAAAAAGACGTGCGGATTAAATGTACCTACCTAATATTTTATTGTAGACAAGACAACCTACCTACGGGTTGCCAATAATAAAATAATATTCATCAAAGGTACAAAATTCAACAGATGACATTCTTGCAGCGCGCGCACCAGCTCACTTCACCACGCTGAAGCGGTAAGAATCTCGTGAAGTGAATAAGTTCATGCCACGCTTGCGCGCTAGGCACTGTCCTCAGACAAAAAAAAAACAAAACAAAGCGCTGTCAACTGTGACGTGAGGCCGGTTTCGTAAACATGTGTGCACATAATGAGGTGTAGTTTGATTGTAGTTAAAATGGTTGTAAATGGGTGCGTGTGAGCGTAACTTATGCCGTGTATGAACAGAGCGGAGGTGCAGTTTTGACACGCCTCACGGTATTGTTCGCAGCGCTCTGTCTTGGTTTTTTTATTTGGTCTGAGGCACTGTCATTATCACATTGAGGTGTTTTTGCTTACTAGGTACCTACTTGTATCGCGTCAGGTACCTATGCACACTAAATACCAACGTCCAATAATTACCTACAAATGTTTTATTGTAGATAGCTAGGTACCTACCTCCGTAACTAAACGATGCCAATAATAAAATAATATTCATCTAATTTCATTTTATTAGGTATCATCATTACTAAGTTCAACCGACTCACGCGCGAACCGGCTCACTCCACCTCGCCGTGGTGAAGTGTTGTTACCATGGCAACGAGAATCGAGTGGAGTGATCATTCTCACGCCGCCCGCGCGTGAAGTGCTGTTACCATGGTAACGAGAATCGCGTGGAGTGATGTTACTCACCCCGCGCATGCGCGGTTCCATCAATATCACAAGTCTTTTTTTTAATTTTCCCGCGTAGGGGCCATGTCCCTAAGCCTATTCGTATTCAGAGACAATAATTATTAGTAAGTAGATAAGTAATAATTTCAATGCTTTTAGACATTTCAATGTCTGAATCATAACGTTTTTGTACACTTAAAAAGACAGTTTATTGCCTACATTTTGTTTTCAATAATTAAACATTGTTTATTTTCTGTGTATGTAACGCGTCACTTATGCGCACTCACAACATTATGAAAATGCAATACCAACGTACATTATGTAGGTACAGCTACTACGAAGCGTCTTCTCCAAGGCATAGTATAAAGAGTTCTAGTAGGCTATCTCCGGCTCAATCCACGATATAATTGCCTACCATACTTGCCTGTCCCAGGGTTGTCACTTTTAGCTAAATTTTAATTCAGTACCTATAAATTGGCAAGGACCGGGAAGTTCTATTTTTAGGGTTCCGTAGTAAACAAGGAACCCTTATAGTTTCGTCATGTCCGTCTGTCTGTCTGTCCGCGGTCTAGCTCCGAGACCCTTTGTACTAGAAAGCTGTAATTTGGTATAGGTATACATATTAATTACGCCGACAAAGTGGTAAAACAAAATTATGAAAAACATTTTCTTTTAGGGTACCTCCCATACACGTAAAGTGGTGATGTTTTTTTAATTATTTTTTTTATCCCATGATGTGGGGTATCATTGGAAAGGTCCTTCAAAAACATTGTGAGTTTGTGAAAACCATTTTTGGATTCAGGGATCGGTTTGCGAAATATTAAGCTTTAAAGTGCAAATTTTTGTTAGAGTCAAGTGGGGGACACGTGACTCTAACAAAAATTAGCACTTTAAAGCTTAATATTTCCCCCTGTTAGCTAAATGGTTGGTTTTGGATATGTGAAAAAAATCACAGTAGTAGTTTATATAACGAATTTAAAAGGAAAACTATCACAGCTAAGTAGGCTTTACAAGTTAACGAGTAATAATCGACCAACTTAACTTTGCAGTTGCAAAAGCACGTTTTCCCATACATTTTGTATGGGAGAACATATTTATCAACTACAAAGTTAAGTTTGTTTTTGGGATAAATTCATCCCAACTACGGAACCCTTCATTGTGCGTGGTCCGACACGCACTTGCCGGTTTTTTTTATACATTTAGCAGTGCTGAAAAGCCGCGACGCGCAAACCTTGTGCGGCGTTAGCCCCGACTGGCGCACTCTAAAACAGCCGAGATTTTGTTAAGTGTGCGTGCGGCGACGCATAAATACAAGCCGCGCACACATACAAGCCGCGCGCGGTGCGTCTGTATGAAGATAGCGTACTTCCTCTCTTTATACTATGTCCAAGGTCTCCTCGTCGTCTGCGCATAGGTACTTACATTGTTTGTTAAAAATATGAAAGAACCTATTATCAGCTGATGACTTGAATGCAATTCGAAACCTAGCGTGATGAGATGCACTATTACAGGTACGATTTGTGTAGGTAAGATGTGCGGATTATAAATAACTACCTAGTATTTATTTTACTTTACCTACTAAGACTGACACTTGTAGCCAGTGTTGCCAACAGTTAAACTAGCTCTCCACCAGATTCAACTTCTAAAACCACCAGAAAACCACTAACAAAAATCACCACTACTCTCTAAAATGTCCACTAAACGAATTTTTAGTTTTTACAAAAGAAAACAGTAAGTACTTATATTTGTAAAAAAAAAAATTATTATTACGTAATAAAATATTCAAAACCAGTAAATCAACATACAATATCATGAAAACCAGGAACATACAAATTATTCAATAACAAGAACTGTAAAAATTGAACTGATGTTTTAAAATTCACCTTCTTCAGATGAATTTTTGTCTGCACTATCATCGTCGGTTTCACATTTATATGATTCTTTGGTAAATTAATAAATAATTTAATTATTATTGTTAAAATTTTAATTAATATATTTAAATTAAATATATTACATAATATTTAAATCAATTATTATTTAAATGGTTATTAGTTGGTAGAATTATTAATAGAATAATTAAAAGTTGTGTTAAAAACTGTAAAGTTATGTTAAGAATTATTGAAAAGAAATCAATAAAACGTTTATTATGTGAAGTAAAAATAATATATTTCGTAACGTTTTAGTGGCTTAGTGGTTGAGTGATAGCATTTACAGTAATTTAAACTGAATTTTACTAAGCCACTAGAAAAACCATCAGCCACTAAAAGCAAAATTTCGCCACCAAAAGGGGGTTCGAAACCACCAGTTTTAGTGGAAAATCCACTAAGTTGGTAACACTGCTTGTAGCGCGCGCACAGACTGGTGCTCACTCCACCCGAGTGCTGTTGCCAAGGCAACCACCGCGTGGTTTCCATGGAAACCACTAGAATCGGGTGAAGTGTTCACGCCGCGCTTTTATATTGTTTTTTTTTTAATTTTCCCTCATTGAATCCCCATGTTCATAAGCTTATTCGTATTCGAGTTCAGACACAATAATTATTTACCTACCTATTTATTTCAATGTTTTCAATATCTAAATCCAACCGTTTTTTTACATATTATTATTTAAAAAGTCAGTTTAGTAAATATAGTCTTCAGCAAGTAGGTATTCAGTGATTGGTTTATTGTTCGTTTACCTAAATACATAATAGGTAAAAAGCACATAGGTAGTAAAATTCCATCATATAGATTGGTAGATAAACCACAGTAAGTAGGTACTTACAAGATACAAACCGTATAACATAAATATTACTAATATACACAAATTGCCAACCACTCTTGCAAACAAGAAAATTTTAAATTATGAAATTTTAAATAAATAATTCATGTATTTTTTTCTAAATTACTTGAGTATGTATTTTAAAGTGTTAAAATTATGTATGTTTAGGTTACTATAGTCTAATTTAACTTTTCCAAGCTGTTTCATACTATGCGTAGGTATGTCTCATAGATGTAAATGGTGCTATGTCTGTCATTCAACAGACTCTCCTGTCGTAGGTCTGCTGGAAAAAATGTCTAATGATATTTTTTTCTTAATCTTTTTAAATATATTTTACTTTATTAAAGTGTTTAGTGTCTACATAGTTAAATAAATAGAATTTATTCATTTGTATCACATCAAAAACTTTGCAAATACATTTTTGCTACTGAGCCAGCGGCTTCCCAAAGTTCTGCTTCTTGATGGAACAGAGGAACGGAGTGGTGTCAGATGTGTGTGTACTGCAGGCCACCACCGCTGGAATCAATGGTAAGCATTTATTACTATTTGATTTATTTCATTCCTCAAATCATCCAAGTACATTTTGTAATCAATTTTTTTGAGCCACTTAAAAATTAATTTGTCATTATCATCAGTATAGTAATGTAGTACTTACATTAAGTATGTATAGCGATATGATTTATTTATAATACTCATTTCAATCAATCATTTTGAATGTAAAAGTTTATCAAAAATAGTGTGTGAAATAATGAATACCTACATACCAGCATTGATGTGATCAAATCAAGTAGAGGCGGTGTTCCTTTAATGTCTTCAGTTCTTAAGGCATTATTTAGCAACTGCAGGGTCGAATGGGCTCATCTGCTGAGAGGAGAATATTTTTCAGATTAATAATATTCACTTGTTTTGAATGTGTGCCTATTCTTTTTTTTAGTTAAGTAACTTATTTTGTCCTACTGCTGGGCAAAGGTCTCCCCATACTATTCCAATTTTCCATAAGTTGTGCGTTCGCCGGCCAATCGGTCAGGAACGAGTCCAAATTGTCACGCCGTCGCCAGCTTTTCTTAGACCTGTCTCGGTGACGACGCTCGTCTTCGGGCGAGCACCCACTGTGTGACGATCGTAGCCTATACTTTTACCTTAAATTTTTTATTATCACCAAGTTAACTAGATGGGTACTATTTTGGCATACTTACCTGACTGACCACCACTCGTTCTTGCAAAGCTAACCATCAGATTAATGATCTAGTGCACAGAACTGTAACACAGGAATATTGTGGAGTTGAGGAATTCATTTCTTCATCATCATTTCAGTCGAAAAACGTCCACTGTTGGACATAGGCCGCCTCCCCAAGGACTGCCACGGCGTGGCGCCACAATCCGCGCCAAAATGTAGTTTTAATTTTTTTTAGAAAAACTTTTACCAGTAAGTACCTACATGTCAACATTATGACATAATACTTTCACGAGTTTCACGATTACACTTTAGTTTATTAGAGCTGACAAACTAATTCAAAGTAGCTACCTACTAAATTAAGACTTTCATTTGTTTATTTCCAGCTTAAAGTGTAGATTTTGGAATTTTAGAACTTCCCCTTGAACGATCTGTCGACTCATTGAGTCGATACGTCACGGGTCGAATTTAATGCGAAATATTGCCTGTAAAGTATACCTTTCTTGCTTTAACTTACACACAGTGTAGGAAAAAGATGAGGAAAGGCATATCATCTTATGATAATGATCTAACAACATTTCGCTTCAGAATATTGTATGTATGTAAAGCAACCGATTAAGGCTGGGAATACACGTCTGATTTTTTTCATCAGACAGTCGGATCCGATAGTCTGATCCGGCTATCGGAAGGCGTTGGAGCCATTAAGGTTCCTTCAAACAGGCGCGACACGTGACGTGACACAAAGGCACCGCTCGTAGCGTGACAAGCGGTGTCTTTCTGTCGCGTCGCGTGTCGCGCCTGTTTAAAGGAGCCTTTATTTGAACATTCAACAAAATTAAATTATAATAACACCAATCGTTACTGGATGATGTCAAACATCTGTCAAATCCAGTATTCATTTCATGTAGTTCCATAATTCGCCACGTACTTGTGGTCTGTACAAGCTGTAGATGTAATTTATTTTATTTGATTGCTCCACCTTTTTAAATATAGCTACGCAATCGTAGTCGTGAATAAGGCTACAAATCTAATCTAAGTTTCATGGAAACAAAATACCAATGATATGAAAAGGCGAGAAATCTCAACAACGTCAAAGTAATTTATAATTCTTGTTGGCAACACTGGTAGCTCGCGCCGCGCCGCGACGTTCCAAGTTTCAAAAATAACTGCAGTTTTTCACTTTTACAAATTAATTCTTGATTAAAGTAGGTACCTAGGTACATACTTTGAATTAGTTTGTTAGAATTATTGTGAGTAGTCTGTGGTACACAAGGCTACATAACAAGCTATAAATTTCCAATGTATGATGATCTCGTATTGTATAGGATTTCCGTACAATGAGAGGTCAGCTTATATTGGTAAATTGTAACTTGTTATGTAGCCGTGTGTACTAACCACAAACTTACCATAGACATTACCACCACAGATTATAAAACTTTGATGGAGTTTAGTCATATAAAGATATTTTAATAAATATAATTTATTAATTGTCATTATATCATTAAGCGTGTGAATTGAGCGAAAAAAAAAAAACGTTGTAAAAACAAGAAATTCATTCATATTTTTATGAAAATCCGCGTTTTTGAAGCAACACTGCCGCATTTTCAATTTCCTCATCTGGCAAGTGGCAACACTGATGCTACGTCCAACAACGCAGCCTTGGCGAGACGTACCTGCCTACAGCAACTTGTTGTATTGTGTTGCTGTAATTTGGAGTTCCAAAACTAACAACAAAACAAATGAAAGTTAGAATCTAGTAGCTACTTTGAATTAGTTTGTCAGCGATGTTAGTTATTAATGTGTAATCGTGAAAGTGATAGTATTATGACATAATGGTGCCGATTCTCTTGTACACCGAACTAAACTAACTAAACTATCACTAAAATTCCTTACTTTTGACTATGAGAATCTCAAAGCTATTCTGCAAAATAAATTCTCTAAATTTAAAAATAATTTTGACACATCTAAATCGAATTTGACAACCGCGACTCCACACGTGAATCTTTTTAGAGCCGGAGGCGCGCAGGGGGGCCAGCCTCGACGTGTTTTATATGGATTTTTCACTTTTTGTGTGGAAAATAAGAAAAAATATTACCTACTTGTAGAGTGTTAGGGGTTTTATAAAGGGTGTCGAAATTTTCATTATTTTTGCGATTGGACACACCGTTTTCGAGATATAAGACAAAGAAAAAAAAAATTCAGTACTGTTTTTTCATCTGAAGTCGAGGTGTTGGTGTGAATTTTAGTTCATGACAACCAATTTTATTCCACATGTTTTTAGTCGCGATTAAAAATAGTCATATTTAGTTAGAAAATCTAAATTTTAGGTTAAAAACGTCAAATTCAGAATAGCAAAATTGCCATTTTCACTAAACTAATATCTCAGTGCCATCTTAGTGCTGTCAAACTAAAATATAGTTAAGTTGTGTCACTTTAGTCTATTTCAGAATGGGAAATCGTCGTTTGACAGGAATAAACTAAATTTTGGTGATTTTTAGTTTAGTTTAGAGGCATTTGTGACAAGAGAATCGGCACCAATGTTGACATGTACTAGTCAAAGTTTTTCTAAAAATTTTCAAAACTACGTTTTGGCGCGGATTGTGACGCCGGACCGTGGCCATAGTATAAAGAGTTCAAGTAGGCTATCTCAGGCCCAATCCGCGATATAATTGCCTACCATACTTGCCTGTCTCAGGGTTGTCACTTTTAGCTAAATTTTAATTCAGTGCCTAGAAATTGGCAAGGGCCGGGAAGTTCTATTTTTTACTTATGTTTTGTCTGGGTTCAGGGTTTGTGAGGTCGGTTTTACCTGTTTGTGTGAATGGCAAAGTTATATTTGCGGTTTTTGAAAAAGTACTATATCTCAAAAACTGCTAACTATATCAACTTCAAACCAATTTTCGTTGAAAGTGTTTTTTGAAATCTACAGCATATATTTTTATTAGATTTTTTACTCTCTTACTTTAAAAGTTAAAGGGGGGGGGGGGCGACACACATTTTACCAATCCATAGACACCCCAAAAAAAATTAGGACTTCCCATACAAAACTTGCCGATCACGTGATCGATTTAGGTACTATGGGAAGTCCAATTTTTTTTTTCATATTTCGACCCATGTTTTTTGGGGAAAGTTGTTTAGTTTTATGAATGAAAGCTGTGGTTTCGTGCTTGCAACTGACCAAAAAAAACGCCTTGAATTTATAGACTAAGAGCTTGTGTTTAAATACTTTAAATTATTTGCTTAGTAAATTATTTTACTATTCAGTTTTTTTTTTAATAGGCATAATGTAGTATTTTTGCAAATAAAGGACAATTTTTTTTTTTTAAGCAAACAAAATAATACAAACACATACTGAATCACACATTTATAACAAAATTACAAATTAGCTACAGAAAAATACTTTCTTCGGTTTCGACTATTACGAAATGCCTTGTTATTAAACTTTAATGTGTAATATATCCGCATCCTTATAAATAACTTTTGCAAATATAATTTCGGAAAGCATGGGCCCCTGCCCATGCTTTCCGAATCTTAATCGTCAATTAAGCGCAGCCACTGAAGGCGTCTGAAATGGAAAGCACATTTAATATACATTAGGTATCTATCATAAAAAGTTGAATAAAGTGACTAAAATATTGTATTAACAAAACATCGTACAACAACCTAAAAAAATAACGCCCGTCTCTTGGACTATACTTAATCAATTTTTGTTCTGTTGGTACGATTGGTTACGATTCGAACTTTGTTCTATTTATCTGATTCACAATTCGCTAAATATTTGAAATTACGACTTTATAACTGTAAGTACTTAGTTACTTTACTATACCTACATTACTGAGAAATCGGCATGACTAGGTAATCGTAAACAAAGCATTAGCGGCATGTCAATTGACAGATCAAAAGTAGGTACGTACCTAATACATTTTAGTGGGAAAGTAGACCTGCCTACTTCGTCTGTCTGATAGATAACTAATACAACAAAAAATAAGTAGGTATCTCATCATCAAGTAAAAATTATATGCTAGAATAAGTGACTTATTTCTGTTCAGTAGGTAATCTGAACAGAGACAACTCTGGAATCGATGAATTATTTAGACACCCAAACGCACAGCAATAATATTTCTCCTGCGATTATCACTCATTTTTCATACATTTAGCAGTGGCGAACAGCCGTGACGCGGAAACCTTGTACGGCGTTAGCCCCGACTAGCGCACTCATAAACGGGCTTGATTTTGTTAAGTGTGCGTGCGGCGACGCATAGATACAAGCCGCGCACACATACAAGCCGCGCGCGGTGCGTTTCTATGAAGATAACTTACTTCCTCTCTTTATACTATGCCGTGGCGGTCCTTGGGGTGGCGACCTATGTCCAGCTGTGGACGTTTTTCGGCTGAAATGATGATGAAGAAATGAGTTCCTCAACTCCATAATATTAATTCCTGTGTTACAGTTCTGTACACTAGATCATCAGTCTGATGGTTAGCTTTGCAAGAACGAGTGGTGGTCAGTCAGGTAAGTATGCAAAATAGTACCTACCTATCTAGTTAACTTGGTGATAATAATAATTTTAAGGTAAAAGTATACATACAGTGGGTGCTCGCTCGAAGACGGGCGTCGTCACCGAGGCAGGTCTAAGAAAGGCAGGCGACGGCGTGACAATTTGGACTCGTTCGTCAGGAACGATTGACCGGCGAACACACAACTTATGGAAAACTGGAGTAGTATAGGGGAGACCTTTGCCCAGCAGTAGGACAAAATAAGTTAACTAAAAAAAAAGAATAGGCACACATTCAAAACAAGTGAATGTTATTAACAGATAAATATTCTACCTCTCAGCAGATGAGCCCATTCAACCTGCAGTTGCTAAGTAATGCCTGAAGAACTGAAGACATTAAAGGAACACCGCCTCTACTTGATTTGATCACATCAATGCTGGTACGTAGGTATTCATTATTTCACACACTATTTTTGATAAACATTTACATAAGCATGGAGCATGGAACTAAGAAATGTTGCAACTCATTGTACTCAAAATGATTGATTGAAATGAGTATTATAAATAAATCATACCACTATACATACTTATGATAATGACAATTTGATTTTAAGTAGTTTAATGAAAATGATTTAAAAAAATGTATTCGGATGAGTAGAGGTATTAAATAAATCAAATAGTAATAAATGCTTACCATTATTTCCAGCGGTGGTGGCCTGCAGTACACACACATCCGACGCCACTCCGTTCCTCTGTTCCATCAAGAAACATAACCTTGGAAGGCCGCTGGCTCAGTAGCAAAAATGTATTCACAAAAGTTTTTGATGTGATACAAATGAATAAATTCTATTTATTTATATATGTACACACTAAACACTAATAAAGTAAAATACATAAATCATTAGACATTTTATCCAGCAGACCTGCAACAGGAGAGTCTGTTGAATGACAGACATAGCGATAGCACCATTTACATCTATGAAACATAGACATAATGTGAAACAGCTAGGAAAAGTTAAATTAGATTACAGCAACAAATGTAATTTTAACACCTTAAAATACATACATACAAGTTATATAGAAATAAATACATGAATTATTAAAATAATTTAAAATTTTCTTGTTTGCAAGAGTGGTTGGCAATTTGTGTGTGTACCTATTAGTAATATTTATGTTAGGTATATACGGTTTGTATCTTGTAAGTACTGTGGTTTATCTACCAATCTAGATGATGTGATTTTACTACCTATGTGGTTTTTACCTATTATGTATTTAGGTAAACGAACAATAAACCAATCACTGAATACCTACTTGCTTAGTAGGTACAAATTTTCTGAAGTTGATCAATCTCACATCTCAAGTAAAAGCCATTTGTTGAAAACAAAATGAAGGTATATATAAAAAACGGTTGGATTTAGACATAGAAATATCTATAGGCATTGAAATAAATAGGTACTTACTAATAATTTTATTATTGTGTCTGAACTCGAATACGAATAGGCTTATGAACATGGCCGTCAATGAGGGAAAATTATAAACGTGAACACTTCACCTGATTCTGGTGGTTACCATGGAAACCATGCGATGGTTACCTTTGCAACAGCACTCCGGTGGAGTGAGCACCGGTCTGTGCGCGCGCTACAAGTGTCAGTCTTACTTAGTAGGTACTTAATAATACGATGATGATTAAGATTTGATGAATATTATTTTGTTATTGGCAACGTTTAGTAGGTAAAGTAAAATACTAGGTAGTTATTCATAATCCGCACATCTTACCTACACAAATCGTACCTATAATAGTGCATCTCATCACGCTAGGTTTCGAATTGCATTCAAGTCATCAGCTGACAATAGGTTCTTTCATATTTTTAACAAACAATGTAAGTACCTATGCGCAGACGACGAGGAGACCTTGGAGAAGACGCTTCGTAGTAGCTGTACCTACATAATGTACGTTGGTATTGCATTTTCATAATGTTGTGAGTGCGCATAAGTGACGCGTAACTGTGCGTTCGCACTGGCGAAACATTTACAACGAAACATGTTGGAATCTCTATTTTCTGTCAATTTTCCATACAAAGTTTGACAGGCACTAGAGATTTCAACATGTTTTGTTGTGATGTTTCGCCAGTGCGAACGCATAGTTACATACACAGAAAATAAACAATGTTTAATTATTGAAAACAAAATGTAGGCAATAAACTGTCTTTTTAAGTGTACAAAAACGTTATGATTCAGACATTGAAATGTCTAAAAGCATTGAAATTATTACTTATCTACTTACTAATAATTATTGTCTCTGAATACGAATAGGCTTAGGGACATGGCCCCTACGCGGGAAAATTAAAAAAAAGACTTGTGATATTGATGGAACCGCGCATGCGCGGGGTGAGTAACATCACTCCACGCGATTCTCGTTACCATGGTAACAGCACTTCACGCGCGGGCGGCGTGAGAATGATCACTCCACTCGATTCTCGTTGCCATGGTAACAACACTTCACCACGGCGAGGTGGAGTGAGCCGGTTCGCGCGTGAGTCGGTTGAACTTAGTAATGATGATACCTAATAAAATGAAATTAGATGAATATTATTTTATTATTGGCATCGTTTAGTTACGGAGGTAGGTACCTAGCTATCTACAATAAAACATTTGTAGGTAATTATTGGACGTTGGTATTTAGTGTGCATAGGTACCTGACGCGATACAAGTAGGTACCTAGTAAGCAAAAACACCTCAATGTGATAATGACAGTGCCTCAGACCAAATAAAAAAACCAAGACAGAGCGCTGCGAACAATACCGTGAGGCGTGTCAAAACTGCACCTCCGCTCTGTTCATACACGGCATAAGTTACGCTCACACGCACCCATTTACAACCATTTTAACTACAATCAAACTACACCTCATTATGTGCACACATGTTTACGAAACCGGCCTCACGTCACAGTTGACAGCGCTTTGTTTTGTTTTTTTTTTGTCTGAGGACAGTGCCTAGCGCGCAAGCGTGGCATGAACTTATTCACTTCACGAGATTCTTACCGCTTCAGCGTGGTGAAGTGAGCTGGTGCGCGCGCTGCAAGAATGTCATCTGTTGAATTTTGTACCTTTGATGAATATTATTTTATTATTGGCAACCCGTAGGTAGGTTGTCTTGTCTACAATAAAATATTAGGTAGGTACATTTAATCCGCACGTCTTTTTATCTGCTGAGTATGAGGTCCTGGGTTCGATTCCCGGGTCGGTTCGGGTTTTCCATCTGGAATTTTTCAATAGCAGCCCGGAGTCTGGTTTTGTGCCCGGTTGATGGCAATAGGCTCGCTCCCTATTACATGGGACTTAAACATAACTGGCGAAATGTGGGTGTACTATATAATAGGTACACCTCTGCCTAACCCTTCGGGGATTACAGGCGTGATGTTATGTTAAGTGTCTTTTATCTAAATGATTACATCGTTTAGGTAGGTTCCCACATAGTTTGTGTGGGGTTAAATTACACACTTTTAGCACTCGATCACTGAATCTCTTCTTATTGAATAGATTTGGGTAAATAACAACGTCGGACAGTCGGCTCGACTTTAGATTCGCTTCTTCAAAACACATCGCGATTGGGTTAAGGGATGTCGTTTAAATAATCAATTCAATGGATTAAATAAACGACACATTTCCTTTAGTAGCTAGTATGTTTTATTTTATTTATTGTACATGCGTAACGCGCTCGCGCCTCAGGCTAAAATAAGGGGACTAGTACTTAGAGGAAAAAAAATTGAATAAAACATAATTGAGTTTCTGACTGAATATCTGTTTTGCTATTTGCTATTTTATTTAAAACCACCATAAGTAGTAATGTTCAGACACTTAAATACTAGCTTTGAAATAATATAAAATGATCCATAGAATTTGCATTAAAAAAAACAATTAAATCTCGATTATGATTGTTATTATAATGCTTGGTCAATCCCTAGCAGCAGTGAGATGACACTGACAGCTCACTTCACGCGAGTTTTCACGGTGAGATTTTTACAGAATCGACATGCAGGTAGTGGTTTTCGAATTTGTGTGGGGTACCACAACTAAAAAGTGAAAAAAAAAACAACCGACTTCCAAAAACACTACAAAGTGAAAAATAACTTTAATTTCGGAAGTCGGTCACAAAAAACGAAAATTCAAAACCAAAGACACCGACTTCCGAAATTAAAGTTATTTTTCACTTTGTAGTGTTTTTGGAAGTCGGTTTTTTTTTTTTTTGTAAAAAGTTTTTTATTATGTATTTTTGTGGTGTAATAAAGTATAAATAAATAAATAAAAAAACAGTCTCACCTGAGCAGTTGATACGCCAGCATACAGCTGAAGATGCACACGAGCACCGCGCTCACCGACAACGCGAACACGCCGCGTAGGCACCAGTAAAGCGCGCCGTGGACTACGCCGCATTCTGATACTCCTTCAAATACGCAGCGTACTCCTAGGGCAAAAGAAAAGGCTTATAGATACCAATAAAATATATGTCAGCCATGTTTGACTGTTATATACAGAGTAACTGGATTTGGACCCGCCATAGCAAATTTGCATATTGAGGAGGTCATTTGCTAATTATTAGATCTAACTTTTCCTGGCTAAAGTCTTATAGTTGAGGAGATATGTCAATTTTTATATTTTATTGAGATTTTTCTAAAATTTGACATTCAAGCATTCATAACTTCAGTTTTTTTCTATATTTTCTTTATTATTTTTTGTAGTCATAAACATTTGTGTTTAAAATATCTACGTCGGAACTTCCCTCAAACTAGACCTAAAAAATAAGATAATACGCTCAAAAAATAAAAAAAATACTTAAAAAAAACTTTACGATCAAAGGAGACGTTTCATTTTTGTATGGGACTCCGGTCATAACATGTACACTTCAGAAAACCTGGGAAACGAACTCCTAAATACAATGAAGACTGTTTTTTTCCATAATATCTAATACTTTTTGGGCACAAAATAAAAACCGAAAATGTTTGACGTTTGTCAGGAGAAATACGATTATCGACAGCTAGACATTTTCGTCCAAAAGTACCTACAAATCTACAATCCACAAAAGCAGTTTTTTTATTTTTATGATGAATCATACTTTCTAATTAATCAAAAAAGTTGTATAAGATAGCTATCTTATTGTAGTACAGAAATACAAGCCTTTCATATTTATTTGAATAACGTCTACATGATATTATTTTGTTAAAATGTAACATGATTTCTGGACGAAAGCAGTATGCAAGTAAAACGACGCCATGATGAATAAAATATGGCAATAATTTGTTAAACTATTATTTTTTGTGCCGAAGTAATCAGAGAAATAAACAGGAAAGAATATTTTTCCTCAATTCGTGGAATTTTTTCCTTTTTTTTCATTAACGTACACTTTATGGCCGAAAATGAAACATCTCCTTCGATCTGAAATAATAAAAAAGCTACGGTGTTTCAATAATTAATTTTAATCTAAGTAAAGTAACTACCTCGTTGGTCTAGTGGACGTAAGCGCTACTGCTGAGCATGAGGTCCTGGGTTCGATTCCCGGGTCGGGCAAAGTTTTATTGGGTTTTTCTATCTGGAATTTCTCAGTAGCAGCTTGGAGTCTGAATTTGTGCCCGGTTGATGACAATAGACTCGCCCTCTATTACATGGGACTTAAACATAACTGGCGAAATGTGGCTGCGCAACCCTTCGGGGAAACAAGGCGTGATATTATGTTATGTAAAGTAACAAAAAATTTACATATCTCTTAAACTATAAAACTTTTAGTTTGGGAAAGTAAGGTTTAATAATTAGTAAATGACCTCCTCTACATGCAAATTCGCTATAGAGGGTCCAGAACCAGTCACCCTGTATATTGTCAACTAGATGACCCGGTAAACTTCGTTCCACGTGAGACAAAATTTAGATTTATATTTTATTTGGTATAAGAGCGCCGACTTCAAGTAACATGGAACAAGAGCAAGAAGATGATGTTAAAAATAAAGAAGATGAGTTCACTTACCCTCGTCATCCGTCGCGCTGTGCTGTGTGTCTGGCGGCATTGAGAAGCACGTGCAGGTGCGAGTCAACTTGGTGTACTCGCAGAACTTCAGGGTTTGTAGTCTGTAACAAGATTTGTAGTTGAAGAATAGTACATTACTGCCGCGGTCTATAATGACTACTTTGCTGGTCGCGCTGATGATGGCCGACAGCGCAGCGTAGCGCAGCTCCAGGCCGACACAGCGCGGTCAGCGTGCAGCACTTGATGGACGAGCTGAGATAAAGGCCGAGGCCGTAGGTCGAGGCCTTTACAGCGAGGACAGCAAGGGCTGCAATGATGGCCAAGCTGGAAGGCCTAGAGCGTAGCTAGGCTAGCTCGAGGCAATCATACCGTGACCAGCGAAGCAGTCATAGTGGGCCAAGGCTTGTATAGTGCTTTACTCAAAAATGCAAGTACCTAATCTAAATAAAACCAGCAAGTAAAGATTTAGATTTCTTACTGATTTTCCACTGCACAAACTTTTCATATGCAAGCTTATATTTTTCCTTTGAGTTTCGCGGTATTAAATTTTCAACTACTAATTTAGCTTCATCTTTAATGTCTGGCGGTGTTAAACACATCGAATCGGAAGAATTTTCGCTTTGAGAGCTCATTTTTAGCAAAAAATTCACTAAATAAAAATAAAATTTTCGCTGAACCGCGCTTTTGTTACTTCTTTATTTTATTTTTTTAACAATGGTAGTTGGAACTATACAGCCAAATATGGAATAAAATCTTTTTGTACCTATCTCTATAAATACAAACAGCTGTGTTTTAAATAAAATCTTTTTGCATTTGATTTTTTAAAACGTTGAAACGTCAAAATAGCGGCCGGCAATGTTTTGCCGGCCTGTTAGAGCGACCAGCAAAAGTTTGCCGGCCGCTCCTTGAAACAGAACGGCAAGGTCGATTTTGCTCAAACAAGGTTGTCAAAATAATGACCACATTACATGCATTTTTGAGTAAATGTATATATCGCAGTCGTCTGGTTAAATTAGCCAGCTAATTGGACGCCTAGGCCATTTATTAAACGCCGACCAGTTCCATCCAGTTAAATAGCTGAAGGACAACTAACCAAGTCATTGAGCGCAACGTTTAACCGTTACTTTAGAACTGTGACCAACCGCGAACGAGCCGATCGAGCGAAGCGAGCGGTGCCGTGACAGCGGCCGGCGAGCGCTATTTCCATATTGCTCGCAGATTTTTTTCACCATTTGTTCACATAAAAAACAGCTGTTTCATAGAAAAGTGCAATACCTACGCGCAGGGCCGGATTAACCATGTCGGGGCCCCTATGCAATGGATTCTCGGGGCCCCTTTACCTTTTTCTAACTTCTTAAAATAATATTTTTTCTAGCACTATGCAATTATATCAACTATCAACCTAACAAAAAAAAAACAAACGAAAGGAGAGTATGCGTATTTTTTTTATTATATACAATAAAATACAAATCAGAAAATCCAGTTTGAAATTGCGATTGGCTTTAAGCTTCACCACAAAGAAAACATGGAAAACACTATACTTTTCCAGTAGATGGAGAAAACATGAACCACTCTCGTTTAATTTTACCACCACTCATGTTTCCGAAAAAATATAGATTGAGAAAACCCCCCACCACCGCGAGCGTCGTGCGGTAGACTATGAATAACGCGGATGTACGTCAGAGCAAGCATGGGTCGTGCGTGCTTGATCGTTTATAAACTTGTTGTACAGCAGATTCAGCATTTAGAACTTGTTTCGCAAGGCGACTGCACGTCAAAATGGATCGTAAGACACTTTCAAGATTTATTGAAAGATATAAGTCGCACCCTTGTCTGTGGAATGTCTCAAGTGCAAATCTATCACATTCAAATCTTTCATGATATTATTCATTTGAGTATAATCTGCACGTTTATGATAATAAAATTTCATTCAAAACCTTTCCACCTCCTTTTCCTTTTCTTTTTCACCTTTTCTTTTTTTTATCCTGACAAAATTAGAACTTCCATTTTTTGAATTAGATAAAACTGATGGCATTTAAATAAATAAAACACGTACACGTGCACTTAATTTGTTCGATTACAATCGTTAGCATGCAGGATGTGCGCACGACAGTGTATATGCTGCGTCCAGCATATACACTGTCGATGGATCGTGAATAAGGCACTTAATACTTGTGCATTCACAATCACAATGTAGAATTTTTGAAGCCAACGTTAAAAAAGCTTGCTTTCATCAGTATCAGATCAGTCAGAGTTAACCAGTAAAGGCTCCGAAATAGCGTCGCGACGTGAAAAATCGCTCGACATTTTTAATAAAAAAAATTAAGTAATATTAGAATCCGTCAGGCAGAGCCGGCTTTACCTATGGTGCAGGGTGTGCAGCGCACATGGGCGCAGCGCCGAGGGTCGCTCGCGACCACTTTTTAATCAAATTCCAAACAAGACCAAAACATGTTCAGTAAAAAGGCAGTTTGTAGTTGGGGGCCCCCTACGCTAAATATGAACTTAGGGTGCTAAAATGTTGAGCTCGCTACGCTCCCTCTTGTAACCTCTACATTCTCTTTTTTCTTAGAATTCTCTGTGTAAATCGACAATATAATTCCTATTTACGTATGAATGGACAAAAGAAAAACTGACCTATCTGGGGCGAGGTGTTAAATTTTCGATCTCACACGTATTGATTGCACACGGGCGCTACATCGGCTACAGCCGCCTCTGCCGTCAGGCCATAGAGTAAAACTGCCCACAGACTATACTATCCCTTATTTAACACAAAAAACAGAGATCTAAGCCGCGTGAGTCACCGTCACCATTTGGCAACAGTGGGGTTTCGGGGAATAGCCGCGAAATGAATTGACTGCCTCGTTGATCTAGTGGTCGCAAACGCTACTGCTGAGCATGAAGTTCTGGGTTCGATTCCCGGGTCGGGCAGTGTTATTGGGTTTTTCTATCTGAAATTTCTCAGTAACAGCTCGAAGTCTGGATTTGTGCCCGGTTGATGACAATAGGCTCGCCCCCTAGTACATGGTACTTAAACATAACTGGCAAAATGTGGGTGTACGTGTACCTGCTACAGGGACACCTCTGCCCAACCCTTCGGGGAAACAAGGCGTGATGTTATGTTATATAATATAAAAATCGGTTCGCAGGGCCCCTAGCCAATGCGGGGCCTCTAGGCAGTTGCCTATACTGCCTAATGGATAATCCGGCCCTGCCTACGCGGTCATAATGTATGGAACAGCAGATTTTGTTTTTAATAACCGACGAAAAATTTCAATGCAGGGGTGTTCAGAATCATGTACTGAATCCATGGTAACAGTTCTCGATGTACCTGCCACCCTGTATGTGACACCTCCATTTAAGTACACAAGCCACGACGCTTTAAACGACAAGATAATCTGTCGTCACGACATTGTGGGAGCCACCTTAGATAGTTTTGAATACATAGCTTGAATACTCACTTGTTCATATGTATCACGGTGGTGGTAATGGTGACCAGCACGCAGGTCAGCGCACACACTAGGCAGCAAGCGCCCACCACTTTGATCTAGTGCAAAAGAACATGAAAAATGTAATGATTTTGAAGGTCGCCCCTCTGTCTAAGAACTAAAAATTCGTAAATGAGGTGGAGTAAGAATCTTTCATATTTCTATTTTTTTGGGGAATTTAAATTTAAGAATTTTGACAAAAATTTCGAAAACTATCATTCCCAATTTGACCCCTCTAGGGAAGAAGCCTTCTCTAGTACTCACTCTCATTATAAATTAAACAAAATTTCATGCTTCTAGACCCAGCGCTTTAAGCCCGCTCCACATTCTCTGTAAAACTACACGAGACTTGCCGAATACGAGAGTGTTGAGAGAATATACATCTTCGAATTACAGGCAGAACAGTGACATTGTGCGCGCAAGCAAAAATTTCAATGATATTTGCAAGGAATATGATTTTGATCCATTCACAATTAGTGTGAATTCGGCCAGAAGGTGCATTTTAAGCTTCAAATTTTTCAAGTAGCGATAGGTCATTTGTTCTTGTTTTTATTATTTTATTTTTTTCTCTATATTGCTTCTATAATTAAAGCGATGTGTTTTTTTTTGTCTTTTTTGCTCACACCATGAATTATTATTATATGTGAGGATTTGTAATTGGCTCTCTGGTGACTATGGTCTCCTTTTTTGTCTGTTTTTAGCTGTAAGTCCTCCATGCAAGGCCGTCTTAACCAATTGGGCGCCAGGGTGCAAAAATCAGCCTGCGCCCCCATGCCAACGAAAAAAAAAAGCAAACTTTTTGTGTTCCATTTTTTTAAAAGTATACCTACTCCACAATAAAATGAGGTACATTTACAAACATCAAATTAAATTTTTCGGGCTTTTAAGTTGACAAACGTTTTAATGATATTGTGTCGTCTGTTTTGAAATCTACGTTCGATTTCTATACAAATAGATCGACTCGATCGGCTTGCGCCCCCTAAGAACTTGCGCCCGGGTGCTACGCACCCCTTGCACCCCCGGGTAAAGACGGCCCTGCCTCCATGTACTAAATAAATAAATATTCGTCTATATTCTTGTTGTTCTCTCTTCTTGTTCTTCTCGGTAAATGTTCTCGTCAATACGTCCCGCCGAGAATGTGGAGCAGGCTTTAGGCTGCGCGTTGTCTATCAGTGAGTGAATTTAAGATTGAATCAAAAGGAACCTTTTAACTACAACAATTTTTCGGTCAAATTCTAGTAGGTTTACCTACTACAACTTGCCGTGGCGGCACGTAGTACCTATACTAAGGCACGGCACACATCAAAGGGAGACGAAGAAATAGCACAAAACTTCAGGCATAACATAAGTTTCGTGTGATCGGACACGGCTACATATCAAGCTATACATTTCCAGTATAAGATTATCTCGCATTGTATAGGATTTCCGTACAGTGAGAGGTCAGCTGATACTGAAAAAGTTTAGCTTGATATGTAGCCGTGTGTACAACGGATATCTATGTATTGAAGATACAATTAGTGATGTGCCGGATCGGTAAAAAATGTGATCCGCGGATACAGATACGGATACGGATCATAAGGGTCTAGATCCGCGAATACGGATACGGATCTCAACTTTCTTCAGGTTTAGCAGGAATCAACGATCAGCAGGAATCAGGAGTGAGGGATCAGCGTCTTGAGCAGCGTGGTGATCAATGCTCGTGCCTTCTCTGTATGAGGAGAGGCATTTGCCTTGCAGTGGAACAGTAATAGGCTAGTATTATTAACCATTATTAACGCAGCTTTAATAATGGTTTGGCTGAGCAGGCAAAGTGTTATTGGGGTTTTCCATTAGAAATTTCTTAGTAACAGTCCGGAGTTTGGAAATTGGCGGTGTGATACCCCCGTGCCTCGCATACACGTGTCGCTCCGGTCCTGCGCCTGATCTCTCTCCGGTGGTGTCGGATTGCCGTCCCATCGGACTATGAGAGTGAGGGCAGAGAGAGTACACCTGTATCTGCGCACACACGCCTGAACTATAATATCTCCCGCGCTATAGTCTCCGTTAAGATTGGTCAAAGGAAAGGATTGAAAATAAGATTCAGAAGCATGACATTAAGCGGTTAGAGTTACAAATGATTAGCATAGTACACGCAAACTTTACAGAAGCGTGTTTATGGCTCCATTGCCATGCGACTATAGTATACCCTACCGATGTTATAACGATGCCATAAAATATTATTTTAGGAGAAACAGTACTAACTCCAACACTGATTATAATAATTACGGGGTACTGTATAACAAGGCAATGAAAAAATATTTGATGTGGTATATTATTCTTATACCTATTTGAAAGGGGTGCGTTTTTAGACGACTACGGCGAAGCAAAAAGGAAGGGTATGATTTTGACCGGTATGTATGTAATTTGTTCCCTCAAAACTTCTAAACTACACATCATAATTTGACAAATGTGACGTTACATTAAATTGAATATGGCGCCCTCTAGAGGACATAAAGTCATGATGTACAAAAAAATAAAATTTTAATGGTGCCATGTTGGCTATCAAATGAAAGGGCTTAATTAGCACATTTCAAAAATATGTATTTTATAACCCCAAAATAATTTTAATAAAAATAAAAGTTATAAAACTCAAACCCAACTACGACAAAAAAGTCAACTTAAAAAGGTATAAATAAGACATCACAGACAGACTAATCAAAATCCGGAGTCTCACGTAATCTGTTCGATTTATGCTCTAGCAAGTGTTTGTATGTTTGTTTGTATGTAGGGCGTATTCTCCGGAACTACCAGTCCGATTTGAAAAATTCTTTTTGCATTGGATAGCCTAATTCTTAAGAAAAGTTATAGGCCCGCACGGGCAGAAGGTAGTTTTATTATAAAGAGGTAAAATTTGTTTGTTTGTTTGTTTGTAAGTTTGTATGAAGGGTAATCTCCAGAACTACCAGTCAGATTTGAAAAATTATTTTTGCTTTGGATAGCCCAATTCTTGAAGAAGGATAGGTAAGCTATGTAACATCACGCTACGACCCTCAAGAGCCGAGCAAAAAGAAAAAAGTCAGAAAGAACGATGCGGGCGGGCGATGGGATTCGACGTAGTGAATCGAGACGATGGGAATCGGCAGAAGCTAGTGCAAAATATTATTCAAAGACGTAAACATGCAGCATGCACTATCAAGCAGTGAGATAATGAATGACATCGAACATACTTTTCTTACCATATAGCTGTATCTATTGCGACGGCGGGCTAGACTCATGATACAGACGCCTGTTAACACCAACTGGAACAAGATAAGTTTAGTTAATGATATATAGTAGTAGTAATACGGTAGTTGCCGAGGTAAAAAAAGAAATTCTATTTAGTCCGTCTTTCAGATAATAAAAAAATATTAGACACGTATTTTTTGCTTTATCACATTAATCAAAAATAACTTAGAAAACACGCATTACAGTTGGGGAGTGGGAGCTCGCTACGTCACAACACAGTATTAAATCTAGCAAGGCCTGACGTCATATCACATTTTAACTCAATGTATCGCCGTAATCTTTTGATTACATCAAAAAAGAAAAATTACGTGTTCAATATTTTTTAATAATCTACAAGAGAAACAAAAAAAAACGTGTGGCACTCGGGGACTGCCGCGGTAAAGCTATTGCATAGCATTTGTAACCTCCATACTTCCTATTTGTCAACGCTACACTTACACAACATCACGTTGTCATGGGAACATTGTCCATGTACATGGTAGGCGGAGTGGGGGGTGTTAGGTTTTATTTTCGTTACGGAATTTCTTGATTCGGTCGCCGCGCTCAAAGCCCGCGATAAAAGCTATGCAATAGCTTAAAAAAAAATTGGACACAGGCCTATTATAAGTTGTTCAGGTCAAATGAACTGGGCTGAACAGTGTACCTACATTTCTAACCTATGGGCCTTTAAATCACAAGATTTGTACTCAGATAAGCAGACGAAGTAGCTGTAGACTACAGTCACAAAATATTATGTGATCAAAGATAGGCTGCACTCATTGGTTTCCTTTTTAGGGTTCCGTACCTCAAAAGGAAAAAACGGAACGGATGAAGGCTTTGGGCGACTTTTGCGTATTTGGCGCTATTATTACTCAGTTGGTGTTGAATTTCATATTTGATTTATTTCAAATATGTACTTAGGTAGATTTGTCAAGTTGTCTCCGTTGAAGAACTGTCATAGACATATACTAAACCTAACATGGGAAGCCTTTCTGGCTCTTGAGCTGGAAGTGTACAGTCTACAGACGTAAGTGTTGGTAGTGCAGGGGGCCTAAAACGGCCGCTTTAACAGAACACAAACTGTCACAAACTGACAATTCATAATATTATCTGCGTTCAATTCATATTACGCAATTCATCTGTTTGACAGTTTTGTATTTTAATTAAATAACATTTAAACTGTAGATGTAAAAAATAAAAACCTCATTTGATTAATAAAAACTGTAAAGAAAAATTGGGTTCATCCTTAAGGTACCCGATCCTTGAGGGACCCGTCCTTTAGGGCCCCGATCCTTGAGAACCCCGATAAATTTGATTATCTTTTTTTTGTTATTTTTGCCATTATCATGCTAGTGTACCATCGATACAAAAAGTGCTTCAAAGTACATTAATTAAATAATGTGTAAGTTTGGTTAAGGCAACCTAGTCTAGAGTTAAACTGATATAATTTTATGTTATTCCATAACTGTGGACTCATTGTTAAAAATATCTACTTGGCCACTAACTAGTTATAATAAAACAATAGATATACCATTAAACCAATAAATATACCAATAAATCTGTCTCTTTTACGCATGCATAACAATGTACTTTTCTATCTCTTTCAATCATGCGAAATAATTACTAATAGCACTAAGCAAATAATAAGAAAGTTTAGTGAGTCACACGAAGATGTCGGGGGAAGGACCTTCTGAAGGGCTTAAGTGGTATCATAATTTGACAAGAAATAGATTGGGTGGAAAGTGGTTATTGCATTCCGGACATGCCTTTGTCTTTAGACAATAAAATAAAATAAAACGTACGCGTGTTTTATAAGCTGCATTATGGACCTAAAAGCGGTGAAATAAGAGCTACTTTATTAGCAACTGTGTTATTATTTAATTCCAACTGATTAATAATTTTGTTAGTTTAACACATTTGTTGGCAATAATACTTTAAACGACATTGGCATTTTATCAAATTTATCGGGGTTCTCAAGGATCGGGGCTCTAAGGGATGGGTCCCCCAAGGATCGGGTACCTCAAGGAAAAACCCGAAAAATTATCCGGTTAAATTACAGTCTTCATTTTTTCATGCGGCAATATTTACACCAAATATGATTCTGATATGAATTGAATTGAATATGATTCAGCTAAAATATGTGTCACCTTATAGGAATTTCTTTTAGAGGAATTGCTTAATGTGGCCGTTTTAGACCCGCATTCAAAATTGGATTGAGATAGGTCATTTTCCAATACTATGAGGTCCCCATTGGTCATCGTTCCACTGTTTAACCGTGAAGTTTTTCTCACCATAGCGGCCGGAACAGCGGCGGGCACAGTCTCCAGATGTTGCGGAGAAGCAGTGTAAGCCCGCAGCAGGATGTGTTGCGCTGCCAGTAGACCGCCCAGCGCGGCCGCCAGGGCTCCGCATCCCACACACCACCATGCGTATTTCCGCCGACGGCACGTACCCTCATTCCCGTTGCATCCGACCGAAGCTGAAATGAGAATGTCTTATTCATTATTATACAAACAAATTGTTCAAAGTCAACGTCAAATCATTTATTGAAGTGAAAACTTCTTTGAAAGTCGATGAAACGAAAAAGAGACAGACACATAAATTCATAAGACTTAACGTGGGAGAAAATGAGATAGGAAGCATTATACAGTGTTTCTTATGTTCGTGGTTCTCTTTGTGCTCTGCTTCGTACCCCCTCCACTCGTGTTTACCAAGGCATAGTGGGAGTTTGCTTGGGCCTCAGCGTTGTACCTGTGATTAACACAGGTACAACGCTGAGGCCCAAGCAATTTGAGTTTGATACATTTTACACTTTTACTATACGCAATGAGCAATGGGGTAATAGTAATGGTTGTAAGACTTATTTCAATAGTAGTGTTTAGATATAAGTATTTAAAATTTCTTTCTCTATCATTATCGATTTGAAACACCTCGACGAAACCATCATTGTCCTAGAGTCTAGGACAATAACGGTGTCCTTGAAATTAAGGACCTCCGAACCTCTAGAACGATGACCTTGATTTTTAGGATCCTAGACCCTAAAATTCAAGGACACGTGACGTTCACCGATGGATGACGCGCTATGAATTACTTCTTAAGGTTCCTCTAGTCGACGCGGACGGCTCGAACTCGTTGGTGGCGTGGCTAATATGCATGCTATTTAGTATAGTTATATTTTATTTATTTAGTTTTATTTATAAATCTAGTTTTTTTTATAACGAAAATAAGCGCGTCAAATTTCATGGACAGATCTTTGGGCGCATAGATATTATGGAAAAACTGGATATATCTACTCAAAATTAAATTCATTGAACTTTTCAATAAATTATCTATCCCTGTACGGTTTCTATTTTGCCATTTTCATACTACATAAGTTATTTATTTACGCCCAAAGACGAGTTTAAATTAGTGTTGGAATTGTTAGTTTCGACGCTCATAACTTCAAAACCAATACTTTTTTCCCAATTCTGCTTCCATACAGGGCTAGATAATGACAAGGCAAATAGATAGAATTTTTAGTTTTGAACGTACACCGGCAAACAGACGAGTAATCACCATACTACGATTGTATGGAAGAATGACCGACTAGTGTACCCTTAAGCCAAGCGCACATTACCTACAACCGCAACGGATCGCAGCGCAACATATTTTCATACAAAAAAGTGCGGTGCGGCTTGCCTGTAATCGCGTTAGTTCATAGAAAATGTACGGAAATTATGACGGAAGATTTTTGCTGCGGTGCGGCGCTGCCTGCCCCATTCAGCGCTAGCCTTTATAGCCTGCTCCCTCTCACAGAGATGAGGTCTGAATCCTAGCAGTCGGAACATTTAGCCGACGTTCGTACGGACGTAATAAAATCGCGGAGAATTTTTTCGTGCACTGGATTTTCAACGTTTTGGTTAGCGCCAAGAGTTGAAAATCCAACAGTGTGTTTTTTTCAACGCTCGGCTTAACAACGAGAGTTGAAAATCCAGTGCGCGATAAAGTCCCGCCGCGATTTTATTACGTCCGTACGAACGTCGGCTAAGAAAATAACCAATTCAGAAAGTAGCTACCGCGGAAACGTAAATCCGATCCCTGTTAGTTAATTAATACTTTCATAGTTCATCAAACTACCAAAAAAAGGTAGTACCAAAAACGTGAAATGGTTTAACTTTTTTACCTAAACCGACAAATCGTTAATTCGCCGTGACACTTTTACAATTGTAATATAAAACTTTGAACGCACGAAACACAAATATTTTTACCACGATCTCGACTGCTTATTTTTTATTGCTATTCAGAAGTTGCGGCGAGCGTGATCATCAGAAGCGAAGATTTTTTCTACATAACAAGCCAACAAGCAGAACAATCCAATCTTTTAAAAGTCGTAAGAACATTAAATTTGATAGTTGTGTATTTTAACAAACAAAACATAACATTTTTTTTTTTTTTTTAATTAATAAGCATTATTTTTACATCCACAAGTAGTGTTGCCAGGTGTCCCGATTTGCGCGGGACGTCCCGATTTTCAGGGGTCTGGAGACGCGTCCCGATTTGTACCTGATCGGGACGCTAAATGTCCCAATTAATCAAAAAATGAAAAAAAACTTCATAAAAAATGTATATTTACGCTACGTAATTTTTTAAACACGGAATGGATGGATGGCAACATTGCTGTGTTTGAAGGTCACAAAATAATGCTAGAAGTTAGTGAAAAATTGAGGCAGAGTTGAAGATGAATTTATGGGATTTACGTGTAGTAACTTGATTAAAAAGTTGCCCGCTGATAAAGTGACTAAAATAAAAAAAGACTGTTGTGCGTGGTACAAATGTGTTCTTCATTACATAGAAACTAAATATGATCTCAAGAATAGCAGATAGGACTTATTTAAACCATATTCTCTCCAGGATGATTCATTTACTTACACGTCAATGGTTAACATTATTGAAAATCTAAAAATTGATACGTTTTTCGACATGGATCAACTTTATGAAGAAGTTTGAAAAATCAAAGAATTAGTGAAGGCAGCAGTGCAAAACAAAGACTTAACGCCGCTACAAAGATGGCACAACATTTTTAAAGACAATCAAGATTTAGTAAATGTTCAAAAATTATTTTCTTTTATGGCTTCAATCCCAGTATCAAACGCAACAACAGAAAGGGTATTTTCCCAGGCTAACTTAATTTGGTCTGAGAGGCGAAACCGTTTGACACTCGAGCATGTGAAAGCAGAAATTCAAATTAAAACCAACTTTAATATGACATGCAATGAATTTTATAACTATGTTATAAAAACAAAACCATTCTAAAGGCGGCAAAGTCCAATAAAAAATATAATTTTAATAAAAACAAATAATTTAAATTAATACTTAGGTACTTTATTCTTCTGAAGTGCGTCAATTACATTTAAAGTACGATTTTATTTTATAATTTCTACTAGTCTAGCAAGAACTTGTTATGTAAGATTAAATAGACTTAAAAAAAAATTTTGTTTACTGTCCCGATCTAAAAAAAATCAAAATCAAAATATTTTATTGCACATAAACCTACATGGGCACTTATGAAACGTCAGAAGCTAGGTGCACGGTTCCAATTGGTCGTTTCCTATGGAGAAGAGCCGGCAAGAAACTCCACGGTTACTCTTTTAAAAATAATTGGCTTTTACAATACTTTCATATAACAGTGTTTCTAGGTATGGGAGGACAGTGTAGGATCGGATCTGCAACCCTAAATCCCGATTTTATTGACCTCATGTACCGATTTACAACAAATCGGACCTGGCAACACTATCCACAAGCCTGTTAAAGTCGCTTTAAAAGAATCACAAAAGTTAGCTAGATTGGCTGACTAAAATGTAGTGGGCAACGTCGCAAATACCTAGCTGTCAAATATTTCGCTGTTTTGATTAATTTGGCAATATTACTGTTTGGCAATATGAAATATGGATAAACTAAAATATTAATGATGAAATGCAATAATTAATATCGAAACACCGAATATTTAGTTTTAGATGTAAAAAAAGTATTTGGAAACTTTCCAAATGCCTTTTTTACACCTAAAACGGTTACAACATCAAATTCTGTGTTATAATTACTTATAATAATTGAAATTTATTATTAATATTCTAGTTCACTAGTTAGTGATATTTCTAAACAGTAAAATTAATCAAAACAGGTGAATATTTGAGAGCTATTTGCGACGTTGCCAACTTTTAGGATAAACGCTCATAAGAGTCGCCGATACGGTCAATTATAATTGTCATTTTTTACGTGATTGATACAAATTGATGCGCAAATTGATCGTCTACCAAATGAAATTGAAGCGATTGACAAAAAATTCACAAAACAATTGCAATTGAACGTTTCGGAGACCCTGATTGGCTGTAGATAGTGCTTGACAAGCTGTCAAGTGATTTTCCACTTGAGTTTGACAGTCTGTTATGTGCTGTGTCAAGCTTTAACTTAGGTACCATCGGGATAACGCATATTTAACCAATTTGAACCAATTTGAAACCAAAATCACGTGCACATAACTCTTTTTTTCGTAGGTAAGCGTTACTATAGCGGCCGAGCGATGCAAGCAAGAATAGTCCTTACAGTGTACAGATATGCGTTTCTTCGATAGTACCTACTAGATTGTGTTGATTGGCGTTTAAAAACGGAAAAAAGGTGGCACCGAAGTCCGAATTATTTCATTGGAGTATATTTATAAACTAATTAAATACGGTTCAATCAAGGATATTTTTTTCTCAATTTTATTTAAGAAAAAAGTTACCAAAGTATGGGGGCGGTGGCACATAGTGTTGAGGAACTTCAGCTGCTATGGTAGATCTTGGAGTGGATACCTGGTATTGTACTACTTGCATAACACCACACGCTTGCATCACAAACCAACTAAACAGTCACCCATTTTAACAATCCAACAATCACTAATTTAAAACAAAACAGTCTATTTAAATAAACAATAATAAAATTTCACTACTTTTATTTACAACGTCTGATTTCCCGCCCTGTCACTTAAGTTTTTATTACTATTCAATAACAATGCACAAGCACTACGTTCAAATTCCACCGTGAACTTTCAAATCTCGCGCCTTTTCTATAAAATCGATATTTACACCCCAAGCTAGCCGAGCGTAAAGAACAATGACCTCTTTACATTTAACAACATTATTATTTACAAGCACTGGCTGAATAAAGGTCTACACTTCCATTTCCTAATTTAAAACTTATCAATTCCTCAATTTTAATTCCATAAATTCGTCTTATATTTTCCCCCGTTCTTCTGTTTTTATTATCACTTTATAACACAAACCACGTTTAATGTTTAACGAAATAACTGTTATTTAGTACGAATATTATCAATTCACGTTTTATTTGAGTTTATTTTCACAATAAACAAATTCTCGTTGCATTATTGAGTTTACTTTGTAAGGTTATGTGATTTGACAATGGCCGTTTCGCGCAGAAGCAATAGGTTCTTTATGTGGCTCAGGTAGAAAGGTCTTAAATTAAATGTATGGGAATGTGACTTATAGATTTTGTTGTGTACTTAAACTGTAATACTGTATAGATAGGGATATTTTTTTAGCCATGGAACAGGTAGATTTGTGCAAAAAGGTTTGATGTATGGATGTGAGTTTTTTTTTAAGAATCTTTTGAATTGAATGACATTTCGATTTCGTTTTGGTGGGAACATAATTCACCTACACATTGAATACATTTCTATGGTCCAGAACAATAAGTTTTACGCGTTATTCATTTAGAAATTGATAGCAAAAACGTAAATCGACGTCCGGAAATATTAAGCATTGAGGTAGGCAACAATAAAATTGTATGCCGCCGATTTTCACAACGCCTTTCGAATAGCCTAAGAAAACAAAACCTAATCTGAAATATTTGTTGACATTTTTGGGCCGATTTTACCTGCCATGATTTAACTGCTTTTGCGACAGGTATTCCATTAACAATTATTAGAAGTTTCTTTTTTAAATTTTCGATAAAAAAAAAATTGAAATAAGTTTCCCTAAGTTTCCCGCCAACCAAAATGTTACCTACTTCAATTCAAAATTATTAGAAACTCAAATGCCTCATACCTTTTGTCCCAAAAGTAGGTTACAGTTTTGCACTTTACCTGTTCTACTATTACAAGAAACGGATTACTGATAAAATCCTAGGACAGAGAGTAAAACCTATCAAACAATAATTTTGCTTTCATTAAATCCACAACCATCACAAAGATTACACGGGCTTCATATTATAAGTCGTAGAGCTGGCGGCCTACCACCAGCTCATAAAGCAGTATTATTTTAATATTACTTCAGTGTGGGAAAGAGATGAAGCTCTTCAAGACGTATAGCTCCATCTCTTTCTCCCACTGAAGTAATATTAAAATAATACCTACTGCTTTTGAGCTGGTGGTAGGCCCCCTGAACTTGTGTGTAGAATTTTGAAGTGTCATGATGTTCTTCAAATATCCTTAGAAAAATAAGATGGCAGTCACTATCATTTACCATCCCTTTCTCAACATCCACCACATTCCTCTCAACATCCACCACAGTCATCTCACTCACCATTATTCCTTCTGTTGGTAGCTGCAAGCACGCTG
Organism: Agrochola lychnidis; assembly: GCA_963680765.1. Classification (NCBI taxonomy): domain Eukaryota; kingdom Metazoa; phylum Arthropoda; class Insecta; order Lepidoptera; family Noctuidae; genus Agrochola; species Agrochola lychnidis. Next base: position 4,460,613 of record OY796874.1, on the reverse strand, counting down.
GTAGGTGGTCGCGGGGGCAGTGCGGGGGGTGTGTCGGTCTTCGCGGGGGGAGGGGGACCCGGGTCGTCAGCGCATGCGTACTGTACTGATGCCGGCTTGCATGTGCAGGCTACTTGGTACTGGAATTGAGAAGGAGATGATTATAGAAGTGTTTTTGATGTAGATTTTAGTAGTCTATGCGTCTACGGCTGCCGCAGAGCAGTGTCGACGGCTGCAGCTGCCTCTGCCGTTGGAACGTGCCGCTCGTGTATATGAGCACTTGAGAGAGTCCTGGCCTAAGGTCCTTAGTCCTAAAAAGGACAAAACAACGCCACCTCTGTTCTGGTCCCTGGGCCGGGTCACGAAGACCTGTCCCGGCGTCGACGTGTCACGAGAGTGGCCGAACTGAAGACGAAACGTGGCACCATTCGTCGTGCCTTCAACTGCATCTGCCCTCCAGTCGAACATTGAAGACTTCCCTTCAACCCGGGGAATATGTCAACGCATCACATATGCACGTGATTCACTACGGGGATGAGCGAGGTCTCGGGATACCGGACCCGCAACCAACGCCCGCTGCGCGCCCGCCATGGCGCCACACCACTCGGCTCACAGACGCGCTCCACTACGGGCATTTCTTTGTACTGTTTGCCATCCTTCATTGTTCATGTAAATTATGTTATTCAGAATAAATTATGATATTCCAGAGTCCATAATCGTAGGAGATCCCATTAGAATGTACATAATATTAATTGTCTGCCATTAATCTGGTTTCTGGATTTGTGCCCGGTTGATGGCAATAGGCTCGCTCCCTATTACATGGGACTTATAACTGGCGAAATGTGGGTGTACCTGCTACAGGGTCACCTCTGCCCAACTCTTCGGGGAAACAAGGCGTGATGTTATGTTATGTTAATCTGGTTTCATCTCGAACTATTTTGTTACATTGATCAGGCTGGATACAAAGTTGAGCATTAAATGAGTGTGACTCACTTTTTTGACCTCTCTGCAGTAGCTAACTACAAAGTATTGATACTTAGTCAAGCATGTGATTCACCTGTGGCAAGCAAGCATTTGGTTAGACCATCACCGACTTCAAGTTCGTTACTTGGCTTATCCTCATCATCATCATAATTTCAGCCGAAAGACGTCCACTGCTGGATATAGGCCTCCCCCAAGCACCTCCACTTCGACCGATTCTGCGCTTTCCGCATCCAGCGGATTCCTGCGGCCTTCACAAGGTCATCGGTCCATCTTGTGGGAGGCCTTCCAACGCTACGTCTTCCGATACGCGGTCGCTACTCCAGAACCTTTCGGCCCCATCGGCTATCCGTTCTGCGAGCAATGTGCCCACAATTGCCACTTAAGTTTGACAATTCTTCGGGCTATGTCGGTTACCTTGGTTCTCCTGCGGATCTCTTCATTTCTGATTCGATCACGTAGGGAAACTCCAAGCATAGCCCTCTCCATTGCCCTTTGGGTGAGTTTTAGCCTTCTGATAAGGCCCATTGGGAGCCTTGCCATATCCCTTAAATCGGGCACAGGGCGTCCACAATAGCTCTCCATCCATCCTGATGATCCCCTTGCACTTCATGATCTTTGTTGTTTCATAGTCGCATAAGACAACCATGCTTTTACCTTCGTTGGGCATTCCAGTCTAATGTCTGCTTAGTTACATGGTTAAGACCCTTCAGAGGGTGTTGTAGTCAAGAATTATCATACCTTGTGCAAATCAGAAGTAACAGAAGCGCTGGTATCGCACTCGGGGCATGCTTCTGGAGCCGGCGAGCTGCGAGCTGACGTGACATCACCCAGCGACATCTTCCACGTGCTGATGCTGGAAAAAGAGAGCAATAGTCAAATTAGACTTCATTTAGTAATCAATACAGTTCGACCGAATTTCGTTTTCGGGTTTCGAATTCGAATCGAATCTAATTTCGGGCGATATTCGTCATTTTTAGGGTTCCGTAGTAAACAAGGAACCCTTATAGTTTCGTCATGTCCGTCTGTCTGTCTGTCTGTCTGTCCGCGGTCTAGCTCCGAGACCCTTTGTACTAGAAAGCTGTAATTTGACATAGGACATATTAATTACGCCGACAAAGTGGTAAAACAAAATTATGAAAAACAATTTTTTTTAGGGTACCTCCCATACACGTAAAGTGGTGATGTTTTATTTTTTATTTTTTTATCCCATAGTGTGGGGTATCATTGGAAAGGTCTTACAAAAACATTATGAGTTTGTGAAAACCATTTTTGGATTCAGGAATTCGTTTGCAAAATATTAAGCTTTAAAGTGCTAATTTTTGTTAGTCAAGTGTCCCCCCCCCCCTTCCAGCTAAATGGTTGGTTTTGGATGTGTGAAAAAATCACAGCAGTAGTTTATATAACGAAATTAAAAGGAAAACTATCACAGCTAAGTAGGCTTTACTAGTTATCGAGTAATAATCGACCAACTTAACTTTGCAGTTGCAAAAACATGTTTTCCCATACATTCCGTATGGGAGAACATGTTTATCAACTACAAATTTAAGTTTGTTTTTGGGATAAATTCATCCCAACTACGGAACCCTTCATTGTGCGTGGTCCGACACGCACTTGGCCGGTTTTCATTTTCGGTTTTCGCGCGAAAATGCAAATCAAGTAGTGGATAGATGATGTTGTCTCACTCATCTTACTATATCCACGCATAGAAGCCTATTCTTGTTATAATTGCTTTAAATATGGCCTGTCTTTTACTATATTATAGTCCGTGCAATCTACGAAGACGCGCCCCACTCCGCTCCGCGCCGTACTAGAGTTCAGCTTACAGTACTGTAATCGCGGAGTGAGGCGCATCTTCGATTGCACTATCTATAACGTCTATCGCTATAATTGTACTGCCAATCAAAAAGAATGTTGCAAACAGCCTACGAAAATGATAGTCTTGAATAAAAATTAACCCCATTGAAGGCATCCTTACAATTATAATGAAATAACAGGTAAAAGGAACACCATCAAAGAAACTAATGTGACAAAAATGAGATAATTTCCACAGACGACATAAATACCTTTGCTTGCAAAAACAAATATGCGCGCTCAATGGCAGCAAAAACAACAGTTAATCCATCTACATCCGGTCTCTATGGCCACATCCGTGACAAACAGCTGTTATACCCGACTCATCAACAAAAGAGGTTCGTGTTTACAGCTGTATTTTATTGAATGGCAAATAAAAATGAACGAAAATTAGTCATTCAAGTTTTGTAATCAGCTTTGTCGCTGTGATATCGATAACAAAAGGGGTTGGTATTTCTTGGCTTAAAGCGATACGGAGGGTCACGAAATGCTTCACTGAATTTTATTATGACCGGTAAAGGAATAGATGAAGTGGTATGAAGTTACCAACACAATACTATGATTATTCTATTTGAAATTATGAGGTAAGGGCCTCAAACCAAGTAACAAACCAAGACAGCGCTGCGAACAATACAGTGAAGCATGCTAAACTACACCTCCGGTCTGTGTGTGTTGGATCATTTAGCTCTCTTCAAAATGGTTGAGCTGAATGTGCTAATCCACGCGTCATGTCCGTGAACGGGCGCTGTCGGTAGAGACTGGTCATCTCTTAGCTGCCACGGCTAATTTTAATTTAATTTTTGAATTGTTTTATTTTTTTATTACGGACGTTTTTCAACCCAACCTGAATGATGTAACAAATATTTTATAATATTTTTTTTATTTAAAAGCGTGTCCGTGGAGTTTCTTGCCCGTTCTTCTCCATAGGTACCTACTACGCTTTGGAATTGGCAATTAGCTTCATCTTTCTGAGTGACCGACCCCTTGACAATTCAAAAGTGCCTGTAATTGGTTTATTTAAAATAAATGCTTTGAGTTGAGTTGAGTTGTGCATACACGCTCACACGCACACATTTACAATCAAACTACACCTCACTAAGTGCACACATGTTTACAAAACTGGCTTCACGTTACTGTTGGCAGCACTATATCTTGGTTTTTTATTAGTTCTGAGGGTAAGGCAGGTAATTTATATAAATCATCATCATTGGCTTCCTTGTTCCACCCACTGCTGGCCTCCTCCCTTTTGTGCCATGCTTCCCTGGTCTGTGCGAGTCACATCCAGGTCTTCCCCGCGATCTTCTGTAGACCCACATTATATAAATAAGAAACAAATATGGGCCAAGAATAGAGCCCTGCTGGACACCAATTGCTACTACAGATCCGCGAGATCTTTTTCCGTTAACCAATTCTCTGAATGAAGTAAGAAGATCCAGAAGGACGTTCTGGTGCTCATAAGCCTGACGCAGATTTGGAAGGGCCGCACCGCCTTGCAAAAATCCGTATTCAAATTCAAAATATTTTATTTCACATATACCTACATGGGCAATTATGAAACGTCAGAAGCTAGGTGCACGGTTCCAACTGGTCGTTTCCTATGGAGAAGAGCCGGCAAGAAACTCCACGGTTACTCTTGCAATTATTGACTTTTACAATACTTTCAAATAACAGTGTTAATAGGTATGGGAGGACAGTGTAGGTCTTTCAACAAGTTCAACAAGTACCAGGTACTTCTACATCCTACATCACTTTCGTACGTCTTTTTTTGTTTGAAAGGGTGTGCTCTCGAATTGGTCCCATATAAATTTTATTAAGTTTGCTTGGATACTTTTTGAGTTAGCTACAAAATACGTATTTTTTTCCTACTTAGTATGTAGATGATATGATAAGTTTCTGTCACTGGTAGCAGGTAGTGATATTCGAATATGTGTGGGGTAGGTACTACAACTAAAAAGTGAAAAATAAAAACTTTTTACAAAAAAAAAACAACCGACCTCCAAAAAAAAACACTACAAAGTGAAAAATAACTTTAATTTCGGAAGTCGGTGGCAAAAAACGAAAATACAAATCCCAAGACACTGACTTCCGAAATTAAAGTTATTTTTCACTTTGTAGTGTTTTTTTTTGGAGGTCGGTTGTTTTTTTTTTGTAAAAAGTTTTTGTATGAACTATCCAGGCAGGCCACAACGCACTTTTTTTATTGAAATGTTGTACGCTGTAGCCCGATGCGACTGTAATATGCGTTAGAAAAGGCCTTTACTCCGCAGGACAAAAAATCACAAGGTGAATTTGATCAATTTAATCCTTCCATAATTCGCTAGTAAAGCCGCCATTATCGACAAAGCTGTAGCCAAACAAGACGATATCAAATCTTTTTTAGAATGTCGCCGTGCGCAGATGGCATTTAAAATGGAGATCAAATGGGGTCAAGCTATCACTCTACGATCTGATAAACTGTATTGTCCTGTCTCGGAGTTAAAATGTCGTTGGGTGGTGGATTTAGTGCTGTAATTATTATTGTCTATGTGGCGTTGAAGGCCGCAGTCTCTTTGCAGGTAATTTTATCAATTCTTAGTAGGTCACTGTAGGTCTTTTATCTTGTATCCGTGTTGCCTCTCTTAATAGCTTTCCTAAATCTATTTCTCTCGTATTAACAAGTATAATGTAACCAATACTTTGTAATATTGTGATTTAAAGAGTGTCCATGGAATTCCTTGCCCGTTGTTCTCAATTGAAATAAATGCTTTGAGTTTGAGTTATCTTGTTGCCTCTCCAAATAAATGCGGCACACCTTATATTATCTTTTACTATGGTTCAATTCAATCACTATGGTCAGCAAATGTGAATGTGCTAACTCAAACTGTGCCTTCATAATTCGTACTAAATTAATGAGTCGGTGTTTGTATGTGTTGTCAACAAAAAAAAGAAGTTACCAGCCATCTAACTACAACTCTTTTTTTTACTATAATTATTGTGTCATGCTTAATAGTCAAATCTAAAACGATGTTCGGTTAACACCTGGAATTTTGAAAGGTCAGAATTAATCACACAATAAAACTAACATGCTGTCATATCTTATACTTAACTGCTGTCATTAGTTGAAATAAAAAAGTAAAACCAGCCGACCAAAAATAAAAACAGCCGACCAATAATATAAACAGCCGACCAAAAATAAGAAAGCCGACCAAAAATAAAAAAGGCGACCAAAAATAAAAAAACCGAACAAAAATAAAAACCAAAAATTAAAAAACCAAAAGCAAAAATAAAAAGACGGCCAAAACAAACCGACCAAAAATAAAAAAAGATGAACAAAAAAAAGCCGACCAAAATTAAAAAAACCGAACAAAAAAAAGCCGACCAAAAATAAAACCAGCCGACCAAAAATAAAAACAGCTGACCAAAAATAACTTGACATTGGAATTGATGGGATTTAACATTATATTTCAAAAGGCTTTTTGATATCGAGGCTGGTAGTCTGCGAAAATATATCACCTTATAGTTCTTAGCTCTTGTTTCATGATTATTATTGTTATTATAGTAAATATATTAATTTATTGAATAGGTATGTAATTGGTACACCTGAGACTACCTGCAGCCTTGTCCCTCTTTCTCCTTTAAAATCCATTCAAAGGTTGTCTTTATCGCTTCTAGCGATAAGACCGCCCATTGTGTCACCCTAGCGGCCTAGATGTAACATTTCTACATTTATATATCTGTCAATCGCATGATGTACACAACAAAGAGTATTCTATTCTATTACGCACGAATTTCACCTACAAAATCCAAAAACGACAATTTCTTGGCTGGCCACTAATCTCTTTTGCTGATTGTACGTTCCGTACAAATTATTACTACAAACATTCGATCAGCAATATGCTAATGTTTATAACCAGAGACAAGTTATGACTGCAGCGCATTGCACTTTGATCTTAGCTTACATTTAGGTTAGCCTCCTATAATCTGTTCGAAAAGTACTTAACGAAAATGTAAACAAATGGATCAGATAACGTACTTGTGGATGCAAATTTAGCAAATAAATGAATCTATCTATCTATCTATTTGTAGTGCCATAAATTGAGTGCTTTGATTTTATTATTTGAATACTTAATACCCGAAATTCTAATTTGAAATTACCATAAAGATGTTTTACATTTGACAATTGGAAAAAATACTGCTATTATTTTAAAATAGAATTAACATACCGAAAGCTCACCGACACGTTCGTGTACACACTCACACCCTACATCCACACTTCATCCACCACACACATTTACACACTATACTTACACTACATCCACCACACACACTCACTTACATCACTCACCCGTCAAGTTTTAGATTTATGTAGTTTCTATCATTTTAGAATTTTGATGTGTTTTTGTAAGTTATTAGTTTATTACACCTAATTTAGCACGGAAGAACACTGATTTCCAAGATACAGGTTTTACCTAGTTTAGAATTTAGAGTTCATACCGTACCCTAATTGCGTAACTCATTTTCGTAAACAATTTCGCGAAATTTGTTTAATTTTGACATTTCAACAACATTCATTGCGTTATTTACGTTGTTGAACAGATTCTTTTTCCAACTTATGAAGCAATGGAATAGAAATCTGTTTCAAATCGAAACAAATTGTGATTGTGTTGTATTACGCAATTAGGGTGCAGGTTTAGCCGTCTACTGACTTACATTATTAATTGTACCCTAGTTCTTAGGAACATAACTGTATTAGGAGGCTATATTTTATTGAGTCCAAATAAACGTTTATTATTATTATTGGGGTGAATTTTGTAACCTCAATTTTTGTCGACATTTATAATGTTATTCAAAAACAGGGTTTATTTATCCCGTACTAACCCAAAAAAATCTACATTGTGTTCAACTGTATCAACCGAAGAATTTTATTTATTTTGAACTTTTTTTTTATTATCATGCACACTTGCTTTTTAACCGACTTCCAAAAAGGAGGAGGTTATATGTTCGTCGCGTATGTTTTTTTTTTTTTTTTTTTATGTATGTCCACCGATTTCTCCGTCAGTTGTGGACCGATTTTGAAAATTCTTTTTTTGTTTGAAAGGCTGTGCTCTCGAATTGGTCCCATATAAATTTTATTAACTTTGGTTGGATAGTTTTTGAGTTAGCTACAAAATACGTATTTTTTTCCCACTTAGTATGTAGATGATAAGTTTCTGTCACTGGTAGCAGGTAGTGGTATTCGAATGTGTGTGGGATAGGTACCACAACTAAAAAGTGAAAAATAAAATCTTTTTACAAAAAAAACAACCGACCTCCAAAAAAAAAAACACTACAAAGTGAAAAATAATTTTAATTTCGGAAGTCGGTGGCAAAAAACGAAAATACAAAACCCAAGACACCGACTTCCGAAATTAAAGTTATTTTTCACTTTGTAGTGTTTTTTTTTTTTTGGAGGTCGGTTGTTTTTTTTTGTAAAAAGATTTTTTCCAACTCACTTTAGACATTGGTAGAATAGTCGACATCGTCTTTGTTTGTCATTTATTAAAAATAGAATAGGGTTTATTTACTGTTTTATTTATTATTGTAAAGAGTTGTAGACCAGAGTACTCTGTGGTTGTAGATCAAAATATCCTGTAATATTTTATAAGTTACATTATTAAGGGCTTAAAAGGGCAAGGCCGATTTTGGCGCCTTTTTGAAAGTCGTTGCGCAATTACGAGACCACTACACACCAAACACATCTCTACTTCAAAACTTTTAGCAGATCAACTCTAAATCGAAACCATTTAGCTTTAGGTACTGGTTACTGTCAGCCTACATCATCCCACAGCTGGGCAAAGGCTTTACGAGATATTGATTATGATTAAAAATGAAAAAAAAAACTAATCTATGGACATAAGAGGGTTTATCCTAAAAGTTGGCAACGTCGTATTTAGCTGTCAAATATTTACCTGTACCCTAATTGCGTAACTTATTTTTGTAAAGAATTTTGCGAAATTTGTTTAATTTTGACAGTTCAACAACATTCATTGCGTTATTTACGTTGTTGAGCAGATTTTTTTTCTAACTTATGAAGCAATGGATTAGCAATCTGGTCGTATTACGCAATTAGGGTACTGTTTTGATTAATTTGGCAATATTTCTGTATGGAATTAAGAAATGTGGCTAACTAGGGAAATAAAACATTAATTATGAAATGCGAATACTTAGTTTTAAATGTAAAAAAGTATTTGGAAACTTTTCAAATGCCTTTTTTACACCTAAAACGGTTACAACATCAAATTCAGTGTTATAGGTAATCGCAATTCATTAATAATCTTATTATTTCATTCTTCTTTTTATTCTCCTTATTTGACATCTATTTGCGAAGTTGCCCACTTTCAGAATAAACGCTCTTAAACTGTACTATGAGATACCACCTACCTACCTACTACTTAGACAAGTAGTAGGTAGGTAGGTGGTATCTCATGGGGTGAATTTTGTAACCTCAATTTTTGTCGACATTTATAATGTTATTCAAAAACAGGGTTTATTTATCCCGTACTAACCCAAAAAAATCTACATTGTGTTCAACTGTATCAACCGAAGAATTTTATTTATTTTGAACTTTTTTTTTATTATCATGCACACTTGCTTTTTAACCGACTTCCAAAAAGGAGGTGGTTATATGTTCGTCGCGTATGTTTTTTTTTTTTTTTTTTTATGTATGTCCACCGATTTCTCCGTCAGTTGTGGACCGATTTTGAAAATTCTTTTTTTGTTTGAAAGGCTGTGCTCTCGAATTGGTCCCATATAAATTTTATTAACTTTGGTTGGATAGTTTTTGAGTTAGCTACAAAATACGTATTTTTTTCCCACTTAGTATGTAGATGATAAGTTTCTGTCACTGGTAGCAGGTAGTGGTATTCGAATGTGTGTGGGATAGGTACCACAACTAAAAAGTGAAAAATAAAATCTTTTTACAAAAAAAACAACCGACCTCCAAAAAAAAAAACACTACAAAGTGAAAAATAATTTTAATTTCGGAAGTCGGTGGCAAAAAACGAAAATACAAAACCCAAGACACCGACTTCCGAAATTAAAGTTATTTTTCACTTTGTAGTGTTTTTTTTTTTTTTGGAGGTCGGTTGTTTTTTTTTTTGTAAAAAGATTTTTTCCAACTCACTTTAGACATTGGTAGAATAGTCGACATCGTCTTTGTTTGTCATTTATTAAAAATAGAATAGGGTTTATTTACTGTTTTATTTATTATTGTAAAGAGTTGTAGACCAGAGTACTCTGTGGTTGTAGATCAAAATATCCTGTAATATTTTATAAGTTACATTATTAAGGGCTTAAAAGGGCAAGGCCGATTTTGGCGCCTTTTTGAAAGTCGTTGCGCAATTACGAGACCACTACACACCAAACACATCTCTACTTCAAAACTTTTAGCAGATCAACTCTAAATCGAAACCATTTAGCTTTAGGTACTGGTTACTGTCAGCCTACATCATCCCACAGCTGGGCAAAGGCTTTACGAGATATTGATTATGATTAAAAATGAAAAAAAAAACTAATCTATGGACATAAGAGGGTTTATCCTAAAAGTTGGCAACGTCGTATTTAGCTGTCAAATATTTACCTGTACCCTAATTGCGTAACTTATTTTTGTAAAGAATTTTGCGAAATTTGTTTAATTTTGACAGTTCAACAACATTCATTGCGTTATTTACGTTGTTGAGCAGATTTTTTTTCTAACTTATGAAGCAATGGATTAGCAATCTGGTCGTATTACGCAATTAGGGTACTGTTTTGATTAATTTGGCAATATTTCTGTATGGAATTAAGAAATGTGGCTAACTAGGGAAATAAAACATTAATTATGAAATGCGAATACTTAGTTTTAAATGTAAAAAAGTATTTGGAAACTTTTCAAATGCCTTTTTTACACCTAAAACGGTTACAACATCAAATTCAGTGTTATAGGTAATCGCAATTCATTAATAATCTTATTATTTCATTCTTCTTTTTATTCTCCTTATTTGACATCTATTTGCGAAGTTGCCCACTTTCAGAATAAACGCTCTTAAACTGTACTATGAGATACCACCTACCTACCTACTACTTGTCTATCAAACGCTAAACAGCATACTAACAGTAGAATTGAAGTTTTCGACTAAAAACCACGATGCAAATAGCTTGCATATCATTTTAATATCATCAAAAAACCACATGAAATAAGAAATAAACACCAAAAATAATTAGCGAAAATCTCTATCAAAACATCTTTTTGAACGACCATCGACACAGATCATTCACTCAGTGAATGAACGATTGAACGATTACGCGCGGTCATTAACCTCGAAGAAGCGGTTTGTCAACAATTCGTGAGTGTTTTTTTGTTGTTTTTAAGCGTGGGAAGACGCGATAATGCCTAGTTGTTTGTGAAGGCTGTTATTCAGCCTAGATTTTGTGCTAGATTTCGGCTGATTGGTCGAATGATTGTTTTTTTAAGTGAAAACTTCTTTTGGCTCGTTGGGAATTTTTGAGATGGGGCTAAACCATTGATTTCGCAACACCATGACGACACCTCATTTTTGTAAACGTGATTGTGCTCTTTATTTATTTTCCATTACGGATCAATGTTCTATGCAAGTATTTTTACTTTAAAGGTTTTGGAAGTATAATTTCTTGTAAACGCGATTGTGCTCTTTATTTAGTTAAGGTTACGGACCAATGTTATATACGAGTATTTTTCTTCCACCAAGGCGATCTTGTTCATGTTTTCACTTCTGTCGGCGCTCCCGGAGTGCCACCACTTTTTTTTTATAATGGCGAACGTAGATGAATATGTTTTGCTTGCTTTTTAAGACACTGGCACCGTTTGTCCACCGCACCGTGAATTGGACATCAACGAGAAACAAGATTACGCGGCCATAGTAGGTATACGTTCTGGCGCTACTTCGGCGTCGCGTCGTCGTGATCTCGTTCTCGTTGACGTCCCGTTCACGGTGCGGTGGACAAACGGTGTAAGTGTCTCAAAAAGCAAGCAAAGGCCGCATTCCGAGTAACGCCAAAAGTGATAATATCGCGAATCCGACCAAAGTCCAAAGTCACAATTATTACTCAATAACGCATATATTTTGTGACTATTAAATTTGGTCGGTTTCGCGATATTATCACTTTTAGCGTAACTCGGAATGCGGCCAAAACATATTCATCTACGTTGGCCGTTTGCCTTACTATACGTTCGCACTAGCGAAACATTCACAACAAAAGATGTTGGAATCTCTATTTTCTGTCAATTTTCCACAGAAAGTTTGACAGGCACTAGAGATTTCAACATGTTTTGTTGTGATGTTTCGCCAGTGCGAACGCACAGTTACGGTGGAGGAAAACATCGGAAGTGAACGATCAAACTGAGTGAGCAATTGTTCCTTTTATAAATTATTTATTTAGATTGACAAGGGGACCGATTTAGAAAAGCGATTTAGGTTCGTATAGATCGCGCCACCCCAGAAAATGCCTGTTCACTGTTTACTCTTACAGACAGGCGCGACGCGAATTTGGTGGAATTATTTCTATTAAAACTTCAAGGAAATTGTTCTACCAGTGTCACGTCGCGCTTGTCTGCGGCAGCTTAAATAACACCCGAAAGGGAAAGGTATGAAGAACTTTGCCCAGAAATAAAAATTCTGATACCTACACTAAGAAATCTGTTTCGAAATTTCAACAGGTCGCTCACCAGAACGACTACCTAACAATCCTTACTTCAAATAACTTCTGAAAGTATGTTGACAATTGAAACTTTTATGGAAAATTATCATATTTTCAACTGTGAACAAACTACAGTTTCGTCAAGTATTTTAACGGTTGTCAATTACTCTGGTGAAAGGTAAGTACTTACTAGGTATAGTCATGGCTGTATTTAATTAATTTCTGACAGCTGTCATTACCAACTTGTATAGCCATTTTCGGCGCGTTTACGGCTTCTGACAACGGCCGGTGTTGGTGCATTTTAACAACAAGTAAGTGTACTTATAGGAACGCAAATAACTGGCTGGTAATGAAGGATTTTTGAGATGGGGCAGTAAGAACTTAGCTGTCCTTACTGCCCCATCTCAAAAATCCACCCTGTATACAAATATTGCTCATTTAATAGTATAGGATAAACAAAAAACAAATTATTAAAAAAAAACAAAAGACCCGACTGCAAAAACTCATAACTGAAAAGAGAAAAACAAGCATTATAATCTATAGGATTTTGGTATTGCAGGAGGGACAAACAAAAGTTTCACCAAAATTTCAGGTTATTGGTTTGTCCTGCAATACCAAAATCCTATAGATTATAATATAATGCTTGTTTTTCTCTTTTCAGTTATGAGTTTTTGCAGTCGGGTTTTTGTTTTTTTTAATAATTTGTTTTATTTCAAACTTTTTAGTTTTATTAATATATAAATATGTATATATATTTGGAATTGACTCATTACTAACTTTTATTTGATACCAATAATGTGGTTTTTTTTTTAAACCTACCCCTCCTTTTTTTTGTATTTGCAGATGCAATATATAAATATTATATCGCCTATGTCACTCCCACTATTAAGACGAACCTAACAACTGCCCTTCTGGGGCAGTCGGGTAAAAACTATGTATGTTTGTGAATAATAATAAATTAAAAAATTTAGTAAAATATCACTGCCCGACCGGTAACTTAATTGCATAATACAAAACAATCACAATCTGTTTCGATTTGAAACAGATTGCTAATCCATTGCTTCATAAGTTGGAAAAAAAATCTGCTCAACAACGTGAATAACGCAATTAATGTTGTTGAACTGTCAAAATGAAACAAATTAGGCATAATTGTTTACGAAAATAAGTTACGCAGTTAGTTTACCGGTGATCAAACTGACTCAGTAGGTTGGTACTCATTCATGCGATAATGACCAGCCGGCCTATTATGTAAAAATGTCACCGTGAAAACTTAGATAAACCGAGTTGTCAATATAGTGCCAATCCCTAGCATCAAGCGGAATGACAGCTCACTTTACCTTAGTTTTCACGGAGCGAAGCGACTCTTGTGGAACAATTTCTATTCATTCGTTCATTTCTAATCACGGAAATTGTTCAACCGGTGTTGGATCGCGCCTGTCTGCGGCAGCCTTAACAATTACTTTAACAATGCCGCTATTCATAAAAGTGTAATAAAATAATAATAAAAGCGGCAAAGGTCCGTTTTCAAAGAGAATTTTTGTAGCAGGTAAACTATGATCTTTTCTTTTCATAACTTGTCACCTGTCCTTAATATTCTTCAAATATTGGCACATTGGCACAAAATAGTATCTTCCTAACAATCTTTGTAGGGTAAGCCAAAAAAAAAGGTATTGGTATTGATCTCCCTTATGACCAATTCCTATAATTTACGGACCGTTATTGGTTAAAATTAGGAAAAGATAATTAGGATTGGAAAAGCAAGAAAAGAAAAAAAACACGTAAATAACAACATATGCATGCTAAGTACAATTCTGGCAAAACATGTAAGATCTTTATTGTAAATTATTGTAACACCATGTATATCATGTTTTATGCAAATAAATACTTACTTACTTACTTAAATTGGGGGAAAATATGCGTCACATCCACGCAAAACGGCCATCGCTCAGCATAATGCTGCGACCCCATGCGAGACAGAGCCACAGCGCTGATTTTCAGCGACAGTTAAGATGAAGGCGAAGACTCTTGTATCTTTACCAATAATGAAGCAAAAACCTCATAGCTTTGCATAGTAGACACTCCCATATGGAAGTATCTAACACAGGTCAAATCTTTTTTTTTTTCTTTTCTGTGGCCATAAAAAAACTACTACTGGTAAAAAAAACGATTCATTTTTGTTTGTAGGAACCGGGCATTGTAAAAAAGATTCGGGATTTCTCTTGGGGCATAATCAGTACCCTAATTGCATAACTTATTTTTGTAAACAATTATGCCCAATTTGTTTCATTTTGACAGTTCAACAACATTCATTGCGTCATTTACGTTGCTGAGCAGATTTTTTTTGTAACTTCTGAAGCAATGGATTAGCAATCTGTTTAAAATCGAAACAGATTGTGTTCTATTACGCAATTAGGGTACTGTTCTGCGACTCCCGCAATCCCCTTTTAAACAAAAGGGGAATATTCATCATAACACAATGGTTAGACCTGCTGTTGTCTCTCTCTTGTATGGATCAGAATGTTGGGCCAAAAAAGGGATGAATGAAAGGAATTTGCATGCAGCTGAGATGAGAATGTAAAGCTTTACTTTGAGTAAATTATTCCATCACCATTGCTCTCAAAACGGTGAAGGCAAACATTGTCAGGAAATCGGCATGTCCTAGAACCAAAAATTCGAAGACATGTGACATCTACCAACCCGCACTGGGCCCGCGTGGTGGATTACGGCCCACTCCCTCTCACAGAGAGGACGCCTGTGTCCCAGCAGTGGGAAAAGAAAGAAAAATAGGTTTATTTGTCACAGAAACACGTGCATATATAAAAGACAAGAGTAAACGAAAACAACAAAAAGTACATAATAAATCACGAGCATAAAAAAGAAATTAGTCGGCAGCTGCACGACATGACTGTGACAAGAAGGCTTCCACTCAGCATGATGCAGTGCTATGGGGGACCCACAGCACAGCGCTGATTTTCAGTGGTCGCCCGAAAAAAAGATGATGTACGGAAATCAAGTCAGGTTCATTAGGAACATTATCTAGTAGGCTGATTATGCATTATACTATCTCAACCGCAATGTGGTTTGTTCGCAACTGTGGTACGAAATTACCCAGGAAGTGATAAAATGATCGAGTAACAGGTTAACACTTTCGAATTACGAGGTGTACGTGACACTCGCTAATATTATGGGCCTCGTGGCTAAGTAACAACCACCTAGATCAATCCATTTCTGAGGTGGAGCAGCTGCCCACAATAAGAAAACAAAGAAAATATCTTTATTTGAGGTAAAGCACAGGCCACACAGCTGCGCTGTTAATTGTGGTACCTACCCCACACAAATCCGAATACCACTACCTGCTACCAGTGACAGGAACTTGTCATAATCATTCCCACTAAGAGGGAAAAAATACGTATTATTGAAGCTAATTCAAAAACTATCCAAGCAAAGTTAATAAAATTTATATGGGACCACCTCGAGAGCATACCCTTTCAAACAAAAAAGATTTTTTTTCAAAATCGGCCCACAATTGACGGAGAAATCGGTAGACACACATAAAAAAAACGTACGCTAGGAACATTATAACCTCCTCCTTTTTGGAAGTCGGTTAAAAATGAAAAAGTAGGGGGAAATATGCGTCATTCCTACCCAAAACGACCATCGGCCATCAGCTGGCTATATGGGCAGCTTGTCTATAAACTGGTGAGCATTCAAACTCAAACCCAAAGCATTTATTTCAATTAAACCAATTACAGGCACTTTTGAATTGTCTAAGAGTCGGTCAATTAGTCAAAAAATTGAAGCTAGTTGCGCATTCCAAAATGTAGATCTCTATGGAGAAGAACGGGCAAGAAACTCCCAAGGACACTCTTATAAAACAAATCAAGATATTACAAAATCCTGGGTACATTATTCTTGTTGCTTCTATACAGGGTGGCAGGGCATCGACGCGAAAACTGTTACCATGGATTCAGTACATGATTCTGAAATTTTTTGTCGGTTATTTTAAAAAAAACAGCTGTTTCATAGAAAAGCGCAATACCTGCGCGGTCAAAATGTATAGAAGAGCAGATTTAAAAAAAAACGCTTTTCAACGTAGGGGGTTTCAGAATCATGTACTGAATCCATGGTAACAGTTTTCGCGTCGATGTCTGCCGTCTGCCACCTGCCACCCTGTATGTGAGAACAATGTTAAAAAAAAACAATTCAAAATATAAGATTTAAAATTTGCCTCGGCAGATAAGAGATGACCAGTCTCAACTGACGGCGCCCGTTCACGAACATGACGCGTGGATCAGCACCATTCAGCTCAACCATTTTGTAGGGAACCGAATGATCCAACACACACGCTACCATCAGTGAGACATTCAAGACACGAGGTCTTAGAATCGGAAAGCACTAAAATCGTTGGCTTGTTAAACGCATAGGCACTATATAACCTGTTAGATCTAAAAAAACAAGTTACGTGTATGTAGAATGAGAAGCCCGAAAGTCTAGAAACCTGTCTAGCATCAATATCGGGTTGTGGAGCCCAGATGGCAGTCGCTCCGAGTAAAATAACCCTAATAACAGTATAAATAAGTATGCTACAGCTAGGGTTGCCAACATTTTTGTATTCAACTAGCGGACGTCACGCGGTTTCACGCGCGTAGTTCCCGTTCCCGTGGGAGTACGGGGATAAAATTTAGCCTATGTTACTCGCTGATGTTGTTGTGTTTATGTTCTTTCTCCAGATTTAGCTTACCTACTGACAGTTTATATCTTATATATAAAATTCTCGTGTCACAATGTTAGTTACCTTACTCCTCCGAAACGGCTTTACTGATTTTTACCAAATTTTATATGCATATTCAGTAGGTCTGAGAATTGGCTACTATCTATTTTTCATACCCCTAAGTGATAAGGGTTGTCCACCCTAAACAAATAATTGGCAAAACAACGTTTGCCGCGGTCAGCTAGTAAGTTTATATAATTGTTTATTTTAATTGAATTTATTAGTCAATTTTTAATTATTTTTTAAGAGTCAATTTTTATTTTTTTATTTTATTGTTGACATAATCTACTCATTACAATGTTTTTGTTATGAGTTGTATTGCAATTTGTGGTTAGCTAGTGATCTCGACAATTGATCATATTATTTTTTGCCTGAGCAACCGGCAGCAAGTTCGTCATGCTCCCTTAGATGTCAATGCATGCGGTAGCGTCGGGGGTCGGGTTGCCTCCTTCCCTCAAATATGGCGAGGGGGGGTAATGGCTGATCTTTGCGTTATGCTCGTGAACGGGTGCTGCTTGTGGTAACTGGTCGTCTGATGATGGTTTTGTTATTGTTACTAGTAATTAACTGTTCATGTATTTTACCTCGATGGTCCTAGTTTATCATTTATAACTTCCAATTACAGCTTTATGTAAGCGGGCACGCCCTTTATGCCTGGAGGCTTTTATTTATATATTTAGTTTTTTTTTACTTTTAGTTTTTATGTTTTTTAATTCTGCTTGAGTATAGTTCTCGATGTTTTTGGTTGGTATATTGGCGTGTGCTAGCTGACATATGGCCAATAATTTATACTTTAATTAAAATAATGTTTTGTGTAGCATAATAATTTTGCACACTTTTGATTTTTTTTTTTCTAACTTGAACAGACAGCTGTGCTGCTGGGGAGTTTGTTGCGCCACTTCTTCTTTCCAGCTAAAGGCACTAGGAAGTGGTGAAGGGTGGGCGTTTTTGGGGGACTGTCTTATGTAATTTTGACGTTCGAAAAGTGCTGATTCTCAGCCTAGTTTGAATAAATGACTTTTGAATTTGAATTTGATGAACGGATTTGGATGAAATTTGGCACATAGGTAGACCATGACGGCATGACCTGGGTTTTAGGACATAGATACTTTTTTCCCAATATTTCCACGGGATCGAAACTTATGCGGATGAAACCGCGGGGCTCAGCTCGTAATTAATAAACTTAAATACTACTGGACCGATTTAAAAAAATCTTTCACAACTAAAATGCTATATTATCACTGAGTAACATAGGCCATAATTTATTAAAATATCACGCGGCTGAAGCTGCTGGCGGTAGCTAGTTTACAACTTAACGGAAACACTGAAACCCACGTTCAACAGTGGACTTTTACAGCCCAACTTACTTGTCCATATTTACGTAAGTACATCCACTAAACGCAAGAAGTCTTAGGATGACAATTACCTGCCATTTTGGTTCATTTTACCTGTACATACGCTTTGTTAGAACATAATAGACTTTCTAAACGCCTTGACAAACGTTGACAGTCACGACTCCAAGCTTGGTACTCAATGGCCCATGCTTTTGTTATTATTTCTTGTTTTCAAACGTTTTCTCGAAAGGACAGATGATTTTTTATTTACTTAATCCATGAAAATGTGTAGAAAGTGAATGTTTTTGCAAGAGATTTCTGGCAAGTGACCCGTCGTCGTGATTGCAAGCGCGGCTGCTGAGCTTCCTGGGTTCGGTAGTAACAGCCCGGAGTTTGGAAGTTGGCGGTGTGATACCCCCGTGTCTCGGTGCGCACGTTAAGCCGGTGGTCCTGCGCCTGATCTCTCTCCGGTCGTATCAGATTGCCGTCCCATCGGACTATGAGAGTGAGGGAAGAGAGAGTGCACCTGTGTCTGTGCACACACGCCTATAATATCTCCCGCCGTGAAGGCTGGTCTCCATTGAGATTGGCCGCCATGGCCGAAATATGGTCTGGAGGTCTATATACAATATGCCCATGGGCGCATGGGCATGTGACCGCTCATATTTTTCTGAATATTCATAATTTTTTTTTTCGAAAATTAACTTCAAAAGGGGGATCTGTCTTTAATATTTTTCATGTCACTCAATTTTTAATTTTTTGAGTAGCGTTTGCCATATCTCCGATGTTATTGGCTCGATTTGGATTCTGTTTATTAATTCTAAAAGCTTACGACGTATCATATCGAATTAACTAATATTTTATACAAAAAAATGTCGATGTAAAAAACGCGGTTGTGAAGAAATTTTTTTCAAAAAAAAAACAGTACTTTAGAAGTCAAAATCGGGAACGGACTGTAAAAAAGGGTTCGATAAATGTCTAATCTTATTTCAAATTGAGTATAGGGATGTAACGATTCGGATTCCGATATATCGGCATTGCCGATTATATACAACCGATATCAAACAATTCGAACAGCGCGCGAAACGACGAGACGCGACGACGCGCGCGCATCTTTGTTGCTCCGTCGCAGGCGGGACTGGCGGGAGAGTCGCGCAGGGAATGCTTAGCGACATGGCAACACGACAAACGGCAGTGTTTGCTATTTGCTGAACGTCGTCTGAGCGATATTTCATTTCATGCCTGTTACACGTCACCGCTATTCGTGATTCTGTTTATTTACACAGTGAAATGAGCACTATAAGGCACAAAATACATACCAACTTAAACGCATGAGGTAGATAATATATCGACGGTTAAAAGGAAATAGGGTATAAGCGACAAAAACTGAAATGTTCAGGAGAGCCGTTCAAAGTTTTAAATTTTTGAAAAACTGACGTATTTTTACTGGCATAAACTGACATAAACGCCAAAAAAGTCATCGTAGAGCCATGGGAGTAAGCGCATTCGAAAGAGCGGAAAATTTTACATAGGATGGCATATATAACTCATTTTTGACCAAAATGTCGCTTATTCTTCTTATTCCTTTTTACCGTCGATATGTACTTCATTATTTATTTAATTTACTATCTATAATACCGATGCCGATATCGATGGCTTATTAGATCACATACTTCATTATTTTTATTTGATTTATTATCTATAATTAGGGTTGCCAACATTTCTTCAGCGAAATATGGTATTTTTCAAAATAAGGTATAAAAAATATATTACACTTCAAAAAAATATAGTAATTTATGGAAAAACCTAAAAATAGACAAAGATATATTTGATACTTATTTATTTTTATAAAAAATTCAAATGTCATAATGCTTTATTACATTAAATGTTTAAATTAATGTGAATCAAAAGCTTATTTTTTATTAATGAGATACACTACTGTTTTTTTCTTCTCGCCATTTCGAATTTATAACCGAAAATGTCCTTTCTGTGAATGCCAAAGTGGTGGGATAAACATAACAACTTATTTTCAGTATTTTTTTTTTTCAAATATGTTGCCATTTTGGCCTGTAGTTTTATCAGTAAACTCACTTCATTCTTTTACTTCTGCAAATATTTCATTTAATATTGTTATTTCAGAGTAGTAGAGTAGCGTTCACTTTTTTTTATGAAGGATTTGTTTGTTAGATTTCAGTGTTGAAAATATAGTATTTTTATTTATTTATTTTATTTTTTGAAAATCTTACAGCTAAACAGATACAATAAGTAATAGTTTAAACAAAATATGGCCAATTACAAGTTTCCACATGTAGTTTAAACTAACTGTGCGTTTGCACTGGCGAAACATTTACAACGAAACATGTTGGAATCTCTATTTTCTGTCAAATTTCCATACAAAGTTTGACAGGCACTAGAGATTTCAACATGTTTTGTTGTGATGTTTCGCCAGTGCGAACGCATAGTTAAATCAACAGTATATAAGTACGCAAACTCGAAATATAGTACAATAATTATTATAGTACGGTTGGCAACCCTATCTATAATTAATCGGCATCGGTATCGGTATCGCCGATTATTTACTACAATAATCGGTACCAGTATCGTATCGGGAAAATTATGTATCGTTACAACCCTAAACATACCCATAAAATGCCCATAAAATGTACTTTCACTCACCTCTGACATGCGAACTAAGACACCATTGTACGGATAATATCTACATTACAATTACTGCCTTAATAACATAGGACAGAATACTTTCACTCAGGAAGTTCAACATTGAATGCAAACTATGTAGTTGCAGCAAAATTATGAGCTTTTAAAACAATGTGGGAAATGAGTTTGAAAGGCGAATAAAATTGGAGTATAATTTTAGAAAACGCATAGAAAGAAACAAAGTCAATCGTTTAAATTATGTATTTTTTGCATGTCCGACGCTGATTGTATATATAGTCTGTTTTTAATCTACAACAAACAATTTTTAACAGAGGAACTCGTGGCTAAATAATAACAACCGCACGGATCGATCCATCAGGTTAAGCTACGCTTGCCGGGGTTGGTCTGTGAATGGGTGATCTTTTGATACCGAGACTCCTCCGTGCCTCGGAAAGCACTTTAAGCCGTTGATCCCGGCTGCCATTCGTGGATCTTAGACAGTCGTTACGGGTCGTCAGAAGCCCGAAAGTCTGACAACCAGTCTTACCAAGGGGTATCGTATTACCTAGTTACTAGGTCAGATAGGCAGTCGCTCCATGTAAAATACTAGTATTCAGCTGCATCCGGTTAGATTGGAAGCCGATCCCAACATACTTGGGAAAAGGCTAGGCAGATTGATTGAACCAACTTTTATCAGAGTAATCCCGAGCAGGGGTGTCTTTGCCCTGTATGTGGGACAAAACCAGCTTATAACAATGATTTAATCCTCTTTTGCAATTTGAGCAATACTTATACGCATCACATTATTGCTGGGCAGAATATTCGTACTCTTTTCATTTTATGAAGTACTTAAGCATTTACGTGTCGCCAAATGATTGGTAAAATCAACGAACTTAGGGAACGTTCCCTAAGTTCGTATTCGTTCTTTAGTGAAAAAAAAATATCTCTGCTGGCTAAAGCTCTGCTGGCTAAAGCTCTCCTGGCTAAAACTCCACTGGCTAAAGCTCTGCTGGCTAAAGCTCTGTCAAAAGTCAAAGTCTAATAATTTATTAGGCACTTTTGAACGTCAAAATTTACAAAAAATAGAATTGATTCTAGTCGCCCCTTCCAAAAGGTAGTTTTCGTATGGAGAAGAATGGGCAAGAAACTCCACCGTTACTCTTTTAAAATGTTTTACAATATTTTGTATACATTAATTACATAATTGTATGTGAAAACGATGCACCTGGAATAAGATTACTAAACCACAATAGGTAAAAGGTCTGCTGGCTAAAGCTCTGGTTTAGCATGGACACTTTCTCACAGAGGTTTTTATTATATGACATTGGATGACAGCCTATGGCTCACCTGATGCAACCTCCGCCTATGGAAATCGGCACTACTATACTCCGTTTGAAATAAGATTAGACATTTAAACAAACCTTTTTTACAGTCCGTTCAACCGATTTTAACTTCTATACCGTAGGCATAAGGATGGCATTGAAAGCAAAAAAAGTGGTTACAAACCAACTGTTTACTGCAGCTGCCATTTGTCATGAGACCAACGCAAAAGAAGTCAAAATCGGTTGAATGGACTGTAAAAAAGGTTTAGTTAAATGTCTAATCTTATTTCAAATGGAATATAGAAGCATCGCAGATGCGTTGCCAATCTAGAGACAAAACTGAAATATTATAATGCTTATAAAAGTCACCCCTCCCTAGTCCTGTCTCGAGGCCACTGGCCTGTGTCTACATACTGTGGGTCAATTAACAATGCGAGACAATTGGCAAAATTGTGTCACATTACCAACTGTCACTTTCTACTGGGAACTTTAAATGAAGCATAGTTAATAAGTTCTTCATGTGTGGCCCGTAGCCTGAGACGAAATAAAAAACCAAGACAGTGCTGTCAACAGTGACGTAAGGCCAGTTTCGTAAACATTAAAATTAAATTAAATTAAAATGTTTTTATTTATGCTTCAGTTTACAAAAAAGCGGCCAAGTGCGACTCGTACTCGCCCATGAAGGGTTCCGTAGCAGCAAGTAACATTGAATGAAAGGTAAATTGCGGTTTACGATTTATGACGTATTAAAAAAAAAATAACTTGCTAGATCTCGTTCAAACCAATTTTCGGTGGAAGTTTACATGGTAATGTACATCATATATTTTTTTAGTTTTATCATTCTCTTATTTTAGAAGTTACAGGGGGGGCGGACACACATTTTACCACTTTGGAACTGTCTCTCGCGCAAACTATTCAGTTTAGAAAAAAAAAATTTTAAGTTTCAGTTCTAAGTATGGGGAACTCCAACATGATTTGTTTTTTTTCTATTTTTGTGTAAAAATCTTAATGCGGTTTACAGAATACACCTACTTACCAAGTTTCAACAGCATAGCTCTTATAGTTTCGGAAAAAAGTGGCTGTGACATACGGACGGACAGACAGACAGACATGGCGAATCTATAAGGGTTCAGTTTTTTGCAAATGTCGGCAACGGAACCCTAAAAAGGGTTTCGTGTTTGGAGCCTCCTTTTAAGCAAACAATGCCTGTGTTAGGAGACTCCGCTCTTCCATAGTATAGCATAATGTTAATCTATTAAAACAAATGTAAAATAAGTTCTACTAATAATTCTACTAAGTAATACTTCGTGAGTAAGTAAGGAAACACAATAAAACTGAAAAGTTTTTTTTTGTATGTTTGAACGTGCTAATCTCTGGAACTACCAGTCGGATTTGAAAAAATCTTATTGCATTTGATAGCCCAACTCTTGAGGAAGGCTTCACGCTAGGACCCATAGGCGCCGAGCAAAAAGAAAAATAACCGATTATCATTACTTTTTGATCAGCCCAGTATTATTGAAATCGTAACCGGTATTGGATTAAAATTAAGGTCCCTTGGCCAATAGGACACAAAAAGGCTCACCACTTTGCTCTCGTATTTCAGTGCACTATACTTCTATATGATGCTGTGGTGGCCCAGTGGTAACGGCTCCGACTTACGAGCTGTAAGGTCGTGAGTTCAAACTCACTTTACTTTGTGTAAATAATTTCATCACCACTGCTCCCAGAACGGAGAAAGAAAACATCGTGAGGAAACCGGCATGTCCTAGAACCATCCTGTCCTGTCCATTCAAAGACATGTGACATTTGCCAACCCACACTGGGCCGTAGCCGCGTGACGGATAGGAGGCCTGTGTCCCAGCAGTGGGAACATTATAGGTTGATTATGGTATGCTTATGCTATACTTCTATGAAAAATACGTACGTATAGATTGCAAGGAACAACGCGATTTAGGAAAATAAATTGTCTTGGGACATAGTTTAAAACTTTCCACCCAACATTATCATGCCTTCAGCAATCACTTTATGAATGCCTTGACACTGTTTACTGTCAAATTTGGTGAGAATATTTCGAAAACAAAATGCAGTTTTTGTTCATTACCTTTACGGGAAAACTTGAAATCCAAGAATTATGAAATTTACTTTTTCATTATTTTCGCCACGTTTTGCAACCCAAACCGGTATGATAGTTACTTAGCTTACTACATAATAAAATTTTACTTTATGAAAAATACAAGGCATGGTGACCTTCCTTAACGAGCTGGGGTTGATCTTATGATCGAATTTCCCACCCATACGCAAAAGAGGTGATCCGGCAGAAAACCAAAGTTGTCGACATAGCTCACAGAATAAGCAAGCTGAAGTGGCAGTGGGCCGGCCATATCAGTCGTAGAACCGATGACCGTTGGGGTACACGTGTTCTTGAGTGGAGACCGCGAATCGGCAAACGTAAGGTAGGATGCAGGCTAGGTGGAGCGACGATCTTCGCAGGGTGGCTAGTAGCAGCTGGATGAGAGTTGCCGAGAATCGAGCTGAATGGCGTGCAATTGGAGAGGCCTATGACTGCTGTAGGCTGATGATGATGACGCAAAATACGCGCTTGGACGTGGAGTTGCCGACATCAGCCCGTTATACCTACTACACTATAACTTATGATAAGCATGGACGAAGATAACTAAAGATCAAAAGTCAAGAAATCCCCCTAAACCTAATAAAAAAACCTAACTTATACAGCTGTAGTTATAATAGTAGTAAAGAAAATATCGAAAAAAACATTGACTTCGCGAGATGGAAACTAAAGGAGGTCGGTATTGAATATAGAATAAAAATAAAAGGGAAGGTCCGTACTCTGTCATTCTCAAATCAGTTGGGATAAGCACTTTATAACTGCAAACTGGCATTGTAGAAACATGCTATTACAGGTTTTTTTTTACATCATGAGCAAGGTCAGCAAATCTGCCCAACCACCTTGTGTGACATTCTATTGTAAGTAGCAAAACATATTAAAACAATAATAAGAAACTTTCAAGCTTGCACAAGTAGAGAAGTTAAGTTTGACTAAACAATGGATAATTTGCTTCTTTACAAATTGTTAACTTACTTATATATTTTGAAATGCTATTGTTTAACAAGTTGCAAGAGGCTTAATGTGCCAACTAATGACTACTAAGCGAAGTTACTGTTTGTTTTTGTTTTGGGTGGAGGGAAATTACCATGCTAAAGAAAAATATCAGAAACTTTAAACTTTTACAATCCTAACGCCAATGATGATGATGGAATAGGAAAATACTAGCTAATAAGAGAGTAATAATGGCTTATTTTCATTAGTCAATAACTCTGTCGATATACAGCATGCGGGGACTCCCCGCAGACGAGGTAATGACTAATGAAAGCCTATAACGCGGTTGGTACAGACGCCAACACATCAAGCTACCCGAAACTGTCAAATTTTCCCAATCCACTTTGAACCTTATACTTCAGCGAAAAAGTTAAAGATCTATTAAATAAATTTGACAGATTGTAGTAGCCTGATGTGCTGGTGTCTGTACACCATTTACGGGGAATCCCCGTAGCGGTCATAGTGACCAATGAAATTCATCTGTCGGTAAAAAGCGTGCTGCGGAGACTCAAATCACACCCGACAAAAATGACCAATGAAAAAATAAGCCTTCAAAACAACTGCCAAACGTGCGGTTCAGGTTCTCCGTATACCGCGATCGTTTCCTATCGACTAATGAAAACGGTTCCCTGAATACGGGCCGTATTTATTTTATTTATTTATTTAACCGTTTATGTACACACATATAAACAGACAAGAAGAAAGGAACAGAAAAATACGTACAAAGGTGATGCTTATTTCTATAGAAATCTCTTCCAGCATACCTGCGATAGGAAAGTAATTAAAGAGATGTAGACAACGTGTGTAAGAGTAAAAGAGAAAACAGAATACATAAAATAAAACTTAACTATTACTAAAAATTAACTATACACTAATTTAAATATAAACATACAACATAAGAATATACTTAAATACATACTTCTAACATACATATCACTAAAATACTTAAATAAAATTACTTTCTACAATAATAAATACATATTATGCAACTATGACGAAGTGGAAAGATAGTGTTCTTTCACTCTTCTTTTAAAAACCGCAACAGTTTGGCAGTCCCTAATGTCAGGCGGAAGTGAATTCCATAACCGAACCGCATGCACACTGAAGGAGTAGGAGTAGAAGTCGGTTGAGTGGGGAGGGGATTTAAGGAGATTTCTAAGATGCGACCTGCAAAGTGCATCAGAGGGACGGGCGTAGGAAAAGCGTTCCCGCAGATAGGATGGCGTTTTAGGGTTGTGAAGGATGTTAAATAACAGACACAATATCCGAGAGTTCCTGCGAAGACGAATAGGGAGCCACTTGAGTATCTTGCGAAAGTTGGAAACGTGATCATACTTTTTGAGGTTAAAAACAAAACGAATACAGATGTTTTGCAAACGTTCAAGTTTATTTAAAAGCTCCTCGGTGGCATCCAAATAACAGGCATCAGCGTAGTCTATGATGGGCTGAATGAGAGTTTGAGCAAGGGAGATTTTGGTACTCAAAGGCAAGAAGCTCTGGAGGCATTTCAGAGAATGGAACGTGTAGTGCACTTTACGACTGACTTGACCAACATGGGCAGTCCACGATAGGTAGGAGTCCATGGTCACCCCCAAGTTTTTAACAGTATTTGCGTATTCAATCTGAACTCCATTCAAACAGAGTGGAGACAGCGACACAACATCGAGCTTATTACGCATATACCTCCCGCCAATAATTATGGCCTGGGATTTCTTAGGGTTGATTTGCAATCCGAAAGACCGCGACCACTCGCTAATCAAATCCAGGTCACTGTTCATGGCAGACACCGCTGCTTCCGCATCTTGAATTAAAAAGTGTGTGTAAAGCTGCAGATCGTCGGCATAGAGATGGAAGTGGGAAGAAATGACTCTGGTGACAAAGTTAATGAAAATAGAAAAGAGAAGAGGAGAGAGAACGCCACCCTGAGGCACACCTGCGATAAGAGAACACCAGTCAGAAGAAGACTCGTCGAGACGAACTCGCTGCGAGCGGCCTTTGAGATAGGAGTCGAACCAACCAACAGTACAAGAAGAAAAATTGAAAGATTTAAGGATTCCTAGAAGGATGTCGAAATCGACAGAGTTAAAGGCACTGCTAAAATCCAACAGAACAAGCAAGGTGAGAGATTTGTGGTCCATAGCCCAGCGGATTTCATCGGTAACCTTCAAAAGAGCCGTTACCGTACTATGACCAGGTCGAAAACCAGATTGAAAAGGACTAAGAAGGTCATTCGAAGATAGAAAGGTAGAAAGTTGCTGATGAACAATGTGCTCAAGAACTTTAGAGAGATAAGGGAGGATAGAAATGGGTCGGAAATCGGACGGTGAGACCGGCTTAGGAATTTTGGGTAAGGGGATGATATGGGCTTGTTTCCAGGCCTCGGGAACAGTACAAGAAAACAAGGAGAAATTAAAAATGTGAGTCAAGATAGGAAGTAATGAGGGGAGGATAGGAGAAATCATTCTTGAGCAAAGATTGTCATTACCAACTGCAGATGAGGAGATAGCACACATTGATTTTTTGACCTCATCTTCACATACAGGACTCAGCTTGAAAGAAGGACACTGTGGCACTGGCAAACTGGAAAGTTTATTTAAAGTAGCAAGTTTGACGTGCGGATCCAACGTAACAGGGGGATGTGAGAAATGCTTGTTAAGAGCACACACGTCAACGTCATTACTGGAGGTAACTGGAGACTTACCAATGCCGACAGTTTTTAGAAACTTCCAGACTTCTGAAGAGTTTCGGTTGTCGAGAGAATTATGGAAGTAGCGTCTCTTTGCATCTCTACACATACGACTGCAGCGATTACGCAGCAACTTAAACGCATTCAAGTTGCGCTCGGAAGGACAGCGTTTCAACCTCCTTTTAGCTCTGTCCCTACATGCCATTACATCCTTAATAGCAGGAGTAAGCCAAGGAGCCGGAACATACTTAACTTTGACTCGACGGACAGGGGCATGACGATCGTATAAGCTGAGTATTGAGCTGTTGAAAATGTGAACCATATCGTTAATACAAGAGCTCTCCAAGACGTCCGTCCAGTCGATGCTACCAGCATCACGTAGCAATGCCTCCAGATCAATGCCCTTGTAGTTCCTAAGGAAAATATATTGCGGCTTACGCTTGGGAGGGCGAATCCTGTAGGACATAAAGATGAAATCGTGGTAAGAAAAACAGGCAGTGAGTTGTCCGTGGACAGATACATTATTAGTATTAGAGACGATCATCAGGTCCAAAAGAGAAGGGGTGCAGTTAGGGAAATGATGAGTAGCAGAAAGAGGCAGAATACTAAGGTTAAAAGAAGATAAGAGAGATTGAAGTTTGTGAGTACGACTGTCATTTTTAAGAAGGCAAGTATTAAAATCGCCCATCAAGACTACGTGGTCATAAGAGGGACAGAAATCATTTAAGAGCGAATCAAAAGAGTCAAAGTAATCGATACTGAGGTTAGGACTGTACATCACTCCAAGAAACATTTTAACATGATGCAAGGAAATTTCTAGAAAAAGATGCTCCGCTGCCCCCGAGTAGGAAGATGGTGATGTGCTGATAATCTTGTAGGGAATATCAGTCCGCAAGTAAATGACAACACCACCACCACCCTTCCCAGTTCTATCATTACGGATAAGAACAAAGCCGGGAAGGGCATAGTGAACAGATAAAAGAGAGGGTTTGAGGAAGGACTCCGAGATCAGCAAAGCATCTATGTGTGCACTGTTAATGGAAGCCAGAAGATCAGAGTAATGGCAAGCAACACTCTGGGCATTGATGTGGGCTATGTTGAGATTGTTGGGGAGGTGGGAAAGTAAAGAAGAAATCTGATCGCCAAGAGTGAGAGGAGAGGAAGAACCACTCGCCGCGCTAAGGAAACTGCTGGAAGAGGAAGAACATGAGAAAAAATCAACATCAAGGTCCGCATCGATCATAGTTTGCAAAAGTTATAAAATATATAAGAATAAAATACCAAAAAAATAATCTAACAAAAAAAAAAGAATATAAAAGCTATTACTAACTACTTAAGTCCATAAAACAAAACAATATTACTAATTAAATACGCTTAGCTAATAAAACCACCTAATTGCTCTTACAGGTAGACATTTTAACACAACAATTATTATTTAACATAACAAGACATAAAAAAGAAAAACAAAAAACTTTAACAAATGAATATACTAAAAAGACTATGAGCCACAACAAAAAGATACGGACTATGACAACCGCCGTGAAACGAAACGTAACGTCACGAGCAAAAATGACACTGACAGGACGTCAAATTAATACAATAACACAAAAATGAAACCATCTACCGGCAAGTTAAGGTTTGAGAAAAAGATAAACGAAAAGTAAATACTATGGGTAGATTAATAAAAGGGGAAATCAAAAATAAAAAGTGTGCCTACCAACTTAACACAAATGTAGATATCACAAAGCGGTCAGTGTAATACATGCGATAACTTAGCGACGAGCCTTCCTCACGATCTTTCGTTTGGAGGATGCTGTTACAGGCGATGTAGATGCAACGGCTGACGAGGTAGAAGCGGCAGACACGGGATCATTGGGTGCAGCACTGGCGGGAGCGGGGAATAGTGCGATTAACGTTTCAAGCTCACCCATAGAAGCTATCTTCCGGCGTGACTTGTCAGGCGTCAAGACAATAACTCTTCCCTCTGTAGACCAGCAGCTATTGATGCCAAAATGTTTGCGAGCAGCAATAAATACCTGGTGGCGAGTCTTAGTCAGAAACTCCGAAATGGTGATGCCGCTACCCTTCAGTGAACTTTTACTATCCCAAACCAACCGACGATGCTCCATTTCTTTAAATCGCACCAACACTGGTCTGGTTTTACCCTGGGAGGCTCCAAGTCTGTGGCATATCTCTAAATGATCTAATTTCATGTCTTCAATCATCAGTTCTTTGGATATAATAAGTAGAATTGAGTCGCACAGCTTTTCATTGGGTTTTTCAGGAATACCGTGAAAAAGCAAAACCTTTCTACGCATCGCAGTTTCATGAGTATCTAGACTCAACGACAGGAGTTCAATCTGAGTTTTGAAGTGAGTAAGAGTTTGGCAAACAAAGGATTTAAACTCAGAAAAGTCCAGGGACAGCGCAGCGAGATCTGAGTGTGCAGGGTCAGTTCCAGCTGTAGCTCTCTGCAGCTTATCTTCGTACTCACGCATGCGGGAGCTAAACAGCTTCTCCAGTTCCTCCATACTGTGCACAAGTTTGCTGTCCATGCTTAGTAGGAATAATTTGAGTGTTGTGGTTGTTTAAGAGTGAAATTGAAAGGATAGTTCCGAGCGAAGGTGGGTTTATTAATTAATTAGCACATAAACGTAGTAAAAAAGAACAATTCACTATTATAAAATAAATATTAAATAAGGAAGCTACAAAAATTAAGTGTATATGTCACGCCTACCCACGTAGGAAAAAAGTATGAAACGCTTATGAAATGCTTTACAGAAATCTCCAGCATATAAAGCCCTATCGACAAATGAAAATCAGCCGTCCACTGCTACGTAGGTGAGCGCAAAGAGGTTTGCCAATTGCCACACGCAGTTGACGTGGTAAACCTCTCTGCACATTCGAAGTTACAGTGGCCAGTCGAGTTTAGACTGGAGCCCATAAGAAAGGATTTTCAACTATCTTGGCTTGTGCTAGCTGACATAATTATGGCTAATAGTTTAAATTATATTTTGTGTTGCGCAATGTGAATTATTTTGCATACTGTTGTATGGTTTTTTTTTTTCTAACTGAACAGACAGCTGTGCTGCTGGGGAGTTTGTTGCGCCACTTCTTCTTCCCAGCTGCTTTAGCTGGTGTGGGAAGGAAGGACTAGGAAGTAGTAAAGGGTGGGCGTTTTGGGGGACTATCTTATGTAATTTTAACGTTTGAAAAGTGCTGATTCTCAGCCTAGTTTGAATGAATGACTTTGGAATTTTGTTTTTATTTTTAAAGTGAAACTTTTATTACATCGTCTCAAACTTTTTCGTCTGTGTGTTGCATGTCGCGTGACGGTTGGCCGCGGAGTAGGGATAAAGTGAAAGGCGCTCGTCAGAGCAGCCAAGGCCAATATGGCGGCGCCTATAGTTCGCTTAAAAGTTTCACTTTTACCGTGGTTTCATAAAACCACACAATCCTTTTTTGTAATCTCGAATTTTGACGCTCTGTAGTCTGAATCGAGAGCTAAGAACAATAACGACCTCACACACAAACATGACTCGTTGTTAATTTTAGAACTGATTAAACAAAGCGCATACGGTAGTCTGTCATTCCGCACTAATGGAAGCCGTTAACATTTGCCACACTGTGATGTGCAAAGTTTCATTACTTTTACTGAAAGATCATTCAAATATTACCTACTCAGCATTGCTGTTGGTTGCAGGTTTTAAGCTATTGCATAGCTTTTATCGCGGGCTTTAAGCGCGGCGATCGAATCAAGAAATTCCGTAACGAAAATAAAACCTAACACTGGGGGTGTTAGGTTAGGTTAGCTCCGCCCACCATGTAATGACGGTTCCCATGACAACGTGATGTTGTCATGGGAACCAACGTGATGTTGTCATGGGAACCAACGTGATGTTGTCATGGGAACGTAATTTTTGTTTTATGTCAGCACGTCATCATCCCAAGTGTAGCGTTGACAAATAGGAAGTATGGAGGTTACAAATGCTATGCAATAGCTTTACCGCGGCAGTCCCCGAGTGCCACACGTTTTTTTGTTTATTTTTT
The DNA here is from genome assembly GCA_963680765.1 of Agrochola lychnidis. Classification (NCBI taxonomy): domain Eukaryota; kingdom Metazoa; phylum Arthropoda; class Insecta; order Lepidoptera; family Noctuidae; genus Agrochola; species Agrochola lychnidis. Next base: position 4,428,191 of record OY796874.1, on the reverse strand, counting down.
TTGCCCTTATTGTTTCACTGCTGGGCAAAGGCGTCCCTACTCTCTTTCCACCTCTCTCTGTCCAGAGCTGCCAAGGACCAATCTTTATTAAAGGAATCCAGCTCATCTCGCCATCTCCACGGGCGGGAAGCGGGACCCACTGGGTCGTAAGTTTGGCCCATTGATCGTTTGACATGCGGCAGATGTGTCCAGCCCAATTCCATTTAAGCGTGACAGCTTTCCGAGTGACATCAGTTATTTTAGTGATGGAACGGATTGTTGTATTCTTAACCCGGTCCACAAATTTAATGCAACCCCGATCGTGAAAAGAATGGCAAAGAAAAAAGAATGGTCCTCCTTGATCAAGTTGTCAGAAATTATCAATAATTCAAGAAATTACGTCTGACAGTGACCAATCATCATTCTCCTCTTATCCTAATATATTTGACCTCGGCGTAGCATTTCTTCTTCTTCTTAAGTTTTCTATCAACCATCGTCTCAGTATTCTCCCCCTTTTTAGGGTTCCGTAGTAAACAAGGAACCCTTATAGTTTCGTCATGTCCGCGGCTTAGCTCAGAGACGCTTAGTACTAGATTGCTGTAACTTGGCATGGGTATACATATTAATCATGCCGACAAAGTGGTAAAATAAAATCATGAAAAATTTTTTTTTTTTAGGGTACACGTACACGTAAAGTGGAAATGTTTTTTATTTTTCTATCCCTTGGTGTGGGGTATCGTTGGAAAGGTCTTTTAAAAACATTGTGAGTATGCTAAAACGATTTTTGAATTTAGAGATCCGTTTGCGAAATATTAAGCTTTAAAGTGAAAAAATTTGTTAGAGTCAAGTGTTTCCCCCCCCCCCAGCCAAATAGTTGCCAGCTAAATAGTTGGTTTTAGATATGTGAAAAAATTCACGGCAGTAGCTTATATAACGAATTTAAAAGGAAAACTATCACAGCTGAGTAGGCTTTACAAATTAACGAGTAATAGTCGACCAACTTAGATTTGCGGTTGTAAAAACATATTCTCCCATACATTCTGTATGAAATAAAAAAAAATTCAACTAAAAAGTTAAGTTTGTTCTTCGGATAAATTCATCCCAACTACGGAACCCTCATTGTGCGTGGTCCGACATGCACTTGGCCGGTTTTTTTTAGCCATGCCATTTTTCACACAATGCTCCATCGTTTTCTTGGTCTTCCTCTATTCGTATCCAGAGCCATGCATATTCATACGAACAGTGAGACTCATCTAGTGCGATAACTAACCCAATATTGCCCCATATATCTTGAGCTATTCCTCCACCATCTGTTCCTAGAAGGACTTGCAGTTAACATTTTAAAATGGCTTCTTTTTACAAGGTATACTATGCTTTTTCTGCACATGGAGTGACATGGAGGGACGTATTGTTGTATTCTTAACCTGCACCCTAATTGCGTAATACAACACAATCACAATTTGTTTCGATTTGAAACAGATTTCTAATCCATTGCTTCATAAGTTGGAAAAAAAATCTGTTCAACAACGTAAATAACGCAATGAATGTTGTTGAAATGTCAAAATGAAATAAATTTCGCGAAATTGTTTACGAAAATGAGTTACGCAATTAGGGTACGGGTCCACAAATTTAATGCCAAGAATACTCCGTTTCATAGTTCTCTGGCAAACTCCGAGTGTGAAAAGAATGGCAAAGAAAAAAGAATGGTCCTCCTTGATCAAGTTGTCAGATATTATCAATAATTCAAGAAATTACCTCTGACAGTGACCACAGATAATATGTATAACGAATTTAAAAGGAAAACTATCACAGCTGAGTAGGCTTTACAAGTTAACGAGTAACAGTCGACCAACTTAGATTTGCGGTTGTAAAAACATATTCACCCATACATTCTGTATGTTTTTTTTTTTTTCAACTACAAAATTAAGTTTGTTCTTCGGATAAATTCATTCCAACTACGGAACCCTCATTGTGCGTGGTCCGAAATGCACTTGGCCGGTTTTTTTTAGCCATGCCATCTTTCACACAATGCTCCATCGTTTCCTTCGTCTTCCTCTATTCGTATCCATAGCCATCCATATTCATACGAACAGTGAGACTCATCTAGTGCGATAACTAACCCAATATTGCCCCATATATCTTCAGCTATTCCTCCACCATCTGTTCCTAGAAGGACTTGCAGTAAACATTTTAAAATGGCTTCTTTTTACAAGGTATACTATCCTTTTTCTGCACATGGAGTGACATTCATGAATAACCTCTTACTCTTTCTTTTTTTGACTCCTTTCTTTATGGTACCACGAGTATTTCTGCTCACCGGATTTCGCACAAGTCTAAAGATACGATAATCATACGAACTGGGCCTCTTAATTTAACAGGAATTACTACTGAGCACTCTTTGTTCTGTACAATGATATCTTGTTATGCGTCATTTGATCTCAGAGGTCAATAACTGATGTAAGAGGGAAGACGATATTTTGCGAAATTAAGTAGTTATGTAAGGACATATTAATAGGATATATATTTTTTGCATTGGTAAGACTTTTGGGAGGATTATGATAGTCCGAATTCCGAAAGTATACGGATGGAGTATAGGTGGGGTTCGAAATTAATGTAGGTATCTAGTAATAAAAGTAAATATTCAAAGACATGTGATATCCGCCAACCCGCACTGGGCCCGCGCGGTGGATTATGGCCCACTCCCTCTCACTGAGAGAAGGCCAATGTCCCAGCACTGGGAACATTTTAGGCTGATTATGCTATACTGCTGCTTTATCATTATAATCATCATCAGCCTATAAATGTTCCCACTTCTGGGACACAGGCCTCCTCTCTGTGAGACGGAGTGGGCCGTAATCCACCATGCGGGCCCAGTGGGGGTTGGTAGATGTCACATGTCTTCGAATTTTCGGTTCTAGGACATGCCGGTTTCCTCACGATGTTTTCCTTCACCGTTTTGAGAGCAGTGGTGATGAAATAATTTACACAAAGTAAAGCGCCTGTCTGAGTTCGAACCTACGACCTACAACTCGTAAATCGCGGTCGTTACCACTGGGCCACCACTGCTGCTTATGCTATATTAATTAACAATATCAATCTTGCAACAACACTGGACCTAGTATGTTGAAGGATCATCGTTAGGAAACATGGTCTGAAATCGCCAATACAAACTGAACTAGCTTGGTGATTAAGCTTGTTTCTTCTCTTTAAGAGAAGAGGCTTTTGCTCTGCAGTACAGGCTGATTGACTTTTCATAAATCAACACACAGCTAGGTTGATACCTACGAGTTTCGATGTCAAATGCAGGACACAAATACATTCGTTATCGCCATAAAATTAGTTTGGTTCCTCGTGTTTTTGCCTTTAATGTCGGCGAGTTTCAAATAGATCATAGTGAAATAGTAGGTGGCTAGGTGCTATCGAGTCACGATTTCTATGTAACAACTGCGGGATCATATTACACAATGTTACTGAGGAAACGGCATGAACTTGTGGGAAAATTATTGTAACTATCTTCAGTCTTGTGACCTACGATGTAGGATTTGTGGTGATATTGATTTCCTGGATCTTCGTGTCCCATTCGGTGTTTTTAAAGTCAAAGTCAAATAATTTATTTCTATAAAGCCCATAATTGGCACTTTCGAACGACAAAAATTTACAAAAAATGGAATTGATTCTAGTCGCCCCTTATTCCAAAATGTAGTTTTCGTATGGAGAAGAATGGGCAAGAAACTCCACCGTTACTCTTTTAAAATGTTTAACAATATTTTGTTTACATTAATTATATAATTATATGTGAAGACGATGCACCTGGAATAAGATTACTATACGTTTAAATATGAGACATGGCTCCTCAATTCATACGAACACTACCACAATAGGTAAAAAGAATTAAAAATTAAATTAAAAGAACCTCCACCAGTAATGCTAGGGTTTACTAAGACTATGCTGGCCGCCACAAAGCGTCCGCAACTTACCGGAGAATGACGTCATTAAAAACGTTATTTATGAAAGTAAGTTGGAGTGTTTCTCTCTAGAGAGTGTTTTTTGACATCATCAAGTCAAACCCCGACGCCATCATTTTCATGACGGCCGTCACTGCGGCCGTTATGTAGCGGCCACCGTTCTTCTAGGAAATCGTAGCTTTAGGAACTTTTAAAAGTCCGTCTGGCGTATTTTGAGACATAGATATTAAAGTTAACAACTTTGTTGATTGTCAATAAAACCGTCACGGGAGGAAGATTATCCAACTGAAGAAAATCCTGTACCTTTTTCCTCTTGCGAAAGACAAATGGGCCGTTTCATAAATTTATGACCGTTAAGAGGCTTCAAGTTCGTTTGAACTGTGTGTTTATAAAAGTTTTTGGGAAATCTAGGATTTGGTCAATTGAGAAACATTTTTATGCCAAGTAAAGATAGTAGAAAATAGAAAGAGTCCCGAACGAGCAAGGGCACTTTCCTTTTTCTTGGTTTGCTACATTACAATGACAGGTTATACGTGCTCCACAAGAGGAACATCAAAACTTGTCTAGTTATCCAAGTTTTAAGATTATTATGCCATGCCGTCCTACTTCCACGGTTCAACTTAGGTTTGTAAGGTAACCCATCTGCCTCTTTTGACTTATTACCATGCTTTGGATAGTGTAAGTAGATTGTTGCAACAATTCAACAACAAACCCAGCTGATAGGTACAATGCATTTTCCTCGCCAAACGCCATGGAAAACATTCCCCACACATTCCATTATTGTAAATAAGTCATGCCCAACAGAAGCCAATGCCCGGACTATTAGTTCCGAGCGAAGTAACCCAACACTTAGCGTTTGATGACTGTGAGAACGGAGCCATAACATTTATTATTATATCAATCGCAATGGCGCGCGCAATGACAGCGGCGGCCATTGTTATTGTGGTTCTTTTTTTAATTTGGCAATGAGAGTCAATTGTTTTTATGCCTTGTTGACTTGTTGAGATAGATGGATTGGTTTTGTGATAGTACAATGATTTATTGATCTATTTCGATTCTAGCAGCTATAGTTATTTATGCTTTCGGGAATTTTGCACTTTGATTAACCCATCGAGATATAAGTACTGTACGTTAGTACTTATATCTCGATGAATTAACCACACTATTCATTAGTGATGTCTTTTGATTTATACCCACATAGTAGACTATTTTTGGTGTAAGCAGTCAATAGATTGTATTTAGAACGAGACAATAAGTGCCATTCTACTGTCAAAAAGCATAAAAAAGAAACACTCAAATCAATTATTCACAGTTCAAATCACAGAGGTTGAAATACTGAATGAAGGAGACTGGAAGTCTCTAGTGATCAACAAGGGTAAATTATATTGTGACAAAACAAAACAAATAGTCATTCATCACTTCTCTTTTTTACACGATTGCCCAAAAAGGAATGTAATGTTTTTTTGTACAATGTGGTACCTACAGAAGCATAGGACAGGCTCTTCAATGCCTTTTGAAAAATTAACCGTGACGATTCTCCTACGATTTCTGCAAGACTTTTAAGAATGGCCAATGAGAACAATTCTAAACAAGAACCATTATTAAACTCGACGGGGTACAGTAAAAAAATCGCCCTCAAGAAGCACCCATAAACCACAAAGAAAGAGGAATTTTGACCAGCAACCCTTGTTAATAAAAAAAGTTGTTACCTGATCAAGTTCCATAAAGATTCAAAGTGATGTTACAGGCAGGGATGATACGGGTAGACAAGATGGAATTGAGAACAACTCGTAAGTAAACCGATTTCAGATTTATAAAAATAAGTTTAGTGCTAGAACTCGATCAATTAACTAAAACAAAAACATTTTACAAAAAAAAACAACCGACTTAACTTTAATTTAGGAAGTCGGTGTCTTTGGTTTTGAATTTTCGTTCTTTGTTCACCGACTTCCGAAATTAAAGTTATTTTTCACTTTGTAGTGTTTTTTTTTAAGTCGGTTGTTTTTTTTTTTTTGTAAAAAGTTTTTATTTTTCACTTTTTAGTTGTGATACCTACCCCACACAAATTCGAATACCACTACCTGCAATGTAAATAACAGTGACAGGAAGTTATCATAATATCATCCACATACTAAGTGAGGTAAAAATACGTATTATTGAAGCTAACTCAAAAACTACCCAAGCAAAGTTAATAAAATTTATATGGGACCACCTCTGAAGTATGATCTACCAAACAAAAAAAGAATCATCAAAATCAATTCATAATTGACGGAGTAATCGCGTAACAAACATACGAAAAAAAAAAAAAACACAGTCGAATTGAGAACCTCCTCCTTTTGGAAGTCGGTTAAAAATTAAAAGTATTATTAGTTACAAGTATCGACAGAGATCTTCGAGTGTATAAAAATGTGCCATTTTTGGTGAAAAGCGTTTACCAATGTATTAGCTCGCGAGCTATTAATAATGTCGTCATTCTCATGCTCTTATCCCAATTTGTTTGGGATTGGCGTAACATCTTCTTCTTCCAATCTTCTCTAGTCATCATCTTAGTAATCAGTCACCTCTTTCCTTTAGTTATAATATAACGAATAAATGAATGAATGAAATGCACCGATCCCAGCGTGGTTTAACCAGACTCGAAAAATCGAATGAACCTCAAGATTTGCACTAGCCCCTGGAGCCTCATGTTTCATGAGGCTACAAAGGCCATTGCATATCAGGGAGTAGACTGGGGGTACGGTAATGGAAAGGAAGAACATGCCCTTAGGTAGAAGGATTTGTGAACCATACCGGATATGCATCCTTGAGTAAGTAATGGACTAGTGGAAAAAATGGGTGATATTTATGGATGGGAATCTTTTAACGACGTTGCCGCCAGATTGGTTCATGTCCAGCTTCACCGGTGCATCTTTTGGCAGAGTTAACTGTTTTCTCGACTTTTTTCTACCCCCTTTCTTATTATAACGTGACATAATTCGAAAACTGCGATCATGGACAGTTACATAAATATCTGAGGATAATAAACGGTGCAAGTGCCACACACCAATTTCTTAGATAATAAATGCATTATTTATTTATATGCAGATATATATATATATATATGATCAGTGATCACACCCTTTGCTTCACGATAATGCTTTGCTTCATCCGTTGTTGCTATATTTACACCCCAGAACCTCGAATAAAGACATTAAATATCATTAACGATTCTTTTCCATTTTTTATAGTTTTATGACCAAAATTATACAAAGACTCACTGTGGACGTTATGGGCATTTAAGAAAACTTCCTGTATTTAGGTAAACATATTTTGAAACAGCTTTTTCCTGTATTAGTTTTAATAAGACTTCTGAAACGAATTCTGCCTCCATCTTTGTCAGTTGCACTTTGGTAATTTCAATAGTTCCAAGATATTCTAGTAAATTATCGAATTTTCTTCTCTTTAAAAAACCGATCAATTTAGTTGTTGATTGCGAAAATAACTGTCACAATATAGCCTTCCGTACAATACTGATGATTATCCGCATCTGGCAACTGCATAGTTGGATAATGGACGAGGCCAGCAACAAGGTGACTTGTATAAAACGAAGCAACATGGAAAGAACTCGGAATGCGTGCAGCAATGCGTACGGGAGCTTACAGCTTGCAGAGCATGACAGATGATACATTCCAAAGTTTCTTATTAGTTCTGCAGAATTGTTGATAAAAACTTGTAGTTAACTAAAAACTCCCTAATTGATAAGGATTATATATATAGTTTGCACGATGTTTGATAGATCGTTGATCAATAAGCAGCTGGAAGGAAAAAATTCAGAAAATGTTACTCGTAATTTAGAGAAGCTTGCATTTTAATACTATAAGTGCCTATGCAGATTTAAGAAGTATTTAATTGGTTTAACGTTATGTTAAGAAATAACACGGCATTGAAGAATTAGTTTAAGCTTTTGACCATATCGATTGATCGATCTTCTCGTAGATAAACTTGAATTGAAGATGAGGGAGGGATGTCTTATTATAGTGTTTCAAAGTTACTTTTTGAACAAGAAAACACATTAGTTAACAATCCTAGCCAGTCGGCTACTACTAATAAAATTCGGTATACCACAGGGTAGTATATTTGGACCAACCCTTTTTCTTTTCATGGACGACATTCTCAACTGTTATAGATACCTAACTCTAACTCAGCCATGATAAATAATCATGGTAAAAGCAAAAAGTAAAATACCTTTTTTCCAAAGCAAGGTTTGATAAAAGTCTCATCACAAACCTACTATCCTGAAACAACCTTTACAATTTATTGTTGCCACAATAATCATTTAGATTTTTCCTACAAAAACTGCCGCCATTTCAGCACTTATTGTTATTTTTAGCTTATCTTTTTCAGTTCCAGCAAACAGTGATCGGTCAACATCATTTTATGTACCAGTATTGTGAAGTAAAATGTTTTGAAACTGAATTTGTTTTTTTTTTAATTTGAATTTGTATTGCCTGCTTTGCCACCGTCCACAATTTTTCCCACAATCTATTAGAAACTTTTTGCTCACTTTAAAGTTTATAGACATAATTTTATACGCCTTTAGAACTAAAACTATTAGCAGCCATAACTGTTTCATGGTAGGTCAATTATCGAGAACATTAAATATTGTAACTTTAGAAAGGCCGTTACAATTTATAAATTCTCTTTGCATATCTACAACATCGAGATTAGAGTAAGGTACAATTTTGTTGATTGGCTGCAGTTTCTCATCTTCTTGATCTACCTATTATCATGGGCTGCTAAGGGAATGTCTCGATTCCGTAGATATTGCTCCAAAAACAGGAGAAAGCTTTGTTTTTTCGTTATTTCATTGTTCAGACAGGATCGATGAATCGCAGTTTTTATTGCCATGCAGGACGACAACAGCTGCCAATCATCCTCTTTACAATCAATTATGACTAACTTTGACCCTAACGCCCTAATAATCGAAATTAGTGCATTAAAGTGCACAGTCTGAATGGTTTTTAGAAGTGGAAGTCAAAGTTTATCGCGAAAGGAAGTTCAAACAAAAAGTTTTTGTTCTCAATCAAGTTTCCGACATCAATACATAACTTATAGGATATCTAAGTGACTAAGTTAGGAAGAAGGAACAAGTTATAGACAAAATAACACTTTAATACACCCACGTAGTCAATTATTTTAGTTATCTAAGTAGAATACCAGCCATTTTATCGGCAATTACAAGCTTTTACAAAAAAAAAGAAATGAGGCAAAGATCCTACACAATACATCCTCGTTACCGGTCCTCCTAACAACTAACGAAATTTTATGCCGCTTACTTTCAAAACTAGTTTAAGTTTTCTTTGTTCTTCACCGTTCATACTTCAAAATCACACGCCCAACTAAAACAATGATTTACCATCAAATTGTAACCTTAAAACTTACCATAAAGTTAAAAAAAATCACAAAATCCTGTTTTCCAAACGTAACAGCACACCTTTTGCACACCACACAACTATTTTGAATTTCGAAACTGATTTATAAATGGGAACACATGTCAGACGGCCCACGGTTGCACATACACTGAGTTGAAACACAAAGATTACGTTTATTTGTGCATTTTTCATTGAAAACTAACATTTTAAGTTACTAAACTACAATAAAGTTTTTATTAATACGCGTACGAACCGCGCCGCGTCGCATTTCCACTGGATTTGAGCGGAGTTAAAAGATATTTTTACCTGTGATGGCAAAAAAAGTTTTGTTCGTACTCCGAGCTTAATTGACTGGCACAACCAATTTCGAACCTTATCTCTGCTGGGCTAAAGACCATTTCCTTTTGCAGTTAACAAATTGCATTAGTGTGACCATAGTTATAGGCTTTGCTGAACAAATCTAATATGTATTGCAACTAAATAAGGTTCAATATTGCATGGTCATTAGCCCAAAAGCTTCATCTTGAACCGTGTGCTTGTAGATATATTGTGGGCAGTTGGTTCGTTACAAAGTTTCTAAAAGTTTTTTTATTACCATTTCGACCATTTTGGATTCGGATGGTTTAATTACCACGCTTTAGGAGGCGGACACAAGAATTTCGTATGGTAAAAGTGAATTGGATAAAATTAGAAAAAAATAAATTTGATAAGTATTGTAAAATTAAAATAACTTGAACTTAATGGTGTGCACTACTGCTTCCAAAATGTATTGTCTTATTAAATATTTCGGTAAGTTACATTATTTTTACACTAATTAACATTTAACATTATTTTCAGGACGTAGCTTTTATTTAATAAAGAAAGAAAGAAAAAGTATTTATTGAGACTCGCACAGGAAATCACAAATTAATAACTAAACACCTTAAATAAGAACATTAATAAAAATAATAAAAAAACAAAGTAAAATTTAAAAAAAAAAAAGCAGAAGGTCCTGTACGAGGCTTAAAGGCTCCTATCTCAGCATAGAAACCCACACCATATTTTTATTGTATTTCTTCTTTGAAAATCGTGTTCTCTCAAAATTTCTATTACCTACCTACTGTATATGAATTTACCGACACAAAGCTTGCAGGCCTAAAGTGTCTTCCATACATTCTATAAAAATGCCATTTAAAAAGTCTCCAAAACTTTTTAATATCTTACACCTCGCCATTACACAATACAACAAAAACACCATTGTCTATCTATTTATAATCAAAACAACAGTTGCACCACATCCGTAGATTCGTATCTAAAAATATCGACACATCAATCAATGTCGCGTTATATAGGACACAGATGGACACAAATCTCCCGCAAAGACACAGATTAGTACAAATGGTTTACTCCGCCAAATCATTTGAATAAAAGTGACTCCTACTCAGGGGCGGATCTTGAATTTGTGGGGCCCTGGGCTAATACTGCTTAGGGGCCCTACCTAATTACCCAACTAATTGCCATTTTGACAAGAAACTGTTTTCTGTAGTGATATAGGTATATGTAATGAAATATATGTTAAGTACAGGAAGAAAGTAGGAAAACAAAATATTTTATTCATTTATTAAAACATTATTTATTGCAAAATAAATTGACAGGTTATAAATGGTTATGTTATATAAATTATAAAGCAACCTTTCTGCATTTTTGTGCTGCAAATTCTTTTATTTGGTCATCGCACTGTAGGTCCTTTGTTAAATCGTAATTTATCGAAAGAACTGATAAATGATTTAGTCGATAGTTCGACATTGTTGTCCTGTATTTGTTTTCTATATACGACATCCTGGAGAAAGTACGCTCCGCTTCACAGCTAGTGATTGGCATCGTTAAAAAAAACTTTAAGATGGTACAGCAGTTTGGGAAAACATCAACAAGTTTTTTTTTCATAAATTAGCCAAAAAATTTCATTGCAAGAAATAATTTTTATTATTGACAATATCTGACAATAGGGCTGCAGCCCAAAAAGCCTTTAAGTAGATCCGCTCCTGCTCCTGCTACGACACAATAAAGTGCAATTCAGTACCCTAATTGCGTAATACAACAAAATCACAATCTGTTTCGATTTGAAACAGATTGTAATCCATTATGGCTTCATAACTTGGAAAAAAAATCTGCTCAACAACGTAAATGTTGTAGAACTGTTGTGTGAATGTTGTAGAACTGTCAAAATGAAACAAATTAGGCATAATTGTTTACGAAAATAAGTTACGCAATCAGGGTACAGGTCGCACAGCGCTAATCACCTACAGTTATATTCACCTAGAAGTTGCCACTCTTTCTATCGTGTAACTCTTATATCTTCTGACTACGGTACGCCCACTGCATTCGACAAGTCGAGCCCGCTGCGTATACCTATAATAAATAAATAAAATATCTTTAATTCAGACCTAAATTAGTCCATAAGTTGTTAGTGGTTAGTAACAAATTGTGCTTATGCTATGTTAGTGTTGCTAGTAATATAATTAATTATTTTAATTTAGCACAAACCTATTTACTATTTTTTTACTCAGTGCCTTTGAATGGGGCAGGCCGGTCTGCCAGCAATCATTTTCAGGATACTGTTACGAGTATACTTGTAGCTTCATACTTAAAATGCTTCCCATCTGTATTCAGCTTTGGCAAAGGGTGAACGGAAGTCGGTGAAATGAACTCTAGTTTCACCATAAAGTCATAATTGTCCCACTGCTGGGCAAAGGCCTCTTCTCATACAGAGAAGGCACAAGCATTGATCACCACGCTAGCAAACTGATGTATGTCACCTCAAGATTGTGAGAACCGTTAGTTTATAATCTATCGGAATTATTTCCGTCTTTCGAAAAATTAAGAACTGGGTGAAGAGCTTACTTTGAGACCCCAAAAAAATATGGGATTAAAGACAGAAGGATAATGATATTTGATTCTCTTTACTTCATTATCATCAGCTTACAGCAGTCCACTGCTGGACATAGGTCTCTCCAATTGCACGCCATTCAGCTCGATTCTCGGCAACTCTCATCCAGCTGCTACCAGCCACCCTGCGAAGATCGTCGCTCCACCTAGCCTGAGGGCGTCCTACCTTTCGTTTGCCGATTCGCGGCAAACAAATTACTTAATTATACTTTATTAATTACTTTATCTTTACTTGTTTATTTCTAAATGATTTGACAAGGCCGAATATTATACCTACCATTCGCCGCAACACTAGTTTTTACTTAGGTGTTTATTTCAAACTTAATTACTCCAGTACCCTAACTGCGTAACATATTTTCGTAAACAATTTTGCCTAATTTGTTTCATTTTGACAGTTCAACAATATTCATTGCGTTATTTACGTTGTTGAGCAAATTTTTTTTCCAGCTTATGAAGCCATGGATTAGCAATATGTTTCAAATCGAAACAGATTGCGATTTGATCGTGCATTACGCAATTAATTAGGGTAGGTACAAGTTAGCGTTAGCAACCTAACGAGCTAATTACGCGACGTGATGAATAACTGTATTTTATTATAAAAACACATAGAACCAAGAATCTCCTTTCTAAAACTCGGCTATGAGTAAAAAACTTTGAGAGCCACTCGCCAGGACCCGTGGCAGTGCAAACAGGTTTTAAGTAGAAGTAATAAGTGGCCGCATGATATGAATTAAACCGTTCCAATGCTATCTACACTTCGGCCACGCAGATCCGACATGCTTCACATGCATGGTAGAAAAACAATGATGTCAGCGTTGTCAGCTGCTTAGCACCTCTGCGATGTTCTACTTTTTCTCTCGTTTGAGGATCACTTGAGGATAGCAGATGCGGTGTCTTCAAAATGAAACGAAATAAAATTGTTTATTCTGTAAATAGGATATCAGAATCACTTTTACACATCACATTTAAGAAAAAGGTAGATGGAGTCGACATTTCCGACAAGAAAGGCCGAAACAAACTCAGAGGTCGCAGTCTCTTTTAAAGTCCAGATAATCTTGGTCAGGCCATATGAGGACCATGTAGATTAGTGTCTAAAATGGTCTTTTGAGGCAAGAACCACAAAGATTTGAGTGCACCTGTCCAGCCAGTGCAAGCATTTGTCAGTAGATAACCGTGTAGCTCAACTCAGGACTTAAGGAGCTCAACTAACTTGAGGATGCCAGATGAGATGTTTTCAAAATGGTTGAGCTGAATGGTGCTGATCCATGCGTCATGTTCGTGAATGGGCGCCGTCAGTATGGACTGGTCATGTCTTATCTGCCATGGCTTATTTTAATTTATGAATTGTTTTTATAAATCTACTAGCAGACCCGGCAAACGTTGTTTTGCCATATAAATGTTTGGGATGGACCACCCTTATCACTTAGGAGTATGAAAAATAGACAATGACCGATTCTCAAACCTACCGAATATTTCATAAAAATCGATCAAGCCGTTTCGGAGGAGTAGGTATGGCAATTACCTAATATTGTGACACGAGAATTTTATGTATATAAAAGATTTACTAATGGACGCTTTTAACGTGCACGTCTTTCTATATAATTCTCACATACACAACACTACACAACATCACGCCTGTAATCCCCGAAGGGTTAGGCAGAGGTGTACCTATAGTACACCTACATTTCGCCAGTTATGTTTAAGTCCCATGTAATAGGTGGCGAGCCTATTGCCATCAACCGGGCACAAATCCAGACTCCGGGCTGCTACTGAGAAATTCCAGATAGAAAAACCCAATAACACTTTGCCCGACCCGGGAATCGAACCCAGGACCTCATACTCAGCATTAGCTCTTGCGACCACTAGACCAACGAGGCAGTCTTTGAAATTCTCACATATTATGTATTAAAAGAGTGTCCGTGGAGTTTCTTACCCGTTCTTCTCCTTAGGAACCTACTTACTACGATAAGGAATGGGCAACTATAGCTTCATCTTTTTGACTGACCGACTACATATTTGACAAATCAAAAGTGCTTGTAATTGTTTTAACTGAAATCAATTCTTTGAATTTGTCGTGGTAAATATATTATCTAGTGAACAAGGTGGTAGGCTGAATGCTCAGGGTACCTAGATCTATTTTAGCACGTAACTCGTAAACCGTGGAGGCTATAAATGCACCCCAGTAAATAGGCTATGTTCTTAAAGGTGTCATAAAGGGTGGCTTTTGGCTAAGTGATAACAGCCACATACGGGTCGATCGATAAGGTTAAGCTACGCTTGCCGCGGTTGGTCCGTGGATGGGTGACCATCTTTACATACCGAGACCGAGGAGGACCACGTTAAGCCGTTGGTCCCAGCTGTCATCCGTGCATCTTTGACAGTCGTTACGGGTCGTCAGAAGCCCAAAAGTCTGACAACCAGTTTTACCAAGGGGTATCGTATTACCCAGTAACTGGGTTGTGGAGGTCAGATAGGCAGTCGCTCCACGTAAAATACTGGTATTCAGCTGCATCCGGTTAGACTGGGAGTCGACCCCAACAGTTGAAAAAAGGTTAGGCAGATTGATATTGAAATAGTGAAAATTACATCATGATGTCTATGTTTTTATTGCCTTTAAGAAAAGTGAAAAGAACGTACGGTATTTTTATCTCACTTTATCTACATATGCTTTTGCAGTGGTAGCCTAGTGGTATCGGCGAGCAGTGGTGGCCCAGTGGTATCGGCCGCGACTTACGAGTTGTAGATTCAAACCCAGACAGGCGCTTTACTTTGTGTAAATTAATTCATCACCACTGCTCTCAAAACGGTGAAAGAAAACATTGTGAGGAAACCAGCATGTCCTAGAACCAAAAATTAGAAGACACGTGACATCTACCAATCCGCACCGGGCCCGCGTGGTGGATTACGGCCCACTCCCTCTCACAGAGAGGAGGCCTGTGTCCCAGCAGTGGGAACATTATAGGCTGATTATGGCATGGCGTGCTTTTTTTTTTCTGTAGGGCATCTCATAGCTGGCCTCTGAGGCCATGACTATTTAACCGAGCAAACCTGTGTGTGCCTTAAGCTGCTACACTCAAAGCCTTCAGCCAGGGACTTATAAACTAAACTTATAAACTAGATAAACGCTCGCTAAGGGCACCCCCTGTGGGGTACGAGCCTCGGCTTAGGGCGTTTACCGGAGGGAGGACATCAAAGATGGGACGGGCTGGATCAAAGTTTTGATCATGATTATTAATCGGGGAATTTAAAGCTACGTGCTCAGCTGCAACAACTGCTGGCACCTCGTTTTCGAGCAAGGGTCGGGGGAGAGTATCATTTACTCGGGGACACGGCGGTCGCGATCGCAAAGGACCTCGACGGTGAGGTCGGAGTGACGGGAAGCGTCTGTGCTTGTGTCCTAGCGTATAGGCGTGCTTTTAACCTGTGCTCACTTATATAGTTTTACATATTCAATTTGAATGTGATTGAAACATTCACATAGACATAGACATAACATCACGCCTTGTTTCCCCGAAGGGTTGGGCAGAGGTGTCCCTGTAGCAGGTACACCCACATTTCGCCAGTTATGTTCAAGTCCCATGTAATAGGGGGCAAGCCTATTGCCATCAACCGGGCACAAATCCAGACTCCGAGCTGCTACTGAGAAATTTCAGATAGAAAAACCCAATAACACTTTGCCCGACCCGGGAATCGAACCCAGGACCTCATGCTCAGCAGTAGCGCTTGCGACCACTAGACCAACGAGGCAGTCACATTCACGTTATAATAAATCCGCTATTCAATCCAATCCAATGGCTGTTTCATAGGTTTTCCTCTCATAAATGTACACACAAACATGGACATTTCAAGACCTTACTGAACCGTTCATCACCACATTTGGCAATCCAATTTGTGGACAATACTTACCTATGTACTTGTTTAGCGTTTAGGGTCAAAACTAAACGGCCCATATACCTTAATCGCCAACAAATTAGATCCTCACTGGCACTGCCTCCTTGGCGTTGGTCTAGCAGTCAAACACTACTGCTCAAACACTATTCTACAGCTGAGCATACGGTCCAGTACCCTAATTGCGTAACTTTTCGTTCCTCGTTCGTAAACGATTCTGTTTAATTTGTTTTATTTTGACAGTTCAACAACATTCATTGTGTTATTTACGTTTGTTGAGTAAATTTGGATTAGCAATCAGTACCCTAATAGCGTAATACAACACAATCACAATTTGTTTCGATTTGAAACAGATTGCTAATTCATTGCTTCATTAGTTGGAAAAAAAATTTGCTCAGCAACGTAAATAACGCAATGAATGTTGTTGAACTGTCAAAATGAAAAAAATTTGTCATAATTGTTTACGAAAATAAGTTACGCAATTAGGGTACTGTTTCAAAACGGTTCAAATTGTGATTGATAGTGTTACGCAATTAGGATACAGGTTCGATCAGCGTTATTTTTTTTCACAATTAATGATTTCTCAGTATGTAGAAGCCCAAAGTCTGTATTTGTGACCTGGTAAATGGCAGTAGGAATAGAGAGCAGTGGTGGCCCAGTGGTAACGGCCGACTTAAGAGTTACGGTCGTAGGTTCGAACCCAGACAGGCGCTTTACTTTGTGTAAATTATTTCATCACCACTGCTCTCAAAACGGTGAAGGAAAACATCGTGAGGAAACCGGCATGTCCTAGAATCAAAAAATTCGAAGACATGTGACATCTACCAACCCGCACTGGGCCCGCGTGGTGGAATACGGCCCACTCCCTCTCACCGAGACGATGCCTGTGTCCCAGCAGTGGGAAACATTATAAGCTGATTATAAAATGGCAATAAATTCCGCCCCAAATTACATGAAACACATAACATAACATCACGCCTTGTTTCCCCGAAGGGTTGGGCAGAGGTGTCCCTGTAGCAGGTACACCCACATTTCGCCAGTTATGTTTAAGTCCCATGTAATAGGGGGCGAACCTATTGCCATCAACCGGGCACAAATCCAGACTCCAGGCTGCTACTGAGAAATTCCAGATAGAAAAACCCAATAACACTGCCCAACCCGGGGATCGAACCCAGGACCTCATGCTCAGCAGTAGCGCTTGCGACCACTAGACCAACGAGGCAGTTAAAACTAATTAAAAACAAACTAATTTAAAATATAAGTGTACCTAACTCTGCCCTCCCCCTTAAGGGATAACAACAGGCGTAATGTTAAGTAAATCAATTACTTACGAACAGACAAACCGCCTCTGTGGTCTAGGACCACCTGTCTCAGACACAGAGGTCTCGGTATCGATTCCCAGTGGGGGCAAAATTTTCTGCTCTGTTTGGTTGGCGGTAGGGCTTGTTCTAAGTCCGCCTGGCTAGCTACCACCATCTTATCTAAGTCTGTCACCATAACAACAATGTTAACAGCATTGTTGTGTTTCGGCAGTTAGAGGTAGATAGCCAGTTCCTCTGTGGTTGAGGATTCCTTCCGGGTGAAGCTATCTTCCACCTTCAGCCTGATCATCACTTGTCAGGTGACAGGTGACAGGCCCACAGGCCCAAAGACCGTTGTGGTTAATAAAAAAAAACCAGCCAAGTCCGTATCGGACTACGCACAATGAAGTATTCCGTAGTTGGGATGAATTTATCCCAAATACAAACTTAATGTTGTAGTTAAACTACATGTTCTCCCATATATTTCAACTGCAAATATTAGTTTGTACGCACAATATTGATAGATTTACCATGTTATTTTAAGACCATAGTATTAGACAAATCAGAAGTTAGGCTTCAATTAGATGTGTATTATATTTATATGTTTAGATTAGGTACTATAAGTCTGGGGAACCAAATAAGTAAAACGTATTGTAGGTAGGTTAACGTCCAACTCACATAATTATTTATTATCATATCATGATTTCTCATAATCTTTACACTTATTACTTAGTATTTTTGAAATATAAAGCATTGTACCTATATAGGCTTACTTGCTACATAAATTCCACAACTAGCAATAGTTACACAATAGAATCTAATATTTAAAACAAAATAACGGCCACAGGTCATAATTCAGTATGATATTTAAAGAATAGTTATTAAATCAGATTGACTTACAGTAGGTCCTTCACTTGATACTATACGACTTGTTCTCTCGGTGGTCCGTGCTCGAATGCCCGAGAGCTCTGATGTTCTCAACTTAGTAAGCGTTGAGTCAATAGACAAAAATTACAAACGATCGTTGAAACGTGACAGGCAAAGGAAATGTCATCAATCAGCCAATATGATTTTAACAGAATTCAAAATGTAACAAACAAAATGTACTTTTTGTGGAAAAGTTATAAAGTACAATGTTAATTCTCTAACAGACGGCCGTCCTGAGAAAGGAATGACCCCATTGCTTTCCGGCCATTCGAGTATATTTGTGTCTCTATACAAAACAGTAATATAATAATTTCTAGACCATACTAGCACCTAATTGACACATACATCTAGTTTGAAAAAAATAAAAATAAAAATCAAGTAAAAAAAATAAAAAATAGCTAATACAACAGCTTTTAACTTAATAACTAAGGTCATAAAAATATAATAATTTAACTAGTACATTGTACAATCAATTCCAAATAAATATGATTCTTAAGTAATAGGTAGATACATAAATCAGCAAATACAACAGCTTCTAACTTAGTAACTAAAGTCATAAGAATATAATAATTTAACTAGTACATTATTCAATCAATTCCAAATAAGTATAATTCTTGAAGTTATTAGGTAGATACATGAATCAGCGAATACAATAACTTGTAACTCAATAACAAAGATCATGAAAATATAATAACGTAACTAATATATTGTACAATCAATTCCTAATAAATATAATTCTTAAAGTAATAGGTACATAAATCAGGGTGATCCCGTTATAGGTCCTAACAAATGATTAAAAAAATGCCTAACTAATACCAGATAAAGCAATCCGCAATCCCGTTAAAGGTCATTGCACACATCAGCCTAGCATCTGGTCATCATCACTTCGCCTCAACTGCTGCTCCTCCTCAACCAGGCGCAGGCGCAGGCCCAGCATGTAAATGGAACGGCTGTCAGGGTCACCCGAGGTGTCGACGTGGCGAGGGCGAGGTGATCGCGACAACTCGCTTACGGCTGGGTGATGCGTACGTGTGTGCAATGAGCCCTAATAAGATTATGTAGGTAGTGTAGAAACCTGGAAAACAAAAACATATTAGTAGAGTTCTATTCGGATTAGTGCAAAATACATCGATTCGCAGTTCAATTAATTACTGATGAAAAAAATATACTAAATATAAGAAAAGATTATCCAATGTAAAAATATCTTTAAAAAAATAGAAATATCTTTAAAAAAATAGAGGAGGTGAACACCGCTTGTACTTCGGCATCAGTCATTGTTACTGACTACCGCTTGTACTTCGGCCTCGGTCCACTTTTTAGAGGGCGTGAACACCGCTTGTACTTCGGCCTCATCATTGTTACTGACTACCGCTTGTACTTCGGCCTCGGTCCACTTTTTAGGGGGCGTGAACACCGCTTGTACTTCGGCCTCATCATTGTTACTGACTACCGCTTGTACTTCGGCCTCGGTCCACTACTTATACTTACAGGCAAGCAGCTTTAGAGTAACCAGATGCAGCCCGTTATTTAAGGCTTGTGCAGACCAGCGCGACTTGTCGCGCGACACGATCCTGCGATATTATATCCGTAGAACAATTTCTATGAAAACGCGCGCGATACTTCACACTGGAGCGATCTGTCGCGCTGCGACACAGATATATCGCGCGATACGCGAATCGCAGCGCGGCACCGGGTAGCGGACGCGATACCAAAAATAGGAACATTTTGTATGGTATCGCCGCGATATCGCCGCGATATCGCGTAGCTGGCGCGACGCGATACCAAGAGAGTATAAATGGCGGTGCAAACCAAGCTGAGCTCAGTAGACGATCTTCGTCAGAGGACGAAGGCTGGTCTGTGCGTGTTTGCTGAGCGTGGGGTCCTAGGTTCGATTCCTCGGTCAGCATAGCCCAACCTAACCTAAGTAGCTTGACCACACAAACACGAATGACGAAACCGGCGAATTCAGTCTTTTACGCAGTATTTATTTAAGTAATAAGCAAGATTTATTAATTTAAGTACTTACCTAAGTAAGTACTTAATTTTGGAAAAATAACTTGATTTCTACATAATTATAAAGTGTAGGTACTTTCGTTTGCAGCTGTTTATGAGTACCTAGGTAGAAAGAAACTTAAGTACATAGGAACTTATCATTTTGAAATCATCTTAATTTACACACCCGTAGAGTTGACTACAAACGAGTAGTAGGTAGGTATATATTGGAACTAACCTAGGTACCTACTTACTTACTTTTAATTTACTTATCAAACTAATTCCAATCTCCGTGAATTCTTCACTAATAAAATTGTGCTCAATACCTATGATGTAAATACCACAGTGACAGATGAATAAAAATGCATCAAAGTGGCGAAATGCGGCTGTACTTTAGGTAGGTAGGTACGGTGCCTACCTACCTAAAGTACAGCCGTAGGTACCTAAGGTACCTACACCTCTGCCTAATCCTTTGGGGATTACAGGCGTGATATTTAAGAAATACTCATATGTCTCGTGCGTGTGTGTCGTATGTTGTATGTTATTGGATTTTTCCATCAGGAATGATGGCAATAGGCTCACCCCCTATTACATGGGACTTAAATATAACTGGCGAAATGTGGGTGTCCTATAGGTACACCTCAACCTAACCCTTCGGGATTACAGGCGTGATGTGAGTTCGTGATGTGCGGCGTGGTGTGGCGTATGTATAAGAAATACTCGGTGATAACTTTAATTGTAATGACTAGTAACGATGAGTGATCCAATTAGGTATGAAATTACTTGTTGCGCCCCGCGTTTACACCCTCATAAGTCTCGATCCCGTAGGAATACTGGGATTAATAGTATCCTATGTCCTAACCCAGATCATGATCTATTCATGTGCCAAATTTCATCCAAATCTGTTCAGCCTTTTAACGTGAAAGCGTAACAAACAAACAAACTCACTTTCGCATTTATAATATTAGTTAGGATAGTAGGTACTTAAGGGTCCGTGCACGATAAAACCCTTTTTTGTCAATTAGTTATTTAATTGTGAGAAAGCTTGAAATAATTGAAAGATTAAGTATGTCTGACTATAAAAGTACAGCTTTCGTGATGCTAAACCATTTGTGTCAGTCAGGTGCAAATTTTAAATAAAAATTAGATTTTATCTCAAGGATAGCTGAAGGCCAATATCTGTTTATTTAATTTCTTGATATGGTTTGCTAAATAATAGGAAAAAATACATTACTGCCAAGGTTTAAAAAAAAAGGTTTTTCAACATTATTTTTCTGCTATATTTTGTATGGAATTTGCATCAAAGTGGTTCAGCCATATGACCATAATTTTAATGATGTTATGACATTTTATAATATTCAAAATCAAAAGTAGTTTCTTGTAACAAAAAAAATTTTTTACAAAAAAAAAACAACCGACCTCCAAAAAAAAAACACTACAAAGTGAAAAATAACTTTAATTTCGGAAGTCGGTGTCTTGGGTTTTGTATTTTCGTTTTTTGCCACCGACTTCCGAAATTAAAGTTATTTTTCACTTTGTAGTGTTTTTTTTTGGAGGTCGGTTGTTTTTTTTTTTGTAAAAGTTTTTATTTTTCACTTTTTAGTTATGGTACCTACCCCACATACATTCGAATACCACTATCTGCTACCAATGACAGAAACTTAACATATCATCTACATACTAAGTGGGAAAAAAATACGTATTTTGTAGCTAACTCAAAAAATATCCAAGCAAAGTTAATAAAATTTATATGGGACCAATTCGAGAGCACACTCTTTCAAACAAAAAAAGAATTTTCAAAATCGGTCCACAATTAACGGAGAAATCGGTGGACATACATAAAAAAAAAACAAACATACGCGACGAACATATAACCTCCTCCTTTTTGGAAGTCGGTTAATGAACAAACGTCAGTCTCGCGTTATTTTTCGGAAAATTTGTTGCGATTATTAGTGATTTTCCATGAATACTTAATTTATTTGAAAAATCCCTTTCAGTCACAAGCAAAACAAAGAGCTCGAATGTTCAAATCACAAATAGATTGGTTTAAATTCTTGTTCCCTTTCTCACAAATAATGAACAAAATTGATCAAAATCAATAGATTTCGTGCACGGCCCCTTAACTATTAACAGACTGCCTCGTTGGTCTAGGGGTCGCAAGTAGCAACTGCGCGTGAGCTCCTGGGACTTGTAATGTATGTAACACAGCCGTGCGCATTCAGACCTTGTAGGTACTCGAACTACTCTCGCACAGCTGATATCACGCACTCGACTGCTAGCGGAGCCCTACTCAGCCGCCCGCGTCCACTAGAAAGTACCTAATATGACAAATGCAGACCATTTCAATTCGTGCTGCCCGCCCATTTAGAGTGAAGTAGGTATAATTAGTGATAATAAAAAACATGTTTATAAACGCATTCTAGGGAGGGACACTAATTTCATCCAACAATATTTGCATTGAACAGTTTTTGATTTGTCTTAAGTAGGTACATAATGTTAATTTATTATGAGTTGCAGGCAAGTTAGGTGACTGTAATGTTGAAGAGCCCAACTAAATTACTTCCTGCAGATTCGAATAAAAATATTTGACAAAGTATTTTTTGTAATAATTGAATCCTGCCAAAAGAATAATACTTATTTTTAACAAAAAAATTACAAAAAAAAATAAAACAACCGACTTCCTAAAAAGTCGGTTGTTTTTTTTTTGTGAAAACGTTTTTATTTCTCGCTTTTTAATGGATCATGTTTCAATTTGTAATTTATCAAAGTTAGCCTAATGCCAACTGCTCATCACCTATTACAAAATATTGCTTTTCCCGATGCAGGGACGTCATCGTTGAGGAGTTCTTCTGGTACTTACTTCACCATCAGCTCCACTTCTCCATGTGTGTAATGCAACCATAATAATAATAAAGTACTTAATCGAATCACAATCCGTGAAATACTTATTATTGAGTAAGTAGTTCCGGTGACCATCTGTGTTCTTCATCATCAGTTCTACTTCACCAAATGGTGCTTTCCGAGAGCAACTGCACGAGTTAGGCAGGTACTTACTATAAAAAAATACCCAAATCGCTATAGGTGTGCCTGTAATATTTGAAGAGTTCCCTCGATTTCTCCAGGATCCCATCATCAGATCGTGACCAAATGACAATGGGACCACCTCGGAAGTACACACTTTTAAACAAAAAATATATATTTTGCAAATCCATTTATATGATGACATTGATGACGGAGATAAGCCCAAACAAACAAAAAAAAGCGGCCAAGTGCGAGTCGGACTCGCCCATGAAGGGTTCCATAGCAGCAAGTAACATTGAATGAAAGGTAAATTGCGGTTTACGATTTATGACGTATTAAAAAAAAACTACTTTCTAGATCTCGTTCAAACCAATTTTCGGTGGAAGTTTACATGGTAATGTACATCATATATTTTTTTTAGTTTTATCATTCTCTTATTTTAGAAGTTACAGTTACACATATTTTACCACTTTGGAAGTGTCTTTCGCGCAAACTATTCAGTTTAGAAAAAAAAAATATTTTAGAACCCTCAATATCACTTTTAAAGACCTATCCATAGATATCACGTATGGGTTTGATGAAAAAAAAAAATTTGAGTTTCAGTTCTAAGTATGGGGAACCCCAAAATTTTTTGTTTTTTTTCTGTTTTTGTGTGAAAATCTTAATGCGGTTCACAGAATACATCTACTTACCAAGTTTCAACAGCATAGCTCTTCTAGTTTCGGAAAAAAGTGGCTGTGACATACGGACGGACAGACAGACAGACAGACATGACGAATCCATAAGGGTTCCGTTTTTTGCCATTTGGCAACGGAACCCTAAAAAGATATAAACATCCGAATTGATAACCTCCAAAAAAACAGGCGCTGTATTCGCACGGACGCGCACCACAAGACTAAATAAAAAACCAGCCAAGTGCGTGTCGGACCACGCACAATGAAGTGTTTCGTTGTTGGGATGAATTTATCCCAAAAACAAACTTAACTTTGTAGTTGAAAAGTATGTTCTCCCATACGAAATGTATGGGAAAACATGTTTTTGCAACTGCAAAGTTAAGTTGGTCGATTATTACTCGTTAACTTGTAGAGCCTACTTAGCTGTGATAGTTTTCCTTTTAATTTCGTTATATAAACTACTGCTGTGATCACAATGTTTTTGAAGGACCTTTTTTAACATTACCACTTTACGTGTAGGAGTGGTACCCTAAAAAAAAATGTTTTTCATAATTTTGTTTTACCACTTTGTCGGCATAATTAATATGTATACCTATGCCAAATTACAGCTTTCTATTACTAAGGGTCTCGGAGCTAGACCGCGGACAGACAGACAGACAGACGGATATGACGAAACTATAAGGGTTCCTTGTTTATTACGGAACCCTAAAAAGCGCGGAGGCGCGTCGTGTCGCGCGCAGGTCTGGGCGGCCGACTTGCGGCAGCTTCAAAATGTACCTAGTCCTTTGACCACGCCGCCGCCGCGCGCCGCCAAATCCATTAGTAAGTCAGTGCAAAGTAAGTCTTATGCACTCGCAATAAGGTATAAGTTGGAACGATTGACGAGGATTTTTTAGTTTGAAATAGAGAAATGATTACCTATTTTTTTGTAAAGTTAGTCAAACATCCTAATTTATACCTTAATGCAATGAGCAAAAGAGTCACATTGCAATGACTAACTATTTTACTTATGATTTTATTTCATTTTGGTAATAGTCTGTCAGTCTGCCTAGCTTTTTCCCAACTATGTTGGGGTCAGCTCTTACAGCCTTACCGGACGCAGCTGAATACCAGTATTTTACATGGAGCGACTGCCTGTCTGTACCCTAATTACGTAACTTATTTTCGTAAACAATTATGACTGTTTCATTTTGACAGTTCAACAACATTCATTGCGTTATTTACTTTGTTGAGCAGTTTTCTTTCCAACTTATGAAGCAATGGATTAGCAATCTGTTTCAAATCGAAACAAATAATTATTGATCGTGTATTGTGCAATTAGAGTACTGACCTCCACTACCCAGTAACTGGGTAAGTAATACAATACCCCTTGGTAAGACTGCTTGTCAGACTTTCGGGCTTCTGACGACCCGTAACGATTGTCAAACCAGTGACCAACCCCTGCCAAGCGAAGTACAGACAAAGGCCATAATTATGTGAGTTTCTTTTAACCATCTCGACCTTATGCATCGATCACGTTCGTTCGGCGCTCCGATTGTCCTTTCACCAGTGACGGCCAGTGAAGGGCCAATCGGAGCGATCGGTCGATGCATAAAGTCGAGATGGTTAAAAGAAACTTACACTACTCACGGCCTCTGATTGATCGACCCGTGAGGCTATTATTACTTTTTGGAATAAAACTAAGCCCTTGGTTAGCACGGACATAAAAATCCCCGTTCGTGCTCGCGTGGGCAAGTTTAGGTACCTACTTAGGTTAGGTTGGGCTATGTTGACCGAGGAATCGAACCTAGAACCCCACGCTGAGCAAACACGCACAGACCAGCCTTCGTCCTCTGACGAAGATCGTCTACTGAGCTCAGCTTGGTTTGCACCGCCATTTATACTCTCTTGGTATCGCGTCGCGCCAGCTACGCGATATCGCGGCGATACGCAACAACAAAGGAATTCCTTTGTCGGTGGATCGCGCTGCGAATCGCGCGCTACACCGCGTAGCGGACGCGATATGCAGCGCGATATCAAAAATAGGAACATTTTGTATGGTATCGCCGCGATATCGCCGCGATATCGCGTAGCTGGCGCGACGCGACACCAAGAGAGTATAAATGGCGGTGCAAACCAAGCTGAGCTCAGTAGACGATCTTCGTCAGAGGACGAAGGCTGGTTTGTGCGTGTTTGCTCAGCGTGGGGTCCTAGGTTCGATACCCCGGTCCGTCATCTAATCTATATTCCATTTGAAATAAGATTAAACATTTAAACAAACCTTTTTTACAGTCCGTTCAACCGATTTTGACTTCTATACCCTATGCATAAGGATGGCATTAAAAGCAAAAAAGTGGTTGCAATACCAACTGTTTACTGCAGCTGCCATTTGTCAATACCAACGCAATAGAAGTCAAAATCGGTTGAACGGACTGTAAAAAAGGTTTAGTTATATGTCTAATCTTATTTCAAATGGAGTATACTTAGGTAGATACCTAAACTTGCCCACGTCAGCACGAACGGCGATTCGGTCCGTGGATGACTGACGATCTTTTTACAGACCTACCGAGACTCCTCCGTGCCTCGTGGTCCCAGCTGCCATTCGTGGATATTTGACAGTCGTTACGGGTCGTCAGAAGCCCGAAAGTTTGATAACCAGTCTCATCAAGGGGTATCGTATTACTTACCCATTTACTGGGTTGTGAAGATCAGATAGGCAGTCGCTCCACGTAAAATACTGGTATTCAGCTGCATCCGGTAAGACAGGAAGGCGACCCCAACACAGTTTGGAAAAGGCAGAGGGAGACTGACAGACTAAAAGTGAAATAAAATCATAAGCAAAATAGTTAGTCATAGCAATGTCACTCTTTTCTCAATGCATTAAGGTATAAATTAAGATGTTTGACAAACTACATAAAAATATTAATTTCTCCATTTCAGACCAAAAAGTCCTCGCAAATGTCTATCATTCTAACTTATACCTTATTGCAATCACATAAGAATTACATTGCACTGACTTACTAATGGTTTAGGCGGCGCGTGGCGGCGGGCGGCGGCGGTGCGGTCAAAGAACTAGGTACCTTTTGAAGATGCCGCAAGCCAGCCGCTGTCCTGCGCCGCGCCCGGCGCCGCCGCGCCGCGTCACAGTTTGCCACTGCCATAGACCGGTACTATTTTATTCGCAGATTTTGATATTATGTTTCTATCTAGCTGGCCCATCCCACCTGAGCCTGAGCCACAGCAACGAAACCGATGCAGACTGTTAGCTTATTGACTGTACTTACATGTCCAATGTCTAAGCGAACGAAAACATTCAATGTACCTACACGTGGCAACATAATTATCAAGCTATACATTTGCAGTAGGTACCTATATGTTGACCGACCTCTCATTTTATGGGAATCCTATACAATGCGAGATCAGCTTATATTGGAAATTATGGCTTGGGTGTGTTCCTCCGCTACTAAGACAAAAACGGCATTTAACTTCGGTTCCTATCCAGCTTAGCCCTTCGTTATTCTATTGCTTGGAGATTTGAAAATTTTATTGGAGATACTCCTTCCAATGTAGGTAGGTACTTACCTACTTTTCAAATTATTATTTCTATTCATTCATTTTCAAAAACCTTAGATAGTACCTACTACAGCAGAAATTACGTTCGTAAGCTTGTTTTCATCTAGTGGGATCCTTTTTAGAGTTCCGTTGTCATCGAGGAACTTTTATAGTTTCGCCGTCTGTCTGTCTGTCCGTGACTTAGCTCAGGGCTCAGAGACTCTTGGTACTAGAAAGCTGTAATTTGGCATGGCAAATCACGCCGACAAAGTGGTATAATAAAATCATAAAAAAACAGTGGCACTTCAGGAGTGCCGACAGAAGTGAAAACTTGAACAAGATCGCCTTGGTGGAAGAAAAATACGTGTATACAATATTGGTACGTAACGTTATCTACTTAAATAAAGAGCAAAATCGCGTTTAAAAAAAAAATACTTCCAAAACCTTTAAAGTAAAAATACTTGCATAGAACATTGATCCGTAACGTGATATAAATAAAGAGCACAATCGCGTTTACAAAAATGAGGTCTCGGTGACAGTGTCGCGAGTTCAATTGTTTTTTCCCATCTTAAAAATGCCCAACGCGCCTAAAGAAGTATTCACTTAACTAAAGGGCCTGCTACACAGCTGCCAACCACGTCCCCGACAGAGGTGATCTTGGCTGGCGACAGGCAGAGCTGTTTGAAATTTGGTCGTAAACCACTATCTACACGGTTGAAAACCACCAAGGTCACCTCTGTCAGGACGCGGTTGGCGACCGTGTAGCAGGCACTTAAGTGGGGGGGCAGCGCGAGTTGAAATGGTCTGCGTTCGTCGTAGGTAGGTACTTTCTAGCGGATGCGGTCTGTTGCGCGGGTGGCGTGGCAGAGCGATCGTAAGGGCGCTAGGGCTCCGCTAGCAGTCGAGTGTGCGAATATCAGCTGTGCGAGAGTCAATTCGAGTAGGTACAACGTCTGAATGCGCACGGCTGTGTTACATTCAGGAGCTCACGCGCAGTTGCTACTTGCGACCACTAGACCAACGAGACAGTTTGTTTGTTAGTAGTTAAAGTACCTACTATCCTAATTAATCTGTCTATACTAATATATATATAGCTAAAGAGTTTGTTTGTTTGCTTGAACGCGCTAATCTCAAGAACTACTGGTCCGATTGGAAAAATTATTTCAGTGTTAGATAGCCCATTTATCGAGGAAGGATATAGGCTATATCATCACGCTGAGACTAATAGGAGCGGAGCACCGATGAAGAATGTTTCAAAATCGGGTTTTTTTTTTCCTTTTGAGAGCTTCCGCTGCGTGCGCTGCGTAAACGGTTAAAGTTTCGCAAAAATCATGTATGACAGAACTGTTTCCCTTTAAAAGTTCTAAAAAAAGTCCGCGACAGCATTATGTCTATCTTTTAAGGTTGGCTTAACCTTTTTTATGCCAACCAAATTTGTTCTAAAATAATGCATTATTTGTGAAGGTGTTTTTACAACATGATATTAATCCTTATCCAAATAAATACGTTATTCATCACTAGTATTTAATTTAAAACAAAATTGCCATTTACATCATTCGATTTTATATTAGGAGATTCTGCCAGAAGAAACAAAACTAAAAATATAGTGTACGCAGAAGTACTTTAAAATAACATTATTTTTGAGTTTTTTTGAGAATAACCTACAATCTACATGATTTAAGATTACTTACCTATAAGAACTAGTACTTTTACCTAACGTTTTAAAGTTGCACTCTTACTCATAAAAGAGTGATGTAGGTACCTAAAATAGCTCCTTAAGGGGACGATAGCTGACTTTTAACGATTTTATACTGAAGATGACGTCTAAACGAGTAGTGTTAGTGATTTGGAAAAAATATATGTTAAATTAGAACATTTTCTTAATATTTTAATATAAGAATATTTTAGATTATGTTTATATTACATAGTGAAATTAATTTGTAAAGTTATGTCTAACGCGGATAAAAAACTGAGAATGACGCAAAATCCATCAAGTGTATTTTTCTGAAAACTTCATCATTTCAAAGATAATTAAATTACTGATCTTTTAGTATACGTGTTTTATTAAAATACCGAAATACTGCGTCTTAACGTACGTATTATTTAAAAAAAAAAACACCTTTTTCGTAAACGAAGTCGCGGGCAGAAGCCAGTATTATTATAATTGCGAAAGTGTGTTTGATTGTTACGCTGTCACGCTAAAACGGCTGAACGGATTTGGATGAACATGGGTAGACCATGACCTGGGTTAGGATATAGGATACTATTCATACTATTTAAATTTATCCCAATATTCCCACGGGATCGAGACTTATGCGGGTGAAACCGCGCGGCGCAGCTAGTAATTTTATAATTGGATCACTCATTTCATTAGAATTACTTAGAATTAAGTAATAAGTTATCACCGAGTATTTATAAGTAGATATTTTTTAAATATCACGCCTGCAATCCCCAAAGGATTAGGCAGAGGTGTAGGTACCTACCACACAGGTAGGTATCTACCTACATATAGTAGGTACACCCGCATTTCGCCAATTATAATGCGTATTTATTCATCTATGGTATACTCCCGTCTGGAAATACCTATAGCGATGTTTCGTGTGCACCAGGTACAGTCAGTACGTTAAGTAATTTTTTAAGTAAAGTAAATATGTTTGAAATTAAAAAAAGGATTGTGTGGTTTTATGAAACCACGGTAAAAGTGAAACTTCTATTAATAGGCGCCGCCATATTGGCCTTGGCTGCTCTGACGAACGCCTTTTACTTTATCCCTACTCCGCGGCCGACCGTCACGCGACATGCAACACACACACCAAAAAGTTTGATACGACGTAATAAAAGTGTCACTTTAAAAGTATGTAAGTACTTACCTATTTAAGATTTTTGTAGTTTAATTTTTTATGTAGCATACAGGGTGGCAGGGACATTGACTCAAAAACTTTTACCATGGATTCATTCAGTACATGATATTTAAAAAAAAATCTGTTGTTTCTTAGAAAAACCTACGCGGTCAAAATGTGTGGAACAGCCGATTTTTTTAAGGGCCATCCTGTATAAAAATATAATATAATATGACTAGTAATTATTTAAACTAAGCGAAGCAAAATCAACAACATACGTTACTAGAATATAATATGTATAGGTAAACTTTGTTTATTCATTCCAAATGTTTATATCTATTTGTGACTATACAAACAACTCGAAAATATAAAATTTAAACTGAACATAGCAACAATTCTATTATAAATTTGGCACACTAGAACTTTTACTCTGACTGTACTTTAACGTGTGCTCAGGTACGTAATATCTACAAATATAACCAATGTAAATGTAGCGTTGCCAAACGGGAACGTTGCCACACGGGAGTAACCCGGTATTATACCTACATATCATATTGAGCACAATAAAATTTTACTAGAGAAGAATTCACGGAGACACGGAATTAGTTTGACAAGTAATTTAAAAGAAAGTAAATAGGTACCTAGGTTAGTTCCAGTATATACCTACTCGTTTGTTGTCAACTCTACGGGTGTGTAAATTAAGATGATTTCAAAACTGATACGTAAGTTCCTACCTACTCTTAGAAAGGCCATAAAAACAGGTTGCAGCCGAAAGTACACTTTACATGTAGAAATTAAGTAATTTTTCCGAAATCACATAAATTGGAAACTAAATTAAAAAATCTAGATTTATAATAAATAGGTACTTCGTAAAAGACCGAATTCGCCAGTTTTGTCATTCGTGCTTGTGCGGTCACTGGTCAAGCTGTGGTAGGTACTACCTACTTAGGTTAGGTTGGGCTATGCTGACCGAGGAATCGAACCTAGGACCCCACGCTCAGCAAACACGCACAGACCAGCCTTCGTCCTCTGACGAAGATCGTCTACTGAGCTCAGCTTGGTTTGCACCGCCATTTATACTCTCTTGGTATCGCGTCGCGCCAGCTACGCGATATCGCGGCGATATCGCGGCGACACCATACAAAATGTTCCTATTTTTGGTATCGCGCTGCATATCGCGTCCGCTACGCGGTGCCGCGCTGCGATAATCGCGCTAGTGTGTAAGGTGTTGCGTGGCGATAATATCGCAGAATCGCCACGCGACGCGTCGCGCGACAAGTCGCGCTGGTCTGCACAAGCCTTTATTCTGTAATCATGTAACTAGGAAGGATTTGGGAAGGAAAGTCAGCATTTGTCATGAATCTAGCAGAAAGTTTGAGTAGGTAAGTATTAGTCATAGCGTAAGCATTGTATATCTTAATTTGAATCGGAACAGCAATTAACAACCTCGTTACTTAAAATGTCATTGTCTTCGCAGTCAGTGTCATTACTAGGTGCGAAAGTTATCCAACGTTTTAACTGGTCTGCTGGATAAATACTTTTATATTTACGTTTTGAGTGTCCTATAATACTAGAGACTTCATACCGATCGTTTTCTAAAACAGCAGTTATTTTATAGGGGCCCCTAAACTTTGGACATAACTTTTTACTTTTTCCATCTGCTGGATTGTGATGATTGGGAATCATTACTAAATCATCCATTTGAAAGAATTTTGTTGGAGCCCTACCGCTATCAAATTTATTTTTCATGTATTTTTGACTTTTTTCGGTGTTCTCAAGAGCAGCCAACCGTATTGTATCTCTAGATGGAGCCGATTCAGAGGTATCTATTAAATCGGCTAGCTCGTTTAAAATAGGACCCTCCCCGGGACAGATTGTGCGACGTCCGAATACTATTTCAGAAGGAGATTTACCCGTGGTTTTATTAATTATGTTATTTAAACTCCATTGCAATTTACCTACTCTGACATCCCAGTCGCGCTCCGCCTGATCGTAATTGGTCGCGGCTAATGAATCTAGAATTGTACGATTGTATCGTTCAATCTGCCCATTGGCTCGTGGTGTTGCTACTGCGTTCAGAACATGCCTAGTACCTATTAATTTTACAAAGTTTGTGAATGCCGCTGATGTAAAACTAGTACCGCGGTCGGTGATTATTACGTTTGGGCTACCTATTACGTCAAATATTTCCTGCAGGGTTTTGATAGTGGTTTTAGTTTTTACATCTTTTACTGGTCTTATAAAAATAAATTTACTGAAACCGTCAATAACACCCAGTATGTAAGAATTCCCCTTTTTGCTCCTAACGAATGGTCCTAGATGATCCATATGAAGAGTGTGAAATGGGACGTTACCTTTGGGGATTGGATGTAAGTAACCAGTGGGTCTACTGGTAGATGCTTTATTGTATGCACAATTAAGACATGCTTCCACGTATTTGCGAACAAAACGTTTCATTTTTGGAAACCAATAGTCTTGTTTTATTTTATCAAGAGTTTTTTCGACTCCAAAGTGCCCCATCTCATCGTGACACAACTGACAAATACGCCATCGTGCCCCATTAGGTACGACCCATTTTTTTTGATCCCCCACTATTCTGTAGATCTTTTCATCCTGGAGGAGGAAATTTGTGTGTATATCTTTAACCTCCTTTTTATTACTTTGTAAGACCAATTTGATGTGTTGTAATTTAGGGTCAGTCATTTGAACAGTTTGTAGCCAATCGATGGCACTGATATTCATGATATCATACTCCCTAGCATCTAACAGTTCCCGCGAGTCTCTATGAGCAATAGGATTTCGGCTTAACGCGTCAACATGTTTCATGTTGTCGCCTGGCCTGTATTCAATGCTGAAATCGTATTCTTGTAATAACAACCACCACCGTGCTATTCGCGGCATCAAGTCGCGCTTTGTCAGAGTAGTCCTTAGTGCGTTGCAGTCCGTGAACACTTTGAACGGTATACCAATTAAATATATACGAAACTTCTTTAATGACAGGACAACCGCAAGAGTCTCCAATTCATAGGAATGTAGGTATTCTTCATCTTTAGTAGTTTGTTTGCTAAAGTATGCCACCGGCCTAGGGGGAGATTTTTCGTCAGGCTTTTGAAGCAGAATTCCGCCTACTCCTAATTTGCTGGCGTCGCAATGTACCTCCGTTATATAAGTTGTATCATAAAGAGCTAAAATGGGACGTTCGATTAACTTAGTTTTAATTGTATTGAATGCTTCTTCTTGGAGACTACTCCAAACCCAAGGGATATTTGCTTTTGTTAGTAAAGTCAAAGGTTTAGCTATGCTCGCAAAGTTAGGAACAAATCGTCTAAAAAAACTAGCGAGACCAACGAATTGACGAACCTGGTGAACGCTGCTTGGTGTCGGAAATAAAGCTACTGCCTCGGTTTTTCTACTACCGGGCCTCAGGCCGTCTTTAGAAATTTCATATCCTAGGTAATCTAGTTTCGTTTCAAAGAAGAAACATTTTTCAATATTTAAAGTCAATCCGGCTTTCCGAAGGCAATTAAATATTTTCCTTAATTTTTCAATTCCTTCGGCTACGTCAGTAGAGGGTGACAAGATGTCATCCATATAGGGCAGGGCTAGGTCGAATCTATCTTTCCCTAAGGTTTTATTTATCATATGTTGAAATACCGCTGGCGCATTGACCAAACCGAATGGCATTCGCGTATATTCAAAATGTCCGTCAGGAGTAACGAACGCTGTTACATGAGTAGAATCTTGCGCCATCGGGATTTGGTAGTACCCCGATTTTAGGTCTAAACTTGTAAAGAAACTTTTGCCGTTAAGTCTGTCTAGTTGGTCATCTATGACTGGCATAGGATACGAATCTTTGACGGTCTTTTTGTTAAGTGCTCTATAATCTACGCATAAACGATAATCATTATTCTTCTTTTTAACTAAAACTATTGGGCTTGCGTAAGAAGAATTAGATTCTTTTATGATATTGTTATCAAGAAGCTCATTTACAAGTTTTTGAACTACTATGCGTTCGCTATATGGTAATCTGTATGGTTTGTAAGAGACTGGAGAGTTGTCAGTAAGTGTAATATGCATTTCTGAAATAGTCGATGTTCCCAGCTCGCTCACGTTTAAAGCAAAACAATCACGATATTCATTAACCAACTTTAAAAGTTGTTGTTTCTGTTCATCCGTAGTCTCAGAACCTATTTTTAGCATGTCCACTGTCAGGGGATCAGGATTGTTGTCGATAGGTTTGTCAACTGTCAGTTTGTAGACTCCTAATTTGTCAGTCTTTTGGAAATCACTATAAATGTTAAGCGAGATCGGTAATAAGTTAGCCCTTGCAATAAGTTTCCCTTTATGCAATACGTGCTTAACCCCAGACAACTTTATAACTAATATTTTGCCTAAGCCATTTTTAACTGCATATATACCTTGCGGAATTATAATTTCTTCTCCTGTCTTAAAACAAGTGTTTCCTGGTAAGTATATTAGCCCCGTGTGATTACTTCCTAAATATATATCTACACCGACTAGTCCATTAATCTCTACATCTGATTTAATGTAAACTTCCGATTTATCTGCTTCGGCCACCGCTGAGTACAACACCAAACTACTATTAGTTTTGTAAACTCTTACCTCAGATAATTCAGTTAGAGTCTGACCAATAAGTACATCTGTGTTAAGGAACTCATTATGTACGATAAACACTTCTACTATGGCAGTAACAAAGTCCACGCTTATCTCGACGGATGCCTTACCTAACGGTAATACTACACCAGTTGCAAAGCCTTTTAATACAGGCAGTCCCTCTGTTGAGGTATCTAATTTTAATTCGTCCGCCGTGGTCTGTTTGATAAGCGTGCACTCGCTACCGAAATCGACAAAAGCAGTTTTAGGTATGCCATTTACTGTTATATTTTTTGTATAAATATTACAAGTAGTTTTACTGGCTTCGATCAACTGTACCTTATTGACAGGATTCGAACTATTTTTATCTACATCACGCTTGCAATGTTCGGCTAAATGACCCATTCTGTTGCATTTTGGACATTTCTGGAGAGCCTTTGGGCATTTTGGAACAGTATGTCCAAGCTCCGAACAATTGTAACAACGGAGTTTAAACGAAGGATGTTTATTGTTCCGTATGCTGTCTTTAGGTTGAATGGGATGGTTTTTCTTTATTTCCTTTATACTTTTGCTAGAAATATTGCGTAAATACTTGAGCAACCTACTCGGTCGCCTAAAATCCGAGCCTAACGCATTCAGACGGATATTATTATCATAAATGCCCTGTACTATACAATCTACTGCGTTTTTCCCCTCGATCCCACAATGATTTACAAGCTTTGCTTTATCATAAAAGTACTCTTCTAGAGTTTCATCCCTCTTACTTTTTCTATCTAACATTTCGATAAGTTTGTCAGCGTAATTTTGATCGTCTGGAAAACTTTTTAATAACTTGGCCTGCCATTCCTTCCAGTTAAGCTTAACCGACGGTAAGCCTTCATACCATCTGCGTGAAAGACCGGCAAGCTTAGGTAATGCGTTATAAATAATTTCTTTATCATTCCAGTAATATATTTGAGCAGTTTCGTTTACTTTCTTTAACCATGATGTCATCGTTTGATTTTTTTGACTCGGATCAAAGTTTGGGATAACATCTTTGGCGCCTATGAAGCTACTTTCATTACGTTTATTTAGCGCATCTATTAACTTCTCCACTACACTACTTTCTTTTGATTTCGAAGTAACGTAAAGCTTTCGGCGTTTAGTGCGCCTTGATTTCGCTGGGGATCGTCTGTGCTTGCTACTATTCGATTCAGAAGAAGTCGATTTTATTGTAGTGCTCGTTACCGAACTTCTGCTAGCATGTTTAGCATGTCGTCTCTTTTGTACGTGTGTGCGTTCACGGCGTGAGCGTTTTTTGTTTTTATGCAAACGTGAGCGTGAACGTCCCCTGTATGCCTTGGACGAATGTGAATCTGTGCTACGTGACCGCCCAATAGAACGAGAAAATCTGGTACGGTGCTTTCGCTTTAACGATCTATTTCTATAACTTGAATGTTTAGCATCCGAAGAGACCAATGTTGAGCTTCTAGAGGTGTCCCTACGTGTGGTTGATCGTGAGCGTGTTCGGAGACGTTTGGCTCTGCGTGATCGAACCACCGTGTTCCTCCCCTTAGATCTACTCCTACGCTCGACTACACGTGGAGGTGTAAAAGCTTCTCTAGCAGACGTTCTATCCGACATTGTCATAAACTTTTATTATTATTGTCAAGTCAAGGTCAAATCGGAATCGGGATAGTAGGAAAATATTGATATGATTAGAATAACATTCTTATTTACCTTGGTAGGTACATGTGAAATATTTATGACAAATTATCTATGGTCTAAGATAACATCTTATTACAAAAATCATAGAAAGAAAATTTTCAGCAAAGCAATAAATACAGTTATTCTATTAAATATCATTCGAGTAATTATTCATATCAATGTATTATAAACTCCTTAATTGTAAATAAGTATATCCTCACGTTTCACTGTGTGATGTGCATAGGTACATTTACTCAATTCAGCACGAAATAAAACTCCAAGATACAGCAGAAAACCCATGCCCAGTACTGTACAATATTTGTGGGAAAACACCAAAAAAATACACATTTAACCAAAGAAAATATCCACACCCATCCCGGAGTGTAGCCCCGGCAAGGTGAGAGTGGACACATCTTGTCACCGTGGTGTTCCCATCTGTACCTCCATAGAGTAGCCATGGCAAAGTATTTCTAGGAACAGCCCACAATGAGAAATATGTATTTTTTCAATTACCCACATCTGTATCTCCGTAGAGTGAACATACGAAGATGCATGCATGGTGGAACACTATAATACTATTCCAGAAAACCCGCGTGTATCCCGGAGTGTAGCCCCGGCAAGATACACGCAAGGCCCTCACAATCCATGCCTACGTCTCCATAGAGTAGCCATGGCAAGACGCATGCATGCACGTTGGAACATCATTATACCGCTCCGGAAAACATGTGTATCCCGAAGAGTAGCCTCAGCAAAATACACAATACTTTCACAATCCATGCCTACATCCCCATAATGATTTGAACATGAATAAAGCACACAGTGAAACATGTATTTCATTCTTAATTTCCTTTACCCAACATGTGACCGTTATTTTATTCAAATAGCAGGTTAAAAAAAAATAATTCTAAAATTATATTTGTGACAAATATGGGCGCTGAATAATCCCACTTCTGATTTATTAGACAAATCAGAAGTTAGGCTTCAATTAGATGTGTATTATATTTATATGTTTAGATTAGGTACTATAAGTCTGGGGAACCAAATAAGTAAAACGTATTGTAGGTAGGTTAACGTCCAACTCACATAATTATTTATTATCATATCATGATTTCTCATAATCTTTACACTTATTACTTAGTATTTTTGAAATATAAAGCATTGTACCTATATAGGCTTACTTGCTACATAAATTCCACAACTAGCAATAGTTACACAATAGAATCTAATATTTAAAACAAAATAACGGCCACAGGTCATAATTCAGTATGATATTTAAAGAATAGTTATTAAATCAGATTGACTTACAGTAGGTCCTTCACTTGATACTATACGACTTGTTCTCTCGGTGGTCCGTGCTCGAATGCCCGAGAGCTCTGATGTTCTCAACTTAGTAAGCGTTGAGTCAATAGACAAAAATTACAAACGATCGTTGAAACGTGACAGGCAAAGGAAATGTCATCAATCAGCCAATATGATTTTAACAGAATTCAAAATGTAACAAACAAAATGTACTTTTTGTGGAAAAGTTATAAAGTACAATGTTAATTCTCTAACAATAGACTTCTTATAGGTTTTCCTGTAATCAATGAGTAAGAACCATTCTCTGCATTTTTTTCAAAATTTTAGGCTCACTAGTTTCGGAGATAAGGGTGGAATAGTCAATTTTCATCTATTTTTTTAAATATCTTTAAATGCATTTATGCTTTATTAAATGGGACTTAAACCATAACTGGCGAAATGTGGGTGTACCTACTACAGGTAAACCTCTGCCCAACCCTTCGGGGAAACAAGGCGTGATGTTATGTTTTCTTTAAATGCATTTATTTTAAAATTTAAAAAAATATTTGAAATCCTCGCAACAAGCCCTTTCATTTGATATGACACCCGATACAGATTTAAAAAAAAAATTATTTCATTTTCTTATTTGCCCTCAAAAGTGGCATAATCATTATTCAAAATTCATTTATTTACGTTACAAGTACGTGCTTGGGTCACAGAAATACATATGTGTACCTTCAACTTAATCGGTAATTTAGATTCGGAGCAAATTGGCTGTGACAGGCGGACAGACAGACACACAGTGATCCTATAAGGGTTCCGTTTTTTCCTTTTGAAGTATGGAATCCTAAAAAGACAAGATATGGCAACGTGTCTATTTCACCAAGACCCACAAGTGTGCTAATTGCACCACATTTTCAAGTTAAAACTTGACTGACTACTAACTAACCGATGAGGTGGCAACCGGTTTGTCATTACAAGCCATTGTTTGTTCAAATTGTCGCCGTAAGCGTTAGTTAGGTAGCCTACAGCAAGGACGGGAATTTGCTGGTGACATAAGTCTCATCCATACCTATTAACACTGTAATTTGAAAACATTGTAAAAGCCATTTATTTTTAAAAGAGTAGGTAACCGTGGAGTTTCTTGCCTGTGCACCTAGCTTCTGCTGAGCTTCTGAGCAGTGGTGACCCAGTGGTAAAGGCCGCGACTTACGAGTTGTAGGTCGTAGGTTCGAACCCAGACAGGCTCTTTACTTTGTGTAAATTATTTCATCACCACTGCTCTCAAAACGGTGAAGGAAAACATCGTGAGGAAACTGGCATGTCATCTACCAACCCGCACTGGGCCCGCGTGGTGGATTACGGCCCACTCCCTCTCACAGAGAGGAGGCCTGTGTCCCAGCGGTGAGAACATTTGTAGGCTGATGATGATTAAATGATGATGATGACCTAGCTTCTGACGTTTCATAAGTATCCATGTAATTAAGTCTAAGTGAAAGAAAATATTTTGATTTCTTACGGTCGGTTTCTGGAACTAAAATCAATGCAATAATTAGCAAAATCTAAGTAATTAGATCACTCGAAGTGAGTTTAATTTTGACATATCGTCGATTTTTATTCCAGAAATCGGGGTAAGTTATTTTTATTTTGAAGTTGCCACACACCAGGATTTTTTCTGTTTCGTGAGTGCGACACAATTTTTCACTTAAAAATTATGACCCAAAAGAGCTATGGAATTAATCAGCGCCTGTCATTACTCAATACAAGTTTAGACGTGATTAAAAACTTGCCAACTAAAATTACGTCCATTTACGTCAAGCGCTGATTAATTTGACAGGACTAAACTAAAATTTATCTTCTGTCCTTTTCTTAATGAAATAGAAAGAAAAAGATGCACTGAACTTAAATTTAGTTTAGTTTGTAAACAAGGGAATCGGCACCAATATTGCCTTTCAAGCGTCGATATAAATAGGTTTTTTTTTTTACTAGCCTGTGCTGTGGATCTCCTGGGTAAAGGCCTCCCTCCACTCCTTCCACCTTTCGCCAGCCCGCGCGTCCTCCTTCCAGTTTTGACGGAACTTATCCAGCTCGTCCCGCCATTTCCTACGTGGTCTGCCGCGACCCCGCCTCACTGTCTCAGGGCACCAGTTCTGTGCTATTTGGGCCCACAGTTTGTCCGGCAGGCATGTCCTGCCCAGTCCCATTTAAGTTGGACAGCCTTTTGAGCCACGTCAGCTATTTTTTAATAGGTAACAGAGATTTTTTTTCGGACATATTTCTTTTCCCGGGTAAAAAAAATTAAGAATCGAATCTCCAAACTTTTAAGGAAATAAAAAACAAAAATCAACAATGAACTCAAAATATTATTTATTCCAGTTTCTACTTAAAATTACAACAAAATCATAATAATATATTCCATTGAAGATGTAATTGTCTCTTGTTATCCACCGTCTTCTCGTCAAGACCTAGACGCTTACTTTAGGCGCTCTTACTCTTGGGCTCCCATGGCTCCACCTTTGGTCTAGTGGTGCTGTATGGAACGTACTGGCCGGTTGTGCCTGACATGTTCTCTGTGAATTCTGCCATCCACTTGTATTTAGGTCTGCTGGGGTCCTAGAATGTGAATGAAATAGGTCTTGTTTAATAACAATAATGTCTAGCAGTCATCCTTCTAGGCTGTGTTTTTGCTAAATTAATATTAATGTATTTATATTTCAACATTCGTTTATTTTTTATTTTTTTACTCTGAGCTGAGCCCTTTTGACCATAATATTGCACCCCAAAGGCGTAGCGCGCTAATAGCGTTACCAACTTTTTGGATAAAATAAAGTATCAAAATCTTTGAATCAAAAAAATGTATTTAGAAGAAGAAAAAAAGTATGTTTTTATTCCCTTAAAAACATTTTTTGGTGCTTTTAGCAAAGGCTAACAATTTGTCTTGTCTTTGTAAATTTCAAAGTTACAAAAGAAATTTAGATTTCAATAAATAAATATTTACTCGTTTTTTTATAAAATTTATGGACCTAGTATTTTTCTCTGAATTTTTTTTTATCATTATTCTGTGGGTACCTACTAGATATTTTTTTACTTATAATATTATCTTATAGGTATATAAAATTCTCGTGTCACAATGTTAGTTACCTTACTCCTCCGAAACGGCTTTACTGATTTTTACCAAATTTTATATGCATATTCAGTAGGTCTGAGAATCGGCTACTATCTATTTTTCATACCCCTAAGTGATAAGGGTTGTCCACCCCAAACAAATAATTGGCAAAACAACGTTTGCCGGGGTCAGCTAGTTTATATAATTGTTTATTTGAATTTATGAGTCAATTTTTAATTATTTTTTACGAGTCAATTTTTATTTTTATTATCTATAAATAGTTCAGTAACAACCCATATGAGTGTATTGTTTTACATATTTTTACAGTAAAGATGAGAAATAAAGTATTTTCGCATACTTTATTTTTATGTAAAAGTATAGTAGGATACTTTATTATAAAGTATGGTTGGCAACCCTAAGCGCTAACAACCCTATTTCTATCGACTTCCCTTCGGATGATCGGAAGAGCAATTTCAACTACCACCATTGAAAAAAAAAATTGAACATTCAGTAGTGTCTATGATTGCCAAATAATAAAGATATACTACAGGTATTTAATACTCAAACAAAAAAACTCCTATTCTTAGCTTTGAATTCCAACAATAAAACAAAATTGTTCTACATAAGCCAGCGCCACGACGTGATAATCGCGAACTAAAAATTCATACAATAGCGATCTCGTCATAACGTCACTTACGGCCACGTGACACGGCTTGATATCATCATCATCATCATTTCAGCCGAAAGACGTCCACTGCTGGACATAGGCCTCCCCCAAGCACCTCCACTTCGACCGATTCTGTGCTTTCCGCATCCAGCGGATTCCTGCGGCCTTCACAAGGTCATCAGTCCATCTTGTGGGAGGCTTTCCAACGCTACGTCTTGCGGTCGCCACTCCAGAACCTTTCGGCCCCATCGGCCATCCGTTTTGCGAGCAATGTGCCCTACCCATTTCCACTTAAGTTTGGCAAAGTTAAGTTCGGCTTAATATGGACGACAGTAACTCACAATGCATCCTATGCCATTTTATTTCTGTCTCATCATCAAATTCCCATTTTATCCTGCAGATAATGTTGCCCAACCCAACTTCTTGCAAAACATTATGAACCTTATACCTTTGCCATTAGCCCCAAATATACTTTGCTCAGAATTCAGAACACATAAGGTTATGTTATGTTAAAGGGTTAGGTTTCCGCACTTAGTCCGTAAGGTGGACCATTGTGCGTGGGCCATAGCGGCCGTTTGGTGGTTATTCCAACCAGCCCACCTCCCTCCAGAAGCTAATTAAATCTCCTAGTCTGTTCAGAACATCTGTGTAGGATCTGGGTGACCCGAGGGTTTCTGTTCTAATCTGGGTGACGCCTGTGCATTCAAAGAGCACGTGCGCTACGGTTTCCTCAGCCTCCATGCACGCCCTGCACAGAGGACTGTCCGTTATGCCTATTGTATGGAAGTGTTTGTTTAGCGAGCAGTGCCCCGTGATGGTCCCCGTCACCAGGCGCAGGCCGTTCCTGTCCAGGCGTAATAAACGCCTGGTTAGCCTGCTATCCAAGGATGGCATAGCTTCCTTGGACTGCCTGCAACCCGGTGTCGAGGTCCACCAGTTCTCTGCTTGTGTGTGGGTGAACTCCTGTAGCCACCTGCGTATTTGGTTGAAGGGGATTGGCACGATAGGTTCGGGGCCACAGACTGCCGTGCCAGATCCTCTTCTAGCAAGTTCGTCAGCTGCGTCGTTACCTAGCGATCCGCTGTGTCCTTTTATCCATTGCAGTGTCACCGTGTTGCGGCTAGATACCGTTACTTGTTCTAGTGCATTGTGACATTCTAGTATTAACTTTGAAGTAGTATATTTTTTTCGTAAGGATTGGAGAACTGAGGCGCTATCGGAGAGTATGCGTATGTGTACACATAAGGGTATGTGGCACACAGTACTTACTGTTACTCGAATATACATTTATATTTCCTAAATATGCCATTTAAATAAAATAATTCATTACCTGGTGTGGGGGCAGATCAGTTTTGTAGTGGAGCCAGCCGAACCATTCAGCAGGGACCTGTAACACATTTTAAGAGTAAAAGATATTGCAACAATAAATGCAGGCCTTATTAATTAATTAATTTAAAAGTGTCCGTGGAGTTTCTTGCCCGTTCTTCTCCATAGGTAACCTACTATGCTTTGCAATGGGCAAACTAGCTTCATCTTTCTGACCGACTCTTTCACAATTCAAAAGTGTCTGTAATTGGTTTAATAATTTGAAATAAATTATTTGAGTTTTAGTCTAAGATATTTTTAAGATATTTTGTAACTTATACTTTCAAAAAGACATGAGCTGAATTCGAAGAATACAAAATGTCATCTAAGCTACATCATTTTTAGCTTAGGAGCCTTATAATAGCTAGTAGTGTGGTGATTATTTAATATATCTATAAACTGACTGCCTCGTTGGTCTAGTGGTCGCAAGCGCTACTGCTGAGCATGAGGTCCTGGGTTCGATCCCCGGGTTGGGCAGTGTTATTGGGTTTTTCTATCTGGAATTTCTCAGTAGCAACCCGTGAGTCTCTCGCCCCCTATTACAATGGGACTTAAACATAACTGGCGAAATGTGGGTGTACCTACTACAGGTACACCTCTGCTCAACCCTTCGGGGAAACAAGGCGTGATGTTGAAAACTGAAGAGTTTGTTTTTTTGTTTATTTATATGTGCTAATCTCTGGAACTACTAGTTGGATTTGAAAAAAAATTTTGCATTTCTTAGCCCAATTTTTAAATCTCTCAATTCTTCTTAAATATGGTAGAAGCTAGTTAGTGTTTAAAATAATTATCACATCAGTATCATTATATTATTATTGTTCATTATTATTTATCATTTCATTTATTTAACCTTTTAACATATAATTTTTTTTTTAATATTTCTCAAAAAATATAAAAATAGTAGCCCACCAGTACCTTGGACAATGTCCAAGGTCCAGGGGTCAGGGCTCCAGAGAGGAACCTCCTAACAATGGGAGCTGTGACCAGAAGTACGGCTTTCCGAATCAAACCCTTAAGCCGGCTGCCCAACGAGAGCCTCCTTATTTATCATTCCCATTACAGTATCATTGTTTTCAACTAAATAATAATTGCCCACAGGCTTTGAAAACAGGTTCACAGGTTCATTCTATTAATTACCTACACAAGAAATACAAAACACAATAAGTACTACTGCCTTACCTGGCTACCGTCATAGTTCAAGTAGGTCTTGTCATTGTA
The DNA here is from genome assembly GCA_963680765.1 of Agrochola lychnidis. Taxonomy (NCBI): domain Eukaryota; kingdom Metazoa; phylum Arthropoda; class Insecta; order Lepidoptera; family Noctuidae; genus Agrochola; species Agrochola lychnidis. Next base: position 4,383,803 of record OY796874.1, on the reverse strand, counting down.
CTCCACCCAGCGGTTTCTTCCGTAGAAGAAGCGAGGGTTCTCAAAGTATTTGTTGCCGTATTTGTCTTCCCCTACTAGCTTGCCGTCTTTCAGCTCATCTTGTCTGAAATTATAAGTAGTTGATATAGGGATTTACAGTGAAATAAAACATTGTGAGGAAAAAGAGGTTGTAATAGATATTTTGTTCATTATCCCATCATCTGTTACGACGCCTCATTAAGGTGGATAACAATTAAAATTCTATTGTGTCTCGTTAATGACAGTTGAGAGGTTATTCTATGAAAAGTCGTTGTTGCCCTGTTGTAGAAAACTACAGACTATTTTTATTGCTATTGACGTATATCCGCCCCTAAAACGACCCACTGACCCTCATAAGTCGTAATTCAATATCGATAAACAAGGTAGTGGTCAATTTGTTTTAACTTGGTTACTGTAGCAAGTACTTAATAAATAAAGGATAAAAAGCGTGTTGTTAAATAGATTTATATAAGCTATTTAAACATTAATCAGTCCCTGAATCCAGAAACAACGTAAATAATAGCTATGAAAGTATCAGCTGTATAGCCTGTGTAAAATCTGGGATAAACATAACCTAGAAGCAAATTACATAATAAACTAAATTGTTCCTTACCTGTAGAGTTTATACAAGGATCCTCTAATGCCACCATTCTGGCGGATGATATTAAAGAAATTTGCGACTTTATCAAGCGCGAGTATCTTCCCTAAAGACATTTTTTAATAAATTATTCAATTTCGTATTTCAGTGAAAATATTGACAACTTTGACAGATGGAAAACTTGCTATTGCCAGGTAATTATTAAAAATTCCACTAAATATTCGTATTTATATCCAAAAAATTGGTTGTCTGTGAAGTCTGTATTGGATGGTTTGTTGGTTGTCTGTATTGGATGTGTGCATATGAATAACGCGATTACTGTTTCTGAATCATATGTGTGTGGACCCGATAAATACTATTACTTTCCTCTATGATGTGGCCTGGTTTCCTCCATGTGTAGAGCAGTGGTGGGTGGCCCAGTGGTAACGACCGCGACTTACGAGTTGTAGGTCGTAGGTTCAAATCCACACAGGCGATTATTTCATCACCACTGCTCTCAAAACGGTGAAGGAAAACATCGTGAGGAAACCAGAATGTCCTAAAACCGAAAATTCGAAGACATGTGACATCTACCAATAGTGGCCCGCGTGGTGGATTACGGCCCACTCCTTCTCACAGAGAGGAGGGCTGTCCCAGCAGTGGGAACATTACAGGCTGATGATGATGGTGTGGACCAACAAGAAACAAGCTGTGCCTAGTTTTGGGCCCACTGTTACTTTACAATTGATTACTTAATAAGGTTGGATACAAGGTTGGATAAAAAAAGTTTAGCAGCTTTTAAATACATACACGATTTAATCATTATTTTACTTATAAAATTGTCATCAGTTATTTTATGCTATGAATTAAGACTTTTATTCTTTTTCCTTTTGCTCTTTTTGTTAGTTTTATTTTCAGTAGATATTGCACTTTCTGTATTATTTATTTCCGTAGCTTCGGCCGTTTCCTCATCCTTTCTTTCTTTCTTCTTTTTCTTAGGCTTTGAAACATCCTCATCTTCCTCGGGAATCACTTCAATGTCCCGAAAATCTTTCTTCTTTGACTTTTTAGATTTTCTACTAACTTTTCCTACTTTTATCACACTGGCAAGACTTTCATAATCCGTCACTTCACTTTTATCTGGCAAAGGTACTTCATTTGATTCAGCTAAAACGTATTCTGCTTTGTTTCCAGATTTTTCGTTACTATTACAGCGTTTTCTTTTTTTCTTCTTCTTTTTATGTTCTGTACTATCAGAGTCACTATTTAGGTTTATATCTTCAACTTGTTCTTTTAATTTCTTGGCATGTGAATATTCACTGTATTTTGATTGGGACAGTAGTAATGCTTCTTGTTGAGCTATTCTCGTTAATTTTCCTGTAGCTTTCAAGCCGTGGCGTGCACCTCTGTAAAATACAAAATACAATTTTATTATTATCAAGGATTTCAAGGTGTAAGAAAGTTTAGAGCCAATTATTGAAACAGAGGTTTGTCACAATCCCTGCTGATTACTACTTTTATCTTTTATAATACCACTACTGGGGAAAAGCATTCTCTCTATTCTTCTATGATTACCTGCACGCGTAGCATGACCACAGTAGAAACGAGTTTTGTCAACGGAAGAATAGACAAAATGACAGATAAACAATCACAATCTGTCATTTTGTCTATTCTTCCGTCGACAAAACTCGTTTCTACGGTGGTCATGCTACGCGTGCTGAGCTTTCAATGACCACCAAATTGAAGATTGATTTACTCTAAATAATTTCATATTTAATAAATATTTTCAACTTTAGTTACAGATAATTGCTTATTTTAAATAAGCCTTTAATATTAATGTTTGCATCCCAAAATATAGCAAAATGTGTCATCGCACAAGAATACTTATTTAATAACACCTTTGTAACCGCATTTAAAGCAAATAAAGGACTTTGAGTTGACTACCACTCTTACATAATTATTTGCAAATAGTACTACATTATTATTAGCAGTACAACCAAAATCAAGGTCTACATACACCGTGCATTCAAACTGCAATTTACAGTCCAGGTATAGTTCAAATGTAATCCTGTCTGTCCAGACTAAAAATACATACTCACTACAACTACAAACCTTTAATTAAAATAGATACTATAAAATACTAACTTATGAGCTGTCCTCCCCTCACATTTGGCAAATAACTCTTCATCAGTCATCTTAAACACATCTTTTTTATCTCCTTCCTCCTCAGACTCATATTCACGTACTCTCTCAACGTTATTAGCACCATTTGTTAGCACCGCAGTTCTGACAAAGTAATCAGCGTACTGTTCTTCATTTTCAGCATCTTGTGGCTTCTTATTTAGTTTCCAAGTACTGTTTGTGATAACGAATTCTTTTTCGTCTTTCGTTTTGATTTTCTTTGTTATACCATTTTTTTCTTTGACCTGGAACATTGAGTTTTATTAATGTTTGTACAGGATTGGCTAGTCACTGCATCAGAAAGTGGAATTCTTTGGAGGAGGCTTTTACCCGAAGGAACCATATTTTAGTCATAATTATTTTATTTTAATCTATTTATTTATTTTAATGCATGTGTTAAATTGAATTTAACAATTGTAAGTAATATGAAATCAAGTAATAATATTAATAAGAATGAAAAAAATATATTTGTGGAATTTTTAATCTACCCACCTCTACATTAGCAGCTGCTTTATCATAAAGCGTAGTCCACCAGTGCTCATTGAACTCGGCCGCAGCATCGTGACCCACTCCTGCCACACTGCGCTTCAGTTTAGGTTTCAGAGCCTCTGATATGCCATTCTCGTGTTTACCGAGTCCTTTGCCTGAAAAACAAAGTTTTTTTTTTTAAATAAGTTATGTCACGGAATAGGAAATATGTGTAATAAATGTAAACGGAGACTGAAATTTACAAATTAATACTGAAGTTTGATATTTCAATTGATTTATGTAAGTGCATACTTACAATAAATTCTTCACAGATTTAGCAGTAATTCTAGACTATCTAGGTGATAAATTGAAAATTTATATGATAAATGAATAAAATTGATGTAAGCAAGCGGCATTAACACTATTAAATTACCAAGTCTTTGTAACTTTACTAAAATATAATGTATGCTTTTTGTCTCGAAAACAAAATTCAGAACTTAGCAAAACAAAATAATTACCATCGGTCCAGCCGTATTTCTCTAGTTGCTTACGTGCAAAATCCATTATAAGGTAACGTAAAGGGCTTTTATCACATTTGTTTAATTTAATTTCATAAACAGAATCTAAACATAACCTATCGGCGAAACATGCTTTTTATGACAGCTCATGACAGCTGTTATCATCATAGGCCGCATTCCGAGTTACACCTTAATCGCTCCATCGTTATCGCATCACGCTAATTCGGTTCGGGTAACACGCTTAAATCGATTACAGCGTTACTCGGAACGTAGCCTCGCTATTTTATTACTTCTGCCTGCGACTTCGTCCGCGTGGAATAGTCACTTTGGGCTAACGCTAACTTTAACCCGCGACTTTGTTTACGTAGAAGGTGAGCGAGACTGGGGCCATCGCCCTTCCCCCTCACGACTGCCCGCGCATTTATGATGTGCAAGGCCTTGCACATCATAAATGCGCGCGCAGTACTTGATCATTATTTTGCTACGATGTTATTTTAAAACTGCGATGTCTCCTAAGATTCATTGAAATCGAATGATGAAAAGGGCAATTTTGTTTTAAGTTAAATACTTGTGATGAATCACGTACTTATTTATTTGGATAAGGATTAAATCATAAATATTTATTAAAACACCTTCGCAAATAATGCATTATTTTAGAACAAGGTTAGCATAAAAAAGGTTATAGTGAGCCAACCTTATAAAATAGACATATGCTGTCACGGACTTTTTTTTTTAGAACTTTTAAAGGGGAACAATTCTAACATACGTGATTTTTGCGAAACTTTAACCGTTTACGCAGCGCACGCAGCGGAAGCTCTAAAAAGGAAAAAATCCCCCCGATTTTGAAACCTTCTTCATTGGTGCTCCACTCCTATTGGTCTTAGCGTGATGATATATAGCCTATAGCCTTCCTCGATAAAAGGACTATCTAACACTGAAATAATTTTTCAAATCGGACAAGTACTTTCTGAGATTAGCGCGTTCAAGCAAACAAACGAACAAACTCTTCAGCTCCAGTACATCCCGTTCTACGCAATGAATGGGTAGGTAAACACAGAAACTATGATAATGAGCCTCCGTCAAGCTTTATGTTGTCTGCTCACCGCATTTTAAGAAGATGATTACTTGGGTAGGTAGGGAGACTGGGTACGGTTGCAGCAGTGTACGGTTAAACCAACGCTAATAACTCGTAAACTATTAGCGGTGTGGTGAGGGGTACAAGGGGAGAGACGCGGCCGGCGAGTCCGGACATGAATCACAGTGACGCGTTGCACTTCGCGCGCTTTGTACGTTTCCAGGGGACCTTATTATATTTTTTCGACAAAAAGTAAGTATTTTCTATTGTTTTCTTTTTCAAATTACTTTGTTGATATTAGCATTTTTGCATTTTGAGTGATTTTCTGTTTTATTGTTAGATTTTGAAGGTTGGAAAACCGTGATTCGTTTTTGTTTATGTTGTTTTGTTTCGACGCTATGTTTGTTTTATTAGCAGTTGAGGGGTATGGGGACGGATGAAGCAATTATTGTGGGTACGATTGAAACAATGATAACCGTTGCTTTTTTTGTTCTATGCCCAGACAACGTATCAAAAAATCTTCAAGAGGCGAGTGTGATATAACTCAGAACGAAAATGCGTATGAAGAAGTCAAAAAAGGGACTTCTTTACGAAAAGCTGCAGAGATGTACGGCGTTCACCATTCTTCTCTTCTGCGATACAAGAAAAAAAGAAATGCAGCGATCGAAGAAGGTCTCACTTAGAATGTACAGATGGTGGGCGATATTATGTTTGCCACAATTGCAAAGAATCTGATTAGGACCTATACTTTACTTTTAAAAAAATTGATAAGTTTAACAAATGTTTATTTTTGTATTTTTTTTTTTTTTAATTATAGACAGCAGCTGCTGTTCAGCTTGTTTTTGTTCCTACAGATAATTTGAGATATGGAAATCTTATATTATCATTTTATTATTGAGACTGATTGTTGATTTTTTAGTTATTTTGGTTTATTCTTGTTAGTTTGTTAGTTTAAACCGGAGCAGAAGAGCTCTTTCTATGTTCGAAACAATTATTAAGACTGATAGAAATGGTGCCATACTAGAATTTAACTATTTCTTGTTATGAATAAAGAAACTGATTTTTATTACTTATTTGTTTATGTTTCAACTGACCCCCATCGCTGTTTCAACCGCCCCTGGTATGAGTACGGTTGAAACAGTAACACATTATTATATTAAACTCTTCCTATCTAGTAAATATGGCAGTTGAGACTCTAATTCTGAAATGTATTTGAAGACAAAAGTCTATTCTCTCATTATATGTGTTTTGTTGTTGGTTATGTTTAAAAATGGCTGTGCTACGAGCGTTCAAAGCAAAATTGTTTCAACTGTACCCAGTCTCCCTACTGATCTACTTATTTTCTATCAGAAAAAGGTCGGCATCGGATGAAGAAAACTCAATACCGACTCAGAATTAAAGTTTGTTTTTGATGTGTAACATCTTTCCTCTCGCTTTCTTTCCTGCAATCAAAATCTAAATAATCAAATCTGTGGGAATGTTTTAGTGAAAAGGGACGGAAGTGTGTAACAGGAAGCCGGGGAAGCGCGCGCTATTTGATTTGACCAACGAACGCGCGCAGTGCTAGAGTTGGCGTTCAGAAACGACCTTGACGAGGCCAACATTAAAGGGGCGGTTTAATGTTGCTATTACCCTAATGTTGCTTATTACCATGGTGAGATGTCCGATGTTATACATCATAATGCGACTACTGTAAGGTATTAGGGTTTAGTCTGAAATAAATTAACAACATAATTATCTAAAAATATATATTTCAATATATAACAAATATTAATAAAAAAACTAAAACCATGGTCACAAACTAGGTAAAAAAAAACATGGTCACTACTACTTTAGGAATGTAAAAATTACATATAAAATTTGTTTCATCTAATGATATTCTTTCCAAATTATTTAGCAATTCGGCAATACGTCATCATCGTCCAAATCTTCTAAAACGGAATCATTGTTACTGAAAAAAAAAAGAAAAATAAACTAGGTACTTCACACATCGGTCACCTTTCTTGTTTACATGTAACTCCATAGAGCACGGAGACGCCCCGCACCCTAATTGCGTAATACAACACAATCACAATTTGTTTCAACTTGAAACAGATTTCTAATCCATTGCTTCATTAGTTGGAAAAAAAATCTGTCCAACAACGTAAATAACGCAATGAATATTGTTGAAATGTCAAAATGAAACAAATTTCGCGAAATTGTTTACGAAAATGAGTTACGCAATTAGGGTACCGGTGGGCACTGCTAGAGGCGGCATTTATCAACACTTTCCACTTCCCAAACCAAGCGTGCCACCGTGTAAAGTGCGTTTGCACTGGCGAAACGTTTACAACAAAACATGTTAAAATCTTTACTTTCTTTCAATGTTCCATACAATATTTGGAAAGTGGAAAGTGTTGACAAATGCCGCCTCTACACATTTCAAGAAGTTGTGCGCTAAACGGACTTTCGATGCTACAAATTTTATTCAGCAGTCTCTAAATGCTGCCGGGCGCGGCGATTTCATGCTCTGTGTCTAATACAGAATTATCCTGAGCTAAGCCTGTTTCGAGTCGATCCAGCAGAGAACCAAAGTTATCGACATAACTCACAGAATTGGCAAGCTGAAGTGGCAGTGGGCCGGCCATATCAGCCGTAGAACCGATGACCGTTGGGATACACGTGTTCTTGAGTGGAGACCGCGAATCGGCAAACGTAAGGTAGGACGCCCTCAGGCTAGGTGGAGCGATCTTCGCAGGGTGACTGGTAGCAGCTGGATGAGAGTTGTCAAGAATCGAGCTGAATGGCGTGCAATTGGAGAGGCCTATGTCCAGCAGTGGACTGCTATAGGCTGATGATGAAGCCTGTTTCTAAATAGTTACCACGGCTCACAAGGTATATTTTTGCACTGTACGTTTGTTGCAGTATAAAGGCTTGTTTCAAACCGGAACAAGCAGCTAAATAAGGGGTGTTGGCAGAGGGGGTGGGCAGTAATTCACCACGCGGGCCCCGGTGCGGGTTGGTACATATCACATGACTTCTTATCATCAGATATGACATGATATCACATGTCTGTTTAGTTCTCGGACATCAGCCGGCTTCCTCACGATGTTTTCGTTCACCATTTTGGAACCAATAGTGATAAAATAAATTACACAGGGTATAGTGCCACCCTGGGGAGGAGCAAGTGGTGTGGACAAATAGTAACAGCCGCACGGGACGATCTTCAAGGTTAATCAACGCTTGCAAAGGTCGGTCCGTGGATGAGTGACCATCATAACATACCGAAACCCCTTCGTGTCTCGGAAAGCACGTTACGCAGTTGGTCCCAGCTGTCTTTCGTGGATCTTTGACAATCGTTACCGTAATGACTTTTGAGCTTCTTACTACCCGTAACGCCCGAAAGTCTGACAACCAGTCTTGCCAAGGGGTATTGTGTTACCCAGCTACTGGGTTGTGGAGGTCAGATAGGCAGTCGCTCCTTGTAAAATACTGGTATCCAGCTGCCTCCGGTTAGACTGGAAGCCGACCCCAACATAGTTGGGAAAAGGCTAGGCAGATTGATAGTACCTGCGTGTACGAACTCACGATCTACAACTCCGTAGTTGTGACTATTAGAACTGGATCTGACTGGACCACCAGTCACTAGTGCTCCCTCGACAAAGATTATGGTAAAAGCGCAAGCAAAAACTACTTAAATGAAACTTATAATTTATTTTTCATAATCTCATTACATTTTAATTATTAAATACAGTTATTAGTCATTTCCAAGTACTTTTCAATTAATTCGATTATCACTTTAAGAAAATTATTTTTTCTTCTTAATTAATAAGTCATCCATTTCCTCTACATAATGTGAGGAAGATGTGCTGCAAATAAAAGATAATAATTGTAAAGATATTTCTTAAATTTTTTAGCTTAAATGGCATTTTATGTTTTCAATTATTTTTGCTCTTTTATTAATTCAGACCCGATTTTTCAATCTTAAACTTGTATTTGAAAAATAAATATGGCAGTGTCGACATAATTTCTATACAAAGCTGTCAAACCAAATTTTTTATTCCGCATTTAAAAGATATTTGAAGATTGAAAAATTAGCTCGTTTTAGTCAACAAAAAAAAAAAGAAGAAAATAAAGACAGTATTTTGATTAAAATTTGTAAAATAATTTTCTTCTTTACAGCACTTATCTGATAGTGGATTGTGCAAGCATGTTTTTTATAATAAATGTGTTCTTCCAAGAAGAACTCTTCAACTCTCAGTAGTAAAGTTGCAGTCGACCACTGCTAGTTATGCGATACATATAACTTCGTTCGTAGAGAAAGGAGGATAGGAGATTTAGGAGGATTTTGAATGCGCTTATTACGCTTAAACCGTCCACAATAAATATGATTTATGATTTCTAACGTCACGATATTATCATGGACGTCCACGTCCATAAAATGTTTGAAAATACGTGCACGTTATTACGCTATCATGGACGGAAATTCAAGAGTCTTCTTATATTTATGACGTGGAATCCACGATAATATTGTCACAATAGAAATTATAAAAGCGCACATTGGGGGTTGACTACGAGAATTTGAATAATAGTTCAATTGAAACGTAATTTGGGTGCGTTCGTTCCAACGAGACGGTTTAACTATTCGGAAACGAACAAAGGAATTTTCACGGCCCGAGGTACAGCTTGACAAAAAAGAGTCTGGAAAAAATGCCTAGGTCACTTCGAATGGGAAATAATTTTTTAAAATAAATGTGCAACAAAAAATGCTGCTTGTGGGTGACTCAAATCAAAACCTACTAGCACTTGTCGTCAAAGTAGTGCCATCATCATAGGTGTGCATTAAGTAAAATATTTAGTTCCAAATGTCACCACGTCAGACTCTTTTATGTCAACCTGTATGGACGCGTCTTAATAAAATCACAAGTCACCAGTATACAGAAAAAGTTCAGTAGATCAATTAAAATTACTTATTAAATTTTAAAAAAATGGAGGTGTATTTAATAAATAAATAAAAAAAACCAAATAAATAGTCTGGTATTGCAACTATTGCAAGCAAGAATGACAGTAATATTGGCAGCTTTTACGCAAAGAAAAAAGGAAAAACAAAACTAAGTTACTAGAGCATTGTTTACTGACATCAGTATTATTATAGTGCTGTCTCTGCCTAGCAAGTCATTTTGCAACTCAACCACATTCAGGGTCTTTGAATGACGTAAAACTATTAGTAAGTCATTGCAATGTAACTCTTATCTCATTGTAATAAAGTATAAATTAATTCTAATTTATACCTTGGGAGTGGGCAGAAACGCCAGAACACACCTTATTTTTTTTTCTTTCACCTGTTGGTAAGTGATGATCAGCGCGAAGGTAGAAGCGAGCTTCCCCCGGAATCTTAAACCACAGAGGAACTGGCTATCTTACCTCTAATCGCCGAAACACAACAATGCTGATATCATTGTTGTTATGACTTAAGATTGTGATAGCTAGCCAGGCGGACTTAGAACAAGGCCTATCACCAACCAAACTCAGCAGAAAATTTTCCCCCACTGGGAATCGAACCCGGGACCTCTGGGTCTGAGACAGGTGGTCAACCACTAGACCACAGACACAGAGGCGGTTAAAACCACCTGCTACGATCCTAACATGCCAAGGACTTACTTATTGAGGTTTTACAACGATCGTGAATGTCCTACCTGTACCTTAGAGCTTAGCCAATTCTTTGACAACTATAACTTACTTACAATAGTTTTTTTCTGTTAATCTAATTACAAAAAACATAGAGAAAGTCTCTACAAAAAAATAATTAAAAGATGTGGAAATTAATCTACTGACCTTTACCTGTACTATGGTGTTGGTTCAGGCATTGCCAGGCTTAATTTCGTCTTTATGATCATATGAAGAATCTCTTTGAGACCTGTCCATGTAAACCAGCCCGTGGGGGCCTTTTGAGCTGTAACTTTCATAACGTGTCCTCAGCAAAAGCTCCGGTTTAAAATCCTTCAGAAAATACAGCCAGCATTGCAGTGTTCGTGGATGTTTTCCAGCACTGAAAATTTATACAGATATAAGGGTCATCCATAAATTACGTCACACGAATTTCATTCGATTTTTGAAAACCCTGGTGGTCCCCCGTCCTTGTCACATTTAAGTGATCCGTCTCCTGGTAAGACATCACATAATATGCAATCCTACTTCCTAATCCTTAATATTATAAATGGGAAAATAAGTTTGTTTGTTACGCCTTCACGCTAAAACGGCTGAACGGATTTGGATGAAATTTGGCACATATATAGATGATGCCCTGGAAAAGAACATAGGATACTTTTTTTTCTTCCACGGAATCGAGACTTATGCGGGTGAAACCGCGGGGCGCAGCTAGTAATATTATAAATGTAAAAGTTTGGAGGTTTGTTACTCAATCACGCAAAAACGGCTGAACGGATTTGAATGAAATTTGACACACAGATAGTTTATAACTTGGAATGTGTTAATTCGATAGTTTTTATCCCGGTAAACGCAGACGAAGTCGCGGACAGAAGCTAGTTCTAAGAGTTGGTGATATTTTAAGTTTTTTGTTATAGTTTACATTTATACATGTCACACTTTGTTGATCTTTCCTCCTTAAGGTGTGACTTAATTTATGGATGGCCCCTAAGATTAAGGAATCTCGCGTACTATACGACCACGACCAGTGGTCGCACCGACCGGGGGCTTACCACCAGCTCATAAAGCAGTATTATTTTAATATTACTTCAGTGGGAGAAAGAGATAGAGCTATACGTCCTGTAGAGCTTCATCTCTGTCCGTCTCTGTCTGTCTTTTAAACTTTGTCTTTTTTGTGTTTTTTCAAAAACCAAGTATGTTTTTTTTTTATTGGATGCTGTAGAATGGTAGTAGACTATGCTCTGAACAACGTTTGTTCTAGCAAAACTGTGATTCAAATTTCACGGTGTATTGAATGAAACTGTGCCAAGGTAGGACAAAGGTCTCTTCTATAATGGAGAAATCATCTATTACCATGCTCGTACCTTCGGTAATTAGTTGAAGAAATATTGATGACGATAAGAAGAGATTTTTTTTAAACCAAGAGAGAGTCGGACTCGGCACCGAGGGTTCCGTACCTACCCATTATACCGCCATGAGTAAATTGGAATCATTTTTATTGGTAAAAAGATATGGGCAAATTTAGATTTTCGCGAAAAATTTCGACCCAAAACCTATAAGGTACTTCCGGTTGATCTAGAATTGTCAATTTTGGTTAAAAGCAAAATCTTACAGCACAAGTAAAGGGAAAATTCCAAAAATTAAAAAGTTTAAAATTAAGATAAATTTTGGTTCTTACAAGTTTTCGCGAAAATCTAAATTTGCTCGTATCTTTTTATCGTATTGACTCAAGAACTTGATTTTTATACACCTAATAGGGACTATAAATGTCAGTATCTGGTATAAATTTCAACTTGCTAGGTCCACCCGTTCCTGAGAAAATCGGTGGTGACGCATGGACAGACGGACAAGAGAGTGATCTTATAAGGGTTCCGTTTTTTACCTTTTGAGGTACAGAACCCTAAAAAGTAGCTATATTCTAACTATTAAGTCATAATTAATCAATAAGACTTACTTTTTACTAGAAATCAAGATTTCATCTTGTTCCCGTACATAATAATTCGGGTGATCCTCTAAAATGTCTAATTGGGCAAGCATGTTGTCGTCTACATTATATATTTCACCTGAAAAAAGAAAAAAGGTATAGCCTAGATAAGCACGGGCGATATTTTTTCACGCACTGCATTTTGAACTCTCGGTATTGAGCAGAGCAATGAGAATGCAATCGCATTTTCAACTCTCGGCGCTAAGCTAAAGGCTGCTTGCTAGTCGACATTGAAAATTCAGTGCGCAAAAATAAAACGCCACGATAAAAAATCGCGAACCTAGGCTTAAAGGGGGGTGCGCTAAAGTAGCCCGCGAAATTCAAATTTTCTTACGTTTTTTTGCATTTTGCAGGTCAGTATATGGCTTTACTCAAAAATAATCATTACAATCAGCAATAGGTGCTCACAACTTTGCCACAACTTTGTCACAACTTTGCTAACTTATGGAGTTGTATTGCTGATTGTAATGATTACATTATAATACAACTCCATAAGTTAGCAAAGTACTGACCTGCAAATTGCAAAAAACGTAAGAAAATTTGAATTTTGCAGGCTACCCTGACGCTTTCGCCTTAAGGTAGGCAGATAACGGCAGTGAATGCAAGAGTGTCACTATTTTGTGAACCTATTATTTCTGTTTACTTATTTATTTAAACTTTATGCAAAACAAGGGGTACAAAGGCAGACTTAATGCTTTAGGCGTTGTGTGCTTTTATAATATCTAACGTGACGACATGATCGTGAACACCAAGTGCGTGTCGGACCACGCACAATGAAGGGTTCCGTAGTTGGGATGAATTTATCCCAAAAACAAACTTAACTTTGTAGTTGATAAACATGTTCTCCCATACGAAATGTATGGGAAAACATGTTTTTGCAACTGCAAAGTTAAGTTGGTCGATTATTACTATACTCCGTTTGAAATAAGATTAGACATTTAAACAAACCTTTTTTACAGTCCGTTCAACCGATTTTGACTTCTAAACCGTAGGCATAAGGATGGCATTAAAAGCAAAAAAAGTGGTTACAAACCAACTGTTTACTGCAGCTGTCATTTGTCATGCCGCCATCGCAATAGAAGTCAAAATCGGTTGAACGGACTGTAAAAAAGGTTTAGTTAAATGTCTAATCTTATTTCAAACGGAGTATTTTTTTTTTTTAAATGGCTTCTCGCAGTTTTGACCACTAAGGTCGTGGCTGCTTAACCGGATTTTCCTGTGGGTGCCATAAGCTTCTACACTTAGAGCCTCCAGCCAGGAGCTTTTTAAACTATTCTAAATTAAAATTAAGCGAATGCTCGCTAAGGGCACCCCCTGTGGGGTACGGACCTCGGCTTAGGGCATCGCTGACGGGAGGACAGCAAGAGGGGACAGGCTGGATCAAATTTATATTAACATCATGATTATTATTCGGGGTATTTAAAGCTACGTGCTCAGCTGCAACAACTGCTGGCACCTCGTTTTCGAGCAAGGGTCGGGGGGGGGATTCGTTTACTCGGAGAGTAGATCGCGTACGTAAAGGACCTCGGCGGCGAGGTCGGAATGACGGGAGGCGTCTGTTTCTGTGCACTGTACTGGTGGCCCTATTCTGCTCCTGGAGGAGTGTGATGGGGTCATCTGGGTCGGAGAGTACATGCCTAGGACGGCGGATCTGACTGATTTGGGACGGGACATAATTGGCTGCCTCGACTATCAGAGGGTTCCGATGTCGAGGAGCGGACTCAAAGTAACGCTTGGCCATGCGTTTGAGAAACTGGTGGATCGTAGGGATCTTACAGTCGAGATGGAGGATCTCGTTTCTGACGTACCACGGGGCTCCCGTGGCCTTGCGAAGGAATCGGTTCTGAAGGGTCTGCATCCTATGGATGGAACGGGGTTTGGCGTGGGCGAAGACTGCTCCCGCATAGGTCATTATGGGACGGACACACGCTGTGTAGATACGCAATTTGCACTTTAGTGACAATTTGCTGCGTGAATTTAGCATACAGTGAAGCCTACCTAGAGCGAAAGCGGCTCGCGAACGAACCGTCTTTATGTGCTCTGAAAAGGAGAGATGGTGGTCTAAGATCACACCTAGGTACTTGGCTCGCTTCTCCCAAGGGATCGGCTTGCCGAACATGGTGATCGTTCGGGGGGGAGGGGGGTCTGGATCTCGGTTTCGAGAATGAAACCGCTTGACTTTTGTCGGGATTAACTTCGATCCTCCACCGTCTAAACCAGGCGCCAAGGTTATTGACGGCCCGTTGTAGATTTAGGAGAGACGAGGGGGCGCTACCTTTACAGATGATCGCAGTGTCGTCTGCGAACAGAGCGAGCTGCGTCCCTCTGTGTTTGGGGATATCGCTAGTGAACAGTGTGATCGCGAGGGGGGCTATCACCGAGCCCTGAGGGACTCCTGCCCTTATGGGGCGAGGGGAGGATAGGGTTCCTTCGATACGGTAGCGGAAGGTGCGATTCGACAAGTAGTCTCGTAAGATGAGTACGAGACGATATGGCACACCGAGTTTGTATAGCTTATATAATAAGCCGTTGTGCCAGACTTTGTCGAAAGCTTTCGCTATATCGAAGAATCTGATAGTTTTTCTTTTAACTTCGTTATATAAACTACAGCTGTGATTTTTTTCACACATCCAAAACCAACCATTTAGCTGGTGGGGGGGACACTTGACTCTAACAAAAATTAGCACTTTAATGCTTAATATTTCGCAAACGGATCCCTGAATCCAAAAATGGTTTTCACAAGCCCACGTGCGTGTCGGACCACGCACAATGAAGGGTTCCGTAGTTGGGATGAATTTATCCCAAAAACAAACTTAACTTTGTAGTTGATAAACATGTTCTCCCATACGAAATGTATGGGAAAATATGTTTTGCAACTGCAAAGTTAGGTTGGTCGATTATTACTCGTTCACTTGTAGAGCCTACTTAGCTGTAATAGTTTTTCTTTTAACTTCGTTATATAAACTACTGCTGTGATTTTTTTCACACATCCAAAACCAACCATTTAGCTGGTGGGGGGGACACTTGACTCTAACAAAAATTAGCACTTTAATGCTTAATATTTCGCAAACGGATCCCTGAATCCAAAAATGGTTTTCACAAGCCCACAATGTTTTTGCAGGACCTTTCCAATGATAACCCTCACCGTTAAAAAAAAAAATATCACCACTTTACGTACCCTAAAAAAAAGTGTTTTTCATAATTTTGTTTTACCACTTTGTCGGCGTAATTAATATGAATACCTATGCCAAATTACAGCTTTCTAGTACTAAGGGTCTCGGAGCTAGACCGCGGACAGACAGACGGACATGATGAAACTATAAGGGTTCCTTGTTTACTACGGAACCCTAAAAAGAGACTCTTGCTACGACAAAATAAAGTGCAATTCAGATCGCACAGCGCTAGTTACCTACAGTACATTTATATTCACTTAGAACTAGAAGTTGCCTCTCTATTGAGTAACCCTATCTTCTGACTACATTACGCCCACTGAATTCGACAAGTCGAGCACGCCGCGTACCTACCTATAGCTTCATACCTAAAATGCGGAGTGTCCCATCTGTATACATCTGTGGTAAATCTCAAGCAGGTTACAACAAAAGGGGCCATCCATAAACTACGCTAAACGAATTTCATATTTTTTTAAGTCATTTCACAGGAGTCTGTCCTTTTCACAGAAGGTCATATTTCTGTGACCCGCTCCTCTTGTGTGATGTGCCATATTGTGCAATTTTTTAAAGAAATTATGCCACATTCAAAAAAGCAATTTATAGTTTACAGTTTTAATCATTGATCCCTTTATTTATAAACGTTGCTTAAAGTTAAGAAATTATTACCGACTGTTTAACCACAGAATTTTTATGTTAAATCTCTTAACGTTATGCAACATTGCAGGAAGAATAGAATGTCACACTTTGTTGACCCACCATAACACGTGACGTAACTTACGGATGGCGGCCATCCTTAAATTACGTCATCATTTGGGGCCATCCGATGGCCCCAAACGTGAATAATCATAAATGAAACTCTTACCGTTAATGTTGTACCCCAAACCCGGCTTATACAAGACGAATGGTATATTATACTTAGTTGCAATAATTAGAGGGTACTGAGTTGTGGTGACGCCTTCGTCCATAAATTTACCAACACCATTTTTCTCGTCTTGCAACCAATAGTGGTTTGGTTCGCCTCGTTTTAATGTACCGTATACAAAGACGTTATGCATCTTCTAAAAGTTGTAGAGTAAAATTAGTTTCCGCCTTTATATCTATTTTACAAAAATTTTAAATACATTCATTCATTCATTCACTAACTGTGCGTTTGCACTGGCGAAACATTTACAACGAAACATGTTGGAATCTCTATTTTCTGTCAATTTTCCATACAAAGTTTGACAGGCATAACTGTGCGTTCGCACTGGCGAAACATAACAACAAAACATGTTGGAATCTCTAGTACCTGTCAAACTTTGTATGGAAAATTGACAGAAAATAGAGACTCCAACATGTTTCGTTGTAAATGTTTCGCCAGTGCAAACTCACAGTTAGAGATTTCAACATGTTTTGTTGTGATGTTTCGCCAGTGCGAACACATAGTAAGAGACAACGCACAGCTTCAACCGCTGGGTCTAGAAGTATGAAATTTTGCGCAAGAGTTCTATATACAATGTGAGTTTTTATAATGTGCACATATCGAAATGTAAATATTAAAAAAAACCGAAATATTTTAAAAATCTAAATATTAAAAAAATCTAAATATTTAAAAAACCTAAATATTAAAAAAATCTAAATATTAAAAAACTAAATATTTAAGATAACATTTTTTTTAAATGGAATTTAAGTGTAAACAAAACGGTGTAACTTTTAAACTAAATGATCTATCGTAATGAAACAAACTCCATAATGATTGGAAGTAATTAGGCAACCAAAATGAAAATTGTAGAAAAAAGCTACCCTCAATTGAAAGTAAAATTTCTCAATAAGATCATCCATTACCTACAGACGCCAGCACATCAGGCTACAACTACAACATCAACTTTATCGCTGAAGCATAAGGTTCAAAGTTGATAGGGAAAATTGGACAGTTTCGGGTAGCTTGATGTGCTGGCATCTGTACCTTCAAGAAAAATATTAAAAAATATTTAGATTTTTTATAAATATTTTGAAAAAAATAGTTTTTAATTTATTTGACATTTAACACTTCTGATGGACACGGTTATGCAATAATTATATCTTTATCAACATTAAATTGACTCTTTTAACATTAAATTGACTCTTTTGACTTTACTCAATATTCACTGCTACATCTTTGTGGAACAGGTTCAATAACAAGCACTAAGCTACTTTAATTAAGGAATTAACTATCAGAACAGATGGTTTACTCCGCAAAATCATTTAAATAAAAAGCAACTTTTGCTATGACACAATAAAGTACAATTCAGGTCACACATTGCTATATGCCGACAGTGATATTCACCTAGAAGTTGCCTCTCTTCGTGAAGACGTCTCTTATCGCGTAACTCTTATATCTTCAGACTATGATATGGACCATTTAGACAGGGCCAGTCCCCGAGACAATCCAATAATAGCATCATGTAAATAGAGACAATCCACTGCCCTGGATTGTCTTTGTAGCGGTTACACCGCCACATACGAACTACGCATCATAAACATGACATCACACAAATCCTACATCGCGCAATTAGTGTTTACCGAGCGATCGACATAGATACAAGATTTCAACTTCAAACTGTTGGGCAGTTGCCTGCCAGACACAACATCCGTCTGGTCGGAGGATCCTCCCTTTTCTATGGTGGATGAGTGAACTTTACACCCTGTTCTTCATACCATTAAATCCTCAAGCCATTGATGAAGCCAGTCCATTGTAGTTGAAAGATTTCAAATTTGCTGGTGCCTATACCTTCCCCCACCGTTCTCACAGAGGATTGACTTCATGTGAACTTGGTTCCCGTCCTAGCCAGTTAGCCATTCCACTACTTGTTTTTAGTAACCGGACCCACTTATTGGATTGTCTTGGGGATTGGCCCTGTCTAAATGGTCTATTACGCTCACTGAATATGTACTTATAGCTTCATAACTATAATGCGGAGTGCGCCTTCTGTACTATTCTGTGGTATCACTGAATAGTAAAGTAAGTATTATCCATTGTATTTACCTCGATTTACTACAATTTTTCTAAACAATTCTAAAATGATAGCTGAGAACAAAGATAAATAAATGATAGATGAGAACAGAGATAAATAAATCAATGGTGCCGATTCCCTTGTTCACAAACTAAACTAAATGTTTAGTGCATCTTTTTCTTTCTATTTCATTAAGAAAAGGACAGAAGATATATTTTAGTTTAGTCCTGTCAAATTAATCAGCGCTTGACGTAAATTGATGTAATTTTAGTTGGCAAGTTTTTAATCACGTCTAAACTTGTATGGAGTAATGACAGGCGCTGATTAATTTGACAGGACTAAACCAAAATTTATCTTCTGTCTTTTTCATAATGAAATAGAAAGATGCACTGAACTTAAATTTAGTTTAGTTTGTGAACAAGGGAATCGGCACCATTGACTGAGATAAAGAAAATCAATTGGTCAGAGGGTCGTCTTAGGGGCGATTAAATGATGCAAATTAGATACTCAGAAAAATGATGATGCGTTAAGGACAGGAAAATGGTAATAGAGAAACAAAGATGGAATCGGAAACAGAATGGGGAGAACTCACAGACGCATATCTTATTGTATGCAATTGGAAACAGACAGGTTTGAGAACGAGGAACTTTAACTTATTCATCCGTGTAGCTTCTTTTCTAACCTAACATCCTAATTCCCTAAATATAATTTAAAAAACTATCCTTTCCTTGGTTTAGAAAACTTGTGAACAGAACAGCTGCCGGAATGTTTGTTTTTCTTCTTTTTTTTCTTCGTAACGATACGTACGTCAAAACTCAATGTCAAAAACAGTTCCACAGAGGCACAGACTGTACCCTGCGTTCCGAAATGCGATAAAAGTGAAAATATCGCGAATCCGACCAATCACAAATTAAACTCAATAGCCCATAAAATTAGGTCGGTATCGCGATATTATCACTTTTAGCGTATTTCGGAATGCAAGGTCATAAGTGTCACTGTCACATTTCTTTGGTGCCAATGATTGCATGCCAGGAACAAAACCTTTTTATCTCAAGTTGAATAATTATAAAAAGTAATCAAAATATATTTTTTTCTGCTGCGCTACAAGAGATTATAGTTTCAGCATAATCTTGAAACAAAATTATCACAAAGTATAATTTTTTTAAATCTTTTTTGTTGACATTTTGGTCGCTAAAACAAATAGCGCCAGCGCAGTGCTGCGCTTGTACAGACGCCAGCACATCAAGCTACTTTGCAACTTTGAACCTTAGACTTCAGCGATAAAGTTGAAAATTTATTAAATAAATTTGACAGATTGTAGTAGCTTGATGTGCTGGCGTCTGTACGTTGAAAAAAAAAAGTACCGAAACAGTAATGTCTAAAGTGGGTGATAGACGTGCGAACTTTAAGTACGCGGTTTTTAAGTTCGCGAACTTACTCGGTTCGCCGTCAATGACACACGTGCAGCTTACTGGCACTGTATCGCGATTTTGTCGAATTTTCTGAACCAAACTAAACTAAGATTACACAAATGTCGAAAGAAAATGGTGGCTCGCGACACACGGCGATGACAGACGTACGAAATTATGAACCAGGGCAGGTTACGAGCAAAATTTCAAACCTGTTGGATCGCCGACGAACTTACTCAGTGGTTTTAAAGTACGCGTACTTACTATGACACACGGGCGAGAAAAGTCGCCGAGCCATAAGTTTACCACCCACCAACAGTATCAGTACCAGTTTTGGTCACGTCTATCACCCCTTTTATAGGAATGATAGACGCACGAGCAAATACGCGTACGCTTTGTTTCGTTTTGAAAATTTGACGACATCGTGATACAGTGTGAGCAAGTTTCACGTTTGTCACCGACGGCAAACCGAGTAAGTTCCCGAACTTAAAAACCACGTACTTTAAGTTCGCACGTCTATCACCCGCTTAACATTACAGCAAAATACTTTATATTGTTCTTACAACACTGAGGATCAAAGTTCATCGTCTTTGAAATATATAAGTTTCAGAAAGGGGCAACACTGGTTCAGTCGAAAATTTTTCTCTTCGTGTTAAGTTAGTGCCGGTGAAAAATAAAATTATTAATTTTGAAAACATGTGTTCTAATCATCTGTGACTGTGAATAAGTTTTGTCGTGGAAATTTTACAGTTCTTCAGTTTGTAAACGTTGCTAAAAGTTATTCAAGATGAGGTTAGCGGGGGCTATTTTCGCCAATGTTACGAAAATGCTTGATTTTTACTCCCAATTCAACCCTTCGCCGCTGTCTATAAAACAATTTATAGACTTTGGTAAGTACTTAATGTTATTTATTTGATTACAATTTATTATGCTTTCGCAATAAGTTCGATATCCTAACAAGGTCGGTCCTACCGATTTTCGCCTGACCCTATTTTTTGTATTTTTTTCTTTATAAGTACTTTTATAGCGATGATCGGACATCCTGCCGTAATTCGAGGGCTTCTAGTAACTTTTCGGAAGTTTATAACAACATACGTTATTTTTTAACAACTTCATTGCAAAACGGACGAGTTTTTTTTTATTATTTTTGTTTTCTGACCTTGGCATAATAAACTGCAGCCGGTTGCATTTCGCAAGACCAGTCATTTGAATCAAATTAAATATTCATACGCAGCTAACGCACCTATCGGCGTTACTAATGCCAATAAAAAGATAATAAAATATTCTTAGTACTTACTTTTTCATTTAATAAGTTTCAGTTATGATATTGTGTTAAGAACTGAAAATGTTTTGTTAAAATTGCTTTGAGTAAAGTGAAACTGATATACACTCCCACAAACTTATTTATTATTTTTACCAACCAGGGCCAATGCTGGGCATTGGCTGGGGACCTTTGTCCAGCATTGCCAGTCTTCCAAACTCCTGGGTATTGAACTTTTTTAGTTGAACATATTGATATAAAAATATCTACCCATTTGTTTAAATTAAATCTTGATGTATTAGCAATTTTTTGTTGTAATAATTGGTTTTTCTTCTACACATATTTTAGGGTTTAACTTTTCTCAAAATTTTAGAGAAACTTCGTGATTTTTCCTTTTGTCTTAATTATAACTGACTTTTTTTATTTGCTTGATGAAATCTCTCTAATAATTTCTAAATCTTTCTATTTCTTAATTTTTTAGTTTTGTTACGTAGGTACACACAGCTACACATCAAGCTATACATTTCCAGTTTATGCTGATCTCTCATTGTATAGGATTTCCGTACAATGCAAGGTCAGCTTATACTGGAAATGTATAGCTTGATGTGTAGCCGTGTGTACTTGGTTAGTTTTACAGTTTTGACTTTAAAAATGTTCTCAGGATAAATAACACTGAACAACCTGAAATTAGTTTACTGAAGAGATCAAAATTCAAGTTTGTGTGAAAAATGAAAAGAAAAGAGAAATTAGCTAGAATCTTCCCTGATTTTAAACAAACCAAACTATGATCACCAAAAAACCAAGCAAGCAACCAACCAAGTTTGTATCAAAAAGTTTTAGAAATAAAATACTCTTTTATTTCTAAAACTATTTCCGCGTAGCATGACCACCATGGAAACGAGTTTTGTCGACGGAAGAGTAGACAAAATGACAGATAAACAATCACAATCTGTCATTTTGTCTATTCTTCCGTCGACAAAACTTGTTTCTACGGTGGTCATGCTACGCGTGCTGAAATATTTTATTTAAAAATGTTTGCAAAAATAAAAGTTTTTTTTTTCTTTTCTGAAATGCTGACTAAATTTTCCTCCAACTTCGGTGATAAAACTAAACTAACTAATAACTAACTAATAATAATAATAAAACTAAAAATAACTGATCTCATAATAATGTTATGTAGGCCACTTAAGTACAAAGTGATGCACTAAATTAGGCTGCTGACTCACTGTGGTGCCTGTTTTGTGACACATTGTGTGCACAACTGCATTTAACTGGACCACCAGTTTAGGGCTGCCAGTAATTTTATTTCTAATTATACTGAGACTGGCGTTGGTGTTTTTTTTTTTGTTATCAATTAACACTGTTATATTGATGATTTTAATTATAATAATTCTGTATATACATTTTGTTACGGTCGCGAACCATATTTTGATCAAACCTACTACTTGATACTGACCTTCAAATTGCAACAAACGTAAGAAAAAAATTTCGCGAGTTACCCTCACGCTTTCGCTCTAAGTAAACTGAAGAAAAATACTTAACTATTAAATTACGATTTCTGTAAATATATTTGACAATTGCCATGCATTACTCTTTAGAATTGCTACGTTTTACGTAATGTCTGGTAAAATTGCAGAAGTCTGCTTGCATGCAATTTTTTTTATCAAAACGCAACTTGCGGCTGACGCTTAGTAAACTAATGCTACGATTTGGAAACTAGCGAAAAGCGATGGGCGTCATTCGGAAATTGGATTCCGTTCCGGACCGAACGTTTGACGGGAAGTGTTCAATGCTCATTATGTAACTTTCCGGAACATACATTACAAAAGATAGAATAACTGAACCCTCGTCACTCCATTATTTCGCTTTACAGAACTTATTACACTTGCTTCTTTCGCTAAAGCCGATATCAGACGCTTTACTTTGTGTAAATTTTGCCTTTCATTCAGCATCTCAGTCGAACTGTCGAAGCAAAACGTTTGACGACAAAATTAATCAAAAGTGAAAAATTAATATATTAGTGTTAACCAATCCAATCTTACGGTATTCACGTGTTGGTTTTCGGCACTCGCCGATCAAATTATCGAAAAATGTAATGAATAGAGCAGATGCAGGTTCCTTTCTACATTAAATAACTTTCTCGAGTGAAGCGTCAGATGTCGGCTTAACAAACGAAAAAGGGAATTTAAAAAAACTATCTCCAATTTTGACAGCCCTGATTCTCCCGCCAGAAACGTGGTATTCAATTTTGTTCTCTTTATAAAACCCGGGGTTTGCCAGCCTTCACTCCCGTATCATGTTGCATTCGCATGAATACAATCTGGTCCCCATTGTCACAGATAAACACTATCATTATTATATTTCACAAAGGATTTCGTGAAATTATTTATTGTATCGTAAAGTAATATAGTTTTATTACGTGTATTCACTTTAGCACGTGAAAAGTGACGAGTAAATTGAAAAAACATCGTGAACCAATATTTATTAAATGGTCTGATAACACTGACTCGCAATGAGTTCATGAGCAAGCCTGGTGATCAAAGTTCCTTTTAGGAAAAAACAAAGACGTCTTCTACATAGACCCTATGATATAGCTTTACCTAACGTGGACCCAACATTTGCATAGAGCATAAATAAATCCCGTTTCAAACTGAAAACTAGTTTTCGAATTTTGAATGTCTCGACGAGGGAAACTGTTTCCGGTATTTCAATCGACATCCCTCATATAACTTCGATCAATAGGATTCTTATCGGAGGTTACGATATGTGTTCCGAACGTAGAATTGGTATGTTATAAATAATTTAAGCTCATTGGTTCCAAATAGTTCCAAACGTAGGTAGTTTTGGATAAAACGAATACCAGCGGAAGAATGAAGCGACAGACGATTCGAAATTGGATTGTTCGGGAATTCTAAATGGCAATGACTGAATCTCTTTGTGAGAATTACTTTGTAGATTACTAAACGCCGAGTCTTGGAATGTCTTGTCGTTAGAGATTAATGGAAGTCTGCAAAAATGTATGCAATTTCCGACAAACATCAGATCCCTCATCCGTCCCAGGGGATGTCTTAAGGCGATTAAAGGATTATCTCAAAATAATTCTGAAGCTACCTGCGTGCGCAATCTAAAGACAACAAACCGGTAAATGTACTCCGAACCAAAGTGTTGGCAAGAACTGTAGATAAGAGGACATAACACGATCTCAGTTTAAGCTAACCCATAGGTATTTATAAACTTTTAGAGTAATATTTTTGCCCAGAAATCGAATGTCAGATTTATAGAAAACACCTATTCTACCGTGCACAAACCCTGAGGTAAAATAATCACTTTGTCGACCTAATTATGATGTACGCCTGCTAGTATATCTACTCCACTATCCAAGCTAACCCTCAGTGATATTACGTTTACGTAACTTTAAGACCCAGGGATTCTAAAGGTCAGATTACGTCACCGCCAGACCTTAAGTATAACTACAGTTGAAGTAGGTAAATAAAGATTTAAATGCTTGAAGAGCTCGTCATGGATAAGGTTATTAAATATTGAATAAGGTTGGACAACTTTATTTTCTGTGTCATTGTTGTTTTACAAGAATCGTTGAAGCTTTATTCCAACTTATTCATTGTTAAAAGCTTTTGGATTAGTGAAATTGGAGTGATCCTCGTGCTTTGCGAAGTTAAAATTTTCACTTCTGGAAAGACTGACAACTAACAAGAAGCTACAAATAAGTAATTTAGTTTCAGATTTATTTTAAATAAAATCTCTGTTGTAGTCGTACTTTTCCCTATCACCGAGTTTACTCGAAAATATCATCAATGTAATAATAACTTATGAATCACGACCCAAATCACATGTCAAACATTTCGTCAATTGATAACGTAACAAACTTGTGTACGTGATCATTCGGGCGTTTGTCAAACGCAGGTCTTTGTCTTAATTTTGTGAAGTTATGCCTTGAATTGAAGGACGCCATTACGTAGCCTGATCACGGCTCTCCAAACTTTTTTGGCAAAGAATTCGTGCATTCTGAAACAGAAATCGTAATAAATTATGTTTGAAAGTTTCATGGAATGAGACAGAAGTACGAGTAACACCGTATGATTTGCATTCATTGTAGTCAGATGCTTTTTATTTTGAGCAGTAAGCTAAGTATATTCTATGATGAAAGGTATTCAAGCTAGTGCCAACAACACGCTTGTTATTGATTCTGTCAGAAAAACAATATGTTTTTCTCTTTGAAAGGTCTCTCGTTCCATATCTTGCTTTTATTGATTTTGACTATGGACTAATCTTTACTAGTACATATTATAAATGTGAAAATATCTCTATCTGTCTGTTTGTTACGTTTCATGCCTTATAGGCTGAACGCATTTTGGAAATTTGGCGCACAGGTAGACCATGATCTGGGTTAGGACTTAGGCTACTTTTCATCCTGGATATTTGTATTAAATGGAATACAACATACACGCAAACGACCCCCGACCCTTACTCGAAAACGAGGTGCCAGCAGTTGTTGCAGCTGAGCACGTAGCTTTAAATACCCCGCATAATAATCATGATGAAAATCTAACTTTGATCCAGCCTGTCCCTTCTTGCTGTCCTCCCCTCAGCGACGCCCTAAGCTGAGGTTCGTACCCCACAGAGGGTGCCCTTAGCGAGCGTTCGCTTAACTTTAATTTAGAATAGTTTTGTCCCTGGCTGGAGGCTTTAAGTGTAGTAGCTTAAGGCACCCACAGGAAAGTCCGGTTAAGCAGCCAAGACCTTAGTGGTAAAAACTGCGAGAGGCCATAGTTAAAAATAAATAAAAAATAAAACACGCAAACGAAGCCGCGGGAAAAAGCTAGGTAAGGAAAATAAGTGTTACTTGTTTTCCAACTTAGCGCCTAGTTTGTTATGCATTTTAATCGGTGCAAGTGCCTGGCAAATACACTTATATAATGCAGTTATGACAAGCCACTCCCGCTAGGTTCGTTGAAGGCTACTAAGAGATTATGTAATGAAACTACTAAGTACTAAGAGATTATGCTATGAAACTACTAAGTACTAAGAGATTACGTAATGTAACAGGCAGTAGCGCCTTTCAGACTCCAAATAAAAAACTACAAGGATCTTTTGGTGCGTGTTCAAAAACGGAACTAAGGCTGCCGTCTTGTTTTTTTTATGCAATTGCGCGAAATAATTTCACAAATGTTTACCAACAACGCCCCCCTGTCTATTTCATTCAACCGCCAAAAGATCCTCATAGAAATTGTAATTTTAATTCATACTTATGCAATCAATAATATTAATATGTAAAACCTAATAATCTCTATCTTGTAATAAATGTATGAATACCTAATATTTGCACGCCATACTTGACAGAACGTGATGATACCATTGACTAATCTTAAGACCCATAATGATAAATAAATGATAATGAACACTTTACAGTTATTAATTACTAAGGCTGGGGATAGCAATAGGTAAGTACTTCAATCAATCTGCCTAGCCTTTTCCCAACTATATTGGGGTTTGCTTACAGTCTAACCGGAGGCAGCTGAATACCAGTATTTTAAATGGAGCGACTGCCTATCTGACCTCCACAACCCAGTAACTGGGTAATACGATTCCCCTTGGTGTAAGACTGCTTGTCAGACTTTCGGGCTTCTGACGACCCGTAACGACTGTCAAAGATCCACGAATGACAGCTTGGACCAACGGCTTAACGTGCTTTCCGAGGCACAGAGGAGTCTCGGTATTTAGAAATGGTCACCCATCCACGGACCAACCCCGGCAAGCGTTGCTTAACCTGACAGATCGACCCGAGCAGCTGTTAGTATTTAGCCACGAGCTCCTCAATAGGTAAGTACTTATATCAGTAAAAAGTTACCAGGACGACGAAGACAAAATTCTCCTTTGACAAAAAAACAAAACAGGAACCGCTCTAGTGAGTCTGTAGCCTAATAAAACGCCTGAAATATCTCTTACAAATTGGTTTCATAGTGGCACTTTGTCACTATTAAGCTACTCCAGAAAGCTTTTACGCCCAAGGTCATGTTAAAGCTGGCTAAAGTTCAGCACGAATACTGCGGGGTTCTGACCTTGAGCGGAGGTCATTGAGACCGTGAGAATATAGGTTAGTCTGACATGTGTGGGCCATGTGACAGTTGAATAAAGATGGCGGATTTTCACATCGTACCAATATTAGATGAATTCACGTTTGTTTGCCATGGGGGAGGCAGAAAGCCAAATCGGTGCTACCTACGTTCCTTATTAACCCAGGAAGCACGGGCGATTTTTTCCCGCGGCGATTTCTTTTTGCATACTGGATTTTCAACGCTCTGCTTAGCACCGAGAGTTGAAAATCCAACTGTGTTTTTTTGACGTACTGGGATGCACTCTGTTGGATTCTCACCGCTCGGCTCAACACCGAGAGTTGAAAATGCAGTGTGCAATAAAATCCCGCCGCGATTTTATTACGTCCGTGCGAATGTCGGCTTGTCCTTTTGCTTCCCTCACATAGATACACATATTATTGGAAAACGGTAGAACATGTCTTCTGTTTTTCGTTGAAGAGTGGGCGGAACTGTTTACATTATTCATAATTTGTTGCCGTCGAGCTCTTGTCAATATTGATGATGACAATAGGTTTCCTCGACTTTCCTAAGAAAATTGAATTTTCTTGGAAAATCTACCGTAATTATAATGCGCTGAAAATACAAGAAAAACTTAAGATGCTTCATCATAATCTGCTAAGCCTTTTCCCAACTATGTTGTGGTCGGCTTCCTGTGTAACTGGATGCAGCTGAATACCAGTATTTTACATGAAGTGACCTGTACCCTAATTGCGTAATACAACAATCACAATCTGTTTCGATTTGAAACAAATTGCTAATCCATTGCTTCATAAGTTGGAAAAAAAATCTGCTCAACAACGTAAATAACGCAATGAATGTTGTTGAACTGTCAAAATGCAAAAAACTAGGCATAATTGTTTACGAAAATAAGTTACGCAATTAGGGTACTGACCTTCTCAACCCAGTAACAGGGTAACACAATACCCCTTGGTGAGACTGGTTGTCAGTCTTTCGGCCTTCAGATTGCTCGTAACGATGGCCAAAGATCTACAAATGGCAGCCGGGGCCATCTTTGAAGATGAATTTGTTAGTAAGCTTAATAAATCACCATTTTTGACGTTTATTATTTTAAAATGCTTTGAGTATGAATGTGGATGGCTTGACGAGTATGTAGATTGTAGACCAAAGAAACTATGGATGGACTCTGAAAGATGATATGGCTCGAAAGAAAGTGACTACTAGTAAATTGGGATAATAGCAAGAGAATGATGATGTCGTCAATATAACCACAAACTTCTTACTTCCGCAATCGTAACGTAATACAATACGGAAATATGCATGCTTTGTTTTCCTTTTAGCTTCTTTGAGATTTCGCTCAAGTCCAACTTGATGGTTTAAAGATCAAGTTGGACATTTTATTTATACAAAAGTAGTCTCTTTTTTGTAGTAACAACCAACCAGCCTCAACTTAGAAATGTATTTGTAGCTCTGTACTTATTTGAAACATTTCTTAATGCAAAATCAGGTTACGTTGTCAGTTTACCTCGGGCTCCTGACAAAGAAATTAAAATCAAACAAAGCAACAAAGACGTTCGAAACGTCGCATCCGCAATAACTTTAAACTTTAACAGTATTTTGGCGGGATGCCACACGTCATCTCTAGGTCAGTGTTGCCACTGCATCCATAGCAGACTTCTATAAATAGATGCTTCCTCTTTAATAATATAAAGAATGGATGAACTAGTGACGTGAATGGCTTGGCCATCATCCTCTTACCCTTGGCTCAGATCAGCCGAAATCTCAGCAGTCACCATCTTTCTAACCACATTTTTGTCATGTTTAATGATGATATAATAGGCTCGCCCCCTATTACATGGGACTTAAACGTAACTAGCGATATGTTGGTGTACTGTGGCGGCATCTAGATCGCCACATGCGAACTACGCATCAAAGACCTGACGACATACAAATCCTGCATCGCGCTATTAGAGTTTACCGCGCGAACGACATATCTAAGACATCAATCGTTGGGCACTTGCCCGCCAGACTCGACACCCGTCTAGTCGGAGGATCCTTCGTTTTCTATAGAGGATGAGTGAACTTTACACCCTGTTCCTCATACCTCTAAACTACTATAGGTACACCTCTGCCTAACCCTTGCGTGATGTTATCTTCGACGATGATTTCTACGACAGACATAGGTTTGGACATTTCGACAACTTTCAATCTTTTCCATTACAAATGATAAACGAATTTTGGACCGTTAAATAATGATACTCCTTTTAACTACGCTGTGACTGTGTTGTGTTTTCCGCCTGCCCTTATCGCCAACGAACATTGGACGACAACAAAATCTAGGTCGTGCTAACGGCTCATGTCTAAAACAATTTCAATCTCGGCTTTGATGAATAATTTAATGTTGCGAGAACGTAAAGAAAATTTTAAGGCAGCAGAAATTAGTTTAATTATTGAAGAAATTCATAGTGTTCGAGATTTGTGCATAACTTATACGCTTAGGTATTAAAGCGAGGTTAATCGATACAAGCGTGAATAAATTGCACGTGTAGGTTTGTTCTTTATCACAGTACTGCGTTATTTTGTGCCAATAGATTTGTTGGAATGAATTACTAAAATCTGTTAAGATTAAATAAGTTACGAATCTTACCTAGACCGCCTAGATTGGCATTTAAACTGCCTGCTGGACACGGTGGAGGTCTGCCCTGCTTGGGCGTAGCATCGTCGTGTCCTCGTGGAGGCGATCGGTGGCGATGATCTCTTGCGACCGGCCATGGTACGGAGCGAGAGGGCATGGGAGACCGTCACCTCCGTCTGCGAAGCAGTAATGCTCGCGAAGGAGGAGGCGGAATGCGTAAAAGAGGCAAATTTCGCGCCCTCACGCCCCTAACAGTCACAGGAGACGCCCTGGGCGTCGGGAATCGCAGGCCGCTTCCGGCCACCGTAGGCACGGGCTTGCGGACGGTGAGCAATGGGTAGCTCGCCGTCCGATAAGGACCAGGCCCGGGTCGACGGCGCGTTGTGTTCCACGTGCGCCTCAAAGAGATGTCAGCAGAACTGACGGGTCCGCTAGGGCCGATGCTTGCCGGGGTCGCGGGAAAGTCCAAAAAGGATACCGTGGCCCCCGGCAACATGGCAAGTAAAGTAACACGCGTGGGTTTTAGTCTGTCAAGAGTCTGGCTCCGCCCAGAGTGGGAGAAGTTATTTGATAATTTCCCACCAAAAAAAAAAAAAATTAAAAAGTCTTCTTACTGGTGAAGGTTGTAGGAATTCGCTGGGTGCCGGAGGCGCAGAACTGTCCAGCAGTGGACGTCTTCTAGCTGAATGTTGATGATTTAAAAAACGTTAAAAAAGGCATCAATTTCGATTATTTTTCGATTTTCGTATCACGAGTCGCATGTCATTACCAAGTCATGTAATTAAGGTAGTCGTGTAGATAATACGTGTGACTCCGGCTATGGGCTATTAGCCCTTCTGGCTTTGCCGTAATCGACTAAAAGACAATGTATCTGCTCTAAAAATAAAGGTATGCTATGGACCGTTAATGATGGTGAGTAGTTTCGTTCATTGTCAATAGTTCAACACTATGGTATTTGACTTAGAAAAGACGTTGTTCGGGTGAATGAGCTCGCATTGTAATAAAAGTACCTGGTCGACCGAGCTCTGTTCGGGTGAAAATAGAAATAAACATATCGTCCAGGTATACCAACGTTGTATCACATTCCCGAGGCTGTGAAAATAGAGAAAACGATTTGTCCCAGATATGAGACCTAGCTTGATCGATTTTTTTCCGCCGTAAACCCCTATATGTATTGCAACTTTCATCGAAATCGTTAGAGCCGATTTCGAGAACGTGAGTGCAAATATATAAATATTGCTCGTTTAATAGTATAGGATGTGTCAAGTGAAGTCAAGTTGTACGTACATAAAAAATTGCCTGTGCTTTGGAGAAACGAAAAATAAGATTTTACCTTTGGAATGAGAATGATATTGTGATGGATTGAACAAAAAAAATGAAACCAAAAAAAAAACGTGTGGCACTCGGGGACTGCCACGGTAAAGCTATTGCATAGCATTTGTAACCTCCATACTTCCTATTTGTCAACGCTACACTTGGGATGATGACGTGATGACATAAAACAAAAATTACATTCCCATGACAACATCACGTTTCTCATGACAACATCACGTTGTCATGGGAACCGTCATTACATGGTAGGCGGACTGGGGGTGTTAGGTTTTATTTTCGTTACGTTACAGAATTTCTTGATTCGATCGCCGCGCTCAAAGCCCGCAATAAAAGCCTTAGAGTAGATATATATATACTCTAAGATAAAAGCTATGCAATAGCTTAATAAGATATGCCAATTTACCTTTGGAATAACAATGATATTGTGATGGATTGAATAAAAAACATAAACAAAAAAACATTGTTGTTTATAAAATCCGGTCTCATGATTACTACCTACGTTGATTGATTGAAAACCAAACGAAATTAAAGCTTGGCGTATCCAAAATTAAGATCTGTCCTGTCAATGATGAAGTCTAAACTTGAAATACAATCGACTAGAACTTTCCAAACCTAATGGTTTGAAAAGTTCTTACCAAACTCGTTAAAATCTTTAGGTACAGTTCACGACAAGACCACGTGACAAAAAGCAGGTAGAAGTTCTCAGAAATCTCGAAAGAAACCTGGCTTTGTTTGGACATGACAGATGTGAGTCACGGTTGCGGCGACGAAGTAAATAAACAACTCGAATTTACCGCGAATTCCTTCGACGATAAAGGCAATGAATTAAAAAGTAACAAAGTATGATAACGTGATTGTGTTTAAAAAAGTTTTTACGGTTTGACAGTTCTGGCATAATGGTAATACGGTTGCTAAGTTCTTGAGAAAAAAAAAGTTTACTACTTTGCCATTAGAGAAAAATAAATTAAGATTGATCATTGATCCATGTTTACACTTTACATACATTATATCTTGATGTAAAAACCTTTTGCGTGTAATGGTAGTTATGATTGACAACTATCTAGAAGGGATTGACTTAAATATGGTGGTCACGTGATCCATAACATAAATTTAATAAAGGGGAAGATAGGAGGATCGGGTTCAGTGGCGCAGCTTGGGCCTATATCCAGCAGTGGACACCGATAGGCTGAGTTGATTGAAAGGGAAAACTGTAAAATTTTAAGGACAAACAATTTCTCGACTTAATGATTTGTAAATTGTCTTTGTGGTAATTAATTTCTGTGAACAAGCATTCGCAGCAAATCCTGGACTTTGACTCAAACAATGACTCTTCATTTTAAAAGAGACTGCATTTGTAAACAAAACTAATATCAAACCCAGCGTCCATGCAGTCATACTATGTATTTATTTATTCAGTTGTAGACTATAGTGCAAGTGTAAACTATCTCTTTGTTTTAAATTGTTTGAAAATACTCTTAGTGTTGCCATAATAATGTTGTGTCATTGAAAGTTTTGGCTAGTGGTGCCAATTCCCTTGTTCACAAACTAAACTAAATTTAAGTTCAGTGAATCTTTTTCTTTCTATTTCATTAAGAAAAGGACAGAAGATAAATTTTAGTTTAGTCCTGTCAAATTAATCATCGCCTGTCACTCTCCATACAAGTTTAGACATGATTAAAAACTTGCCGACTAAAATTACGTCAATTTACGTCAAGCGCTGATTAATTTGACAGGACTAAACTAAAATTTATCTTCTATCCTTTTCTTAATGAAATAGAAAGAAAAAGATGCACTGAACTTATAGTTTAGTTTGTGAACAAGGGAATCGGCACCATTGTCAAGTATTGTTTCTAGCCAATTTGTGCTTTTATCATTTTTAACGTGACAATATTATCGTGGACGGAAATTTTAAAGCGTCTTATTGTATTTCCAATTTTCCATACATTTAACTTCCATGTGTTATATGCCGTGACGTAGACGTCCACGAAAAAAACACAAACCTTTTTGTTTGTTGTCCATAGCAACAGAGTTTGAACTTTGGAACTGTTGAGACGATGCCAACAATTTTTTCAAATTAAATTTGTCAACATAATAGATACTTAGATAGATGATAGAGAGAATCACATTAATATTATAAAGGCGAAAGTTTGTGTGTGTGTATGTTTGTCATTTCTTCCCAGCCCGTCCCATCCTTGATGTCCTCCCTCCGGTTGACGCCCTAAGCCGAGGTTCGTACCCCACAGGGGGTGCCCTTAGCGAGCGTTCACCTAGTTTTAATTCATAGTTGAATAACTCCTGGCTGCTACGAGATGTCCTAGCTAAAAAAAAACAGATGTCAAACTAGCCTTTTCCCAACTATATTGGAGTCGGCTTCCAGTCTAACCGGATGCAGCTGAATACCAGTATTTTATATTGGAGCGACTGTCTATCTGACCTCCACAATCCACTAACTGGGTAATACGATAGCCCTTTGTAAAACTAGTTGTTAGACTTTCGGGCTTTTGACGACCCGTTACGACTGTCAAAGGTCCACTAATGACCAACGGCTTAACGTGGTTTCCGAGGCACGGAGGAGTCTTGGCAGTGGCGTAGCGAGGGGGGGGCGGAGGGGCGGACCGCCCCGGGCGCCACCATTAGCAGGGCGGCAAAAAAAATTTTTTTCATTTCTCATATTCGGAAAGTAGTGTTTGTTTGATCCAAGTAGCGGGTGGAAGACGCTGATCCCCACCCTTGGGTGGGAAAGACTCATAGTAATTACTTCCCTTTCCAGGGCGGGAATGAATTTTAAAAATAGAACTTTATTTGGTTAGGTAGTCGGCTACGAAAATTTTTACTAAGGGGGTATTACACTGTCTAGTCTGTGGTCATAGATCTATGATCGAAGATATAATGGAATTGTAAAATAGACATTTGCAATGGGTATATCCCCCTTGAGGAATATTGCACTATCATATAATGTCATATACCTATCTACGTAGCTCACAAATTACCCATGTTATGTCTATTTTACAATTCAGTTATGTCTTTAATCATGGATATGTGATCGTAAATATGATGGTGTAATACCCTATTTATAGAAAAATACTGATAAAAAAAATGCTGCAGTCTTGTCATTGCATAAACAGCCAGTGTGAATTAAAAAAATACCTAAGGGTCAGCTCACACCGAGACGCGACGCGACGCTCACTTTTTTAAGATCTGATACAATATCGAATTTATTTACTACACAATGAGGTATATGCGCTGCGCAGCACCGCGCTTCTCAGCGTACTTTGACACGCGTTCACGCTCGCACTGAAATATACCTTTTTGTGAGGAAAATAAGTTCGATACTTGTTTAAAAGTACGCGTAGCGTCGCATCGCGTCGCGTCTTGGTGTGAACTGACCCTAAGCGGGACGACCCGCGGCGGTGACGCGATGTGTTCCATATTTAAAATTTAAAAAAAGGACTAATAGGTACTAGAATACTCATGTTAATATTATCAATTAATATTTTAGAAAAACTAAAACTTTTTACAACTTTTTTTAACTCTTAGCATTCGAAATGAAAAATAGAGTGTTTAACACGGGTGAAAGTCATCCATTCCTACTAGGACTATAATCTAAATGCCTCGTATAGGAATTGATTTCTTTCGACCCTTGTATAACAATCTACTATTGTGCGGTCACTGGCAGTCAGACAATTTTTCAAGAAGTTAGCTTTTACCTACTTGCATATATTAAATGTCCCTCCCGCCCAAAACAATTGTTGCAAATCACGAGTAGGGTCGGCCCTTGGTTGTGTTTAGATGTGTACATGCATGGTGTTAATGTGTGCGCGCGAAGCGATGCGGGCACGCACACTGTCACACCATGCATGTACACATCTAAACACAACCAAGGGCCGACCGCGCTCGTGATTTGCAAGAACTATAGGCACAGGTAAGTCCCTTCAAGGAAGTAAGTACGTGATGCTTTGACAATTCAAAGAAAGTTTTTTATTTAAAATATAACCTGTATAATGCAAAATAATGATGACTGTTCTTGCCGGAAAGTTCTCTAGAATTAATGTTTGTAATGTATAGTATATACTCAATTGAAATACCTAAAATAAGAGGGCGGCAAAATTGTCTTCCGCCCCGGGCGGCCGACACCCACGCTACGCCGCTGACTCTTGGTATGTAAAAATGGTCACCCATCCACAGACCAACCCCGGCCTATCGCAAAAATAATGAAAATTTCGACCCCCTCTATAAAATTATAAAATCCTAAAACTCAACATGTAGGTAATCATTTTTCATATTTTCCATACAAAAAGTGAAAAATTCCATATAAAAGACGTCGAGGCTGCCCATCCTGCGCGCAAACAAATGGAGTCGCGATTGCCAAATTCGATTTTAGTTGTGTCAAAATTATTTTTAAATTTAGAGATTTTTTTTGCAGAATTTCTTGAAGATTCTTATAGCCAAAAGTAAGGAATTTTAGTGATAGTTTAGTTAGTTTAGTTCATCGGCACCAATGTACCAGCATAATTTGGGTAGTTTCCACTCCACGAGTCAAATTCATGGTCCATGGCCATTTTAAATTGCTAGAATAAAAATCACTTGCAAGCCAATAAAAATGAATCAAACTGACAGTTCTAAACTGCTCTAAAAATAAAATTGTCGCTATCTTTGTTAGCAAGTGCTTCTTAATTTAGTCTGTCGGGCTACAAAGTGCATGGGTATAGTTATGTAATAGCTTTTGCTCGCTTCACCCGTGTGAATGTCGGAAAAGATCCCAAGATACATTTTTTTCATATAAACTCTATTGGTTTACGCGGCGCGCGCAAGTTAAGGTCCCAGTCGCCATGATTTTTTCCGACATCTTCAACAGTCATCGTCATATTTCAGCCAATATACAAAACCGTAATTAATTATACACCCAAACCTTTCTCATGAATCACTCCGTCCATCGGTGAAAACCGTATGAAAACCCGTTTGGTAGTTTTTGGGTTTATCGTGTTCAGGCAGACAGACTCGGCGGGAGGAGTTTGTTTTATAATCTAGGTATATTTTTTAGCCTTTATTATACAGACAGCGTCAGTATGTGCTAGCCCCTCAAGTTTTAAAATGTTACACTGCTACAACATTGAATTCATTACGAATAATCTAAAGAATACTTCAAAAAGAGTTCAATGTTTCGACTTGGATTCGAACCATCGCATCACCGTCGTCATACTCATACCGGCAGTTTGACAAACTAGCCAGCGAGCCCATATGAATCGCGATAAAATTATTATCTACTATCGTCCGAGTCACTTTGCTTTTGCCATTGATGGGCAAAGGTCTACCTACAGTCTCCACCATAACTTTCCACAGTTCCCAATGCGATGTCTTTTTGGCCAATCTACCACAAATGCAGCTGGGTCGTCTCGCCAACGCTTTCTAAGCCTCCCTCGGCGACGACGCCATCTTCTGGCACCGACTGCGTGTCGACTCTGGCCCGTCTGTCCTGGTGCATCTTAGAAACTTACATGATTAGTACGTGGGCGACCGAGCTCTACTCTGGTGAAAATAGAGAATGCTCATTTAATGGTATAGTACCTACTTATTCCATGCTGCCATGATAGCAGGTACTTACTAATTCCATGCTGCCATGATCATTATTCTAATGTCGTTATTGTCATATCATTATTTCAAGGGTGAAAATACGGAGAAAACAAATTTTCCCAGATATAAGACCTAGCTAGATCGATTTTTCGCCCCCGTAAACCCCCTATATTGCAACGTTCATCGAAATCGTTGAGAGCCGATTTCGAGAACGTGAGCACAAATCTATATACAAACTAGCTGACTCCGGCAAACGTTGTTTTGCCAATTATTTGTTTGGGGTGGACAACCCTTATCACTTAGGGGTATGAAAAATAGATAGTAGCCGATTCTCAGACCTACTGAATATGCATATAAAATTTAGTAAAAATCAGTAAAGCCGTTTCGGAGGAGTAAGGTAACTAACATTGTGACACGAGAATTTTATATATAATAAATTGCTCGTTTAATAGCATAGGATGCAGGGATTTTGCTATCAATTCTTATCGTGAAAACTTAATTGAAGTCAGCTTGACATGAGCTGTCAAAAGTGTCAATCCCTCGCATCAAGTGGAATGACAGCTCACTTCAGGTAAGTTTTCACGGTTAGATTTTTATAGAATAGGCGGGCGATACAACTTGTAACCGAATCAGGAATGTTAACACCTTAGTTATCATTTTTTTCGCATAGCAACAGTCACGTTGCTGTGTAACCTAAAAATTCAAGACACATGAGAACTTTTAGTTTAGTCTCGGAGGTGTCATGCGTTCATGTAATACAGTCCAAGGTAGTACTTGAAATAGGAAGCCGACCCAACCTAGTTTTGCAAAGACAAGCAGCTCCCTAATTGGAATGATGCCTGGATCAAAAAAAAAACGTGTGGCACTCGGTGACTGCCACGGTAAAGCTATTGCATAGCATTTGTAACCTCCATACTTCCTATTTGTCAACGCTACACTTGGGATGATGACGTGATGACATAAAACAAAAATTACGTTGTCATGACAACATCACGTTGTCATGGGAACCGTCATTACATGGTAGGCGGAGTGGGGGGTGTTAGGTTTTATTTTCGTTACGTTACGAAATTTCTTGATTCGGTCGCCGCGCTCAAAGAAAGAAAGAAAAGAAATTCTATTTAGTCCGTCAGTCAGATAATAAAAAATGTTAGACACGTATTTTTTGCTTTATCATTGTCTTTGACATTTCTCGGGACCTTAGGGTCCCGGACCTTTGGAAGGCGTACGAGGGGCCGAAGCCAACTCGCAGAGGCCCGTTAGACGCGTTTAATGTAATGAGGCACCAACCGACGATTATCCCTGTATGCACTATACAAGTGCACCCAAGGACAACCCCCGGTTGGTGTAGGACTATTGCAGAACATGGAAACAAAACATATTGGGCTATGGATTTGGGTGGCTATAATGGATTGGTTACCTTGAACTATGAAAAGACTATGGCCCCTGCATGACCAACATATTATATAACATACACAGGAAAATGGCAGGGGGTGACTTGCACACTCGCACACTCAATAATGGGCCCCAGAAAATGGTCGTTATCATAATTATTTTTAAAAAAATTACTTGGATAAAACGCATTAAAGTTGGGGAGTGGGGGTCGCTGCGTCACAATTATAAAATCTACAGACTCACGTGACGTCATGGCACATTTTATTTCAATGTATCGCCGTAATGTTTTGATAACGTAAAAAAGAAAAATACGCGTCCGATATTTTTTTTTAATGTACCTGACGGACAAAAAATAATTTGTCTTCATCCCTATTGCCTAACACACTTTCAATCACAATCTGAATGATTTTGAAGGATATTGCTAATCCATTGCTTCATATTTTCGAAATAATTGTCTGCTCAACAATGTAAATAACGCAATGAATGTTGTTGAACTGTCAAAATGAAACCTAGAGACAGGAAAATCATGTCATCGATATAAATGAAGACTAGTACTGTACACTACAGTGATAATTGATACTAATGGGCAACGCGAATGAAGATTGCACGTCACGTAATATCCCTGATCAAGTCTGTTTACGACCCGGCGCCATCACTGTGAACCTCGACCTTTTTGCACTTAACTGATTATTTCGCTCGTGTGGACTGATCCCGATAATGTTGCCTTTAAAAAAAAAATGGAGTTGTCAATTGTTTCGCTTTAAACCTTCGGCCTTATTACGTTCTTTCATTTTGACAGTTCAACTGCAGAATAAGGATGTTGCGTTCGGAATTACAATTTCTTTCATTTTTGAAGTAAAAACCTCTGTAGGCGCGTTGAACGATTCTTGGTAGGGGGTAAACTTATGGATTTAAGTCACCGACGCGCCGTAGTGCTTTACTATAGAATATAGATGGCGCTAGTACCAGTTTTAATTTCTCACTTTTGTCGCCAGTCCCCATGTCTGACAATTTTGTTTTAAATTCTTTTGCTCGACAGCAAAAATAACGCAATACTTAGATTTTTTTTGAACTGTCGAAATAAAAGGTATCTAAAAACCAGTAGGTACCCCTAGCACGAACTACTTACAGCAGCGCCGGCCCGAGAATTCCTGGCGCCCTAGGCGAAAGGCTGGAACGGCGCCCTTTTAAGAAAATTCGTGACAAAGTAAAACTATGTTCTTTCTTTTTCGTGTGGTTAGTGACTAACTTGGTGTCAGAGTTTTAAAGCCGCCCCTTCACATGCCGTCGAGAAATATCTCTCAGGCGCAATCGGTACAACGATCGCGGTCAAACTATAATAGTCAAATCAATTTTGAACAAAACATTATAACATACAACAAGAGAAGCAATAAATCTGAGCGATTTCAGATTTATTGCTTCTCTTGTTGATTTTTTTTTGCTATCAACTTATGAGTTGAGGCTATCAACTTAACTCGCTTTTGATTTCCGTACCGATGGTTTCGTAAATGTCCATGAGCGCATTTTGGTAGAAAAATTGGTAAAAGATTGGGAGTATCTTCAAGTTGTAGGTAAATAAAAATTAATGTGCAGTATTATTTTTTAATTTCGATGCCGCCGATTGCCGCCCCCCTAATACGAGCGCCCTAGGCCGTTGCCTAGTTCGCCTATATGAACGGGCCGGCCCTGACTAACAGGATGATTAAGTATGCATGTTCTAGAAGCCATCACAGACAGATGAATAGTTCCCTTCCTACTGATTATCAGCAACCTCGCACGATGTATTTATTTACACGTCGCACTTGCAATACTAAATAGTAGGTCATTTGTCTACTGCGATGCATGGCCAGGATAGGAAGACTTATGGAAGATTCTAGAAAAAATTGACCCAGAAGACTAATAGAAAACACGTGTGAGGAAAACAAATTAGCCCCTCGTCTCGTGCAAAGATGTCGTTAAATATGACTCAGTGATGTTACGATGGTCGGCAAGTACTACTCTGCGAACACCCATTTGGCAGTTTCCAACTGCCCAACCGTAGGTATACTCGTAGTTAAAGCAATGGCACGTAAAATTTAATCGGAGAGGCAACCGGATGGCGAGTGGTAATCTGGGTATTGAATTAATACCGAACCCCCGTACCAATGACCTAGGGCCGATGCCTGCCGGGGTTGCGGAAAAGTCCAAAAAGGATACCGTGGCCCCCGGCAACATGGCAACTGAAGGAACACGAGTGGGTTTTAGGCAGTAAGAATCTGACACGCCCTCCCGCTCCGCTCAGAGCGGGAGAAGTTATTTGATAATTTCTCAAGCAAAAACATAAAAAAGGGGGTCTTGTCGCTATACGTTGTTTCAAACCTTTAAATTTTTTAGTGAATATTTATAAACGTGAAAATAAAAAAAAATGCTTGGATTTTAAAACCAACGCTTAAACTAATAAATCTTCCTCATATAAACATCAGATTTTATTTTCACGGTTTGCAATGCTGTATTCGCTAAGAAAAACGTACATTTAAAATGAGCCTTCCGCGAGGGCTCCCGGCACTGAACGTGTTAAGGGATCTCGCGGACTAGGCGGCCACAACTCCGGCCATTCATAGCCGTCTAGGCTAGTGGTATTGTATGGTCTGCGGCTAGCTGGCCATGTTTAGAGTGGACGTTCTCGTTCTCATAGTAGCTCCATCCTTTGCTTCGAGTGAATTTTCATAAATGTTTACGAGCAGTTCTCCGTCATTCAATCTAATAATATGTGTAAATATAATCTGTGCGGCTATAATAATATTATCATCCTTGGAATGAGCTAGTTTTCATATGTTGCTTCAAGTTTACTTGATACGTAATATAATTTTGTAGAATTCCGCAGAATTATCACGTCAATCTGAGATAGGTCCAAATAAAACTAAGAGTTTAAAATTGATGCTAAATTCTATAACTAACGTTTTTCCGCCATTTTTTACGTGACCTATTGTCATGTGATTCTAATTGTTTTAACCTCTACAAGTCGTTAAACTGGTTCGAGGTTTTATTTTTCTATTGGTCCAATTGGCTATTAGCACTCATCAGCCTTTTCCCAACTATGTTGGGGTCGGCTTCCAGTCTAACGAGATGCAGCTGAATACCAGTATTTTACATGGAGCGACTGCCTATCTGACCTCCACAAACCAGTTACTGGGTAACACAATAATACTTGGTAAGACTAGTTGTTAGACTTTCGAGCTTCTGACGACCCGTAACGACTGTCGAAGATCCACGAATGACAGCGGCTCCACGTGCTTTTCGAGGCACGGAGGGGTCTTTGTATGTAAAGATGGTCACCCATCCACGGACTAACCGTGGCAAGTATAGCTTAATCTGAACGATCGACCCGATCGGCTGTTATTACTTAGCCACGAGCCCCTATTAGCATTGTACTTATTATGATTAATTTTGTCAAATGCCTTGGCTTCACACATAATCGGGATCGATGATGTATTGTGGTGGCAGAATTCATGTGATGTATTCAATAAGTCGGATCTCCAAGTCATCTTTTTATCAAGATTTTTATACATATTTATCGTTCAAAAATAAGTCCAAAGTCTTTATATTTGGTCGATATCAATTGCAGATACTTTTAGATGATAAATATGAATAGCTTTATAAGTATACTTCAAAAGAATCTTTAGTTAGGGTTGCCAATTTCTTGCTTTAGTTTCTACTGTTCCTCGACTGGGCAAATGCCTCACCTTGTTACTTTTATATACCTACGCTTTTCCGCGCTTCCTCTACCTCGCGAACTAGCCCTCGCGATACGCGTCCAGGTTAACATCACGCAGGCCAGCCCTTGCGATATCCATCCAGGTTCGCATCACGCACACTAGCCCTCGCGATACCCGTTCAGATTCGCATCACGCACGCTAGCCCTCACGATATCCATCCTGTACCCTAATTGCGCAACTTATTTTCATAAACAATTATGCCTAATTTGTTTTATTTTGACAACAACATTCATTGCGTTATTTACGTTGTTGAGCAGATAATTTTCCAACTTATGAAGCAATGGTTTAGCAATCTGTTTCAAATCGAAACAAATTGTGATTGATCGTGTATTACGCAATTAGGGTACTTACAGGTTAACAGCACGCAGGCCAGCCCTTGCGATTTCCATCCAGGTTCGCATCACGCATGCTAGCCTTCGCGATTTCCATCCAGGTTCGCATCACGCACGCTTGCCCTCGCGATATCCATCCTGGTTCGCATCACGCACGCTAGCCCTCGCGATACGTATCCAGGTTCCCATCACACACGCACGTCATCTTCTTTGGATCAGCGCCATCCATCTTGGGGTTGCCAAATTACGTAAAGAAAAATTGCAACGTACTTTCTACGGTCGTATGAAATTCTTTGTTAGTCAGTGATCGTGCCGAACAATGTCTGTCTGTTCCCTGTCATTTCAGGATTCCAGAAACTCTTGGCTGGTCACATTGGTGTGATTAACAAGTGGAAACGTCATAGCTATGTTAAATGCTCTTGCTATGTCGCTATGCCATGTGTCATATGTGCAGTTTTGCGCTACATCGCTTTGTGGAATATTACCAGTTGCCAAGATTAAATAGCGTGCACCTATGACGTCAAAATTGACATGCTTGAGAACATCGTTCTAGAATACGGGCTAATATTTTAATTTCATTAGGTACAGACTTGATTTTTCTTAAATAATGAAAATACTTTTACTTGCGGTAAAACAGTGTGTCTTTGGATCAGTATTTAAGTTTTTTGACACCGACTTCCGAAATTAAAGTTATTTTTCACTTTGTAGTTTGGAAGTCGGTTGTATTTTTTGTAAAAAAGTTTTTTTTTTTTTCACTTTTTAGTGGGTTGATTTGTAATTTATCTAAGTTACAATAGCCTTATGTCAACTGCTCATCAAAAATACCCAAATACTTTAATATTTGAAGAGTTCCCTCGATTTCTCCAAGATTCCATCATCAGATCGTGACCAAATGACAATGGGACCAACTTGAAAGAAAAAAAAAGAATTTTTCAAATCGGTCCAGCCGTCTTCGAGTGATCGGGGAACATATATTAAAAAAAAAAATCCCGACGACTTGAGAACCTCCTCCTTTTTTTGAAGTCGGTTAAAAATACACAAGTTCTAAATCTTTATCTTTTTATTTAAACTGGTAACCCTACCTATAAAGCTATTCGCCGTCGCCTGCAGCCTAGCAACGACTAGATAATTGTGATCGCTAGACGTACAGCGATAGTTCGCGAAATAATGTTTTTGTTCATGTGATAATGGTTTGCCCGAGTATCAATCTGCGTGACCTTTTGCCTTGCAGGGGGGCCGGTAGTGGCTGTTTTGTGACATTACAGAATTTTTACGCTTTGTTAATCCAATTTTAAGGTTCCGTAGTAAACAAGGAACCCTTATAGTTTCATGTCCGTCTGTCTGTCTGTCTGTCCGCGGTCTAGATCCAAGACTGTTAGTACTAGAAAGTTATAATGAAAATTTGTTTCATAACTCATTTGTTGGGCTTGGTATAACCTTTTATAACAAGCTACCCTCTTCTATGCTAGATTTGCCTTTTAATGCGTTTAAAAATAAAGTAAAATCCAACCTTTGTTCAAAGGCATACTATTGTATCAACGACTACTTAAATGATAAGAATAGTTGGTCGCTGTGATTAACTCAAGACAATGTTTATGTTCTTTCTCCAGATTTAACTTACCTACTGACAGTTTATATAAGTTTATATAATTTTTTTATTTTATTTGACTTTATGAGTCAATTTTTTAATTATTTTTTTACGAGTCTATTTATTTTTATTTTATTGATGACATAATCTACTCATTACAATGTGTTTGTTATGAGTTTGTATTGCAATTTGTGGTTGGCTAGTGACCTCGACAATTGATTATATTATTTTTTACCTGAGCAACCGGCAGCAAGTTCGTCATGCTCCCTTAGATGTCAATGCTTGCGGTAGCGTCGGGAGTCGGGTTGCCTCCTTCCCTCAAATATGGCGAGGGGGGTAATGGCTGATCTTTGCGTTATGCTCGTGAACGGGTGCTGCTTGTGGTTACTGGTCGTCTTGCTGATCATGGTTTTGTTATTGTTACTAGTAATTAACTGTACATTTATTTTACCTCGATGGTCCTAGTTTATCATTTATAACTTCCAATTTACAGCTTTATGTAAGCGGGCAC
This sequence comes from Agrochola lychnidis, assembly GCA_963680765.1. Classification (NCBI taxonomy): domain Eukaryota; kingdom Metazoa; phylum Arthropoda; class Insecta; order Lepidoptera; family Noctuidae; genus Agrochola; species Agrochola lychnidis. Next base: position 4,339,337 of record OY796874.1, on the reverse strand, counting down.
GCCCTTTATGCCTGGAGGCTTTTATTTAGATATTTAGTTCTTTTTACGTTTAGTTTTTATTTTTTTAATTCTGCTTGAGTATAGTTCTCGATGTTTTTTGGTTGGTATATCGGCGTGTGCTAGCTAACATATGGCCAATAATTTATACTTAATTAAAATAATGTTTTGTGTTGCATAATAATTTTGCATACTATTGTATAGAGTCATTTTTATTTTTTTCTAACTTGAACAGACAGCTGTGCTGCTGGGGAGTTTGTTGCGCCACTTCTTCTTCCCAGCTAAAGGCACTAGGAAGTGGTGAAGGGTGGGCGTTTTTGGGGGACTGTCTTATGTAATTTTGACGTTCGAAAAGTGCTGGTTCTCAGCCTAATTTGAATAAATGACTTTTGATTTTGATTTTGATTTATAATTTGGCATGGGTATATGTATTAACCATGCCAACAAATTGGTAAAATAAAATTATGAAAAATATTTTTTTTTAGGGTACCTCCCCTACACGTAAAGTGGAGTTTTTTTTTATCCCTTGATGTGGGGTATCGTTGGCAAGGTCTTTCAAAAACATTATGAGTTTGTTAAAACCATTTTTGAATTTAGAGATTTGTTTCCGAAATATTAAGCTTTAAAGTGCTCATTTTTGTTAGAGTCAAGTGTCCCCCCCCCCTGCCAGCTAAATGGTTAGTTTTAGATATGTGAAAAAATTCACAGCAGTAGCTTATATAACGAATTTAAAAGGAAAACTATCACTGCTGAGTAGGCTTTACAAGTTAACGAGTAATAATCGACCAACTTAGATTTGCGGTTGTAAAAACATGTTCTCCGATACATTCTGTATGAAAGATTTTTTTTTTCAACTACAAAGTTTGTTCTTCGGATAAATTCATCACAACTACGGAACCCTACATTGTGCGTGGTCCGACATGCACTTGGCTGGTTTTTTATTTTGTTATATTGGAAGTTTTCGATATAGATTTTACTGTGTTTCACAATATTGAAATGGATAAAGTATCAAATTTAGAAGTCGATTTATGATGCACACACTAATTGACTTGCTCACTGGCAATCACAAAGCGATAGTAGCGCTATCCTAATTAAGGTGCTAAATTGCGGTTAAAAACTTGAATTGACCAGAAAATTATAATCTCATTCTCTCTGAATATTAAATATACATCAAAAATAAAAATAAATTGGTCTTGATGCATTTACCTACTTGTATGTTGTGTATAAGTTTATTTGCAGACAGCGCGTGACCAATCTCCTTGACCGCAGATTATTTCCTTCCGCGCCCTAGGTAAATACTTCCTTCTCTGGCTTTATCGCTTTTACGACAATTTTATAACAAGAAAACCTGCTATTTATAGGTTACAGTCTAAAATAAATAAAACGTTTTACAAAAAAAAAAAAACCGGCCAAGTGCGAGTCGTACTCGCCCATGAAGGGTTCCGTAGCAGCAAGTAACATTGAATGAAAGGTAAATTGCGGTTTACGATTTATGACGTATTAAAAAAAAACTACTTGTTAGATCTCGTTCAAACCAATTTTCGGTGGAAGTTTACATGGTAATGTACATCATATATTTTTTTTAGTTTTATCATTCTCTTATTTTAGAAGTTACAGGGGGGGGGACACACATTTTACCACTTTGGAAGTGTCTCTCGCGCAAACTATTCAGTTTAGAAAAAAATGATATTAGAAACCTCAATATTATTTTTGAAGACCTATCCATAGATACCCCACACGTATGGGATTGATGAAAAAAAAATTTTTGAGTTTCAGTTCTAAGTATGGGGAACTCCAAAATTATTTGTTTTTTTTCTATTTTTATGTGAAAATCTTAATGCGGTTCACAGAATACATCTACTTACCAAGTTTCAACAGCGTAGCTCTTATAGTTTCGGAAAAAAGTGGCTGTGACATACGGACGGACAGACAGACAGACAGACAGACAGACAGATAGACAGACAGACAGACAGACAGACAGACAGACAGACATGACGAATCTATAAGGGTTCCGTTTTTTGCCATTTGGCAACGGAACCCTAAAAAACAACCGACTTCCAAAAAACACTACAAAGTGAAAAATAACTTTAATTTTGGAAGTCGGTGTCTTTGGTTTTGAATTTTCGTTTTTTGTCACCGACTTCCGAAATTAAAGTTATTTTTCACTTTGTAGCATTTTTAGGAAGTCGGTTGTTTTTTTTTTTGTAAAAAGTTTTTATTTTTCACTTTTTAGTTGTGGTACCTACCCCACACAAATTCGAAAACCACTACCTGCTATGTAATTAACAGTGACAGGAACTTATAATATCATCCACATAATAAGTGGGAAAAAGTACGTATTATTGAAGCTAACTCAAAAAGTATCGAAGCAAAGTTAACAAAATTTATATGAGACCACCTCGAGAGCATACCCTTTTAAACAAAAAAAGTATTTTCAAAATCGGTCCACAATTGACGGAGAAATCGGTGGACATACATACGAACATACGCGACGAACATATAACCTCCTCCTTTTTGGAAGTCTGTTAAAAACACAATAATTATAACTTCCTAACAAGCCATTGGAACAGCAACATGCCTGGCCACAGCCATGCCGGACATAAGGGCAGTCCAGCCTATCGGCGATCATTGGCAGGATGGCATTGGGGCTGGCACGCACCCGGTGCACGAGGGACGCACACCGCTTGCGCATAGAAGCGTAGAAACAGTCAGTGCGTGCCATCGGGAACATCCCTAATACGCTACAGAAACGGAGCAGCTCCTACAACGCCCAGGACGCGTTGTTGTACTGGACGCGGAGGGCCCTTTCAGTATAGTCAGTCAATCCACAGCCCGCCCGCTGCCCGGAGTCTAGATTTGTTCCCGGTTGATGGCAATACACTCGCCCCCTATTACATGGGACTTAAACATAACTGGCGAAATGTGGATGTATTATTGGTAGTATTGGTACACCTCTACCCAACCCTTCGGGAGGTGCAGGCGTGATGTTGTTATGACATTTGTTTCACATCGAAAGATCAAAAAGACCCGTCAAATCTTACCAATAAACATACCAATTGTACGCATTGGATAAAACTATCACTGTCAACACTAGATAAAGCGTATTTTAAAAGATTTGCGATAACCGATAAGGACAATCGAAGTCCGAAAAACATTGTTCCTTAAGGTGCTGATAAACTTGAGCATTCACTTGTAATGAGTATTCTAGCGAATGTTACATTACAGAAAAATAAACAGGAGCGTTTTAGCGAGCCTAATGATGCCAAGGTAAAAAAAAAAGAAATTCTATTTAGTCCGTCTTTCAGATAGTAAAAAATATTAGACACGTATTTTTTGCTTTATCATATTAATCAAAAATAACTTAGAAAACACGCATTAAAGTTGCAGTGGGGGCTCGCTACGTCACAACGTCGTATTAAATCTAGCAAGGCGTCACGTCATGCCACATTTTAACTCAAATGTTTCACCTTAATGTTTAATTACGTCATAAAAAAAATACTTGTCCAATATTTTTTATTAATCTACGACACAGGCCTATTCTATCGAGCGTCCTACCGAATGGACAGTAAATTTGCTTCGAGCTTTTTGTCGAGCCTAGCCATCCACACGCGACCGTCAAGTCTGATATCCTCGTGAAGAATATTTTTTGACGAGCATTCGCTAGAATGATCGTGAAAATGTTCGTAGCGATGTATGGCTCTATGCTTGGCTCTGTTCGTTGTTCAGTTCGACAAATTTAAAAACGGCGAATGCTCGATGTTCTGTTACAAGTGAATGCTCAAGTGTATCAGCACCTTAAGTTATGTTTGGGTGAGTTGCGTGCGTCAGATTTTAAGCCGTAGTTCAATATCCTTGGGTGGTTGTGATAATTTCAATGATAAAAACTCAACTGATAAGAATATCTGCTGTTGTTTTTCACGTCAGTTATTAAACCCTGGTTAAAATGTACTTGAGGATTCACTTGTAACAGAACATCGAGCATTCGGCGTTTTTAAATTTGTCGAGCTGAACAATGAACAGAGCCAAACATCGCTACGATCATTCTATCGAATGTCTTAGTCAATGACAGAATGGCTCGGCTCGGCAAAAAGCTCGAAGCAAATTTACTGTCCTTTTGCTAGAATGCTCATTATAAGTGAATGCTCAAGTTTATCAGCTGAGGAGCTCGTGGTTAAATACTAACAGCCTCTCGAGTCAATCTGTCAGGTTAAGCTACGCTTGCCGGGGTTGGTCCGTGGATGGGTGACCATTTCTACATAACGAGACTCCTCCGTGCCTCGGAAAGCACGTTAAGCCGTTGGTCCCGGCTGTCATTCGTGGATCTTTGACAGTCGTTACGGGTCAGAAGCTCGAAAGTCTGACAACCAGTCTTACCAAGGGGTATCGTATTACCCAGTTACTGGGTTGTGGAGGTCAGATAGGCAGCCGCTCCATGTAAAATACTGGTATTCAGCTGTATCCGGTTAGACTGGAAGCCGACCCCAATATAGTTGGGAAAAGGCTAGGCAGATTGATTTTGCTCAAGTTTATCAGCACCTATAGAATAAGGGCCAATTTCACCAATAAAATTGGATGTGATCAGCACATCTCAACCGCGCTCAAGAGCTGTCACTGTCAAATATTGCTAGATTTAATACTGCGTTGTGACGTAGCGAGCCCCCACTCCCCAACTTTAATGCGTGTTTTCTAAGTTATTTTTGATTAATATGATAAAGCAAAAAATACGTGTCTAATATTTTTTTATTATCTGAAAGACGGACTAAATAGAATTTCTTTTTTTTTACCAAGGCAACTACCGTATTGTGAATATGCAATACGGATTTCAGAAGGACCATACTAAAGCCACGGTGTACCCCAAGTACCTAAATTATATTAAAAAAATAATGATTACAATAATAAAACAATAAGTCCCACGTGTCATGAATATTGATAAGTGCATGTGTCTGAGTGGGTGTATGCTGTGTGGCCATGTGTGGGTGCACGTGCAACACTTTGTGTTGGTAAACATTACGTAAGCGTCTGTCACGTAATGTTAGTTAAGGCGGCTTCCCATGGTGCGTGATATTGCGGACGAACGCGGACGCGGATCAGCCCGCACCGACACGCACCATAGGAAGAGTATCGTCCGTGGTAGCGCAGACACGACCGTCGCGGTGCGCCCGATCCGTGGCATATCGGTAACTTCAAAGGTGCGGTACGAGCTTCTCTTTCACTTTGCATTTCGGAATGATAAAATGGATCCAATCTCAACGGGCTGGTCTGCGTCCGTCCGCAATATCACGCACAGTGGAAAACCGCATTTAGAGAGATGATAATAAATATGTAATGTAATGTTCTGATGAGCCATTGTTTAACTGTATTTCTTGTCCATCTTTGTTTCTGTAGAAACATGCAACGAAGGTGTTATAGAAATACATTTTAACCGTACTTAATCATGGCATACGTATTTAATCGAACAAATAATTCTCTTTTAGCGCTCTTAAAGATATTATTTAACACTAATAAAATGAATGTGCCTCTTTTTGTGAACCTCAAATAATTACTATGGGGTACCGGTCTTAAAAATATTAAATGGTTCTGCGACCAACTTTGACATTTGGTTAGGTTAGTTCTAACCTAACCTAAGGCCGCATTCATGTAGAACACTGGTACCCGGCGCCGATAAGCGCTGGTTGTTAACGCTGGTCGGCGCAGGCAGTTTACATACTTTTAGCCGAATCAGCGCAAACCGGTGGGCGCTGAATAATCAGGATAGGAACTTGACGGCGCTTATCGGCCACGGTCCGCGATGATTCGGCAAAAAGTACGAAAACGGCCTGCGCCGACCAGCGTAACCAGCGCTTGTCGGTGCCGGTTACCAGCGTTCTACATGAATGCGGCCAAACCCATGTGGTCGGGGTGCTCTAGCTCGGCTACTGCGACCAACTGTGACTGTGAGAAAAGGCCAGAAACTTAAAAAGAGGTTCAATTATTTAAAATAGAGTCCATCACTAGAAGATCAGTAAGTTTTTAGAGTTACAGTTAAATATTTCCTCTTAATAAAGTAACGAACAATTTCCCGCGGTTCTTGAAAATCTAGTCTAAAATCTAATCATATTTCTGGGCGAAGCTTAACGCGATCACGTGACAGCTGTCAGTTCCAATATTCCACAACAATGATGACACTTAGTTCTTGAACGCGCCATAAATTATCTGTTTTCTAATCTCTTATTGTTATAAGGAATAGAATATCTTTATTTTGCATAAAATATGGAGTTTCACATATTTTGCTTACTTATTTCAGCATGCAAAATCCTATATTAATATAAATGCGAAAGTGAGTCTGTTTGTTACGCTTTCACGCTAAAACGGCTGAACAGATTTGGACGAAATTTGGTACATGTGTAGACCATGATCTGGGTTAAGACATAGGATACTTTTTATCCCCTTGATATTCCCACAGGATCGAGACTTATGCGGGTGAAACCGCAGGGCGCAGCTAGTAAAAATACTTCAATTTCATTTTGACAATTGATGCTTGAATTATTTCAATTTTTCTAAAGAGTAAGTAGGTACTTTATCAGGATTGGGGTCTTCAAAGTTTTCAAATTCTGACATCTGTCATCGGTTGACCTGCAGTATAATTAGATGTCAAATGCTCTAGCACTCATACACAGTTATGTACTCTTTTAAGTATGTAGTACATAACTGTAGACTCAATTTGTTCTCATTATCCATGCAGCTGAAGGCGTTACAAAAACATAATGAATTTTAAATAAAACTGCTACAGTTGAAATAAATTAGGAAATCGGAATCACTTTTACACGTCATATTAAAAATAAGCTAGATGAGTTCGGCGTTTCCTATCTGACTACTCTGAGAAGAAAGGCCGAAACAAACTCAGAGGTCGCAGTCTCTTTTAAAGTCCAGACATAATCTTGGTCAGGCCGTATGAGGACCATGTAGATTAGTGTCTGAAATGGTCTTTTGAGGAATGAACCACACAGATTTGAGTGGACCTGTCCAGTCAGTGCAAGCATTTGTACTGACAAATGCTTGCACTGACTATTACTGAATCGTGGAGCTCAACAACAAGCTCAACTCTACGAACAATACCAAAGAAAGGACATTAATTGGGTAGGCTACTCAAACTGCCAGACCATCATTAAAACTAGCTGAGATTTTTTTTTAAAAAAAAACGTGTGGCACTCGGGGACTGCCGCGGTAAAGCTATTGCATAGCATTTGTAACCTCCATGGCAACATCACGTTGTCATGGGAACCGTCATTACGTAACGAAAATAAAACCTAACACCCCCCCTCCGCCTAGGAGGGGGGGTGTTAGGTTTTATTTTCGTTACGTTACGGAATTTCTTGATTCGGTCGCCGCGCTCAAAGCCCGCGATAAAAGCTATGCAATAGCTTAAAAAATATTATCCACATAGTCCTTACATTCACAATAATTAAAATAATATAATACTTTACAAATATTAGATTCTATTGGAGTATTGGCAACATGAAATCGATTGCAATAAAATTATACGAGTGCGTTTCGTAATTAGGGTGCAGTATGCGTAGAAAGCACAATAATATGACGAGACACAGTCACATGATCTGAGACATTTCTTTATCTACTTTCCCTATCATTCATGTTGTTGACCGTGGTTTTTGTTGCGTCAGTAAAATTGACCTCGACTCGGTCGGACTAATTAATAAATATTTATATTTTCTTGCGAAAATAATTATTTTATGCAATTCTGCATTATCTAAGTTTTGTTTACTAATAGGAGAGTAGCTTTTAAAGTAAGACGTATCTATACTTGTTAATATATTATTTTTTTACGTGATTACGGCGAAGCAAAAAGGAGGGTTATGTTCTTGACCGGTATGTACCTATGAATGTTCATCTATTCCGTCATAACTTCTAAATTACTCATCATAATTTGACAAATGAGGTATCAAATGAGGTTTTGATTGTCCGCTGATTATAGAGGGCTTAATTAGCACATTCCAAAAAAATATATATTACTAGCGGACGTCACCCGGTTTTACTCGCGTAGTTACCGTTTCCGTGGGAGTACAGGGATAAAATATAGCCTATGTTACTCGCTGATAATGTGGCTATCCATTGCTGAAATAATTTTTCAAATCGATCCAGTTGTTTTTAAGTTTATTCGTTACATACAAAAATACAAATCTTTACTCTTTATAAAATTAGTATAGATATAGATAAACCCCTAAATAACTTAAATAAAAGTTATAAAACTAAAACCCAACTACGACAAAAAGTCATTTAAAAAGGTATAAACAAGACATCACAGACAGACAAATTAAAAATCCGGAATCACACGTGATATAAATCGAACATTTACATGTGACTTCAGATTTTTTATTTTTATTTTGTGATGGACTGCTACTGAGAAATTCCAGATGAAAAACTCAACAACACAGACAGCTACAAAATGTATTTAGACATGTAGGTACATGATATACTTTGATGAACATACTACCATTGCCAATCAAGATTTAATGAAATAACAAAACTGGTGTTATTTCGCGATGTCTCGACTTGATAACAATATGTATAAGTATGTATGTGAACAACTAACAGTCAGTAATTACTTCTCAATATTTGTTTTATTTAGATAATGTAAATGTAAACTGACGTATTTTGAAGTAAATATTATTGGTAAATCTACAGGTCGACTAGTATATTTTGACCCATCATGACGGCGCTGTCAAATGTCAACGAGATCGTTGGCCCCGACTCACCGCGTCTCATCGCATCGCCCCGCCCGCGCTGTTACTTACGCTGATACTTTTTGCAGATAAAACATAAATAATAAAATAGATAAGCGAAATGTTAGTATCTTATTAGCGATCTCCTGACTTTGATTATATATATGTAAGTAAAAACTTGTTCCCACAAAAATAATTATCTCCTAAAACGGCTTCCTCTCTCCTACCCTTTTTGCTGTGTTCTACAGGGTCCATAATGATCTAAATTATATAATTACCACCTGAGTACACATTATGGTAAAGCAATAACGATATTGAGTATTGAGTACTTCGTTTTCGCTAAGCATTATTTTTTCTTGTTTTTGATCAGCTCCTAAGTCGTAGCATGATTTTGAAAAGCCTATATTAACCTTTCTTAAGAATTGGGCTATCAAAATAAATAAATAAAAGTTGTTTTTCCAACAAATCCAACTAGTAGTTCCAGAGATTAGCGATTTCAAACAATGGAAACAGTATATAGTACAGATAATGATGGAAACAGTCACGTCTTCGAGATAAGTTAAGAATAAATAAATGATTGTTTTCGTGAAAAAAAAAAATGCTTGATAGTAAGTACTTATAGTATTTGTTTTGATTAAAACTAAAACTATCTGGATGACCAGTGACCCCTTTATTTATTTATTCAAACTTGCTTCTGCACGCGACTTCGTTTGCGTGGAAGTGGAAGTCGTAAGCTACATATACAGTACCTACTAAAATAACAGCCACATTTTTATAAAACTCCCTAACCCCCGACTCACCGCACCGCGTCGTATTGCATCGCATCACATCCCATCGCATCGCTCACCCGCACTATTACTTCGTTTTCACTTAGCGCTCTCTCTGAACTTTTTTCTCTTTTCTCGGCTCCTAAGTTTCGTTGTCCTTCCTCAAGAATTAGGCTATCTAACGCAATAGTACATTACTGCCAAGGCCTGCAAAAATCCAGTGACCAGTGAGTCCATCAATGCCCCTTTTGCAGGCCGCGGCAGTAATGTATTATAAATTACCATAGCTTGCTTTTTAAAATATCTTACTGTGTGGCAGAGGCTAATTGATTGTTATAGTTATGTCAGAGAAGACGGGTTTTCAAAACAAACTCTTAAAATTAACAATTATTTTTATTAAAATGTAAACTTTTTATTCCGGTTTTGATACAACACATATTGTGCGCTTAAGAACGTTTATACAAAAAGTTGGCAACGTCATAAATTTACCTGTTTTGATTAATTTGGCAATATTACTGTATGGAAATAAGAAATGTGGCTAACTAGCGAACTACAATATTAAAAAGAATTGCAATCATAACATTGAATTTGATGTTGAGGTGTAAAAAAGGCGTTTGGGAAGTTTCCAAATACTTTTTTTTTTAATCTAAAACTAAATATCTGGTGTTAGGATATTATTTATAATCATTATTCTAGTTCGCTAGTTAGCCACATTTCTTATTTCCATACAGTAATATTGCCAAATTGATCAAAACAGCGAAATAATTGACATCTATTTGCGATGTTGCCCACTTTCAGAATAAACGCTCCTTATGAAGACGCTTTTAAATTTCCGTTCACGATAACGTTATAACGTGCACGTATTTCCATACATTTTATGGACGAGGACGTCCACGATAATATCGTCACGTTAGAAATAATTATAGAAGAGCACATTGGCGTATATTGGCGTTCTTATTTCGTGCGAAGTGGAGTGCACAAAATACAGTGTGATTCTTCATAACGTGCACATATCGAAAATTCGAAATGAGGGAATCTATGATTAATTTTAACGACAGAAAAAATATTTAAAAATCTAAATATTTATTTTATACTTTTTATGGAATTTATAAAAAATGTAACAATGTGTAACTTTTAAACTAAATCATCTATCGCGATGAACTCCATAGTGATGGGAAGTAATTAGGCCTCCACATAAAATGAAAATTGAGAAAAAAAATTACCCTCAATTGAAAATAAACATGTTTTTTTAGCAAAAATCTGTATTTTTTTCATAAATTTTTACAATATTTGTAAAATTAATAAATAGATGCCAAAGAGAAAAAAAAACATTAATATTTTTTCCGTCGATAAAATTAAGCATAGATTCCCTCATTTCGATATGTGCACATTATAACGAATTACACTGTATTGTTTGAAAACACGATATGTATTTTCATTACGTCATGGAAATGAATAACTGTAATTCAAGTACCGCCAAGTACAGGTCATGTTTGAGGTTATCCAGTATGCAGACAGATTCAAAACCGGCCAAGTTGAAGTGCGTTTCGGACCACGCACAGTGGAAGGTCCCATAATTGGGATGAATTTATCCAAAAAACAAACTTAACATTGTAGTTGAAAAACATGTTCTCCCATACATTCCAACGACACCCCACAACATGGGACAGACGAGAAAAAAAAACAGTGGCACTCCGGGAGTGCCGATAGAAGTGAAAACTTGAACAATTTAAAAACATACTTCCAAATCCTTTAAAGTAATAATACTTGCACAGAACATTGATCCGTAACTAATAAAGAGCACAATCGCGTTTACAAAAATGAGGTGTCGGTAAGGGTGTCGCGAGTTCAATTGTTTTTCCATCTCTAAAATGCCCAACGCGCCTAAAGAAGTTTTCACTTAAAAAAACATCCCCTTCTTTACGTGTAAAGGCTCTTACAAACAGGCGCGACACGCGACGCGACACAAAGGCACCGCTCGTCGCGACAAGCGGTGCCTTTGTGTCGCGTCACGTGTCGCGCCTGTTTGTTAGAGCCTTAAGGGAGGTCCCCTAAAAAAACAATTCATGTTTTTATGCTATTGCATAGCTTTTATCACGGGCTTTGAGCGCGGCGACCGAATCAAGAAATTCCGTAACGAAAATAAAACCTAACCCACTCCGCCTACCATGTAATGACGGTTCCCATGACAACGTGATGTTGTCATGGGAACGTAATTTTTGTTTTATGTCATCACGTCATCATCCCAAGTGTAGCGTTGACAAATAGGAAGTGTGGAGGTTACAAACGCTATGCAATAGCTTTACCGCGGCAGTCCCCGAGTGCTACACTTTTTTTTTTATCGACTTTGTCGGCGTGATTAATATGTATACCCATGCCAAATTACAGCGAAACTGTAAGGGTTCCTTGTTGACGGAATCCTAAAAACCGGCCAAGTGTGATGTTACAATTTAAAAACAGTTGCTATCGCTATGCCAAATAACCTTGAGCGGTGTTACGAAGTAAAACAATCTTATCAACAACACAACGTTCTTTGAATGTTTAAAAAAAATTAATTACACCTTATCTATGAAATTATGTCATATATAAATCATCGATAATTGTTTTTGGAGTGAAAACTTCTTTAGGCGCGTTGGGCATTTTTGAGATGGAAAAAAACAATTGAACTCACGACACCGTTACCGACACCTCATTTTTGTAAACGCGATTGTGCTCTTTATTTATATTACGTTACGGATCAATATTAAATGCATGTATTTTTTACTTTTTGTATTCGCGATTGTGCTCTTTATTTAGATAAGGTTACGGACCAATGTTCTATACAAGTATTTTTCTTCCACCAAGGCGATCTTGTTTAAGTTTTCACTTCTGTCGGTACTCCCGGAGTGCCACTGTTTTTTTTTATAACATCACGCCTGTATTCCCCGAAGGGTTAGACAGAGGTGTACTTACCTATAGTACACCCACATTTCGCCAGTTATGTTTAAGTCCCATGTAATAGGGGGCGAGCCTATTGCCATCAACCGGCCACAAATCCAGACTCCGGGCTGCTACTGAGAAATTCCAGATGGAAAAACTTAAAAACAGTTTTCGCGATCCGGGAATCGGACCTCATGCTCAGCCGTAGTGCTTGCGAGCACTATACTAACGAAGGAGTCTTAATTAATTACGTTGTAACAATATAATATGAAGTAAACAATGATTTTCACTTGACACATTAACACTGATTGACCTTATAATCATGAGGCATCCGGCTTGCGCATGCGCATGCAAAATACTCGTGTCAGCGACTGATATGCATTTCATTTGCATTACAAATCACCAGAGATCGGAATTGGGTGTGTGAAAATACCTAAAGTTTGCAGCGAGACATATCATAGAGCTGTTACAACCACTTAAGTTAACCGGTTTTGAATTGTACCGGTTTATTTACGGTTTTTTGTTTTACATGTTCTTTACCTTTGAAAAACCGAACTATAAACATAGCAAGTTTTAAATTAATTTTTGTTTTGAACTTTCCGGTTCAAATTCGGTTTTTTAGTTCTACTTGTTCTGTACGTCTGAAACACCGAATTTTACACATCTGCAAGCTGTAATACAGTTTTAGATATTTTTGTAAAAACCGAATTTGAACCGGAAAAGTTCAAAACAAAAATTAATTTAAAACTGTATTAGCAGCTTGCTAATGTTTATAGTTCGGTTTTTCAAAATAAAGAACATGTAAAACAAAAAACCGAAACTAAACTGGTAAAATTCAAAACCGGTTAACTTAAGTGGTTGTAACAGCTCTCTGATATGTCTCGCTGCAAACTTTAGGTATTTTCACACACCCAATTCCGATCTCTGCAAATCACAAAGAGATCTAAAGTTGAGTAATTATCAAATAACTTCTCCCGCTCTGGGCGGAGCGGGAGGGCGTGTCAGACTCTTACTGACTAAAACCCACCCGTGTTCCTTCAGTTGCCTATATGTTGTCAGAGGCCACGGTAACCCTTTCGGACAAACCCGCAAGTTTATTTAAGGCTGAGAATCATTTCAGCACTTTTTGCACGTTAAAATTACATAAGACAGTCCCCCAAAACGCCCGTCCTTCGCCACTTCTAGCGCTTTAGCTGGGTAGAAGAAGTGGCGCATCAAACTCCCCAGCATTACTCTCCAGATTTTCATGTTTACTGGGGAAACGCGAGCGACGAGAGTATACAAAAAAAATACAAACAAATAGGGTAGGGCGGGGCTAGAAGTCCGGTGGGTAAGAAGTCCCAACATACATATCACAGTATCTATCCGCGCTAGAAACAGACGGTCTACGTGACCACTGAAGCGGGATGAGTACTGATCCGCGGATGCCACATTCTATGCTTCAGACGCGACACGACACAACACGACACAGTAGTGTGTTTCTAGCTTTACTGTGCTAGTCCTAAGTACCGAAGCTTTACGAGCTAGTTTTAAAAGCAATCAAAGTGAACTACTTCAATAATGGTTATATTCCTTTGGAGAAGCGATTAATAGGATGTCATTCAAGAGTTTGACATGAGTCGTAGATATAGAATAGATATAACATCGAGGCACGCGATGACGCGCGGTATATCCTATCTGACCACACTGAGAAGAAAGACCGAAACAATCTCAGAGGCCAGTCTCTTTTAAAGTCCAGAAAATCTTAGTCATATCATAATGAGGACCATGCAGATTAATGTCTGGATGTGGTATTTTGGTGGAAAGAACCACACATTTGAGTGGACCTGTCCAGTTTGTGCACGCATTTATCAGCAATTATTAACCACTAGGTTCTCAAATCCATGGCCATTTCGTAACAACAATATTATTTGTCTCCATTATAATCAGACGGAGCTATCACTAAAACTTATCAGACAATAGCAACACATCCTTTTGTTTATAACTTTTCAAGTGTTTGTCTAATATGAAAAAGCATTGTCTTATTAAGGTCAAGAAGATAAGCTGACAAACAGTACTTAAGCGAGGGATAAACTAGAAGTGTTGTGTTCATGCAATTGCTATCCGAATGGAATTGTAGTCAATGACCTTTGTAAATTCACACCTGTAAAACGCTTTTTAACAATTGCAGTAAATTTAAAAGAGGTGAATCTAACAAAAGGTATTAAAAAGTAGACGTGAGTGGAAACGCCAGAAGGGGACGCCGTAGAAGGACATTTATAGTGTCCTTATTGGTGATGTTCTTCAGAAAGGTCAGGTACATAGAACTCGCAACGCGGCGTGCGTGAATGAAGCAAAAGGAAGGAGTTTGTGCAGCCACCGACACATGACTGTGTCGTGTTGTGTCGTGACACGGGATACACCAATCAAACGAATCTGTTCAAGACTACGTCAAACCACGAGTTTTGATTGGCTAACACTGCGTCAAAAGACGTCACGTCACGACACGACACAACACAAAAATAGGTGGCGTTCTGTAGTTTGTGTATGTTAAATAAGTTATGGACATTTAATATTTTTTTTAATGTTTTGTTGGAAATCAACATGACATTTATCTAACAATTAACGCCTAATGGTGTAGTTTCTTATTAGTACAGGTTTAAAAGTACCCAATACAAAGTGTTTATTTGTATACCAGTTAGCGTTTATGACGTATTTCGAATAAATATTATTCGAACAATTAGCGCCAGACCATCCTCCATTTTCCATCTCGTGCCATAATAACAAACTTGTAAATAAAAGCATGTTTATTAATGTTTCATAGAATTACGTGCTGACACACAACAACAACAACTTAAGACGGCGATAAGACGTCATTTTGACAAGTAAACGGCATCTGTCGTGCTATTCTGTAACCATCTCACCGTGTTATCTTAGGTGAAGTGAGCTGTCAGTTGCTAAGGATTGACACTATTGGCAGCTCACTTCACCTAAGTTATCACGGTGAGATTTTTACAGAATAGAACTACAGGTGACCAACTTATTTTGTTTGTGGCAAAAAGAAACTAGATTTTAAAATGTACTTTTTATATTATATGTATAGATGGATCAGAAGATACTGCTGCCATTTCTTATCTACATTCCATTTAAAACATTGCACTAATTTTTATTGAGAATTCGTGTATGAACGTAAACAAGGCAAAAAGAGTATGCAAGGATCGTAGCAGCTGGCGTTCTGTAGTTTCTGCCTACCCCCATGGGAAGAAGGCGTGATTTTATGTATGTATGTAATTCGTGTGTGGTCGTCATACTTTTTGTATCGACTCAAAAATCGAACCCGAAGGCCCGAAATGTAGCCGTATTACGTAAGACAATCAATTGCAATCGCTTTCATTTTGACAGTTCAGTGACATTCACCCCCTGTTTATAAATTCGACCCGAAAAGTGGATCACGTCAATGAGTATTGTCGAACTCTATGCGGGTGCGAAGTTACAGATTCGCACCCGCATAAAAAAGTTTTTCTTAAAATTATACGGCTTCCCATACACGTCAAACTTCTCGGTCATGAACAAAAGTCATAGTGAATAGAAATGAATTGTTGTAAGCAGAAAGTATTTAAAGATGGAGACTTTAATTAACCCTCTTTTATCCGGAGTTTCTGGATAGCAATTGCTTTTCCTGCATAGCTATTCACAACCGTTCGATACGCTTCCGTGCCGAATCGAACATCAATCTATGTTATCAAAAGAGTTCTCTCAAGGCTGTTCACAAGTCCAAAACCTGAAAATGTTATTAGGTTAAATGACATGGATTACCACCATTCTTCCGATATGACAGCTATTTGCTGTCGGTCGAGAGCAAAGCAAATTAGTCATCGAAAATGTGTCTGTCAGTTTCGATTCGACAACCTGTCAAATGGTTGTGAATAACTATGCTGGTGTCAACAATACTTTTAGTTTGTTTTTTATTTGAAAATTCAGAAAAAAGAATTGGACACAACTTAAAGTTAAAATTGTTAAGTAATTGCTAACATAGTAAGCAATCGTTTTGATGAGTGCCTCATCCTTTTCTGTATGAGAGTCTTGTCGAGGCCTCCTATTCATACTTCGACAAAAAACGAAAGAAAAAAGCTAAAAAAAACGAAAGACGAAAGTACCTCTGTCCTACCTTTTTTTTTTTTTTTTTTTTTTGGGTGGGAAATCATCAAATAACTTCTCCCGCTCTGGGCGGAGCGGGAGGGCGTGTCAGACTCTTACTGACTAAAACCCACCCGTGTTCCTTCAGTTGCCGTGTTGCCAGGGGGCCACGATTTCCCTATCGGTTTTCTTCGAACCCCCGGCAGGCATTGGCCCTAGCGGACCCCGTCAATTCTGCTGACATCTCTTTGAGGCGCGCGTGGAACACAACGCGCCGTCGACCCGGGCTTGGTCCTTATCGGACGGCGAGCTACCCATTGCTCACCGTCCGCAAGCCCGCGCCTACGGTGGCCGGAAATCCTCTCGTGACTCCCGACGCCCAGGGCGTCTCCTGCTGCGGCGGTTAGGGGCGCGAGGGCGCGAAATTTGCCTTTCCCTCACGCGCTCCGTCTCCTCCTTCGCGAGCATTACTGCTTCGCAGAACGAGGTGACGGCTTCCCATTTCCTCTCGCTCCGTAGCATGGCCCGAATCAGGGCCGGACGCGAGAGATCACCGCCGCCGATCGCTTCCACGAGGACACGGCGATGCTCTGCCCAAGCCGGGCAGACCTCCACCGTATGCTCCACCGTGTCCTCCGGGCGATCCACACAGTGATGACACCCGGGCGTTTCCTCCCGCTTTATCCTGAACAGGTACCTCCCGAAACAGCCATGTCCGGTGAGCACCTGTGTCAGGCGGAAGGTGAGGACGCCGTGGCGCCTCTCGAGCCACTCCTCAAAGAGGGGTCTTATCGCCGCAATTGCGGCGTGCCCAGCGCTGGGTTGCGACAATCGCACTCTCCATTCCGCCATGAGATCCCGCCGGAGCTCTGTCCGCTGTGCCGCGACTTCTTGCGGCATCGGAGTTAAGCCCCGGCGTTTCGCCTCCTCGCGCCACTCCCAAATGTGCGCGAGGACCTTTGCCTCCAGATCCCATGGCGGTACTCCGGCAAGGAGGCTCGCCGCCTCGCAGGAGACCGTGCGGTATCCTCGGGCCAGCCGGATGGCCATGACCCTTTGGGACGCGTTAAGCCGGCGGGCTGGCTGCCGCCTCAATGAAGGCGCCCACACCGGCGCCCCGTAAAGGGCCATGGACCGCACGACCCCCGCGTAGAGCCTCCGGCAGGAGGCGTTTGGACCTCCCAGATTGGGCAGGAGCCGCTTCAAGGCAGCCCCGGCCCGGTCCAGTCTGGGAGCCAAACGTCGGAAATGCTCCACGAAGTTCCACCGGCTGTCGAGGACGAGTCCCAGATACTTCATCGTCGACTCGACGCCGATGTGAACCCCCCTCTGTCCTACCTAAAGTCTGTACCTTTGCACCCCTTAACGACTCAACATTTACCTGTACCCTAATTGCGTAATATAATACAATCACAATCTGTTTCGATTTGAAACAGATTGCTAATCCATTGCTTCATAAGTTGGAAAAAAAATCTGCTCAACAACGTAAATAGCGCAATTAATGTTGTTGAACTGTCAAAATGAAACAAATTAGGCATTTGTTTACGAAAATAAGTTACGCAATTAGGGTACCAGTTCGCGTAGTCTTATTTTATTTATTTTATATTTTTTGTTGCTGTGACCACACTGACATTTTATTTTTTGTAATTCCAATGATCTGCTTTATTCTTAGTTTTTTATTTGGAATTGTAAACCTTTGCATGCCCACGTGACAATAAAATACGGAGAACTTTATTATAAAAACACCTATGTACTATACCAATGTTTACATTTCTTTGTAAACATTGGTATAGTACATAGGTGTTTTTATAAATGATTTGATTTGATTTGATTTAGGGTACTGGTGTAACACATAGGATACTTTTTATCCTGGAGGTTCATTCCCGTACGATAATTTCCGACCTCTGGCGAAACCGCGGACAAAAGCTAAGTTGTAGAATAATCCTATCATATCCGTTAGGTAAAATCGCCGATGCGAAAGGCTGGATCCCCTCAACAATTAGAAAAGCGGTCAAGTGTTAAATAAACGGCATTGTTATCCATAGATAACAATAATGATATTCTGGTGTTATTGTGATTGTAACAACAGTTTTACACCTGTCGTATTATTTGTTATTATAATAACATTATGCTCTCAGCTATCTTACGGTACTGTTGTTAAAATGGTTTCGACCTTGTATTGTTTACGATCTTTACTCTGCCTATTGGTATTCATAGTACGTTTTGGAGTTATTTATGGTAAGTTTTATTGTAAAGGGGATTATTTAATAAGCTGTACTGCTTCTGAAATATTTGGGCTGGTTTCATACAACTCCTCGACTCCTCGCCTTATGAACCTATGAGCTGCGTCCCGCGGTTTCCCCACCATAAATCTCGAACCCGTGGGAATATCGGGATAAAAAGTATCCTATGTGTTAATCCATATGTATGCCAAATTTTATCCAAATTCGTTCTGTAGTTTTTGCGTGAAAGAGTAACAAACATCCATCGATCCATCCATCCTCACAAATATACCAATATATAATAATGTAATATAATATAAGTAGGATATTATGTCGGACTGCTTGGTAAATCTATCCCCGTTTTGTTTGTATGCTGTCATCATCATCAACATACATCAGTCCAATGCTGGACATGGCCTCTCCGCATTCAGCTCGATTTTCGGGAACTCTCATCCAGCTGGTACCATTCACCTTGCAAAGATCGTCCCTCCATGTAGCCTGAGGTCCTACCTTATGTTCGCCGATTCGCGGTCTCCACTCAAGAACACGTCTTCACCAACGGTCATCGTTGCTACGGCTAATATGGCCGGCCCATTGCCACTTCAGCTTGCTTGTTCTGTGAGCTACGTCGACAATTTTGGTTCTCTCCCGGATCACCCCGTTCCGGATTCGATCCCTCAGAGTGATTCCAAGCATAGCCCGTTCCATAGCTCGCAGTGTGACCTTGAATTTATGGACCAGCTGTACCATGAGTGTCCATGTTTCGGCTCAAGTCATCACAGACAGGACGCATTGATTTACCACTTTCGTCTCCACCCGTTTTCGTCGAGCTGCCATGCCGCCATACATTTTGCAAGTGGACCCTCCGGGAGGGTTCCCGGCATTACGTTTGCGCTAAAGTTAACCATCGCGGACGGTCAACGGCATTAGGTTTAAAACCGTGTTATAAAACACTGTAAAACGAAGTAAAATAGTATTTACAGGGGGTCTTGTCGCTATGTTTCCAAACCTTTTAAATTTTTAGTGAATATTTGTAAACGTGAACAAAAATATTAAAATGCTTGGATTTTGAAACCAACGCATATACTAATAATAAATCTTGTTAAAATATATATCAGATTTTGTTTTCACGGTTTATAATGCTGTATTCGCTAAGAAAAACCTACATCTAAAATGAGCCCTCCGCGAGGGCTCGCGGCATCCCATAATATGCGACTAGGTGAACCCTCCAGAAGGGCTACCGGCACTGAACGTGTTAAGTTTAGTCTTAGTCTTTAGTTTGTAATGTAATTTACTGGAAACCTATTCCTTCCCAGTAAGCACCACATTGTGCAACGTCAAACCTCGTTACTTCACATCAGGTCTTGGGTTACCCTATCAATATCATGTTCTGTCGGATATTACAAACCACAGGTGTCGCTTGTCTTCACTGTATCATGTTGAGTTTAATATCCAGTTTCTCGGTTTTAACGCAAACGTGTATCATTTTGCCATTGCAAATCTGCATACATAAGTATTACTTTGATAATATTTTATACGTTCTCGATTTTGCAACTGCATGTGGCAGCAGATATGGTCAGAAACACTTCACAAACTACGATTATACCATTGCGCAACTGCTGAGTGTGGTATGTGATTCGGTCGGGCAAAGGGTTATTGGGTTTTTCCATTAGAAATTTCTCAGTAACAGTTTGGAAATTGGTTGTGTGATACCCCCGTGCCTCAGAAAGCACTTTAAGCCGTTGGTCCTGAGCCT
This sequence comes from Agrochola lychnidis, assembly GCA_963680765.1. Classification (NCBI taxonomy): domain Eukaryota; kingdom Metazoa; phylum Arthropoda; class Insecta; order Lepidoptera; family Noctuidae; genus Agrochola; species Agrochola lychnidis. The sequence goes on along the minus strand of OY796874.1, from coordinate 4,318,843 downwards.
GATCTCTCTTCGGTCGTGTCGGATCGAACTATGAGGCTGAGGGAAGTGTGAGTGCACCTATGTCTGCGCCCACACTTGTGCACGATAACATCTCCCGCGTCGATGGCTTGTCTCCGCTGAGATTGGTCCCCATAGCCGAAATTTGGTCTGGAGGACTATTATTATAAGTTTAGATATTGTTATCGTAACATTTACCGAAACCCACGAAATTGAAGCGAATTGTGTGGTATAACTAGGTCAACAGCGTCCCGAAAAGTATCTTAGTCCGTAGCGACCAAAACAAAGCGTCAAAATACCCATTATGATGTAAAAGAAAACTCTTTTCTAACCTTCAACGTAACAATGACGACCTTTACGTGTGTATTACGTCACAAATACATCGGCGATGAGAAAGTCGCGGGAATTTTGGCGCGAAGTCAACAAACGCGGGCAATCCGGATCGGAATTACGTTAGACGGGACGCGTCACAGTGGAAACTTTTTGAAATCGATTTATTTGAAGAAAATGTGGAACTTTTTTATCACCCTAATTTTGTAACACGCCATCAATCACAATCTGAATGATTTTGAAGGATATTGCTAATCCATTGCTTCATCGGTATGTTTGAAAAATTTGTCTGTTCAACAACGTAAAAACGCAATGAATGTTGTTGAACTGTCAAACTCAAAATGAAACTAATGGATTTTATTTCCGCTGTTTTATGTTAGCTGTTATAGATAAGGTTACTTTTAAAAGGTTGTTGACTTTTTAGGGTTCCGTTAAAAAACGGAACCCTTATAGATTCGTCATGTCTGTCTGTCTGTCTGTCTGTCTGTCTGTCTGTCTGTCCGTCCGTATGTCACAGCCACTTTTTTCCGAAACTATAAGAGCTATGCTGTTGAAATTTGGTAAGTAGATGTATTCTGTGAACCGCATTAAGATTTTCACACAAAAATAGAAAAAAAACAAATAATTTTGGAGTTCCCCATACTTAGAACTGAAACTCAAAATTTTTTTTTTCATCAATCCCATACGTGTGGGGTATCTATGGATAGGTCTTCAAAAATGATATTGAGGTTTCTAAGATCATTTTTAGGGTTCCGTTAAAAAACGGAACCCTTATAGATTCGTCATGTCTGTCTGTCTGTCTGTCTGTCTGTCTGTCTGTCTATCTGTCTGTCTGTCTGTCTGTCTGTCTGTCTGTCTGTCCGTCCGTATGTCACAGCCACTTTTTTCCGAAACTATAAGAGCTATGCTGTTGAAATTTGGTAAGTAGATGTATTCTGTGAACCGCATTAAGATTTTCACACAAAAATAGAAAAAAAACAAATAATTTTGGAGTTCCCCATACTTAGAACTGAAACTCAAAATTTTTTTTTTCATCAATCCCATACGTGTGGGGTATCTATGGATAGGTCTTCAAAAATGATATTGAGGTTTCTAATATCATTTTTTTCTAAACTGAATAGTTTGTGCGAGAGACACTTCCAAAGTGGTAAAATGTGTGTCCCCCCCCCTGTAACTTCTAAAATAAGAGAATGATAAAACTAAAAAAAATATATAATGTACATTACTATGTAAACTTCCACCGAAAATTGGTTTGAACGAGATCTAGCAAGTAGTTTTTTTTTAATACGTCATAAATCGTAAACTTATCGTTACTTGCTGCTACGGAACCCTTCATGGGCGAGTACGACTCGCACTTGGCCGCTTTTTTTTCTAAACTGAATAGTTTGTGCGAGAGACACTTCCAAAGTGGTAAAATGTGTGTCCCCCCCCCTGTAACTTCTAAAATAAGAGAATGATAAAACTAAAAAAAATATATAATGTACATTACTATGTAAACTTCCACCGAAAATTGGTTTGAACGAGATCTAGCAAGTAGTTTTTTTTTAATACGTCATAAATCGTAAACTTATCGTTACTTGCTGCTACGGAACCCTTCATGGGCGAGTACGACTCGCACTTGGCCGCTTTTTTTTATACAAGTCTTTATTTACTGTCCCATTGTTTCATACACAGTAGAAATTATTGCAGCATAGCTATTCAAAACCTTTCATAGGCTTCCGAGTCGAAAATGACACATTTTCGGTTACTTGATTTCGATCGGATGAATAGTGGTCATCTATTTGGATTAAAAAGCCAAAATTTTCGGCTGTCAGATTGGTGAACAGCATTTAGAGGACTCTTTCGATAACATTTATTGATGTTCGATTCGGCACGGAAGCGTATCAAATGGTTGTGAATAACTATGCAGATTTCTTTTGCCTATTTTTGACTTAAGTACGAGCATTTGCATTCTAGTATCTTCTATTCTTAACTTTACTTTAAAAAAACCGGCCAAGTGCGAGTCGGACTCGCGCACGAAGGGTCCCGTACCATTATCTACTTACTAGATCTCGTTCAAACCAATTTTCGGTGGAAGTTTACATGGTAATGTACAACATATATTTTTTTTTTTTGTTTATCATTCTCTTGTTTTAAAAGTTACAAGGGGGGGGGGGGGGCACATTTTACCACTTTGGAAGTGTCTCTCGCGCAAACTGTTCAGTTTAGAATTTTTTTTTATTAGAAACCTCTATATAATTTCTGAAGACTTATCCATAGATACCCCACACGTATGGGTTTGATGAAAAAAAAAATTTGAGTTACAGTTCTAAGTATGGGGAACCCCCAAAATTTATTGATTTTTTTCTATTTTTGTGTGAAAATCTTAATGCGGTTCACAGAATACATCTACTTACCAAGTTTCAACAGCATAGTTCTTATTGTTTCGGAAAAAAGTGGCTGTGACATACGGATGGACAGACAGACAGACAGACATAAGGGTTCCCTTTTTTTGCCATTTGGCTACGGAACCCTAAAAACAGCCGATGTTGATAAAACAGCTGTTTTTTTTATTATGTCAGTATGTTTTGATAGAAATTATCAGGAACTGGGTTATCGTTGTGTCAAACTGGGCAAGTTACAGGTTATCACTAATGCTGATAACAGTAACAGTTTCATTAATCCTAAAACAGATGTAGAACGTGATTATATTGGAACCATAAATCGAATAGACTCGTCATTCAATCACGTTCATTAAAACATTGCAATTACAACCGCATTCATTCCGACATTGGTGCCGATTCCCTTGTTCACAAACTAAACTAAATTAAGTTCAGTGCATCTTTTTCTTTCTATTTCATTAAGAAAAGGACAAAGGATAAATTTTAGTTTAGTCCTGTCAAATTAATCAGCGCCTGTCACTCTCCATACAAGTTTAGACGTGATTAAAAACTTGCCGACTAAAATTACGTCAATTTACGTCAAGCGCTGATTAATTTGACAGGACTAAACTAAAATTTATCCTCTGTCCTTTTCTTAATGAAATAGAAAGAAAAAGATGCACTGAACTTAAATTTAGTTTAGTTTGTGAACAAGGGAATCAGCACCAGTGTCAGGTTTTATGTTGATTAAAATATCATTCGCGGTCGTAACAAATATAGCTTTACTCAATTATAATCATTACAATCAGCAATAGTGATTAAGAAGAAGATAAAGGTGTCGAATGTCATGATTTCATGAAATCATGACATTTGGCATCTTTGCTAACTTATGGAGTTATATTGCTGATTGTAATGATTATAACTGAGTAATGCCATATTTGTTACGACCGCGAATGATATTTTAATCAACATAAAACCTGATACTGACCTGCAAAATGCAAAAAAACGTAAGAAAATTTGAATTTCGCGGGCTACCCTGACGCTTCCCCCTTAAATATCTCATTTATTGTCTATTTAAAGACCCTTCCTCCTATTTATAAAAATAATTGCAATAAAATCTAAATTCAAAGTACTCGTGTACGATTTAATGAATCAAAGTCCAACGGAGTCGTCCCCGGTGCTATACCGGTGCATGTGCCAACATTTGTAGTCTGTAGATATAGATAATCCACTACTCTGAACTCTGAATCATCTGTAGATAGGAAAACTTATCATCGTTGTTGTTTGATGGGGAAAAAGCTTTTCAATATCCTTACCTAACGCAGTTCACTGCTGGACATAAGCCTCTCCCAAGCTGCACCACAACACCCTCTCCCCCGCCTTCCGCATCTAGTCTGTCCCAGCTATCTTTTTAAGTTCCTCGATCTATTTAGCCATGGGCGTCTCCACTCTAGGACTCGTCTGCTCCACCGGTCATCGGTCCTCCGACAAACATGACCAGTCCTTACTCTGCAAGCTATGTCGGTAACATCTTGCGACTTTGCAACGCATCTTTGGATTACTGTCAGGGACGAAAGAGTTATTAAATCACCAATTTTTTGTCCCTTTCTTCCATCCTTTTAATTACTTAGTTGTCATCTCGGTAGTCAACTTCTTTCTCACCATATCATCTTCCACACAGACCATCCATCGTTTCTTTGGTCTTCCCCTTCTCTTAAAAATCTCAAGACGTTTTCCTCATTCCTCCGCATCACTTGTCCATACCGTTTCCGCAAAACTTTTTTCCGCGTTTCTCTAATTAATTTATTGTCTTGTGGAAGCTAGGACTGGTCAGAACCAAAGTAAATAAAGGTCATCGGGAGGCTTTTGCCGGAATTGAGATGATCCACGTTGAGAGTCACACAAAGGGCAATGTATGAGTTCCTATACGTGATCAAATCAGAAATGAAGAGATCCGCGGGAGAACCAAGGTAACTGACACAGCCCGAAGAATTGCCAAACTTAAGTGGTAATGGGCAGGGCACATTGCTCGCAGAACAGATGGCCGATGGGGTCGAAAGGTTCTGGAGTGGCGACCGCGTACTGGAAGACGTAGCGTTGGAAGGCCTCCCACAAGATGGACCGATGACCTTGTGAAAATCGCAGGAATCTGCTGGATGCGGGAAGCACAGAATCGGTCGAAGTGGCGGTGCTTGCGGAAGGCCTATGTCCAACAGTGGACGTCTTTTGTCAAATCAAAATCACTAAGATTATAAAATTCCACATCGTTTTGGCTCGTGCTATATTTCTACACAAAATAAAATTCATCTCTGAATCGTTCTAGTTTAAATTATTATAGTTAAACTTTCCGCGCGTCGAAGTCTAGGAATTTTTTTGTCAGCCGTTAACACAAATGACGCAAAGAAAAAACACAAATATTAAAGTAAAAGTACGATATGCATAATGAGCCAATCAAAATTCGAGACAGCACTTGTTTTTGGCAAGTTGAGAGTAACCCAATACAGGTCGATATAAAAAAGTCTGACGTGTCATTTGGAATTAAATATTTTATTTAATGCAGACCTATGATGATGGCACTACTTTGCCGACAAGTGCTAGTAGGTTTTGATTGGAGTCGCCCACTAGCAGCGTTTTTTGTTGCACATTTATTTTAATAATTTATTTCCCATTAGTGCGATAGTGGCGCCCTCATTTTTTTCAAACTCTTTTTTGCCAAACGCTTCGCGATAAGACGCGTCCAACACAAAAAAGAACAAGTCGAGGGAAAATATGCGTTACATCCACGCACAACGGCCATCGCTCAGCATAATGCTGTGACCCTGAGCCACAGCGCAGATTCCTTTTCTATCTCTATATTTTAACGACCGTGTTTTGTCTTGCGATGTCTTGCCCTACTATCAGTCAACGGTCTATACTAGTCTGATCTTGACCTCGATGTCGGTCGCACAGAATAGAGATTTTCTAAAGAGTTTTTCGCACACGGGGACGTTGTGCTGTGGCGCGGTCGTTGCGCTTTTATTTTTATACTGCGTCAAAGGTAAATAAAGAATCCAGGAGCAATCGCCGCGCTGCGCTCAAAAAAGCGGGCAAGTGCGAGTCTGACTCGCACACGAAGAGTTCTACCACTTACAATATTTAACACTACCAATTTCTTTAACACGTTTCTTGTTAAAGTCAAATCATTTATTTCAAATAAATCTTTATAAGGCACTTTTGAACGTCAAAACTTACAAAAAAAATAGAATTGATTCTAGTCGCCCCTTTCAAAAGGTAGTTTTCGTATGGAGAAGAATGAGCAAGAAACTCCGGCAACTGTACAGTAGATATGGGAACCACTTTACATTTTCAACTTGTATTTTATTTGTTGTTATAGCGCTCGTAGTACGCAATCTATAAAAAAATTCAAGTGTCTACCTATTACGGTTCAAAAGATAAGCCCTGTGACAGACGGACACGTTCCATTGGCACCCTTCTGTACGGAACCCTTAAAAACAAAACAAAGAGAACGAGCGCCTCGCGCCAGGTGGTGGAGTTTCCATTTAAAGTTGTGGATTTGTCAAACTCTATTTATGGTGATTCCTTCAAGGTAGCCCGCGAAATTCAAATTTTCTTCGAAAAAAAAAAGCGTTCGAAATTTTGAATTTCGCCTCTTTTCCAGTTTAAAAAAGTTCTCAAGTTCAAATCCTCAATTCAGAAACCAATATTGTAAGTGTGTTTAAATACTATTCCTCATAATTTTAAACAACCTTGTTCATGAAACTGATGCATATTCCACGTCCATTGAATTGCGGAAATCCCAGCGCTTTTTAGTGTTACGTCTTCGGCATATCGCCAACCGACCCTCGTTGGACTATTGGCACAACGTCCAGCAAACATATCGAGCATTATATTACGACAACCAATTGATCTGTACTAAATGTTAATTAATTAATTTCTAAAAGAGTACACCTTTACAGTGAAATTAGTTTTAATCACGTGTTCGTTTTATTTTTGGGAAACAAATCTATATCATTTGAATAATAACCATTTTTAGAAAGTAGTAGCCACGTTTTAGGGACTCTACGGGTCTGGGGAATTTGGGTCTCGTATTGTATTTGTTTATTGCCGAGCGAAATAGTAAAATTCATTGTTTAATTTTCTCAAAATGTCTTGTTAGTCAATCAAAATCAAAATATTTTATTTCACATAAACCTACAAGGGCTTATGAAACGTCAGAAGCTAGGTGCACGGTTCCAATTGGTCGCTTCCTATGGAGAAAAGCCGGCAAGAAACTCCACGGTTACTCTTTTCAAAATAATGTATAAGTGTGTAATAGTGGTAGTGTAAACGTGGATTATTGTCTGCTTCTCATAATGTGCATTTTTTATTTATTTTTTCTGTAGGGCATCTTATAGCTGACCTCTGAGGTCATGACTATTTAACCGGGCTTTCCTGCGGCTGCCTTTAAAGTTCTACACTCAAAGCCTCCAGCCAGGAGTAAAAAACTATGCTAATTAAAACTAGGCGAGCGCTCGCTAAGGGTCACTCTATGTGGGGTACGAACCTCGGCTTTAGGACGTCGCTGGGGGGGAGGACATCAGAGATGGGACGGGCTGAATCAAAGTTTAGATCATGATTATTAATCGGGGAATTTAAAGCTACGTGCTCAGCTGCAACAACTGCTGGCACCTCGTTATCGAGCAAGGGTCGGGGGGAGTATCATTTACTCGGGGTCGCGGTCGCGGAGGACCTCATCGGTGAGGTCGGAATATCGGGTGTCTGTGTCCGTGTTTGTACACTACTGGTGGCCCTACTCGACTCCTGGTGGATGGTTGTGGACTGTGGATTAATAATTCTGTTACTTATTTATGCTGTGGCGTATAAAGAACGGAAAAGTTGTCATCCATTCAAGAAATACGATCAATCAGCGCTTTAGAACTATATTCTAGAACGTTTGAACAATAGCTATATTGTTTGTCTGGGAAAACACGGCAATTAACAACAATTATACGATTACTATGTGAATTAAGAGGAATTAACAATGTCGTTGGACATGTTGACTCGCCATTTATTTATTTTGTTGTTGTATTTGCAATTTGACAGTAAATCGTGCCCTATCTTGACGACGGGTGGTAAAATTGTTTTTAAGCTATTGCATAGCTTTTATCGCGGGCTTGGAGCGCGGCGACCGAATCAAGAAATTCCGTATCGAAAATAAAACCTAACACCCCCACTCCGCCTACCATGTAATGACGGTTCCCATGACAACGTGATGTTGTAATCTCTAAAGAAATACTGCCCACCTGTAAATTGTGACGTACAACTTAGAAATGTGAGCGAAAAGAATGTCTGACATTTATTAAATCCTGAAGGCCATCCGTCAGCGCCTGATACAAGATTTTTCTTGTCCCTTTTTCGACTTAGTTATTCCAGACTGATCTTACTCGGTGTACCATAGCTGTGACCCGAGCTCCTCTGATGTAAAAATCTGATGCCCTATTTGAAATTACTTTTGAGCTTATAAATTATAATATTAGTATGATTCCAGCTAGTTCACTGAAATGACGCAATATTTTCAAGTAATTAACGTTAGATTTACGGCAGATTATATCCGCCAAAGCAAAATAAAATAATATGTATCGTGCCAACTTTTCCAGTTCGCGCCAATAGTACCTGTGAACAGCTGTTTGGACTTTGAACCGCCATCTTGTTTTTAGATTTGAAGGATACGTTTTGTTTGTAAACTGTGCCGGTGCAAAGTGCGATGTCCGATAAGTTCGGATGCCAGAAAGAGACAGACATTATTATTATTATAAGAAAAAAAATGGGAATGTTCAAATGAATGATATTGGGATTGAAATTGTTGGCAAGGTTAAAAAAAGGCTTGCTACACAACTGCCAACCGCGTCCCAACAGAAGTGACCTTGGTGGTTTACAACCGTGTAGTTGGTGGTTTACGACCAAATTTCAAACAGCTCTGCCTTTTTTTTTTGGGTGGGAAATTATCAAATAACTTCTCCCGCTCTGGGCAGAGCGGGAGGGCGTGTCGGACTCTTACTGACTAAAACCCACCCGTGTTCCTTCAGTTGCCATGTTGCCGGGGGGCCACGATTTCCCTATCGGTTTTCTTCGAACCCCCGGCAGGCATTGGCCCTAGCGGACCCTGTCAATTCTGCTGACATCTCTTTGAGGCGCGCGTGGAACACAACGCGCCGTCGACCCGGGCTTAGTCCTTATCGGACGGCGAACTGCCCATTGCTTACGCCTGTCGCCAACCAATGTCACCTCTGTCGGGGACGCGTTTGGCAGCCGTATAGCAAGCCCTTTAGGCCTGTTGCAAGAGGAATTGAGATTTTCTGTTTTTGTTTGTACCTACTCTTATGACCGCGCCTCCCGGTCTGCTCCTTGCTATGCAATGGACTTTGTAGCCCCATGAAAGATGAAGTTCCAGGGGCTACAAATCTTAGGGTTAATTTCGATTTATCGAGTCTGGTTAAACCACGCTGGGATCGGTGCATTGCATTCATTCATTCAGTCTGTACCTATAGAAAATAAAAAGTATTTCTTACAGTATAAATTACAGGTATAATGTTTGTAATTAATTCTGATTGCTTGCAGTTCAAATACAATCATTATCCATTATTTATCAACTGTGCTATTGTTATGGAGATAATGTTGACCTACGAATTAAAATATGACACAGAGCTGGTTGAATTACGACGGTTTGTCGATTTTATAACAAAACGTTTTGGTTTTGGTGTGTAACATCTTTCCCTCTCGCTTTCCTGCAATCCGTGGAAGTGATTTCGTGAAAAGGGACGGAAGTGTGTAACAGGTAACAGGAAGCCGGGGAAGCGCGCGCTATTTGATTTGAACAATGAGCGCGCGCGATGCTAGAGTTGGCCGTCAGAAACGAACTTGACGAGGCGCCGCCCTTTTAATGTTGCTTATTACCAAGGTGATATGTCAAATGTTACACATATTTTGCGACAGCTCGCTCGTTTTTTTTTTTAAATCATTCAGCTGGTTTAAAAACAATATCTATTACGAGTTTGTTTTACTCATGGGCTCGTGGCTAATTATTAACACCCGCACGGATCGATCAGGTTAAGCTACGCTTGCCGCGGGCGGTCCGTGGATGGGTGACCATCTTTACATACCGAGACCCCACCTGCCTCGGAAAGCACGTTAAGCCGTTGGTCCTCGCTGTCATTCGTGGATCATTGACAGTCGTTATAAGCCCGAACGTCTGACAACTACTCATACCAAGAGGTATTATTACCACTGGGTTGTGTAGGTCAGATAGGCAGTCGCTCCATGTAAAATACTGGTGTTCAGCTGCATCTGGTTAGACTGGAAACCGACCCCAACAAAGTTGGGAAAAGGAGATCATGACCTAATACGACTTTTATTCGTATTTTTACTTTGTTACGTTATTGGCTCAAATTGGCCCCAAGTCATGTTTGGTAAATTATTGAAATTGTGCTACCAACTCAAAAGGTCAGTGTTTTGCGGTAAAATAAAGGAATTAAAAAAAAATATTATAAATGTTGGTTTTCATAGAAATAGCAATGTTAATTAGGACGCTTTGAGGACAAATCAATTTAAATACGTAATAATATAATAACCTCGTAATTTTTTGGTGACGTCCATAATGTTAACCACGATGCGGTCTGGTGATTTTTGTTTCAAATATCCTACAGACATGTATTCGTACCGGAATTTTGCTGAGCTTCTTCTATTCTATTTTTCTCTATGGCAATGGTGCCGATGTCGACAATTCTGCTAATGTCAGATGTGTTGAAGAGAAAACATGCGAAATAATAATAAAAACGTGTGGCACTCGGGGACTGCCGCGGTAAAGCTATTGCATAGCATTTGTAACCTCCATACTTCCTATTTGTCAACGCTACACTTGGGATGATGACGTGATGACATAAAACAAAAATTACGTTCCCATGACAACATCACGTTGTCATGGGAACCGTCATTACATGGTAGGCGGAGGGGGGGTGTTAGGTTTTATTTTCGTTACGTTACGGAACTTCTTGATTCGGTCGCCGCGCTCAAAGCCCGCGATAAAAGCTATGCAAGAGCTTAAAAATAGACCCAATACTTCTGTTTTTTTGGCAGCCCCAGGTTTGGTGGTAGGTGCAGAATGAACACTCTTCTTAGCCTTTCCTAGGCTTCTGAGATTCTCTAGTGCATTTTAAGTTGTTAGAGTCTTGGTTCTTGGACCTGCTACGGGAGTAGAATGTGCTAGCGCTGTGCAGCCTCTCAAGACCTAGCACCTTATACTTGGCTGTTGGACCTAGATTGACTCTTGTTGAAAGCCATACTTTATTAGTTTCTTAAAGTCTGTAATGAAAACTTTAGAACTTCTCCACTTATTTTATGAATGCCTATATTGTTGAGATACCTCAATATCTCTCTGGCATCCAACTGGCAGTGACTTCGTAATAATTATCATCCATTCTATGAAACGTGAATAAATGAAACCAACTAGACTTGGAAATAATCTGCTTCAGAATAGAAGTTTGATAAAATTCTTCGACGAGTTGTCACTGGAGCGGAGATTCAGATTCAGATTTATTTTGCCAACAATGTAGGTACAGGTATAAGATGGTACATCACTAAGTTTTTCCGCTACATTCTACCTTACGGCATGCAAAGTCGTAAAAACTAAAAAAAGCGGCCAAGTGCGAGTCGTACTCGCCCATGAAGGGTTCCGTAGCAGCAAGTAACGATAAGTTTACGATTTATGACGTATTAAAAAAAAAACTACTTGCTAGATCTCGTTCAAACCAATTTTCGGTGGAAGTTTACATAGTAATGTACATCATATTTTTTTTTTAGTTTTATCATTCTCTTATTTTAGAAGTTACAGGGGGGGGGACACACATTTTACCACTTTGGAAGTGTCTCTCGCACAAACTATTCAGTTTAGAAAAAAATGATATTAGAAACCTCAACATCATTTTTGAAGACCTATCCATAGATACCCCACACGTATGGGATTGATGAAAAAAAAAATTTTGAGTTTCAGTTCTAAGTATGGGGAACTCCAAAATTATTTGTTTTTTTCTATTTTTGTGTGAAAATCTTAATGCGGTTCACAGAATACATCTACTTACCAAGTTTCAAAAGCATAGCTCTTATAGTTTCGGAAAAAAGTGGCTGTGACATACGGACGGACAGACAGACAGACAGACAGACATGACGAATCTATAAGGGTTCCGTTTTTTAACGGAACCCTAAAAAATACAGTTTTCAAATAAATCATGCAGTCGTAAAAACTAATGATACAATTTTTATCTAAATTAATAATATTAATAATTATATATATTATACATAACAGTCCCGCATGACGGGAACCTCGTGAAAGCCGAGAAAGACAAACAAATCAAGTATCTTGACTTGGCTCGCGAGATTGTCGACATGTGGGATGTGGACTCAGCGATCATTGTGCCGATAGTCGTATCAGCCAATGGCTTAATTGCCAAGAGCCTCGACCAACACCTAAGGAGGCTCTCGTTGGGCAGCTGGATCAAGGGCTTGATTCAGAAGGCGGTACTCCTGGACACGGCTCGCATTGTTAGGAGGTTCCTCTCTCTGGAGCCCTGACCGCCGGTAGCTTGGACCCTGTTCCCGATACCGGTGGGCTACTATTTTTTATATTTTTAAATGTTTTTATATTTTTTATATTCTAATATTTAAAAATGTAATTTATAAGTATTTTAATGGAATAAAGGAAATTTAATAATTAAGTAATTCTGATATAATATAAATTATCGTATATATCATTTATATTTTTTATAAGTAGTTAGGTATATATTTTTATCATTTAAAAAGTCAGATCAAGTTATCAGAGTCAAATTAAAATTGGCAAAAAAATAAAAAAATTATAGAATTTAAAACTAGCATAATAATAATAATAAAGAAATATGTTTCTTTTTAGTAGTTGGTTGATGGATTTCATTGATGACAGCTCTGACAGCTAAGTTAAAATGACACATTCTTTTTTTTTTTCATCTATACTCCATTTGAAATAAGATTAGACATTTAACTAAACCTTTTTTACAGTTCGTTCAACCGATTTTGACTTCTATTGCGTTGGTAGCATGACAAATGGCAGCTGCAGTATACATTGGTATTGTAACCACTTTTTTTGCTTTTAATGCCATTCTTATGCCTACGGTATAGAAGTCAAAATCGGTTGAACGGACTGTAAAAAAGGTTTGTTTAAATGTCTAATCTTATTTCAAACGGAATATAGATACATAGACAAATATTAATGGGCGATTCTTGTCATCGTTGCATCGATTGCATAACAAATTTACATTATTATCGTTACTGTGGCCACCAGATCACCTTGAGGCCGCAGGTTGATTTAGTTATACATCAGTAGCAGCTGTTTGTATACATAAGTGACTAACCGGTTTGACTAACGCGAAAACAACCGAATCAAGTTTGAGCAATAAGTTAAAACTTCAAAACATATCAGTCCTTTTTTTGGCGAATCGCATTGATATAAAAAAAAAAAACATGTAGGATAAAAATTACTAGTGTAAAAATGTCATGATTTCATGAAATCATGACATTTGACACCTTTGCTAACTTATGGAGTTGTACTGCTGATTGTAATGATTATAATTGAGTAAAGCCATATTTGTTACGACCGCGAATAATATTTCACTGTCCTGCAAAATACAAAAAACGTAAGAAAATTAGAATTTCGCGGGCTACCCTGACACTTCCCCCTTAACACTGAATTTGATGCAATTATAATACTGAATTTGATATTGTAACCGTTTTAGGTGTAAAAAGGCATTTGGAAAGTTTCAAAATACGTTTTTTACATCTAAAACTAAATATTCGATGTCACGATATTTGATAATCAATATTTTAGTTCACTAGTTAGCCATATTTGTTATTTCCATACAGTAATATTGCCAAATTAATCAAAACAGGTAAATATTTCACAGTTATTTGCGACGTTGCCCACTTTCTATATGTAAACAAGATGATACTCTTAAGACCAGGCACTCCAAAGACAATTTCTACGTAAACTCCGCCCCCATACACCCCACAACTCCACTATGTGTTAAACGCTAACACATCAGTAATAAAGTTGAACATCGCGTGCGCTCTTTGGTCGAATTCGAGCACGTAACTAAAGTCTCAATTCTTATTACGTTTATAACTAAAGTAATAATTGATCTAGAGAAAAAAAATCTTATATTTGGATAATAAACTATATTCTCTTAGTGTTAATAATTATTTTAGACATAAAAGCCGAGTAATCTTGTTTTTGTTTCGAATAAAAAATTAATCGAATGAAAATGTTCCAATTACGTAACTGTCTTGTACATGGATAGAAAAAGATCCAATAAATCATATGTAATAAAGTTCAATTTTGATTGTATGCGTGACTTTTTCAGAACATTAATGCAAATTAACATATAATTTAGAGAGCCTCTTCTTAATCAACAACTCAATGTTATACTTGTCCTGCAACATTAAGCCATTTACAGTCAGTACATAGACACATCGTCTGACTGTACAAACACTTATCTATATATAACCTCACTCCCTTATGCAGTTAGTACGTGAGCAGAACTTTAAGTACCGAAGGACTGTGTTGTGTTTAGAGATAAGTACTTGGTAACTTGTGCGAAGTTCCACAACTAAGTAGGTACACACGGCTACACATCAAGCTAAACATTTCCAGTTTCTGCTGATCTCGCATTATATAGGATTTCCGTACAATGCGAGGTCAGCTTATACTAGATATGTTTAGCTTGATGTGTAGCCGTGTGTACAAGACTACATAAAGTTGTGTAAACTGTTTAGTCTGGGGTCTACTCTCTAAGTCTGTCAACGACGATACGGGCCCGTCCGAAATTAGTTGGTCGGACAAAACAAGTCCTAAGATTCTATTTTTCGGAGGGAGGAGGCCTGTGTCCTAATAGAGGGAACATTATAGGCTGATTATCCTCTAAATTGAAGCAGGAAGAAGAAATGTTATCGACTTTTTGCAGCCCATCATAAGTGTTTTAACTCTTCCAATTCACTGTGAACAACTTTCCGATTCGACGGCTCAGAAAATGGTAAAGCATTGTAGGGTGAAATAGAGTATTCGAAGGTTTAGTAAATAGTCATTTAAGAACGCGGCGATGCATGAATTGTCCATACAAATGTAATACCTAAATCATTTGCAATTTGGGTATAATTCCACCGTATTATGTTGTTACTCGGATTTATCTAGGCTCCTACATCTTTTTTTTTCCAAAAATGAAGTTTAAACGAATTTAACTTCGCACATTTTTACAGCGTAAATGACATGTTTTCATATTGTTTTTTCTGTATTATAAACAACAATATTTATAATATTGTTTCTGCAGAAGCATAGCTTATATTATCAAGTTACAAATTATCGAAAAAAATAATGGAAAAATATTAAGTTTTCATTCATCAGTTTTGGTATTACGAAACATCCAAATTTATCATAAATTTTCGAAAGCTAGTGGTGCTATCGCGTCAAGCAATAATTGTCAATGTGTGCGTGGTAGTATTGCTCACTGTAGGTGTATATCGCTCCGACAGGCACTCACACTAGCGTAACGTGCTTGGAATTGAATTTTACAAACATTTCGATTTGTAGTTGCGAGCCGTGTTCGCAGGCCTCTTAGCGGGAATAAAGAACAGTGGCATATGGTTCTATTATTTAAATTGAGTTTTACGTTCCACCTACGCGTTCCACCCACGAAATGAGGTTCCACTTTCTACCTAATTTCATTTGACATTTGCCTGGCATTAGAATTTTCACACCACTTTCAGACACATGTTAAGGTTATTCAATTTGGTCCTATGTTAAGAGTATTTATTCTGAAAGTAGGCAACGTCGCAAATAGATGTCAAATATTACGCTGTTTTAATTAATTTGCAATTATAACACTGAATTTGATGTTGTAACAATTTTAGGTTGCATTTGGAAAGTTTTCAAATACTTTTTTTTACATCTAAAATTAAATATTCGGTATTACGATATTAATTATTGCCTTTCATTATTAATATTCTAGGAACTAGTTAGCCACATTTCTTAATTCCATACAGTAATATTGTAAATTAGTCAAAACAGGTAAATATTTGACAGCTATTTACGACGTTGTCAACTTTAAGGATAAACCCTCTTAAGTTGCATGACAGTGGAATAGCTTAGATATCTGTCTGCCTAGCCTTTTCCCAACAATGTTGGGGTCAGCTTCCAGTCTAACCGGATGCAGCTGAATACCGGTATTTTACATGGAGCGACTGACTATCCTCCACAACCCAGCTACTGGGTAATACGATATCCCTTTGTTAAGACTGGTCGTCAGACTTTCGGGGCTTCTGATGACCCGTAACGACTGTCAAAGATCCACGAATCACAGCCGGGACCAACAGCTTAACGTGCTTCCCGAGGCACGGAGGAGTCTCGGTATGTTAAGCTGGTCACCCACCCGGCAAGCGTAGCTTAACCTGATGGATTGAACCGTGCGGCTGTTATTACTTAGCCACGAGCTCCTCCTCCATACTAATAATTAGAGATGGGCCGAATGTGATTTGAACCGAATCCGAACTTCGGCCGAACATTCGGTTAAAATGAAAAGTTCGGCCGAACTTCGGTTCAATTTCGTGCGCTTTCACGAGAGTGACACGTCGCGGTCGTGACTTCTTTACGCATTTACTTCAATTATTGCTAGATGTACCCCGTCCGCACACCGCGCTTCCACCGCGCGGCCTAATTAGAAGAACAGATTTTCTAGACTAATAAGAACAGATTTTTTTTTTACATTTACAATGTCCCTAACTAAAATAAATGACCATGAGTGAGTAAAAGACATAATTTTATTTTACAGTAATGCTGTTCTAATTCTATTAAATTTCAGTCAAAATAGGTATTATTTTTTGTGCAAGTATGTATTTTTTTTTTGTGCCGAATGTTCGGCATCTGAACCGAATTTCGGCCGAATGCCGAAGTTCGGTTCAAGCTGCCGAAATTCGGTTGAACCGAATGTGAACCGAATTTCGGCCCAGGCCCATCCCTGCTAATAATACATTAGTACAAAGACGTTTTTAATTATTCAAGCATAACGATTTGAACTGTTACTACAGTAATATCGATTTGACTTCCCAAAAGAAGTTATGTGTAAGTAAATACATTACAAAGTTAAAGTACTGAAAAGGTCAGGTGCGTAGTACCCGCAACCGCCGCGCTGTGCGCTGCGTTCTCTTGGTTTTGGCGTGGAGTGTTGTATTCCTGAGAGTATCCTAGGGGGGAGTATCCTTCATAGTTCGCTTGCAAATCTCGAGCTTATAGTACCTATATTCCTTTTATATATCGACGGTAAAAAGGAAGAAGGGCATAAGCGACATTTTGGTCAAAAATGAGTTATATATGCCATCCTATGTAAAATTTTCCGCTCTTTCGAATGCGCTTACTCCCATGGCTCTACGATGACTTTTTTGGCGTTTATGTCAGTTTATGCCAGTAAAAATACGTCAGTTTTTCAAAAATTTAAAACTTTGAACGGCTCTCCTGAACATTTCAGTTTTTGTCGCTTATGGCCCTATTACCTTTTAACCGTCGATATACAATGTCGCCCATGGGCATGTGCCCGCCCGCATTTTTAACCGACTTCCAAAAAGGAGGAGGTTATATGTTCGTCGCGTATGTTTGTTTTTTTTAATTTATTTTTTTATGTATGTCCACCGATTTCTCCGTCAATTGTGGACCGATTTTGAAAATTATTTTTTTGTTTGAAAGGGTGTGCTCTCGAATTGGTCCCATATAAATTTTATTAACTTTGCTTTGATAGTTTTTGAGTTAGCTACAAAATACGTATTTTTTTCCCACTTGCTATGTAGATGATATGATAAGTTTCTGTCACTGGTAGCAGGTAGTGGTATTCGAATGTGTGTGGGGTAGGTACCACAACTAAAAAGTGAAAAATAAAAACTTTTTACAAAAAAAAACAACCGACCTCCAAAAAAAAACACTACAAAGTGAAAAATAACTTTAATTTCGGAAGTCGGTGGCAAAAAACGAAAATACAAAACACAAAACACCGACTTCCGAAATAAAAGTTATTTTTCACTTTGTAGTGTTTTTTTTGGAGGTCGGTTGTTTTTTTTTTTTGTAAAAAGTTTTTTCTGAATATTTATGAAAAATTATAGAAAAATACAATTTCAAAAGGAGACTCCCCTTTTCTCCTCACCTCCTTTTCATCTTGACTTTTTTTTTTTCAAAATCTCCCTATGATTTTATGAACGTACACTTGTTTTTTTAACCATTTTCGAGTAATTTGACATTTTAAATTTTAAAATGTATAAAATGTAAAATGTCAAATGACTCGAAAATGGTTGACGTTGGCGTAGGGGTTATCAGGAGTCATTTGGTTCTAAATGACCTCTCCTACATCACCTTAAAGGATTGCTGACATATAACTAATAATCCTGTGTCATCATATCAGCTTATAATGTTCCCACTGCTGGGACACATGGGACACATGCCTCCTCTCTGTGAGAGGGAGTGGGCTGTAATGTAATCTACCACACGGGCCCAGTGCGGGTTGGTAGATGTCACGTCTTCGAATATTTTGGTTCTAGGACATACCAGCTTCCTCACGATGTTTTCCTTCACCGTTTTGAGAGCAGTGGTGATGAAATTAAATACACAAAGTAAAGCGCCTGTCTAGGTTCGAACCCCCGACCTACAATTCGTAAGTCGGGGCCGATACCACTGGGCCACCACTGCTCACAATAATCCTGTATAAAGTGTATTTATATATTCCTAAAATAATGTAAATGTTTGTAGTTATGTTTGCTTTTTTAGATTGGGTTTTTACCAATGACAAATTAATGATAAGGTTGAAGGCACTATGTTTTGATTATGACGTTAGTTTGATAAGAATGATGTTATAATTGTTTTCTTTTTTCATTGTTTCAGGTTTAAATGCGTGCGAGAGTAAATCTTTTCTCTTTCTGCGGAAAGAGCTGCCTGTCAGGTAATTTTTATTTAAATTATTTAACTCTACAGTACTTATTTTATTTTATTTATTCAGGGACAATAAACAGCTACAATATGTGTTGGAACAGAGAAATGATAACACAAAATATTAACAATATTGCAGCCCACTACATTATCCGCATATTAACAAAAGAAAATATGATAATGAGTGCCACTAGATAGGTAATAAATAATTACATCACATTAATAAATAATAATTAATTACATCACATTAATAATTATATCACATTAATAAATAATAATTAATTACATCACATAAATAATTATATCACATTATTAATAAATAAATAATTACATCACATTAAATAATTAATTACATCACATTAATAATAATAAATTACATCATGCAAAATATAGATTCTCATTGATTGCTTGGCAACAGAGTAATAATTAAACCTAAAATCGAATAAATAATAGAATAAAGATTAGCTTACATTCCTAATAACATTATTGGTTAATAATAATTTTCATAACACTACATTTAAATTTGGATTTTGAGCATACAAAAATATAAATATTAACAAAATTACAATTATAAGACTCAACCATTCGACGGATAGGGCAGCGCAAACCAGAATTAGTTCGACAGGTATTGACAGCGAATAGGGTACCTGCACGGATACTACGCATTTGACATTTTACTTATCATTACAATGTGTCTTTTTCAATGTCATAATCAGTGATCGGAGTAGGTAGATTGATTTGGGGTCACTGAACTGGCACGTATATATTAGTATGGATATGCCTCCGGGATTCCGGGATTTTGAAATGATTAAGATTTTTAAGGAATTTCAGATGTTGTAATGTGTAGAACATAGATATAAGAAAGAAGGAGATATGCCCGGTAGTTGAAAATGTATCGAAACCCAATGTCTCCAATTTGTCCCCACCACGTCGCCACAACTACACACGCAATCAGTAAACCTAATAGATACGAAGTCGCGCTCACACTTGCAATTCATAAATCATAACGTACTACACAATCAATTATAAACCTTATGCACTCAAACACAGCGTGCATTTACAATGCACCGTACAACTCACTCACACGAAAGTTATCGTTGTGCTATGCACAAGCAATTTATTTTACACATACGCTAGTGATTGACTAAATCGGAAACTTATCGATTCTCCCATTAATTATAATTATTGTATTAACATTTTGGAAGTTCCTGAAAAAATTATAAATAAAAACGATTTAAATATAATAAGATGATATGAATAAACTGAATAAAGGAAACGGCACAAAAAAGTGTGTGTGTCAGCTTCGACGCACGACTGGATTTCAGTAAGAAATTGTTATTATGTTGTGATCTAGGTAGATACATATTAGATTCTTATTAGGTTCGTGTTAAAATATTTATTTTGATCCAATAACAGTGTTAAAAGTTAATTTAGAAGGAAATTTTAACAAATTGAAATTGTCATAATTACGTAACTTGAAAACTCACTTTTTTGTTTGTAAAGATATTTCTTTAATTTTGGTCTTAAATGAAAGGTCTAAACTTAAAACCATTTGTCAGGTTTAGTTCATGAAAATAGGCCTGCGGAACAAAAAGATACGGTCATTTTATATGTGGAAATTTTGTTTAGTTAATAATTTGTAAATGTTTATTCTAAAAAGGGGTAATTACTCAAGTAAATACCTTATATTTGTGTTTTATATGCATTTTAGTAAGCTGAGTATACTTTATTTATACACACATAATTTCGAAGTGAAAGGTGCGCAAAGGAACGTAACGCCTGACTTTTAGTTAATGCTCGATTTCACTCCTCATAAAATTTTCATACCGCGGGCTAAATATCAAATCGTTTCTTAAGGAGTAAACTCCAAAAAAATTAAGTAAATCAATTAATTTCAACATTATGAGAAAATCTAAATGAGTATAAAACAAGATTTCACATCAGTCTTCCAACCAGGCTATAACTGGTGACAAATTGAAGAATAAACTTTCAAAGTAATATAAATTCGTACGACAATCGACATTGTTGTCGATATCCTACGTTAGTGGATCTGCACAAGCACATCACTAGCTCGTCGCAAGATACAGCGGCCGTACTACGCGATGCAACCGCGTAACTAAAGTATCGTTTTGTGATTTTTACATTGCTTGTCCAGTCAGTGAGTGACATACTTAGGTAGTGGTTAAGAAGCAATGTATTTGCTGCAAAAATAGTACAGTCGCTGTGGTATATGAAAACAAAAATAACGTAGTAAACGCAAGAAATATTTTACGATTTGTTGTTTTTCATGATTTTCAAGACAAATATAGTAAAATACTTGTCCTGTTAAATGATAAATGGTTCCATGATTTATAAAGATTTTAGTTTGGCTTCGATTTTTACAAGAAACCACTGAACAACACGGTATTCTTAAATGTTGTCACGATCGCGGTCAAAAGCGCACTAGTTCGCGGAAACGGCCATTTGTCTATACCATGAGCATTTTGATCATGGCTCGCGGACACAGACACGCCCCCATGCCACTTCTCCTGTTTTTTATATTTCTATGGTGTAGAATAAAGAATACATCAATATGAATAAGAAATGTTTAACCCTTTTGCTGTCTTTTTAATAGTATAGGTATAGGTGATCGGACTCCAAGAAAAGGATGGTATACTATAAAAACAATATAATAATATAAAAAACTTGAGAGGTGTCAAGGGACACCCGGATGGAACGAAGTTCCTTTCGATTAATTAGTGAAGGAATTGTAATAAAATTTTATTTTTTAAGTTATAATAATATTTTTTTTTATTATTCACTGTTCAATGCGAAATAGAAAGACGAAACGAAAATAACTGGCTTGCTTTCTATGAGAGAGAGAGAGAGAGAGAGAGACAGACAGAGAAATACGCGCACGCCGCACGGCTTACAACTATAGCAAAAAGTGTCGTTACAACTTTTGGTCTTAATTTTTTCCGTCTAGCCCCCTTTCGCAATACGCGATAAGGAACTTCGATCCAATATATTTTAAATGTTTATCTATCGCATTCTATAAATTTCTAATGTAGTAGTTTAATAATTCTTACTTTAACAATATTTGATTCAATCCCGTAAGTACCAAAATGAAATCCCGGAAAAAAGGCTTATCCATGTTATGATTTCTATGACTATTCATGATGCGAGTACATAAAATCAATCTACCTACTCCGATCACTGGTCATAATTTATTAGTCCTTCTGGAGTTGTGGTAAGATATCACTGACTAACACAACGATCATGGAAAACATCGTGAGCCACCCAAAGATTTCTAACAATCAAGTCAAGTCATTGCGACATTGTGTGTCATTGGGTGTCAAAACGAAACAAACACGACCATCTTTTGACGCGGTAGGGCGAATCTAACGATTTAAATCTTTGGATTAAGACGCAGATATATGACAGTGACCTTGAAGGGTTAGCTTGCGTGTTCTGTACTGAGCTCACGCAACGCGTCGTACGTCCAGCCAGTAATAGGACTCGCCCATCAAGGAGCGCTGTCCCAAATTAGACGCATTATTAATTTATTACACGTAAAACAAAAGGTATTTTAATTAAAACACGTATACTAAAAGATCAATAATTTAATTATCTTTAAAATGGTGAAGTTTCGCTTGATAGATTTTGCGTCATTCTCAGTTTTTTATCCGCGTTAGACATAACTTTACAAATTAATTTCACTATGTAATATAAACATAATCACAAATATGCATATATTAAAATATTAAGAAAATGCTCTAATTTAACATATATTTTTTCCAGATTATTAACACTACTCGTTTAGACGTTTAGATCTTCAGTATAAAATCATTAAAAGTCAGTTATCGTCCCCTTAAGATTTGATTAAATCGCCCATTCTTTATTCCGCCTATCCCATCATTAGCCAGAAGCTCGATGTGCTTATAACTCAAAAGTTCTGGGGGCCTACCACCAGCTCAAAAGCAGTATTATTTTAATCTTACTTCAGTGGGAGAAAGAGATGGAGCTTTACGTCCAGCACGCGTAGCATGACCACCGTAGAAACGAGTTTTGTCGACGGAAGAATAGACAAAATGACAGATAAACAATCACAATCTGTCATTTTGTCTATTCTTCCGTAGACAAAACTCGTTTCTACGGTGGTTGCGTGCTGTAGAGCTTCATCTCTTTCCCACACTGAAGTAATATTAAAATAATACTGCTTTATGAGCTTGTGGTAGGTCCCCTGTTGAATTGTAATATGTGTGGTCTGTGTGATTATAGTGCGATTCATAAGCACCTGCGTTTCTCTTACACCCGTTCGTAAAAGAATTTTAGACAAACAGAATTATTATACGAATTAGCAAAATTATAAAAACTCGTGCTTGTTTTGTTCTTACCTTTATTGCATTCAAAGACTTCTCAAACAAAGGCATTGTAAAAAACTTTATCAGCCACTTCCATACCGCTACTGAAGTCGACAGAGCGAGCTCATGAAATAAAAAAACTTTATGAATATATTACGGGACCAGAAATTTCAACTAGCACCCAACCAAAAGGTGCTAAGTGTCAACGGGACCTTATAGCTAAGGCCGCGCGCACTTTGGATGCGTTTTCCGAAACTTGACTTCCAAAAAGGAGGAGGTTATATGTTCGTCGCGTATGTTTTTTTTTTTATGCATGTCCACCGATTTCTCCGTCAATTGTGGACGGATTTTGAAAATTCTTTTTTTGTTTGAAAGGGTGTGCTCTCGAATTGGACCCATATAAATTTTATTAACTTTGCTTGGATAGTTTTCGAGATAGCTACAAAATACGTTTTTTTCCCACTTAGTATGTAGATGATATGATAAGTTTCTGTCACTGGTAGCAGGTAGTGGTATTCGAATGTGTGTGGGGTAGGTACCACAACTAAAAAGTGAAAAATATTTTTTTTTCGTATGAATTGAGTGCGCACACTGAATACGTTTTTCTCCGTCAAATAGAACGGTATAAAGTATAGTAAATTCTCATATTACTTGTTTTATTTTATTAAGTGAATTGTTTTGATTTTATGTATTTTCCTTTCTCTCTACTCTTGAGAGGGGCTTGTGGCTAAGTAATAACAGCTGCACGGGTCGATCGATCAGGTTAAGCTACGCTTGCCGCGGTTGGTCCGTGGATGGGTGACCATCTTTACATACCAAGTCCCCTCCGTGCCTCGGAAAGCACGTTAAGCCGTTGGTCCCGGCTGTCATTTGTAGATCTTTGACAGTCGTTACGGGTAGTTAGAAGCCCAAAAAGTCTGACAACCAGTCTTACCAAGGGGTATCGTGTTACCTAGTCACTAGGTTGTGGAGGTCAGATAGGCAGTCGCTCCATGTAAAATACTGGTATTCAGCTGCATCCGGTTTGATTGGAAGCCGACCCCAACATAGTTGGGAAAAGGCTAGGCAGATGATGACTTTCTCTCTACTCTTACATTACACATTTCTTTAGAAATAAGCATCACCTTTGTACTTATTTTTCTGTTCCTTTTGTCTTGTCTATATGTGTGTACATAAATGGTTAAATAAATCTCAACAAGTTCGGATTGTTTTTGGACGTCGGAGCTATACGTACGTATACGTACGACTAAGTCACACCCAGTCTGCACGCTCCCTTTGTACTTGGAAGGTCGGGATCGTTCGTGCGTCTTCGTACGTGTACGCACGAGTAAAATTCGTACGAAAACGCATCAAAAGTGCGCACGGCCTTAGTCTCCGCTGTCCGTCAGTCCTACCGTGTCGCTCACTCCGCTGTCCGTGCGTGTCGGACCATGCACACGGGATATTCATCACAACTACGGAACTTATCCAGTGAACTTATGTAGTTGGGATGAATTTATCGCAAAAACAAACTTGACATTGTAGTTGAGAAACATGTTCTACCATACTTCTTTTTTTTTTTAAACTGGCCCTCCGGGTGTGCCGACAGAAGTGAAAACTTGAATATTTTATTGTGCAGGAAATAGTTTTAATGAGGTGTCGGTAACGGTAACAGTGTCGCGAGTTCAATTGTTTTTTCCCATCTCAAAAATGCCCAACGCGCCTAAAAAAGTTTTCACTTTAAAAATGTGATAAAACTACAAATAAACGATATTCGGACTTTTTCCTTTACTTGTGCTGTGAGACCTTGCTTCGTGCCAAATTTCATGATTCTAGGTCAACGGGAAGTGCTTAGGTTTTGATTTATTTGCGAGTATCAAAATATGTCGCATAAGCGGCTGTATTTTTTTATTGCGTTGACTTGCAAGCTTGATATTTTTAGAGCTCCAAAGGACCGTACGTATTTACGACCTAGTTGTAGTAGCTTGACAGACGGACAACGAAGTGATCCTATTATAAGGGGGTCCTAAAGCGCGTTTTTTCCGCAAACAGCGCGATGCGACGACGACGAAACGCGACTCTGGTGGAATAATTTCTATAAAAACTTCACAGAAATTGTTCTGCCGGTGTCGCGTCGCGCCTGTCTGCGGGAGCCTTTGTAAGGAACGGAACCCAAAAAAACTTAGTTGTCTGTAAAGTCGGTTTACGGATGATAATTTTACCGTCACAAGCTGAACGCTTAGGCCGATCGTGCCTCTCTATCGCTTGTTCCGCGCTCTCGCTTGCACGCTTGGCTCAGGCGGAACGTGACACTTTTTCGTGCGTGCAGCCGGCGTTCATCGAGTTATCAAGACGTCAAAAAAAGAAGGGTTATTGTTCGCGCTCTGAAATTAGAGAAAAGGGAGGGACTTAAACTTTTTAAACTACTCTTGTTCTGTCAAAAAACAAATCTGACCTACTTTCACGCATTCTTATCAGATACATCGAAATAATCAATACATCGATAAGTCCATGACTATAAAATCTGTCAGCTATTATATCTGCCACAACGTGGGGTACGTAAAGTGTTTCGATAATATCTGGAAGGTCCGAGCAGAGCCTTGAGGTAATGTATGTATGTTAGGGTGAGGACGTAGTGCAGAGGCGGAAGCGATTTCTTATCGCCGCGTGATTTGTGCGTGTTTTAAAAATGGTATAGTCATGGAAGTTATCGACATAGCTCACAGAATTAGCAAGCTGAAGTGGCAGTGGGCCGGCCATATCAGCCGTAGAACCGATGACCATTGAGGTAGACGTGTTCTAGAGTGGAGACCGCGAATTGGCAAACGTAAGGTAGGACGCCCTCAGGCTAGGTGGAGTGACGATCTTCGAAGGGTAGCTGGTAGCAGCTGGATGAGAGTTGCCTAGAATCGAGCTGAATGGCGTGCAATTGGAGAGGCCTATGTCCAGCAGTGGACTGCTATAGGCTGATGATGATGATGATAGTCATGGAAGATACAAAATAACGGTGAAATTGCAAAAAAAAGCTTTGTAGTTGTCAAATTTAAAGGGCCTGCAACACGGCTGCCAACCGCGTCCCCAACAGAGGTGACCTTGGTTGGCGACAGACAGCTGTTTTAAATTTGGTCGTAAACCACCAACTACACGGTTGTAAACCACCAAGGTCACCTCTGTTGGGGCTTGGGACGCGGTTGGCGACCGTTTAGCAGGCACTTAAGGGCACAATAGCTGACTTTTAACAATTTTATACTGGAGATGACGTCTAAACGAGTAGTGTTAGTGATTTGGAAAAAAATATATGTTAAATTAGAGCATTTTCTTAATATTTTAATATAGGCATATTTTTGATTATGTTTATATTACATAGTGAAATTAATTTGTAAAGTTATCCAAAAATTCGAAGACGTGACATCTACCAACCCGCACTGGGCCCGCGTGGTGGATTACGGTCCACTCCCTCTCACCGAGAGAAGGCCTAGTCTGTGTCCCAGCAGTGAGAACATTATAGGCGGATTATACCATACAATGGAAATCAATTGCAATGCCTTCCATTTTGACAGTTCAGCCACCTTCATTGCGTTATTTACGTTGTTGATCAGACTAAGTTTTCAAACGTGTGAAGTAATGGATTAGGAATTTCCTTCAAAATCCCTCGGATTGGAATTTAACGTGTCTTTTGTAATCTGATTTGACTTATTACAGTTCTAGGTACCTTACAAGCTTAAACCTTAACTTAGTCGGAATAAAGTTTAAAATTGTGTTTTGTAATAAGGCCCGATAAGTCAGATCAACGCTATTGATAGGCATGTCAGTTGGCCGAAACTCCGTTATGCACCGACCCAATAAAATAAACTTGCCAGCTCGCTCAACGAAAACATAGTAGAAAACATAGTAAGCTATCTTCATACAAACGCACCGCGAGCGGCTTGTATGAAGATAGCTTACTACCTCTCTTTATACTATGACGAAAATTACTTTGTCTATATAACCAACTCTCGGGGTAATCCCGTAACACACAATAAAAAATAGCAATGGATCGCAATGCCTTTAATTTTGACAGTTCAGCCACGTTGATTGCGTTATTTACGTTGTTAACACGCTTTTATTAGATCGACCTGTATGTAACTATGTAATGGAACCTAAGGTAACTAATTTAACCATCTTCCAAGGGTCGTAGCGTAATGAAAATTGGCAGCTGTATGTAGTTCTGATGACAATACAATAATATGGTACTGTCGAACTGATCTGATGATGGAGCCGGAAGATATGAACTGAAACTTCATGATGGAAAATCGTATCATAGCTGTTTTGGATTTCTTTGAAAAGTCTTGTAATAAACTTTGACCACGATTAGGTTTCAAGGTCTGATGATGAAGCCGGAAGATAGGCACTGGCATTCCATGATGGAATATCGTATCATAGTCGTGTTTGCACTTGTAAGAAAGGCCACGTAATGGACTTTGAACACGATCAGGTTTCAAGCGTATTTTTCTAGTGTTTTTTAAACTATTAATTTATTGAGCTGATGATTTTTTAAACTCATGATTCAATGGATATCAAAATGGATGGCGTTGCGATCAATTGTCAATTACCCCGCTGTTTTTTTTATTTTTTATCATTTAATTTTAAACTGAAAATCGCTGCCGCCTGCCGCTTGCGTAACATCTCAGCTAACGTGACGCATTGTTTACGCGCGAATCAAGGCCGCGTCAGTTGTCCCTCTCGCTGTGTTATCGTCTAATCTGTGATAACGTAACGTTACGATAACAACAACAACTATAAGACGTGGCCCGCACGATGTATAAAAACGTGCGCAAAAATGTGTAGATTATCGATTTTTTATTGATTTGTTTATCAATGCGTAGGCTTTTTTTGATAGTCTTCTCAAATCAAATAGAAAAACCGGCCAAGTGCGTGTCGGACCACGCACAATGAAGGGTTTCGTAGTTGGGATGAATTTATCCCAAAAACAAACTTAACTTTGTAGTTGATAAACATGTTCTCCCATACGGTATGTATGGGAAAACATGTTTTTGCAACTGCAAAGTTAAGTTGGTCGATTATTACTCGTTAACTTGTAGAGCCTACTTAGCTGTGATAGTTTTCCTTTTAATTTCGTTATATAAACTACTGTTGTGATTTTTTTCACACACCCAAAACCAACCATTTAGCCGGCAGGGGACACACACACTTGACTCTAACAAAAATTAGCACTTTAAAGCTTAATATTTCGCAAACGGATCCCTGAATCCAAAATTGGTTTTCACAAACTCACAATGTTTTTGAAGGACCTTTTCAATGATACCCCTCCCCATGGATAAAAAAAAGAAAAAAAAACATCACCACTTTACGTGTATGAGAGGTACCCTAAAAAAAATGTTTTTCATAATTTTGTTTTAACACTTTGTCGGCGTAATTAATATGTATACCTATGCCAAATTACAGCTTTCTAGTACTAAGGGTCTCGGAGCTAGACCGCGGACAGACAGATAGACGGACATGAAGAAACTATAAGGGTTCCTTATTTACTACGGAACCCTAAAAACCAAGACATAACGCTGTCAACAGTGGCGTGACGCCGATTTCGTAAACATGTGTGCACATATTGAGGTGTAGTTTGATTGTAAATGTGTGCGTGTGAGCGTGTATGCACAGAGAGGAGGTGTAGTTTTGGCATGCTTCACTGTGTTGTTCGCAGCAATATGTCTTTGTTTTTTTATTTGGTCTGAGTCCGAGGTCATATAAAATTATATTGTAGTTTCCAAGAACTTGTTTATTTACTTACAGTATTTAACTGTCTAGCTAGAATTCGCAGAATAGGCTAGTTAACATACTTTATCAATTTATTATTATTATTTTATTATAAAATTGTTCTGACTTCTGAGCCATGCTATCAAAAATGGACTTATTTATTTTGTAAATGATTTTATATTTATTAATAAAACTTTTTTGCTTGTGGCTAAATAACAACAGCTGCACGGGTCGATCGATCAGGTTAAGCTACGCTTGCCACGGTTGGTCTGTGGATGGGTGACCATCTTTACATACCAAGACCCCTCCGTGCCTCGGAAAGCACGTTAAGCCGTTGGTCCCGGCTGTCATTTGTAGATCTTTGACAGTCGTTACGGGTAGTTAGAAGCCCAAAAAGTCTGACAACTAGTCTTACCAAGGGGTATCGTGTTAACTAGTAACTAGTAAGTGGAGGTCAGATCGGCAGTCGCTCCATGTAAAATACTGGTATTCAGCTGCATCCGGTTAGACTGGAAGCCGACCCCAACATAGTTGGGAAAAGGCTAGGCAGATGATAACTTTTTTTTATGTTGCTTTTTACTGAAGTAGGTTTTCATATTTTGAGGAAAATAGACCACCAGGAAAAGTAGTGAGTTCTGAATGACAAACAATAAATAGGAAAAAAGTTATGGTGGAACAAAGACCTTACATAGACACACATTCCCCCCCCCCCCACCCGACCCTTGCTCGATAACGAGGTGCCAGCAGTTGTTGCAGCTGAGCACGTAGCTTTAAATTCCCCGACTACGACTACGAACCATGGTCAAAACCTTGATCCAGGCCGTCCCACCCTTATGTCCTCCCGCCGGTTGACGACCTAAGCCGAGGTTCGTACCCCACAGGGGGTGCCCTTAGCGAGCGTTCACCTAGTTTTAATTAGCATAGTTGAATAACCCCTGGCTGGAGGATTTAAGTGTAGTAGCTTAAGGCACCCACAGGAAAGCCCGGTTAAGTAGTCATGATCTCAGAGGTCAACTACGACATGCCCTATCTAAAAAACAAAAAAAAAAACATGCATACATCCATGAACCTTGGGCAGTCGTGTAATAACGAATTACTGAAACTGAATCGGTAGCAGAATTTTTTACTGTGCTCGCCATCTGAATCCTTTTCATTTTGACAGTTCTCATCACAATCCATTGTGTTGCAGGCTTGTGACGAAATCGAAACGCCTATACTCCGTTTGAAATAATATTAGACATTTAACTAAACCTATTTTACAGTTCGTTCAACCGATTTTGACTTCTATTGCGTTGCGTTGGTGGCATGACAAATGGCAGCTGCAGTAAACAGTTGGTATTGTAACCACTTTTTTGCTTTTAATATCATCCTTACGCCTACGGTATAGAAGTCAAAATCGGTTGAACTGACTGTAAAAAAGGTTTGTTTAAATGTCTAATCTTATTTCAAATGAAGTATAGTTGGATCGACAAAATTAAAGAATGAAGAAAGAAAAATTGTTTATTCTGTACAAAATAAACGTACATTACAAAAAAACAATTACATAAAATACACATTCACCAAAAGCCAAAAGCCTCGTATACATTATTCTAAAACTTGTAAAAGTTTTACTTTGTCTACTTATTGCTTATGTCAAGGCCAGAGACAATAAAAAATAAAGTTTAATAAAAACTGTAACCCGACTACGGGAAAATAAAAATGATCTAAAAAGTACGAAACAAGCAAAAATTTCAGACAGAAATCAAGACATAGGTACAAAAATGGTCAAGGTAAAGCCGTCGTCGCATGCCATTATAATTTTGTAGGTGTTCCTGGCACCAACATGGTATACAGGCATGCGACCACGGCTCTACCTTGACAATTTTTGTACCTATGTCTTGATTTCTGTCTGAAATTTTTGCTTGTTTCGTACTTTTTAGATCATTTTTATTTTCCCGTAGTCGGGTTACAGTTTTTATTAAACTTTATTTTTTATTTTTTAGTTTTTACATTGCTAGACATTCCGACAACGTAAATAAGAGTAATGCAATAGGTCAGTAATTAACCTATTTTAAATTCCAATAGCAGTGCATAGTGCTTTAGACCAAACCATAGCGCGATTTATTTCGACGCCAACACCATACTCAGAAAGGTTTACGACTAACAGTTTTTGTCTATGGGACACTGGCTAGTTTTGATAACGATTAAAACTAAGACTCTTTTTTAAAAAAAACAACATTCCAAATTCGAAATTCCCTCCACATTTTTTTATGAGCAAAATCAAAATACTCTGTCTCATTGAAAATTTAATTTACAACGAGAACATTTTCGCGTGATGATTTTGTACGATTTTAAATGTCGACTAAAACTAGAAGAATCATTTGAAAGACTTCGAATGGTGTTCATAGACAAAAGCCCTTCTAAAGCGACTGTTTTCTGCTAGTTCAACGAATTTAAGTATGGTCAAGAAACTTTGACTGACGAATAAAGAAGTAGCCGTCATAGGGCTATGATGGCTGTTACATAAGAAAACGTGTTGGCTGTGAAAAGTTTAATTTATGAGAATAGGTGAATTACATATGAAGAGATTCAGCATATACTGCAGATTGGATCGGGAAGTGTGCATGAAATTCTACACGGGCATCTTCGGGTAAGGAAGATAGTTTCATGCTGGGTACTGCACAATCTAATGCAGGCTCAGAAGGAGGTTCGGGTAGAACGGTGCCGAGACATGATAGCAAAATTTGAAGCAGGCTCGTCTCGGCGCGTTTATGATTTCATTACGGGTGAAAATCATGAATTTATCATTTTTGTTCCCCAAAATAAAAAATCAACTCTAGGGAAAACAGTTTTCATCACCGGAAGATGCACTGGCTGCATTTGAGAAGGGGATTAAAGGTTCGGAGATGTCTGATGCGGACTGGAAAATGTGTAATGAAAATTGGTTTAGACGCATGAAACTGTGTATAGACGCAAATGGAGAGTTATTTGAAAAGATTTAATAAAAAAACATAACCCGTAGTATATTTTTTGCAAAATTTTCTGAGTGCCCCATGTATATCGATATCGAGCTTCGAAGAATACAAATATTTCGTTGTACTTGTTTTTCTTCATAAAAGTAGAATTACAAATCGTTACTATTTATTAAGATTTGATTAACTGCACGTTGGTTGCATCTTGCGATACTTCGTAGCGCAGTTTCACTTTTGCTTGTTTTAACAATTTAAACATATTTATTTACTTTGAAAGTATAACATTATACACATATTTGTAATGTGCTCGTCAAGACCTTTCTTTTGATACCAAACATGTCATGATCATCTCATTTTAATTTTTTTCGAGGTTAGAAATTTACGTGTAAAGTCCACTATATTAAATTTAGAGAAAAATTATATAGCCTATGTCACCCGGACCATTATTACAAATGTATTGATACCTCATTCATCAAAATCGGTTCAGTAGTTTAGGCGCTACGGTGGAACACACGTAAAAACAAACATACATACATACATACAAACATATAAACATACATACATAGACTGCTAAAATCATAACCCTTCCTTTTGGCTTTGCCGTAGTCGGGTAAAAATCAATTTACAATTTTGCTTGCATAAGACAATAACGAAATGAATCAAAATATAAATCAAAATGCCGATTGCTGATTGGATTAATAACAATTTTTGTAACAAGCAAACATCAATAACAAGAACAATTAAGGCGCAGATATATGCCAGTGACCTTGAATGGTTAGCTTGCGTGTTCTGTACTGAGCTCACGCAACGCGTCGTACGTCCAGCCAGTAATAGGACTCGCCCATCAAGGAGCGCTGTCCCAAATTAGACGCATTATTAATTTAAAGATATTTTAATAAAACGCGTATGCTAAAAGATCAATAATTATCTTTGAAATGGTGAAGGTTTCAGAAAAATACGGTCGATTAATTTTGCGTCATTCTCAGTTTTTTATCCGCGTTAGACATAACTTTACAAATTAATTTCACTATGTAATATAAATATAATCAAAAATATGCCTATATTAAAATATTAAGAAAATGCTCTAATTTAACATATATTTTTTCCAAATCACTAACACTACTCGTTCAGACGTCATCTTCAGTATAAAATCATTAAAAGTCAGCTATCGTCCCCTTAAGCTGTGCGTCGCATCTGTGCAAGAATAGGTCATCTCAATTTCGCAACTCGATTGTGATCACGAGTATATTACGGAATTAGGTTGCAGGGTAATTACTTTCAAAAGTATTTATACATATAATAATATACTTAGCTCTTATTTTCAAATATTATAAATAATGTATTTAATTCATTTATTTTATGCTCATTTTTGAAACAACAAAGTTCATTCATCACTCGGTGTGAACGAGCGTTGGTGACAATGAATCAGCTAAGTTAATTAACACTATTGCGTATTAATGTAGGTACCTTACATAAATGGCTTCGGTTAAACGTGTGTCGTCTTATCCTACACTAAATGAGCAGTATTTGTATGAAAATGTATATATTTGTAACGAATGACGGTTCTCGAAAACGGCTCTAACGATTTCGATGAAAGTTGCAATATAGGAGTTTGCGGGGCCTGCCAGGGTTGCGAAGAAGTCCGAAATCCAATACGGACACAATACATCAATCAATTATGTCAAGTTAAATGTAAAACCGCGTTATTGCAAAAAAGTTTTTTTGGTATTGCCCCACTCATGTATAATAAAGTACCTAATATTATAAAAAATATGACTACATTAAAATTTAAAAGGGCGCTAAACGAATTTTTAATTATGAAAACTTATTACACGATTGACGATTTTCTTAATGATGATTCACTAACTAATTGACATACTATTACCCTGATTGACATAATTATTGGTTCGCTTACTTAGTCTTATTTTATACTTTTTATTGCTATGACCACACTGACATTTTTATTTAATTTTTTGAAATTCCAATGATCTGCATATTTTTATTTTTTATTTGGAATTATAAACCTTTGCATGCCCACGTGACGGTAAAATATGGAGAACTTTATTATAAAAACACCTATGTACTATACCCATTTTTGCAAAGAAATAAATGATTTGATTTTGATTTGATTTGGAAATCGTGGCCCCCGGCAACATGGCAACTGAAGGAACACGGGTGTGTTTTAGTCAGTAAGAGTCTGACACGCCCTCCCGCTCCGCCCAGAGCGGAGAAGTTATTTGAAAATTTCCCACGCAAAAAAAAAGTGGTTTACGGGGGCGAAAAATCGATCTAGCTAGGTCTCTTATCTGAGAAAATTCGTTTACTCTATTTTCACAGCCTCGGGAATGTGATACACCGTAGAAACGAGTTTTGTCGACGGAAGAGTAGACAAAATGACATAAACAATCACAATCTGTCATTTAGTCTATTCTTCCGTCGACAAAACTCGTTTCAATGGTGGTCATGCTACGCATGCTGGACGATATGTTTATCTATTTTCATCCGAGCAGGGCTCGGTCGACCTGGTACTTTAGGTGTTAATTTATGTAAATATCTTTCAGTTGTTACGGGTAGTCAGAAGCCCAAAAGTCTGACAACCAGTCTTAAAGACAAAGAGAGAGAGAGAATTTTTTGTCAAGCTATGTAGTACTTACAAATTTTGTTAAAGAAAAAATAAACTACTTGTATTTTTGTATTTTGTACCATAGGGTATTAGGGTATCGTGTTACCCAGTAACTGGGTTGTGGAGGTCAGATAGGCAGTCGCTCCATGTAAAATATAGGTATTCAGCTGTTAAATAGAAAAATATTTTAAAAATTAAACTGCCCGACCCGGGAATCGAATCCAGGACCAAATAAGTTGAACAGAAAACAAACATACATGGTTAAAAAACCGGCCAAGTGCGTGTCGGACCACGCACAATGAAGGGTTCCGTAGTTGGGATGAATTTATCCCAAGAACAAACTTGATATTGTAGTTGAAAAACATGTTCTCCCATACATTCCAACTGCAAATGTAAAGTTCGCACAATATTGAGAGATTTTACCATGTTATTTTAAGACCATAGATTTCTTATAGATTTTCTACAGGAAAACCTATCAGAAGTCTATGAGTAAAGAACCACTCTCTGTAATTTTTTCAAAATTTTGCGTTCGGTAATTTCGGAGATACACAAAATTACAAAGTATTATTTGAAAATAATATTACGCAGTATCTTATATGACGGGTGTCTCTTTCACTCGTGCTTTAATGAAACTTGGCACAAAAAGTACTAGGCTTGCATGAATTCAAGATAGTATTTCAATCATTAGTAGACGTTGTGCACAATTTCTGAGCAGTATCCTAACAAAAAGTACTAGGCTTGCATGAATTCACGATAGTATTTCAATCATTATGTTATGCTACTAATAGGATTAAAATAATAATATGTACAAGTATATAGAAAAGGGGGGGAGGAAATAATCTCGGACACCATGGCCTATCCTGCAGTAAGAGCGCAGGGCGGATAGCACGGCACGCCAGCATCAATGACATCATCCGTCGTGCTCTTGTCACCGCCGGAGTGCCAGTCGTTTTAGAATCCAATGGCTTGGCACGCGACGATGGGAAGAGACCAGACGGAATGACCATAATGCCTTGGAAGGTAGGTAGGCCTTTGGTGTGGGATGCAACGTGTGTCGACACCCTTGCGCCATCCCATCTTCCTAGCTCGGCGGGCTGTGCTGGGGCTGCTGCTGCAGGTGCGGAAAACCTCAAACGATGCAAATAGGTACTCCAATCTTATTGGGACTTATATGTTTGAGCCGTTTGGGGTTGAAACACTAGGGCCATGGGTTCCGAGTGCCCACCTTGTTTTTCAAGACATCGCCAAGCGGCTGGTCGACTCTTCACGTGACCAGAGGGCTGGCCTATTCTTTGGTCAAAGAATCAGCATTGCCATACAACGTGGCAATGCTGCCAGCCTTTTGGGCACTTTTGTTTTGACGCCCTATCATTATTTCCCCCCCCCCCCCTTTTTCTATATACTTGTACATATTATTATTTTAAGTCTGATAGTTTTTAAATAATGTAAATACGTGTGTGTAAATAAAAAAATTACCTACTAATAGGATTTAGATGAGGCAGGCAGATAGTTACCTGGATTAACAAATAAAATACTTTATTTACACCCATGCTATAAATCCTCTATAAAAGTTTCAGAAACAGTTAACATTAAAACAGCCAGTGTCATAGTAACCATAATATCATCCAAATGAGTGTTATAATGTTGTACTAAATTTCATTAAGCAACTCGTTTCAACGTTTAAGTGGGGGACAGCAGCACCCGCTGCAAACGTGTGCGGTGATGTGCTGCTGCAGGCGACATACATGCGTGCAGTTGTACTGAATTTCGTGGGATTTTTTTTATTCTTGATCTTGGCTCGTGGCAAAGTAATAACAGCCGCACGGGTCAATCGATCAGGTTAAGCTACGCTTGCCGCGGTTGGTCCGTGGATGGGTGACCATCTTTACATACCGAGACCCCTCCTTGCCTCGGAAAGCAGAGAGTCATTTGTAGATCTTTGACAGTCGTTACGGGTAGTTAGAAGCCCAAAAGTCTGACAACCAGTCTTACCAAGGGGTATTGTGTTACCTAGTAACTAGGTTGTGGAGGTCAGATAGGCAGTCGCTCCATGTAAAATACTGGTATTCAGCTGCATCCGGTTAGACTGGAAGCTGACCCCAACATAATTGGGAAAAGGCTAGGCAGATGATGATCTTGAATTACAAACACCCAATGGTTCCGGAACCTTTTATATAGGACTAGCTGCGCCCCGCGGTTTCACCCGCATAAGTCTCGATCCCGTGGGAAAAGAAAAAGTATCCTATGTTCTTTTCCAGGGCATCATCTATATATGTGCCAAATTTCATCCAAATCCGTTCAGCCGTTTTAGCGTGAAAGCGTAACAAACAAACTTACTTTCGCATTTATAATATTATATAAGGATTCATATCATGGGTGTAGATAGTCTTGTATGCAACTGTACGTATATGTATAATTAGGTATTAAAACAGTTGCATAAATAACTATTTTATCTCTAGGGACAGACGCGTGTTGTGTGTTACTTATCGATTCCTAGAAGAACGAAGAATAGTGTGCGCTGGCGCGTGTCAACAGAGAACGCAACAGGCGGCGTCTTTCCACATTTAATTCCACCGCGGGCAGCGATTGGCAGTCTGACTAAAGCCGCAACTATACTCGCAATAATATTGCCAATACATACGATATTTTCAACATTATTGCGTGTGTGTGTGCTGGCAACAAAAAGTATCTCCTGATAAGTCTGCTCGCCTAGTACCATGCTTCACAAAATGTTGTATTGATCTGTGTAATTTTTTTTTCACTCCACTTGCTCAAAAAGGCCGTCATTGTAGAGTATCAGAGCGGGGAAAAAATAGCATTTCTTGCTCTAGAGGAAAAGTAATTTCTTTTTAATTTTTGTCTGTTCCAATGAGGCTTGAAAAACGAAAAAGTCTTTGTTCTTATGTAGAATAACCATGATTATGGCTCGACTTCTTACTGGTTCAGAAAAAAAAGAACATTTTATTTTTGAAAATGGAACTAAATGCGGTTATCTCTTCGGGAATCGGTGACCGTAATAGAACATCTTCACAGAGGATTGAAATTAAGTTGCCGGAAAAAAACATCTCGTTGAATATCTAGAATTGTACAAATTGTACATTTAAATACAATAAACTATTTAATATTGTATTGGATTATCTATTTCATTTTCTCGTAATCGTAGTGAAAAGTAGAGGCGCTAAACCCATTATAACTCGTATCTATTTACTCCCTCGCTAAAGCTCGGGAGTAAAACTACCTCGTTACAATGGGTTATTTTAGCCCCTCGTATAACAATCTACTATCTCATCACAGGCACTTCTAACGTTGAACGTGTACTTAGGTAGAATGGCTGTAACGCGACTGATCCGAGAAAAAAATGCACCTTCAAGAATACAATAGGGCCATAAAAAGACGTTATACGTGGCGACCGTGGTGCGACTCCGTCTTTCATTTTATACAGGGTGTCAGGGACATCGACGCGAAAACTGAAACCATGGATTCAGTACATGATTCTGAACCCCCCGGTGTTGAAATTTTTCGTCGGTTATTAAAAAAAAATCAGCTGTTTCATAGAAAAGGGCAATACCTACGCGGTCAAAATGTATGGAACAGCTGTTTTTTTTCCCTGCCACCCCGTATATCACACGGTACAGTTTGCAAAACTGTTTTATTTTAAATATTCTAATTTGCCCCCTATAAGTGACTCCGACACGTCCGTGTTTGGGTTTCAGAAATACAAATGTGTACCAAATTTCAACTTAATCGGTCTGTTAAATTCGGAGTAAATTAGCTGTGACAGACGGACACACGAGTGATCTTATAACGGTTCCGTTTGGTCCTTTGTGAGGTACGGAACCCTAAAAATAATAATAGATACGTTACATAAGGCCTGTATGTACCTATGTACAGCAGATAATAATAATTTCCTTGTTAACTTCAGGATGCTGCAATTATGAGCACACACGGACACAAATAGAACCAAGGTGAAAAGTTATGTGTTGGCAACCATAAATTACTATGATAATAAAAATAACAAACACAATGTAAGTGACTGCAAAAACGATGCTGGGAAAAGCTGCAATACTTTTTAGGGTTCCGTACCTCAAAAGGAAAAAACAGAACCCTTATAGGATCACTCGTGTGTCTGTCTGTCCGTCTGTCACAGCCAGTTTACTCCGAATCTAATGGACCGAGTAAGTTG
Organism: Agrochola lychnidis; assembly: GCA_963680765.1. Lineage (NCBI taxonomy): Eukaryota > Metazoa > Arthropoda > Insecta > Lepidoptera > Noctuidae > Agrochola > Agrochola lychnidis. The sequence goes on along the minus strand of OY796874.1, from coordinate 4,280,311 downwards.
AAATTTGGTACACATATGTATTTTTGTGACTCAAATACGAATGTGTAACGTAAATAAATGAATTTTGAATATAGGGGTCACTTTTGGGGGGCAAACAAGAAAAAAATAAAAAAAGTTATGCTAACAGTGCCGTGTGACATATCAAATGAAAGGACTTATTGCGAGGATCTTAAAAATATTTTTTATATAATTTTAAAATAAACACTTTTAAAGATATTTAAGAAATTCAATGAAAATTGACCATTCCCCCCCCTTATCTCCGAAACTGCTGGACCAAAAATTTAGAAAAAAATACATAGTATGGCTCTTTACTCATAGATTACAGGAAAACCTATAAGAAGTCTAATGTCTTAAAATAACACGGTAAATCTCTCAATATTGTGCGCACAAACTTACATTTCGTCGCTCGGCATCCAATAGGCCCATCTCTCTAGCTACTATAATATCAATATCAAAAGTGTTTGACAGTCTGCTTAATACACAAATAAATGAAACTGTAAATGTTCATGACAACCAATTTGGGTTTCGGCGTGGTTTGTCAACAAAAAGTGCAGTGTTGTGTCTTAAGCATACTGTCACATACTATACTTATACACAGCGTGGGACGCCGATTTATGCTAGCTTCCTCGACTTATTCAAGACTTTTGATCTGGTTGCTTATAACGTATTGTGGAGAAAGATGGAGAAGGATAGGTTGCCAATGGAGCTTAAAAACATTTTTAAATGTTGGTACCTATGGTAACCAGATCAATAGTGTACGATGGGCTGGAACTTTTTCCAGGCCATACAGGTTGGAATGTGGGGTGAGGCAGGATTGGCGAGCTCAGCAGCACTAGAATGGGTTGCTATATAGATGGTATTTGTGTAAATAATAATAGCTTTGCAGACGATATGGTGCTTCTGAGCGCGTCAATCTGTGGTCTCAGAAAGTTGGTCGCCAAATGTGAGCAGTATGCCAAAACACATGATTTGATGTATAACTCCAATAAGTCTTTGAGGCTGGGGGTAGACCGGGTTATGTTCCACCTGTATTACTTAATGGGACTCCACTACAATTTTTTTTAACGAAAATCTGATTTTTGTTTTATTTGAAAGAAAGAAAAATAAGTTTAATTGTCACAGACACACGTGCATAACAAAAAGAGAACAATACAATAAAATAAAACAATAGATTTAAATATAATCACGAGCACAAACAGAAATATGCGGCAGCTGCACGTCATGACTGTGACAAGAAGGCTTCCACTCAGCATGATGCTGTGTTATGGGGACCCACAGCACAGCGCTGATGTTCAGTGGTCACTATTTCATTCTACACGTTCAAATAAGTGATCCTGCAATTTTTTTTTTTTAATGACATATTCGCGGTATTGGATGCCGAGCGACGATTTGCAGTTAGAATAAATGTTAAGTTTGTTCTTGGGATAAATAAATTCATCTCAACTACGGAACCCTTCGTTGTGCGTAGTCCGACACGCACTTGGCCGGTTTTATTTCTAAACCGGCTCCGCACTATCGTCCAACAGTCCAACTGCACGCGTAGCATGACCGCCGTAGAAACGGATTTTGTCGACGAAAGAATAGACAAAATGACAGATAAATAAACAATCACAATCTGTCATTTTGTCTATTCTTCCGTCGACAAAATCCGTTTCTACGATGCTACGTGTGCTGTTCGTCCAACCTTCCACGTGTAGAGAGATAAATAGTTGGTGCATGTTTGACGATGTTGGACAGTCTGTTTTCATCGATTGTGAGTTGGGACAGACTGCAGTCATGTTGGAGTGTTGGACTGTTGGACGATAGTGTGGTGCCGCCATAAAAGCAAATGTCAGTATTTTAAATCAACTGGTACTAGCATTCTCAAGGGGCTCGTGGCTAAATAAAAACAGCTGCACGGGTCGATCGAAGGTTAAGCTACGCTTGCCGCGGTCGGTGTGTGGATGGGTGACCATCCATTACATATTGAGACTCCGCCGTGCCTCGGAAAGCCGTCGGTCCCGGGTGTCATTCGTAGATCATTGACAGTCGTTACGGATAGTCAGAAGCCCAAAAGTCTGGCAACCAGTCTTACCAAGAGGTATCGTGTTACCAAGTAACTGGGTTATGGAGGTTAGAGCAGTCGCTCCATGTAAAATACTGGTATTCAGCTGCATCTGGTTAGACTGGAAGCTGACCCCAACATAGTTGGGAAAAGGCTAGGCAGAATTGATTTGACTAGCATTCTCAATCGCAATGACATTAGTGGTGATAAACTCACTTGCAATTACATTAAGAAAGCGAGTGTTTAACGTAATTTGGCTGATTGTCGTAAATAAATATTTATACAGTCTACCAAAATAACTTAATTGTACTGCAAATATAATTTACGAAGCTAAAATTATTCTGTATAATAAATATTTGCGTCCCGAACTACGTAATGTTTCAAACAAAGTTAGTGAAAATGAAAACAATTTAGATGGTTCTTAGGCAGAGACATATAAATATAGTATCTTGAATCTAAACATGTGACTATAACACCTATCTAAGAACCATCGCCGATTAATCACAAGCCTTTTATTAACCGACTTCCAAAAAGGAGGAGGTTATATGTTCGTCGCGTATGTTTTTTTTTTTTTGTTTTTTTTTTATGTATGTCCACCGATTTCTCCGTCAATTGTGGACCGATTTTGAAAATTCTTTTTTTGTTTGAAAGGGTGTGCTCTGGAATTGGTCCCATAAAATTTTTATTAACTTTGCTTGGATAGTTTTTGAGTTAGCTACAAAATACGTATTTTTTTCCCACTTAATATGTAGATGATATGATAAGTTTCCGTCACTGGTAGCAGGTAGTGGTATTTGAATGTGTGTGGGGTAGGTTCCACAACTAAAAAGTGAAAAATAAAAACTTTTTACAAAAAAAAAAAACAACCGACCTCCAAAAAAAACACTACAAAATGAAAAATAACTTTAATTTCGGAAGTCGGTGGCAAAAAACGAAAATACAAAACCCAAGACACCGACTTCCGAAATTAAAGTTATTTTTCATTTTGTAGTGTTTTTTTTGGAGGTCGGTTGTTTTTTTTTTTTGTAAAAAGTTTTTTAGAAAACCGTATCTAAATCCACCAAACCGTTTTGGAGACAAATGGGAACATTCGTTTTTTGCACATGTCGTGGCCAGATCTTAGAATTAATCATTTCATGAAATGGTTGTGTTTCATGAAATAGCCAGCTAAAATTGACCATATCGTTCAAACGTCAACGTTTAATGATATGTCAGTCGACGTTTGGCCATTTCATTAAGTAGGATATCCATGCAAATATTACTGGCATTCATTAACTTTAAGTAATCTGGGTCAGTGGATAAATAAAACATTTTAAATAGCTTTCATTCCAGAAGAAAAATAATAATTAATAAGATTTGAATAGTTAAATACTAACCTGTGAAATACGTTCCAAACTCCATGGTTTTTTAAGATTGCGCTCGTTTTTCGAGTGAATTTTATAAAAGTTTGGTATAATAACGATACTTCACTGCACTTTTATCTTCCATTTGCATATTTATAATTCCTTTTCCAATCGAATTATCGTCCGCCGCTATGATGCACAACAAAAACAAAGCGACATCAACGCCTCTACCGGTGGATAATCTAACTATTTTATGATATGATCACTAATGTTTGGCCACATCATGAAGTAGTCGTGCGTTTTACTGTTCATATCGTCAAACGTTGAGTATTCAATGATCTGGCCAGACCACATCATAATGTGGCCAGCGGTCGATGTTCTATTTTATGAAATGCAACCATTTCATGAAATGGTCGATAATTTCATGAAATGGTCAATTCTAAGATCTGACCACGATTCACCCTCCTAACAGCATACACCTTCTCTGTCTCCGTTCGGGCGGTCACATGCCCACGGGCGACATTGTATTCTTGCGAACTCATAATCGTGATCTTCTTATGATATAATCTAGCAAATTATAATCAATCGTTACTAGAATCCGCTAGCCACATTATTATTCGTATTATCAAGACTTCACTGCAATTCGTATCAATTACAAATTATTATTTAATTTTATCATTGTGTCAGTGATTTTCCTTCATGTTCAGGAAAACCAGAATTAATTTATATCTACCTATATTGTTCCTGCACGCGTAGCATGACCACCGTAGAAACGAGTTTTGTCGACGGAAGAGTAGACAAAATGACAGATAAACAATCACAATCTGTCATTTTGTCTATTCTTCCGTCGACAAAACTCGTTTCTACGGTGGTCATGCTACGCGTGCAGTTGTAGGCTAATTCTTTTTTCCCTCACTCTCCCAACCGTGAAAAGAGGTTTTTAGGACCTTTTCAATTTAATGCTGCCTTATCTATTTTAAGCTTAAATGATTGGTTTTTGATCAGTCTCGCCAAGGGGTACCGTGTTCATCGTAGGCGCGGGCTTATGGACGGTGAGCAATGGGTAGCTCGCCGTCCGATAAGGAACAGGTCCGGGTCGACGGCGTGTCGTGTTCCACGCGCGCCTCAAAGAGATGTCAGCAGAACTGACAGGGTACGATAGGGCCGATGCCTGCCGGGGTTGCTGTTTTGTCCGAAAGGGTTACCCTGGCAATATAGGCAACTGAAGGAACACGGGTGGGTTTTAGTCAGTAAGAGTCTGACACGCCCTCCCGCTCCACCCAGAACGGGAGAAGTTATTTGATAATTTCCCACCCAAAAAAAAGGAGTATCGTGTTTCACAGTAACTGGGTTGTGGAGGTCAGATAGGCAAACCTACCCCAAAATAGTTGGGAAAAGGCAGGTGATGATTGGTTGTTTTTGTTTTGGTAAATCAATTAAAACTGCTTTCTTTTTCGTGTGATCAGTGACTAACCTGGTGTCAGAGTTTTTAGACCGCCCATGGGCCTCTGACATGGCTCCACATGCCGCTGTCGAGAAATATCTCTAAGGCATGCCGGTTTCCTCACGATGTTTTCCTTCACCGTTTTTGAAGCAAGTGATAATTATACAATACGCACATGAATCCGAAAAGTCAGAGGTGCGTGCCGTGGGTTCGAACTCGAGACCTATGACTTGGCAGTCCGACGGTAACAATGCATAGTTATATAACTGCTAAAATGAGAGGCTAAAAAGACCTACATAGAACTTATTCCGCATTAGAAGCCCACACTCAAAACTATAACCATCTCTTTCTCTCTTCCAGGTTAGCGAACATCATGAAAGAGATAGCGCTGCTGCCAGAGAACCTGCTGCGGATGCCTTCGGTCGGCCTGGTCAACCAATGGTATGAGAGGTCCTTTGAAGAGATCATACAGTTCGAGACGATGGAACCGGACCCTCCTATATTGAGCTCGTAAGTATTATCTATACAAATAAATTAAATTGAAGTGTCTGTTTTTAATGTCAAAATAACAGCCATATTCATAGAAAAATGCACTAACACTATTCCCGAACCAAAGTTCGAACTTCGAATCCAGTACCTTAATTGCGTAAGACAACACATCACAATCTGTTTCGATTTGAAACAGATTGCTTATCCATTGCTTCATAAGTTGGAAAAAAAAATATCTGCTCAACAACGTAAATAACGCAATGAATGTTGTTGAACTGTCAAAATGAAACAAATTAGTCTTTTCAACGCTCTGAGAGTTGTAAATCCAACAGTGTATTTTTTTCATCGCTCTCGGACGCACTCTCTTCCCAGCGCGTTGGATTCTCAACGCTCGGCTCGGCATAGAGAGTTGAAAATAAAGTGCGTGATAAAATCCCTCGTGGGCTAACGGATCTCGCGCACTACACGGCCACGACTCCGGCCAATCGTGGTCGTCTAGTGCTATTGTATGGTGCGGCTAGTTGGCCGTTCCAAGTTCGTGATTCCTATCGGTTTCTATAGTTTACCTGGAGCTGCAGTCTTGGCATAGAGCGATCGCTTTATGACCGAATTCAGTCGCAAAGTCCTAATGGCATCCCTAGACGATAAAAATTGCTTGTGAAGCAATTTTGATGTATGCAAATTTTCTCTATGTCTAGGTCGCGGTCGTGGTCGTGGCTCTTAGTGCGCGAGATCCCTTAGAAGAGTTTAGGAGGCTACAATTGGCTTTCAAAAGAACTTTAGTTTGCTTTTGGCGAGTATGACTTGCTAGGTCTGAATCCGAACCACGTGTTAAAAATCTCCTTCTTCTTTTTGTGTGGTTAGTGACTAACCTGGTGTCAGAGTTTTAAAGCTGCCCATGGGCCTCTGACTTAAGCCTCACATGCCGTCGAGAAATATCTCTCAGGCATGCGGGTTTCATCACGATGTTTTCCTTCACCGGTTTTGAAGCAAGTGATAATTATACAATACGCACATGAATCCAAAAAGTCAGAGATGTCTTGGGTTCGAACTACGAGACCTATGCAGTGCGACGGTCACTCGACTAGGCTATCATCACTGCGCTGTCTCCTTATGTCTATGAACCTAAAAAAAAATCGCGCTGTTGTTACTTACCTACGAACCCAGATGATAGTACAAAAGTATGCTGTAATATTAATATCTTAAAACGTGTAGGTATCCATACTTCAGCCGGTGCCAACACGAGGTGCATAGCTTTATGCTATGTCTTGAAACTTAGCCAACTTTGGTAATCCATTACACACTCATTTTGTATAGTAGGTGTTGTAGGTAGATTTTGCGGCCTTGTCGGCTTGCAAAAACCGGCCAAATGCGAGTCAGACTCACGAAAGGTTTCGCATCGAGCAGTAAACGTCGAAAAATACACATTTCTTGTATAGTGGGGAATTATGAACTTTTTTTTTTGCGGTAATGGAAATACATAGTGTGAAAATTTCAATGGTCTACCTATTACAGTTCTTGAGATACAGCCCGCTGACAGACTGACGGATGTACAGCGAAGGCTTAATAATAGGGTTCCGTTTGGCACCCTTCGGAGCATCCTTCTGGTATGAAACCCTAACAATTGAATCAGTTGTCAACTCAAATCACGGCTTGGACTCTTTGACTTTAAGTTTTGAATTAGATACTTCGTGAGCGAGTCCGACTCGCACTTGGCCGGTTTTTTAAACATTTGGAGAACATATGGCGTTAACTGCCTATCCACTGGAGCAGAGCGGAGAAATGTGTTAATATTAACCAATAGGAGCAGAGCTCTGAAGCGGAAGCGGAGCGCTCCAGTAGATAGGCAGCCTTATTTTTTAACCGACTTCCAAGAGGAAGAGGTTATATGTTCGTAGAGTACGTTTAATTTTTTTTATGTATGTCCACCGATTTTTCTGTCAGTTGTGGACCGATTTTGAAAATTCTTTTTTTGTTTGAAAGGGTATGCTCTCAAATTGGTCCCATATAAATTTTATTAACTTTGCTTGGGTAGTTTTTGAGTTAGCTACAAAATACGTATTTATTTTCCCACTTAGTATGTAGATGATATGTTAAGTTTCTGTCATTGGTAGCAGGTAGTGGTATTCGAATGTGTGTGGGGTAGGTACCACAATTAAAAAGTGCATTTTATTATAATAAATAATGTAGAGCAGTGGTGGCCCAGTGGTAACGGTCGCGACTTACGAGTTGTACGTCGTAGGTTCGAACCCAGACAGGCGCTTTACTTTGTGTAAATTATTTCATCACCACTGCTCTCAAAACGGTGAAGGAAAACATCGTGAGCAAAACCGGCATGTCCTAGAACCGAAAATTCGAAGACATGTGACATCTACCAACATGCACTGGGCCCGCGTGGTGGATTACGGCCCACTCCCTCTCACAGAGAGGAGGCCTGTGTCCCAGCAGTGGGAACATTATAGGCTGATGATGATGATGATGATGATGTATATCTACGACTACTTGACAGACACAGTTCTTTAGTTATTTATATGGATAGACACCACTAGCCGCAATGCTCTGAGATTATCAGATATTTCCCAGTAAATTACAACCTCAGCTTCTTCACACAATTTACCTAATTTATCTTTCTCCTCCAGATTCTGCGAACGCCTGGTCCACATCCGCAACCGCCACGCCGACGTGGTCCAGACAATGGCCCAAGGCGTCCTGGAGCTGAAGGAGTCCCACGAGGTGGACCCCGGCACTGAGAACTCCATACAATACTTCTTGGACCGTTTCTATATGAGCCGGATATCTATAAGGATGCTCATCAATCAGCATAGTAAGTTTTTCCCAAATGTATTTACGTCGAAAACAATGAACCACCTTCTTCTGCTTAAGACGCAGATATATGACAGTGACCTTGAATGGTTAGCTTGCGTGTTCTGTACCTACTGAGCTCAAACAACGCGTCGTACGTCCAGCCAGTAATAGGACTCGCCCATCAAGGAGCGCTGTCCCAAATTAAACGCATTATTAATTTATTACACGTAAAAAAAAGGTATTTTAATAAAACACATATACTAAAAGATCAATAATTTAATTATCTTTAAAATGGTGAAGTTTTCAGAAAAATACGCTTGATAGATTTTGCGTCATTCTCAGTTTTTTATCCGCGTTAGACATAACTTTACAAATTAATTTCACTATGTAATATAAACATAATCAGAAATATGCCTATATTAAAATATTAGGAAAATGCTCTAATTTAACATATATTTTTTCCAAATCACTAACACTAGTCGTTTAGACGTCATCTTCAGTATAAAATCATTAAAAGTCGGTTATCGTCCCCTTAAGTGTCGATAAGAATCTAAATGGACTCGGCCCAGAATTCGGCTACGGGTGTGGCGCCTACACTAGCATCCATGAACCACCTTAAGACGTAGATATATGCCAGTGACCTTGAGTGGTTAGCTTGCGTGTTCTGTACTGAGCTCACGCAACGCGTCGTACGTCCAGCCAGTAATAGGACTCGCCCATCAAGGAACGCTGTCCCAAATTAGAAGCATTATGAATTTATTTATGTTATAAAACAAGGTGTATTAATAAAACACGTATACTAAAAGATCAATAATTAAATTATCTTTAAAATGATGGCTTGTAAACTACAGAAACCTCCAACATTAAGGCTTTAAGACGCAGATATATGCCAGTGACCTTCAGTGGTTAGCTTGCGTGTTCTGTACTGAGCTCACGCAACGCGTCAAACACTAACGGAATATTGCACTCCAGCACGCGTAGCATGACCACCGTAGAAACGAGTTTTGTCGACGGAAGAGTAGACAAAATGACAGATAAACAATCACAATCTGTCATTTTGTCTATTCTTCCGTAGACAAAACTCGTTTCTACGGTGGTCATGCTACGCGTGCTGTACTGTAAGCGTTTAGGAAGAGAGTGGAGCGCGTCTTCGTGGATGGCACTATCTGTAACTTGGGAGAGGGTTATGTTTTGCAGAGGACTGTGAGGGGCTGATTATGAACTCAGCGTTGGATTTGAAATTGCCTTGGATTTATGAAATTGCAATGTTTTTTTTTTTTTTTTCAGAATTATTAGGGCCCAGGCTTGGCAACTTTTTTAAAACAAATATAGTTGTTTATAGCCACTGTCTGTAAAAATATAGAAATAGGCGAAAAAAAATTAAAAATATTGTAGATATGTTACAAATCAGTTTTATTCTTTAAAAGAATATTTTTTGCTACTATGAACCTTTATTAGCAGGTTTTTTTTTGTCTCATATGTATTTTTTTTTTACGCTCTGAATTAAGTTTACAAAATACCATTAATTCAGCTTGTATGAGATTAATACCTACCTATTGCGAAAATCTCGCCATTTTGTATTAAAATAAAAATATAGTAGTTTCGCCTACAATTTTTTTTTTTCTTTAAAAATATAGTATTTAGGCCTCGAATATATCAGGATACTATATTATATGTAAAGTAGGGTTGGCAACCCTAGGGCCCAAAGTAACTTGCCCTCACTCAACTTATCTTTTTTCTAAATAAGATTTTCTTCTCTCTTTTAATCTTCTATTTCTTTTTTCTCAGCACTCCTCTTCGGCGAACAAATCGGCGTCGGACCCCGACAAGCGTCAGTGACAGGCATGGGGAGCGGCGGCCGCCATATTGGGTCCATTGACCCCATGTGCGACGTGGCGGGAGTCGTTCGGGACGCGTACGAGAACGCACGATTCCTGTGCGATCGGTATTATCTTGCGTCACCTGAGCTACAGCTTCTGCAGGATGGGGGTGAGGGTTAGCTGGAATTGTTTATTTATTCATGTAGCATTAGAGATCATTTTAAAAGGATCTCATCCGGGAAGTACTACAGTCACCTTCCTGCTCTTGTCCCATGTTACCTACCATTCATACCACAAGGAGCTTAGAAGTTACTAAATCCATGTCATACCATCATACAGTACAGTCTTTTTCTTAATGTCCCTCGGGTATCATCGGATTTCCGAATACAAACGAATGCTAATTTCCATGTCCATCAATTATTAGATTTATCGTGTATAATAATTTGAATTCAGAACTAAGTACTTTATTGTTGTTTTTGTGTTTTGATTTCCGTGTGAACTTTAAAGAGCTGTAAAACTATTTTCATGCCTGCGACTTTAGCAGCTTTACTCCCATTTTTAGGGTTCCGTAGTAAACAAGGAACCCTTATAGTTTCGTCATGTCCGTCCGTCTGTCTGTCTGTCTGTCTGTCTGTCTGTCTGTCCGCGGTCTAGCTCCGAGACCCTTAGTACTAGAAAGCTGTAATTTGGCATAGGTATACATATTAATTACGCCGACAAAGTGGTAAAACAAAATTATGAAAAACATTTTATTTTAGGGTATCTCTCATACACGTAAAGTGGTGATGTTTATTTTTTTACCCCATGGTGAGGGGTATCATTGGAAAGGTCCTTCAAAAATATTGTGAGTTTGTGAAAACCATTTTTGGATTCAGGGATTCGTTTGCGAAATATTAAGCTTTAAAGTGCTAATTTTTGTTAGAGTCAAGTGTCCCCCCCCCCCTGCCGGCTAAATGGTTGGTTTTGGGTGTGTGAAAAAAATCACAACAGTACTTTATATAACGAAATTAAAAGGAAAACTATCACAGCTAAGTAGGCTTTACAAGTTAACGAGTAATAATCGACCAACTTAACTTTGCAGTTGCAAAAACATGTTTTCCCATACCTTTCGAATGGGAGAACATATTTTTCAACTACAAAGTTAAGTTTGTTTTTGGGATTAATTCATCCCAACTACGGAATCCTTCATTGTGCGTGGTCCGACACGCACTTGGCCGGTTTTTAAATAAAATAAACAACAACTACAAAAGTTTCTTTATTGGATCAAGTCCTTACGCCATATTTTCTCCCCTTCCAGTGGCATCAGAACGACCGATGCCCATCGTCTACGTGCCCTCCCATCTCTACCACATGCTGTTCGAGCTGTTCAAGAACTCCATGCGAGCGACAATGGAAACCCATGAGGAATGCCCACCACCTATCACTGTGAACATCACGAGGGGACAGGAGGATGTGTCTGTTAAGGTAAGGGGGATGGAAAGGGGATGTGTCTTTTAAGGAAAGGGGGATGAGTGTGAGTAATGTGTGAGGTTAGGGGGATGGGTGGATAAGATGAAAAGTCATGAAAACCTGTGGTCCCTCTTATGACTGTGAACATCGTGAGTAGACTCGACGATGTATATGTTTAGGAAACGGGGATAGGTGAATAGGATGGAGAGCCATGAGAACAGCCCACCACCTATCACTATGAATATCATATGGGGACAGGAGGATGTGTCTGTCAAGGGGGATGTGTCTGTTAAGGACAGACGGATGAGAATGAGTAATATGTGAGATTAGGAGGACAGGTGGATAGGATGGATAGTCATGAGAACTGTCCCCCTCTTATAACTGTGAACGTCGTGAGTAGACTTGAGGATGTGTCTGTTAAGGAACCGGGGATAAGTAATATGATAGGTTGGGGGGATAGATGAATAGGATGAGGAGCCATGAGAACAGCCCACCGCCTATCACTGTGAACATCATTAGGGGACAGAAGGACGTGACTGTTAAGAAAAGGGGGATGAGTGTGAGTAATGTGTGAGGTTAGGGGGACAGGTAGATAGGATACCCATCCTATCTACCTGTCCCACCCAGTGACTACCCAGTCATGAGAACTATCCCACTCCTATTACTGTGAACATCGTGAGTAGACTTGAGGATGTGTCTGTTAAGATGAGTAATATGTTGGGTTAGGTGGATAGGATGAAAAGCCATGAGAACCTCCCCCACCTATCACTGTGAATATCATGAGGGGATGATCACAAGAGGATGTGTCTGTTAAGGTAAGGGGGATGGAAGGGAATGTGTCTGTTAATGAAAGGAGGATGAGTGTAGTAATGTGTGAGGTTACGATGGGTGTATTGGATGGAAAGTCTTGAGAACTGTCCCCCTCCCATTGCTGTAAACATCGTGAGTAGACAGGAGGGTGTGTCTGTCAAGGTAAGAGTTAAAGTAAGCAAAGAGGCAGCCTGTCATCTGCCTGCCTTTTCCCAACCATGTTGTGGTCAGCTTCCAGTCTAACCGGATGCAGTTGAATACCAGTATTTTACATGGAGCGACTGCCTATCTGACCTCAGTTTAACACAATATGGTATGAAAATACTAATGGTTCTTAGAGAGATGTTTTTACGGAAAAATAAGGAAACAATTTTCTCATAGATTTATTTTTTCAGGATCTGTTTTACTTAAATATTATTTTTCTTTTGTAATTATCTAACAACATCCAAGGAACAGTTGTCTAAGGAGTAAGACCGTTTTAGTAGTATACGCAAAATCGTAATGGTGCAGAAGCAAAAATGTTCTGTAAAAAAAAAATTGTGTCTCTGTTTCTGTAGGTTTTATATCGTTCTCTTTGGCTAAAAAAGAAGCTCAATTACCTAAACCAATTCTAACTTTATGCTCGTGTTATTTAAGTTCATTTCAGAAAAAGGCATATTTTTGAAGTAAAAACTTCTATAGGCGCGTTGGGCATTTTTAGATGGGAAAAACAATTGAACTCGCGACACCGTTACTGACACCTCATTTTTATAAACGCGATTGTGCTCTTTATTTATATTACGTTACGGATCAATGTTCTATGCAAGTATTTTTACTTTAAAGGTTTTGGTAGTATTTTTTTAAATTGTTGAAGTTTTCGCTTCTGTCGGCACTCCCGGAATACCACTGTTTTTTTTTTGAAGTTGTAGCTCAAACTGAACTCTATGTGAGGTGTTTAAAGTTGTTTTTCCAAGAACATATGTTGTTTACATGTTTGGAACTAAATCGTGACCGCAGTACAGATGGAGATTTATTGTAACACTTGTGTTTTTTTCCTTAGCTATCAGACCGCGGCGGTGGTATCCCGCGCAGCGTGTCGGACCTGCTGTTCAAGTACATGTACAGTACCGCGCCTCAGCCCTCCAAGTCTGATATGCACACTGTACCGCTTGCTGGTAAGTTATTAACATATTACTTAACTTGTATGTTTGAACACTGATACCGTGGAGAATTAAATTAAGAGAGAAGTAAAAAAATAAATAGAACAATTAAAGTTTTTTGCCCTTTAGTTGCCATAGAAAACTACATTTTGAAAGCTGGTGCTTGCGTTTATCAATTTATCTAAACCTTCTTAATGTTATAAAATACCCATAGGAACACCTCTGCCTAATCCTTCGGGAATTACAAATTCAAATTCTTTATAGCGAACTAAGTGTACAACATTTTGAAGATGTTAACAATAGGTAGGTTCTTAGAACTTAGTTGCCTGTTAAGGCATTGCAATTAAATGGATATAAAAATTCAATAAAAAACATAAACATACTCAATATTCAAGTTATACATTTTAAATTATATTATATTAATTATCATTATTTACAGGTGTTATGTTATGTTTTATTATACTATACTATTAAATGAGCAATATTTATATTATCGGCCCAGTCCCACTTGAGCTTGGCTGCTTTTTAGATGGCGTCAGCGATTTGTGTCTTAGAGTTTGTGTGTCTTTGCTAGTATCATAATAAATATTAAATTAATAGCATATAAATATTGCATGCTCTCAAATTTATAATATTTATATTCTACTTTGTGACGGCTCGGTTGGCGCAGTGGTTGAGCGATTGGCTTCTGCGTTATCATTAGGTAAAATTATATCTTTTTTTTTTGGTAGGAGTTGCTTCAAGTTTTTCTTTGAAGTTGGTTCGATTCCCGCACTGAATATTATGTGGGATAGAGTGCTTTGATAGTTTTTTTTGTAAATACATGATGTAGTAGAAAAATATATGACGTGGGATAAATACATTTAAAGATATTTAAAGTGAAAACTTCTTTAGGCGCGTTGGGTATTTTTGAGATGGGACTAAACTATTGATTTCGCGACACTGTGACGACACCAGGTTTTGACCATTAAAAAGACATCAACGCGTTGATTTTTTTTAAAGTTTTCACTTCTGCCGGCACTCCCGGAGATATTAGACTAGTATTTTTTTTTTTTTTACGTAAATATTCAAAAGATTACGGCGATATATTGAGTTGCAACAATACGTGTCTAATATTTTTTTATTATCTGACTGACAGACTGAATAGCTTTTTTTTTTCCTTTTTCTCTGGCTGAGACATCCCTATACGGACGGGAACAATGAAAACTTCCCTATATTATCATTTTATTATGAATTTGAATCTTCTAACTTATTTTTAAGACCTTGTAAATTTAGCAAACAAAGACCCAACAATTCATAACTTGATGACTTATGTATCTATTCTCCATAGGTTACGGGTACGGCCTGCCGATCTCGCGGCTGTACGCGCGCTACTTCCACGGCGACCTGATGCTGGTCTCCTGCGAGGGGTACGGCACTGATGCCGTCATTTACTTGAAAGTGTGTAATTTCTTCATTTTTGGGCAGTTGTATTAACCTATTGACCGCCACGGACGTCTATGGATGTCAAATTAAAACGTGCTCACGACGCCTGGGACGGCATGGCACGTCGAAAATAACACGTTTTTTGTCGCTTGGCGTAGAGAACACAGAATTTCGTTATTGACGTGGCGGTCAAAAGGTTAAAAGTGCAAGAAAGCCATCAAATAACTAAGTTAAATTAATTAAAAATAATGTAGTATAATATTCAAATTTTAACTTTCAAATAAACATTTTAAACATTACTTCATCTCTTAAGGGTTGTCCCTTGACGTTCATAAATTACTGATTCTGAATCTAATTTTAATAAATGATATTAGATTTTGAATAGTCTGAAGTCATGTTTGAAAACGACCTTTGTTTTGGTATTCAAATCTGGACATGTCAAAAAACTGAACTGCCGAATATAAACTTGAGTTAAAAACTTTCTAAATTCAACTTTTGTGTTTCCACAGGCTTTATCAAACGAAGCGAACGAGCTCCTCCCAGTGTTTAACCGAACGTCGACGAAGTTCTACCGACCGACTATACAACTAGCCGACTGGTCGGGCTCACTAAACACAGCCAGTAACTCACAATGCAAGAACCGGGAGAAGGTATCTCCCCTCTCAGCACCTGTTTCACATAGTCTATAGTCAACGCCCCAGGAGTGAAGTTGCCACTCCTAATAAAAACTGGTATTTTTTTACCTGGCAATATTTTGTTAAAACGTCAAGTATTGCTTGAGTTTTAAAAATAGAACCTGTTTAACGTCGTCGGTATTTCGATGGGAAAATTTAGAAATTAGGACATCCAGTGCTTTTTATTAATCCGATTAATTCTCCTTCATAGTTTAATTGCAGGTATAATGAAATGGTAGGAAGTAGAGATTTGGAATGTGAAAATGGATTCGGGACGAAATTTTGAAATGTTATAACTAATTTACCTTATAATGCTCGAATAAAAGATAATTTTTATTTTATTATCTTGAAAATTTCGGTGTTTTCTGCATATAATATTTATTCGTCATCAAGTATACATAATATAAAAATATTATGAGCTTACTTATAAACTAGAGTTACTAATTTTGTTTCATGAATATTTCACCTCCTTGACCAAAGTTCTCTCAATATTTTCCATATACTATTTTCCTTCAAAAACTTGCCTAAAAACTACGGAAATAAATTATTACAAGAATAAAAAGCACTTAAATTGGCTATTTGTCTTAAACTTGTTGAAATTGAAAATTAGTGAAAGATTGCCATATAAAAAAAATATGGTGTACAATTTTTGTTAAATATTTTTTGTGATACTCGGCGTAAAGTTAGATTAAAAAAATTGGGCTCGCAAATGGACTGATAAATGAGCTCTGTAGTTGTTTTGTGATTTTGTTTTAAAAATAATTATATCCAAGCAAAAATAAATAAATAAATTTTAAAGAAATCATACTTTTTTATTTTGATATAAACCAACTCCAAAAAATGAGGAGGTCATGCCTTTAAAACGCTTTATAACTTCTAAACATCAGAATATTTTAAGACAGAATCATAAAACAACATAGTTTTGGTAATGAGGATGATAGTTAAATTAAAACTACTCTATAAATGTATTAGACTTAGTACAGATATCATAGTATAGAGTTTAGTATAAGGCAGTGTGACTGTGATGGAGTTGATATTTTTAATTATAAATAATATGCACTTTTTGTTTAGTTTTAAAACTGACGTTTAAAATACGATACAGACAAAATTAAAAAAAAAATTGGTTTGTTCACTTCAATGTCCAATTTTTTAATAACTTCATCGTCAATATTATATTATTGCCAACAAGTTCTTTTTTTAAATTTAAAGTGGTATTTATTTATAAATAAAACAAACTCCATTAAAACCGATGTTTGCTATGTATGAGATCTCGTACAATTTTGTATATCATTATGATACGATTAGTAGTAGTGAAGCTAACTAAATTGTTTTATGACAGATGGAATATAAAATTCTTTTTTCGAAATAGAATATATTTTTTGAATAAATAAACTAAAATTAAACTATGGTGGACCTAAGAATAGTGGTGTAGTTACGGAAACGTAAAATGCCGTGAGTTAATACCGGGACGGAGTAAGTAAATTATAATAAAGGTAATCATTAATTTACAGTGACAAAACATCTTGTTGAAGTGAAACGTGTATTTTAGTGTTGATCAGTTTTAGGCATTATATTCAAAAATACTTGTTTTTTTTATAAAAAATTCTTTAGGCGCAATTTGCGCTCTTTCTGAACAGTGAATTTAACTTAACCGTCACGCTCGGGTCGGTGACGCTGAATCGGGTACACTCGGCTCGTCGGGCGGTAACGCCGAATCGCGTATACTCGGCTCCAGTCGTAAGTTTACACTTCTATCGTGTGGAATTAAGCACACTCTTTTTGTTCGTGTTCTGTGACCGGTAACACACTTTGTACTATAGTTTAACCGAGGTCGCTGTACCGGCCCTTACGAATGCGCGGCGAGGCGGGGCGAATGAGAGGTGGGACGCCCGTGAGCATAGACGAATGAGCGGTCTACACTTCTCCCCCATCGAATCTCGTGCATATATCTAAGGCGCGGTATGGCAGTCACGATCAAACTATATCGCCAATAATTTACAAAATGATCCTAATAATGTGTAATTCTTGTAAATTACAGTTGCCGACACTATTAAGTACAATATTGCGAACAAAGTTACTTAAGATTACACAAATCCGTATGCAACAGAAACAGTTAACAAAATTAAATAAAGTCAGTAAGATCTGATTTTGTTGGTAACATTTATTTAATGTTATTAATACTCTGAATGTGAGCCATTGAAGATTTATGTAATTTTAATAATTATAAATAAATAAAGCAATAAATTATTATCAAACTGAAGTCGACTTGTAAAATATATAAGTCGGCTACTATTTCCGATTAATTTAATAATAAAGGAACAGTTTGTTTTGCTTTCTCAAAACTTTATCAAAAAGTTTAGATGTCTTGACTTTTTTTATTATAAATTTACAAAAAAATATATTGTATATTTCACATTTATAACAAAAATGCATTGTGGTTAATATTGTTAATGGTTTCAAACTGTATGTAAATGTAGGTAAGTATCTATGTCCTGTCATGGCAAGGAAATTATACCTTACTGCAATAAAAACCTATCAATCTGCCTAGCAACTATGTCGGGGTTAGCTTGCAGTCTAACCAGATACAGCTGAATACCAGTATTTTACATGGAGCGACTGCCGATCTGACCTCCACAACCCGGTTACTGGGTAACATGATACCCCTTAGTAAGACTGGTTTTCAGACTTTTCGGCACAAGCAATACATATAAACCTGCTAGACTAAAATTGTTAAGAAACTGTCTGCAATGCAGTTTTGCAATAAAAATGGCTACCTATCTGTTGTGACTCCTAAATAACTTTTAAAGTTTTAGAAGTAAAATAATCTAATGTCTACCACAAATACTGGAGAATCCAGGCGATAGTATAAATGCATAAATTAAAAGTATTTTTGTAAGAATTCAAACTTAGGTTTAAAACAATCTTTCCTTTTGTTAATAATAAGCAATGCAATAGAATAATATTTTTAAATAAATAAATCCAATTTTTGAATAACCATGCCTAACTATTGTATCTCATCTGCCTAGCGTTTTCCCAACTACGTTGGGGTCGGCTTCCAGTCTTAGCAGATACAGCTGAATATCAGTATTTTACATGGAGCGACTGCCTATCTGACCTCCACAACCCAGTTACTGGGTGATATGATACCCCTTGGTAAGACTGGTAGTCAGACTTTCGGGTTGGCTATTGTACCTACATGTTGTATGTACCTGGCACCGTGAAAAATATTATTACTCATTTGCATTTTACTGTTTTGTCTTATTTAAGTTTTATTCCAAAATCGATATTGTGTAATTTAAATATAGTGATTAAATATTGCGTAGAGATGAAATTTAGTGAAGAAAAATATTTAATTTTTACTAAAATAAACTTTTATGAAATAGAATCTGTGTTTTTATTTATTAAGTCTTTATGTGCACAAGTAAAAATAACTACAAAGGCGGACTTAGGGCAAGATTCATAGAGCTGACATGAACCTTATTCTCACGCCGATAGTGTTCATATTCGTATAAGCGAATGTGAGCAAGCGTCACATACGAAACTCGGCGAAAATCTTCAAGCACCCATTGTGTAGAGACTTTTGCCCAGCGGTCACCACGCATGCAGCTGATGTGACCCTTTAAGGTAGATTTGGTACACAAGGTAGCGGAGCGGCGCACCGTCTCTGTCTATGACTTGTTGTAAGCGGCTCCCCATGTTCCAACACAGATCATTCCCTCTTATCTCCTCCCATGAGGATGACACCATGTTAGCCTTTTCATTAGTCACCAGTAAGTTAATGGAGGGTCCCATTTTAAAATAATTTGTCCTCACAAGTTTTCTATGAGATTCAAATCATGACCTTCTGACGGCCAGTTATTAACATTAACACCTTGAGCTGCCAACCAATCTTGCACAATACCTGCATGGTGGAAATTACAGTTATCGTGCACAAAGTAAATTTTTGGGTTAAGCAACGTGAGCATGACATCACGCAGGATTTCCAAATAGGTACTGAGTACTCAAACTCAAAGCATTAATTTCAAATAAACTAATTACAGGTACTTTTGAATTGTCAAGGGGTCGGTCAGTCAGAAAAATGAAGCTAGTTGCACATTCCAAAGCGTAGTAGGTACCTATGGAGAAGAACAGGCAAGAAACTCCACGGACACTCTTTTAAATCAAAATATTGTTACAAAATATTGGTTACATCATTTGTGTTGAACTTATACATGTGAGAAAAATGTAGAAAGACGTGCACGTTAAAAGCGTCCGTAATAAAAATATAATAACAATTCAAAAATTTAAATAAATTAAGTAAAATAATACTATTAAAGTGACATCAACTTCCACCAATTCACCAGAGGACATCCAGGCTCAGTAACCCAGTGACCATTGTACCATGGGTTTTACAAGTAACCTGGTGGATCGCTCCGTGCGGCTGTTATTACTTAGCCACGAGCGTCCCTTTTTATCGCACTAATATTATAAAGGCGAAAGTTTGTGAGTGTGTGTGTATGTTTGTCTCTTTTTCACGCTCAAACGGCTGAACGGATTTCGATGAAATTTGGTACACAGATAGTTTATAACCTGGATTAACACATAGAATAATTTTTATCCCGATATTCTCACGGGATCGAGACTTCTTCGGGTGAAACCGCGGGGCGCAGCTAGTCAGATTTAAAATACATTTCTCCAAGATCCAAGATCCAAAATTCCAAGCATCCGCTGATATCATAGAGTACAGTATAGTAATAGATGGATATTAGAGAAAAGTAGGTACAGACGCCAGCACATCAAGCTACCCAAAACTGTCAAATTTTCCCAATCAACTTTGAACCTTAGACTTCAGCGATAAAGTTGAAAATCTATTAAAAAAAATTGACAGATTGTAGTAGCTTGATGTGCTGGCGTCTGTACAATAAGCCGACGTTCGCACGGACGTAATAAAATCGCAGCGATTTTTTTTCGTGCACTGAATTTTCAACGCTCTGCTTAGCGCTGAGAGTCAAAAGTTCAGCAGTGTGTTTTTTCAACGCGCTGGGACGAGAGTGCATTCCAGCGCGTCGGATTCTCAACGCTTGACTTAACACCGAGAGTTGAAAATGCAGTGCACAATAAAATCCCGCCGCGATTTTATTACGTCCGTGCGAACGTCGGCTAACTCTGTTTCTGCATCCGACCCGATCCAGGCCGCATTCCGAGTTACGATAAAAGTGATAATATCACGAATCCGACCAAATTTAATAGTCACAAAATATAAGAGTTATTGAGTAATAATTGTGACTACCGACTTTGGTCGGATTCGCGATATTATCACTTTTGGCGTAACTCGGAATGCGGCCCCAGTGTCCACAATCCACATAAGACAAATTCCGTGTCCCTCTCACAGAGCATGTAACTACTATTCCTCTGTCACTGTCAGTCACAGTCAATCACGTCGCGTAGTGTCATCATACGGATCATTCATACCCCTTTTGTCGTTTTGAGAATTATTTTATTGACTTTTTATGCATTGAAATGAACGGAGCCAAACAAATACGTACTATCCTACTAGGTGGTGTAAGCCACGCTTTTATCTTATCAGACTATGATGCGAGGTAATTTTGTATTTAGTAGGATAATAGTGCAAAACTGTCTGGCTGTCAGTTCTGTCACTTTAAGTGTTAATTCGACTCTTCGTACAATTTATGAAATAGAGCATCCAATGTATGTCGATTTCTTTCTAAAAAGGTCTGTAAGAAAGAGAGAAAAAATTATGTTATTCATACATTGCGCAAAAAACATTTTTCTGCCAGCTGGTTAAACGTCGTAGCGATAGAGGTTATGGAAAATTGTTATTGATTTTAAAATTACGATTAAGACTGAAAATTGTATTAAAATGAAGATTTACACAAACCAAAACAACACTTCCACGTTAAAGCTACTTATTGCGGCTAACTTAGCTGGAAAGAAAGTTGAACTTGTCAGTGCATCGTTTGAAGGTAGGTGCATTTTCCTCTTCGTCATAAGAAAATTAATTAATCTTGGTTTATAGTAAAGACGCTAAGTCTCTCATCCGTAGTAATGTCTACATTTGCATGTGCATCTCATGTTTCGGTAAAGGGCGTAATTCCTGTGCGCAATATTTCATTATTAATACAAAAAACTTTATTTTATTTTTCATGCTTGAGCCTGCCATTCAGAAATTTCATAAATCGCTACCATGCTAACCATGTGTCTATGTCCACTGCTCAATTCCATATTTAAAGAAG
Source organism: Agrochola lychnidis (assembly GCA_963680765.1). Lineage (NCBI taxonomy): Eukaryota > Metazoa > Arthropoda > Insecta > Lepidoptera > Noctuidae > Agrochola > Agrochola lychnidis. The sequence goes on along the minus strand of OY796874.1, from coordinate 4,258,636 downwards.
AACCATGATTTTTTTATTCTAAAAATGTCAATTCCTCAAATTATTACCTATTCTATTATTTCATGACATTATTATCATAAGTATTGCATCAGAAAACCTTAGTACAACTTTTGTTTCTATAACTTCTCCTTATTTACTATGATTGCGGCTTTTCCATAAAGAACTATTATTTTTTCTTATTAGATTCCTATTTCCTGTCTATGACTCAGCACTCGGTAAATAACTTCATAGAATAAATGTGGTGCAAAGTAATTTGGTTTATTAATGCTTCGATTCCGAGGTATTTCTCTGCCAGAGTTTATCTAATTAATACGGTCCAATAGGTGTCTTGACTCATTGATACTCTCCCCTTTTTAGAAATAATTCGCTTATACAGATAATTTGTTGATTCAATAATAGCTATTGAGAGCTTTTCTGACGACCTCAGAAACAATGCTTTAATATTTTTCTTAACAAAATATTGTATTTTCATTTATTATATTTATGTTATACATTTCCGGACTCCTAAATCAAGCTAACATGCATAATTTACACATAGGTACAAAGGTCATAAACATCACAATAAGTTGAAGTCCAAAAAGGTTTTATGAAGTTTTAAAGCCGACATACTGGCCATCATTGTTCCAAACTTGAATTTCACAATCATCTAAAAAGTTACAGAAACCTTTAAACAAAAAAATGCTGGGTGGCTCGATTCAGGTCTCCGGATATGTAATTCACCCAAAATAACAGGAAAACAATCACCACTAACACACTACTAAATTGTGATATTTTTACTTTGAAATACATTGTAAAAGCCTTAAACAGTACTTAAAAAATACATCCTGCTAACTTAGTACAAAACTTTTATTATTCGTAGAATACGGCCAATAAATCATGGCTGGCCTGAACTTTGCGCAGAAGGCTTTGCAATAACATTTTTAGGAACAAATGATGACATGAGACAAGTGTAAGTGAAAGGACAATGCGCAAAAGTTAGTAGAGCCTATGTTCAGACTGGCTATGATTCATTATATAATATAATATACTTATTGAATAAAAACGTTTACAAAAAGTGTACATTTAGTCAACAGTTAGATTTCCCAAACAATTATAATGCCTAAAAATAAACTAAAATATGATAATTACAAGTGCAAGTAATGATGGTTCGGAATTACAATGTTAGGTAGCGACCCATTGGCTATTGGCATATTGTAACTATGCTGTCTGACAAATCTGTCTACTCTATAGGTACCACAGAAATAGCAACAAAAAGTGCTGATTTGTTATTGCATCCTATTCTCATTCAAAAATAAAATCAATATAAAAAATATGATAATAATATTTACATTTATATAACCTTATCAATAAGTGATAAGGTCTGTTTTTTTATTGACATTCTATAACAAAACTATCTATGTTTATATAATAATATAAAAATGATTACATTGATGGTTTAATATAACTATCTTAAGTACTTAATATTTAAATAACAGATTAAGTTATCATTCTTGTTTATCTTTTTTTTTTGTTAAAGCTTTACAAGGTCATTATGTTGAGATAAAACTGTATTTACTGTAGATTAATTTGGACAGGTGATAGCTTAAAAGTTTGACAAAGGGCATAATAGTATAAACAGCCTATAATATTTCTCACTGCTGGGACACAGGCCTCCTCTCAGCGAGAGGGAGGGGGCTCTGCTTTTACTCATCCTTTTTATAAAAGCCGGCAAATATCATGAACAAAATGGTGCCGAATACTTGACCCCTGACTTGTATGCAAACGCGCCCCCACGCCACGCAAACACACGCAAAACAATTGGGGTACCCAATTGATGCAGCCCACTGTACAAATATTTTTTGGAAGGGGGTGACTAAAGAAGTTTGCCCCCGTCCCCGTCATAGTACTTACTTACTTCATTCTTGGAAGGGGGTGACCAAAGAAGTTTGCTCCCCCGTCATGGAATAAGTACTTCATTTTTTGGAAGGGGGTGTCCAAAGAAGTTTGCTCCCCCGTCATGGAGTTTTTCCGTCCCTGGATATGAGATAATTGTGAGTGTGAGAACATGCGTGAAAGTTCGGAGAGCCTATGTTCAGACTGGCTATGATTTATTGGCCGTATTGTATATAGCACACGAGATTGCAACCTCTACACATGACATGACACCATGTTTTCGTTTCCACGCACGTTTAAGTTATTTGCCGGCTATTATACCTTTGCTGCCTGTCCACTGGAGCGGAGTGAGGCAACGGAGCGGAGAAATGTGCCAATATTATCCAATAGGAGCGGAGCTCTGAAGCGGAGTTTAGATTCTATTGGTTAATATTGGCACATTTCTTCGCTTAGCTGCCTCATTCCGCTCCAGTGGACAGGCTTTTTCTTCTACACTTCTATTAGTCGTCATCTCGATATTCACTATTAGATCTCCCATCATCATCATCATCTTCATGGCTCATTTTCATTAGTCGATAACCCGGTCGAAATATAGCACGCGGGGACTCCCCACAGGCGGGGTAGTGACAAATGAAAGTCATAAGTCGATAATGCGGTCGGTACACCATCTAAGGAATCCCCGTAGCGGTCGTAGCGACCATTAAAATTCATTAGTCGGTAAAAAGCGTGCGGAGACTCATACCCAATGAAAATTTGCCTTTAAAGCAACTGCCAAACGTGCGGTGCAGATTCTGCAAATACCGCAATCCTTGCCTATCGACTAATGAAAACGGTTCCCCGAATATGGGCTCTATGGCATACGTTACAGAATTTTCCCGCACCCCGCATAAGAGCCTTATCGACCAATGAAATAATGGCCCTGTGTCCAAAATTTTTTTTTGTCCGTCTTGTAGATTATTAAAAAATATTGAACACGTATTTTTTCTTTTTTGACGTAATCAAAAGATTACGGCGATACATTGAGTTAAAATGTGACATGACGTCACGCCTTGCTAGATTTAATACTGCGTTGTGACGTAGCGAGCCCCCACTCCCCAACTTTAATGCGTGTTGACTAAGTTATTTTTGATTAATATGATAAAGCAAAAAATACGTGTCTAATATTTTTTTATTATCTGAAAGACGGACTAAATAGAATTTCTTTTTTTACCTAGACAACTAAGCTTACAGCCACTTGGCATCTGTTGTCAAACCGACTCAAACCTCTAACTTAGGTGTTGTTATTGCGTTGATAATTTTTATCAGTTACAACAGCTAAGAGGAGATTTGTCAGGAGATACATTCATCGACTCACTATCAGGCTTTCCGAGGTCAGTGTTTATTTTATTTTAAGCTATTGCATAGCTTTTATCGCGGGCTTTGAGCGCGGTGACCAAATCAAGAAATTCCGTAACGTAACGAAAATAAAATATAACACCCCCCACTCCGCCTACCATGTAATGACGGTTCCCATCACAACGTGATGTTGTCATGGGAACGTAATTTTTGTTTTATGTCATCACGTCATCATCCCAAGTGTAGCGTTGACAAATAGGAAGTATGGAGGTTACAAATGCTATGCAATAGCTTTACCGCTGCAGTCCCCGACTGCCACACGTTTCTTTTTTTCTGTTTGTTTGTGTGCTTTCATATTTGTGATACTTGCTACGTATAAAATACATTGGCATAGAAATAAAATCGAATTCAAATCAAATAAAAAACCGGCCATGTGCGTGTCGGACCACGCACAATGAAGGGTTCCGTAGTTGGGATGAATTTATCCCAAGAACTTAACATTGTAGTTGAAAAATATGTTCTCACATACACACCCAGTCCCAATTGGAAATGTTTGTTTGTACGCACAGTATTGAGAGATTTACCATGTTATTTTAAGACCATTAGACTTCTTATAGATTTTCTTGAAATCTTTGTGTATAGAACAATTTTCTGTATTTTTTTCAATAATTTAGGCTTAATGGTTTCGGAGATGACGGTGGGGGGATCAATGGTCAATTTTCATCTATTTTCTTAAATAAGTTTAAAACTTTATATTTGAGACCTCATATTAAGCCCTTTCATTTATTTTTTAATAAGATAAGATAATTTGTCCGCCAAAAGTGACCCCTATATTCGAAATTCATTTATTTACGCTACACGTCCGTATTTGGGTCACAGAAATTCATTTGTATACCAAATTTCAACTTTATCGGTCCATTAAATTCGGAGCAAATTGGCTGTGAAGCTTGTGACAGACGGGCAGACAGACACACGAGTGATCTTATAAGGGTTCCGTTTTTTCATTCGGACCTACGGAACCCTAAAAAGTTTTAATGTCCTGATATAGTTATTCGCTTGGTTTACACATAGCAAGTACCATCTCTAACCTTCTCAACTTAGGGGGTTTAATTATAAACGTTGCTTAAAGTGCTTAACCACACATTTTAACCGTTTAAACGTATCTTAACTTCAAGCATAAATAAACCCTTGACACATTACCTAACTTCCATAACACAAAAGCTTCTAAACTAACCCTGGGTAACGGCAACTGAGCGTCCGTCTGTGATTGCAGACGATGTATTCGCAGGGCCGCGCCAGCTCCCCCTGTTGGAGGTCGACGATAACGTCAGCTTCTTCTCGAGTAACGCAGCGGCGCAGTACCTGTTCCCTGTGTTGGATCTATCTGATGATGGGCAGTGGTATGTCTTAGTTTTATTATTGTTGCAAGAGAAAGGGGCGAATCTAGAGCAAGTAATCGCTGAGCATTTATCAATCAAGCCCATGTCAAATAATCCTAACCAAAGGCGATCGTCGGCGTCGCGCGATTGCGTGATCGTCGCGTTCATTTCTCACTTTTTGTTCGGTGAACTGGAACGCGTGGTCGCACTGATAGAGGGAGCCTTCCGGTTTCGTCAACAAAAAGTGACATCACGTATTCGTGCGACGATCGCTTTAGGTTAGGACGCGGCTTAGGTCTTAGAGTGTTGAGACCTTATGAGTATCGTGGTTGGTAATAAAATTCCAGTGTCCGGGATAGTATATTCAGATGGCCATGAATATAAAGCACAATGATGCTATTCTTAAACTGTATCCAAACATTGAGCTGCAAGAGCGCGGCGCAACATGCGGCGTTTGCAGGACACATTTCTGCCGCGCTCCACTTAGGACTAAACCGACGAATGTTTGCGCGGCAGTACTGCGCGGCACATCCTAGACACACCGCGCACTTCAGTTGGCAATATCAATCTGCCTAACCTTTAATACGTCCAGACACAATTAGTGATGAATGTTACCTCAAAATGTTTGTGCGCGGCAGGCAGACAAAAGCGTTCGCCAAACACAGCGCGGCCGGCCGCGCGCGGCAGCTGCGCTCGATTACCCTCAATGTTTGGACAGCACCTTTACATTAGTTATATAGAACACAAATTATTGCCACGGCGCGCGGCGCTGGGTAAACGACTGGCCGCTACACTATGCGCGGGGAACATTGCATTTTGCACCGCTAACATTATTGTTACCTGTAGGTAATCTGTGCCTGTAGTCCTTACAGTAAGTTTGATCAGTAAAGCATAGTAAAGTTGTAGTATTTTTGTCCATCAGCTAGATAAAAAAAAAAATCTAAAGATTACGGCGATACATTGAGTTAAAATGTGCCATGACGTCACGAGTATGTAGATTTTATACTTACTTGTGACATAGCAACCCCTACTCCCCAACTTTTGATGCGTCTTATCTAAGTATTTTTTTATTAAATATGATAATGATAAAGCAAAAATACGTGTCTAATATTTTTTTATTAGGTATCTGACTGACGGACTAAATAGAATTACTTTTTTTTACCCAGGCATCATCCTTATTCAAATGTTTTTATTAACTTTTTATGACGACCGAATAAATACTCGGTCCAACTTTTGTTGGGTTAGTCCCATCCCATGGTTATAATCAACCCATGATAGGACGGAAAAGAATAAGTTGATCAAAATATAAAGACGTAATTGCCCGCTGGTATAAACGCATTGTTTAATTTCGAATGAGCTTTAAAGGGAAGGCGAATGTTGAGTTTGAGTGCATGCCTATGCAAAACGGTTGTTTAATCATGCTGGCCATGCTCGCAGTTATGAGTTTGAATAGCTTTTATTAATCTTGACTGAATACTAATTAGCCAATACTTCTTAGAATGCAACTTTGGCGGCTGTGATACGATGGCATGTAGGGCCCGTCCGGCGGACGTGACCTACTAGTATAGCGCGTAGTACGCAAGGCGCATCGAGTGACTAGACACGTCACATTCTACGCACGCGCATGTTGCTAACGGTTCGCGTGCAAGGATCCACACCTGCGCAATTGAAGCTCCCGCGCACGAACCGTGAAGTGAAGATGTCCGCGACGTTCCTTAGATGTACGCGAACCGTACTGTTCGTGTTCGCGACTCACGAGAGTACATTAGTTGCACGCGAACTACTAGCTAACCGGTCGCGAACATGTTCAAAGGTTGAACAGATTTGGAAGAAATTTGGCACATGGGTAGACCATGACCTGGATTAGTAGGACATATGATATTTTTTATCCCGACATTCCCACGGGATCGAGACTTATGCGGGTGAAACCTTTATATTTCTATAGAAAAATATAATTGGTGATGATGAGAGCCAAAAATACACAGCCAGAACACATTCATTTAGGTTTTGTTTCTTCTCCCTAATCAAAGTCTACTTCTCCCCAGCCAACAGCTACAAGAATGGGAAGCGACGCGGCTCCACCCGGCCGTGTCGTCAGTGCTGACTGCGAAGAGCGTCGCCTCTGATCTCAAGCAGTCGCTGCAAGCGCTACTCTCTACTGCCAACGACACGCTGCAGACACACAAGTATATGTTGGGGGTGAGTTGTATACAGATATAGTGTAAGAATGGGAAACGACGCGGCTCCACCCGGCCGTGTCGTCAGTGCTGACTGCGAAGTGCGTCGCCTCTGATCTCAAGCAGTCGCTGCAATCGCTGCTGTCTACTGCCAACGACACGCTGCAGACACGCAAGTATATGTTGGAGGTGAGTTGTATATAGATACAGTAAAAGAATGGGAAGCGACGCGGCTCCACCAGGCCGTGTCATCAGTGCTGACTGCGAAGAGCGTCGCCTCTAATCTCAAGCAGTCGCTGCAAGCGCTGCTGTCTACTGCCAACGACACGCTGCAGACACACAAGTATATGTTGGGGGTGAGCCATAATAATACACAGAAATAATACATCAAAGGTATAGAAAAATAGTAGTAAGGCTCTTTGTGAAAGGGCTCGTCTGCAACACTTCCCGTATTAGCATCTATTCTGTTATCCGGAAATATGTAAGTGAAATTGCAGCTTGGCCTGTAGGAGGCGGTTACCAGTTTTCGTTTAGATGAATGAAACAGAGTGACATGGTTGAATCTACGAGGATTCCTTGTTGCCGTACGTAACTCTAAAAACGTAAGAAATATACTCACACTCAGATTAATCACAGTTTAACCGCATCTGTCAGAAAAAAAAGCCGCCCTTCCCCCTTTCTAATGTGTCTATATTGCACCTACGCACAATAAACCCACAAAAAATGCTGTTAAAAATGGCAAAATGAATTTATCTTCCCCCGGAGCGAATTTAGAACAAGCGAATTTCGAGCGGAACGAGGCAGCGGAGCGGAGAAATGTGCCAATATTAACCAATAGGAGCGGAGCTCTGAAGCGGACTTTAGATTCTATTGGTTAATATTGGCACATTTCTCCGCTCCGCTGCCTTGCTCCGTTCCAGTGGAAAGGCAGTCTAATTTTGTTGTAAATTCGCTCCGGAGGAAAGTAAATTCATTCTGCCGTTTTTAAAAGCATTTTTTGTGGGTTTATTGTGCGTTAATGCAATAGATGACACTCAGCAATCTTGACTGATTGGTTACTTCAGCCTTTTTTTTTTTGTGTGGGAAATTATCAAATAACTTCTCCCGCTTTGGGTGGAGTGGGAGGTCGTGTCAGACTCTTACTGACTAAAACCCACCCGTGTTCCTTCAGTTGCCTGTATGTTGCCAGGAGGTGACGGCCTCCCATGCCCTCTCACTCCGTACCATGGCCTGTAGTGCTATTCTGTAAAAATCTCACCGTGATAACTTAGGTGAAGTGAGCTGACAATAGTGTCAATCCTTAGCAACTGACAGCTCACTCTACGCTCACTTCACCTAAGATAACACGGTGAGATGGTTACAGAATAGCACTACTGGACTAGGGCCGGACGCGAGAGATCACCGCCGCCGATCACCTCCACGAGAACGCCGCTCAAGCCGGGCAGACCTCCACCGTATCCTCCACCGTATCCTTCGGGAGATCCACACAATGATGACACCCGGGCGTGGTTATTTAAGCCTGATAATATTAAAATTTCTTTTTTACAGGACAAACTATCTCCAGTGGACATATCAGTATGGAGCACGTTGTATCCGATCTACTACAACCCAGAGCTCAAGCAAGTCTACATAGCAGAATGCAGTCACATCGTACGATGGATTGAAGAGCTAGCAAGTGCTAAGGCTATCCAGGTATTCGTAGATTTTCGACAGTCGTTACGGGTAGTCAGAAACCCGAAAATCTGACTCCCTGTCTTATCAAGGGGTATCGTGTTACCCAATAACTGGGTTGTGGAGGTCAGTTAGGCAGTCGCTCAATGTAAAATACTGGTGTTCAGCTGCATCCGGTTAGACTAGCCGCCGACCCCAACATAGTTGGGAAAACGCTAAGCAGATGATGAAATTATTTAGTTTAAGTCATAGGTTCACTCCGCAAAATCATTTAAATAAAAAGCGACTCTTGCTACGACACAATAAAGTGCAATTCAGGTCGCACAGCGCTAATTACCTACAGTTATATTCACCTAGAAGTTGCCTCTCTTTCTATCGCGTAACTCTTATATCTTCTGACTACGTTACACTCACTGAATTGGCCCGACAAGACGGGCCCGCCGCGTACTTGTAGCTTCTTACCTAAACTGCGGAGTGTCCCATGTGTATTCATCTGTGTTTAAACCAAAGAATTTCATCAACTGCTGCATTGTTATATTATATTATTAAAATATATTATATCATTATTATAAAATACAATAGACGTGGATATATTTAGTAACCTGTTCCGCTTAGCTATTGCTCGACGCTCTGCGTTCAGCGCTCGGTGTAGCAATACGTTGTGTTCGGATTCGCGACAAGTCAATCGTCATCCTGAGGATGAATAGAATAGAATAGTTCTTTATTTGCTTAGAATGTAGGTACATAAAAATAAGTTGTTAAATCATATATATAGGATCCATGTACATTCTGCCCTATTACAGCATGCAAATGTAATACAAAGTAGAGGATAATAAAGATAATGTATTACAAAAAAATATCATTTAAGAAATCCTGCACAATAATAACATTTATCTACAAGTCATTCTGTGAAACGTTTTTAAAATTGTTGCAACGGTAAGTTTTTAATTTGGTCAGGTATTTTATTACAGATTACAGGAGCCATACAAATCACTTTTTTTTTAATAGGCTAGTTTTAAATACTCCCGTGCATAATAGATTCTGGTATTGCGATCTCATAGCTATACTTCGTTTTCTAGTTTCTGTTAAAGTTGCAAATGGACATCGATTTGTTATTACAAATATTGCTAATTCAAGGATATAAAGGCATGGGAAGGTTAATAATTTATGAGACTTAAATATAAATACGCAACTGTCCGTTACTTTAAGACCAAATATAGCTCTCAGGCAGCGCTTTTGAGCTTTGTAAATGCTTTCTCGTTCACTACAGTGACCCCAAAATATGATACCAAATCTTAAGATGGAAATTACTAGACCATCATTGCCTCGTTGAGAGGTGAAACTTGTGTCGATTTATTTCAGAAGTTTTTTATGGCTCTTTGGAAATAGCTAAGCGGGACAGGTTACTAAATATATCTACGTCTTTTGTATTTTATAATGGATTTCCGCAAGGTCACGCCTGAATCAATTATTTATGTAAATTTGTTAAAAAAAAAACACTTTTACAAGTCAAAAATAAATTATGTTTTAAAACTTGATGACTTTTGTGTTTCCTATCTGACTACTCTGAGAAGAAAGACCAAAAAAAACTCAGAGGTCACTGTCTGTATTAAAGTCCAGACATAATCTTGGTCAGGCCACATGAGGACCATGTAGATTAGTGTCTGAAATGGTCTTTTGAGGAAATAACCACACAGATTTGAGTGGATCTGTCCAGTCAGTGCAAGTATTTGTCAGTCTTTTTCTGTTCGTGTGGTTAGTGACTAACCTGGTGTCAGACTTTTAAAGTCGCCCATGGGCCTCTGACTGGGCTTCACATGCCGTCGAGAAATATCTCTCAGGCATGCCGATGTCCTCACGATGTTTTCCTTCACCGTTTTTGAAGCAAGTGATGATTATACAATACGCACATGAATCCGAAAAGTCAGAGGTGCGTGCCTTGGGTTCGAACTCAAGACCTATGACTTGGCAGTCACTGCAACCACACTGCGTTGAAATTTATCGTCGGTTATTTTTTTTTAAATCAGCTGTTTCATAGAAAAGTGCAATACTTACACGGTCAAAATGAATCGAACAGCTGATTAAAAAAAAAATCGACGAAAAATTTCAACGCAGGGGGGTTCAGAATCATGTTCTGAATTCATGGTTTCAGTTTTCGCGTCGATGTCCCTGCCACCCTGTATATGCATATATTTTGTAAGTAATCGTGAAATTAAATGTGTCTTTCGATTGCAGGAAGCTGTAAAACAGTGGGGCGGATCAGCCACGGGTCCGTTCGGCGCCTCGTCAGCGCTCGGCATTCCACAGGCAGCCTGTTTATCTACACCTGTTGGGTAAGTTTATATTAATTTTGCTGACGTTTCTGTTGTTGAAGTTTAGAGTTCATAATACCTCAGCTCAGGTTCCCCCTCCTTATCTCACTCGCACGGTACGGCTCGTGGACTGAGAGCGAGACTGAGCGGTGGTGAGAAGGCTCCAAGGCGCCAATAGTTGGGGTCATTTCTTTTTACTTTTTACGGCGAAAATTATGTATTTTTTTTTTAAACTTAGTATTTGCTTTATAGTTAGTTCAGTTATTACACTATGTAAAGTTTCATGATATAATTTCAAGTATTTCTTGAATACCAGCTGTTTATTGTTCGGTATAAAACGCATTAAAGTTGGGGAGTGGGGGTTGCTACGTCACAAGTAAGTATAAAATCTACATACCTCGTGACGTCATGGCACATTTTAACTCAATGTATCGCCGTAATCTTTTGATAGCGGAAAAAAATAAAAAATACGTGTTCAATATTTTTTAATAATCTACAAGACGGACAAAAAACAATTTTTAATCATTATCCCTATTGTGAAAGGTTAAACTTTGCTTATTGAAAAACCGGTCAAGAGTGAGTCGGACTCGGGCACCAAGGGTTCAGTATCATTGTAAATTTTCATCGGCGAAGCCTATGTTCGTCGTTGAGAGAATTTTAACACTGCACACTGTGGTGTAGAATATTGTAGCTTTAGGTCAGCGCCATCTCTTGACCGATAGTGGAACTAATGTAGAAGAATGTGAAATGACGTTAGAATTTGAATGCTTTCTTAGGAGCTACAACCTCAAACTAGAAATTAATCAACCGACTCGATTTGTCAGTAATACTTGCTTAGACAATTTTGCACATAATTTTAAGCAAAACTGCCAACATGAAGTAGTCGATTTCGGATTATCTGACCACACGGCCCAGATAATGAAGATAAAAGTTAATAAAACCAGCCAAATAAAATCATGGAGAACATTAAGACGAGATATAACTAAAGAAAATCTTATTAAGTTTAGAACACATCTCCAAAGCCTATCGTTTTCTGATGTATATAGCACAGAAGATTCTAACAAAGCCTATGATAACTTCTTAGAAATGTTCCAAATTTTATATGATCTCTGTTTCCCTTATAAATTAGTGACTATAAGATCTGATAAAAAATTAAAATGGGTTTCTCGCGGGATACGAATATGTAGCAAAAGACAACGACAATTACTGTGGCAACAGAGACTAAAACCAACTTGTGAAAATAAAAGGACATTTAATAATTACTCAAGGAGATTTAAGAAAATAATTAAACTGACCCAGAAAGCTCAGAATAACTACTTAATAAATAACTCCAAAAATAAGTCCAAAACTGCCTGGCAAATTATTAATAATAATAAAACTGTAAAAGAACCCATTTCTCAAATAAAAAAAGGAGATGAAATAATATCAAACCCTAATAAAATAGCCGAATCTTTCAATGATTTCTTCATTGACCAGATTTTGGGTCTACCAAAACATACGTCTGGTGCAGTAGCGTGCGTTTCATAAAGACAGAAAGACACTGCCTACCCTAGTTCTGATAATAGATCTAATATTATTTTATCAATAAACAAAACAAATCATAAATCAGCTCCACCTATCGAGTGCCGGTGGTATCATCATTCGAATTTCGCATCATCTCGATTCGCGCTGCACTAGCGCCGCCTCGCCTCTGCCACGGTAAAGACACAAACTATTCGTCTCTGAATGTTTTTATGTGTGCTCTCGTGGTAAGTCGTATTTAATGTGTGTGCGTTCCTATAGCTACGCGGGCTTTGCTGACACACAATGACAAAAATCACGCACACAACTGCAAGAAAAGCCAGTGTCTTTTTGTAGTTATTCTATTCTATACAGCTAAGACGAAAAATTACGACTCGTACCGAACATTACCGAACGAAAGTTTGCTATGCAATGCAATGCAAATATTTTAGGAAATAACATTGTTTCATTGAATTTTATACATTTAGATGACCATAATTTTTTGTCGTATAACCTTTTTTACCCTTTATTTCCCGTTTTACTATAGTTGCCATATTGTTTGACGTGTGTTGTGTTTGTGAATACGCTATCAGGTAATTAGAATTTGATTGTTGTTATTAGTGTAAAATGGATAATATGTGAAAGTTGTTCAGATGGTGTGTGTATTGAGAAAATAAAACATGATGCGTTTTCAAAACTATATTTCGGTGAAAAAAAACAAGTTATCGAGATAGGTCGTGGTACACCGGATTTGCAATTAATACAAATTAAAGGTAAATTCAATCGTAAATTCAATAAAAACAATATGATTCATATCATTGGCTGACAGGTTGCATACACAGTAATCGGTTATTTTGTTTCGTTTGTCTACTATTTTCAAATAATAAAACCGTCTGGAACGACACCGGTTACGCTGATATTCATAATTTTCCTACCGCCGCGAGAAAACATGAACAATCTGAAAAACACTTAGAAGCTTCCCTTAAATATCACACCTTTGGAAAAAATCGTATAGAGACGCGTTTAATCATCAATCGACTAGACGACGCGACGAACCAAAACCAACGTGCAGTATTTTTGGTGAGTAAAATTTTCTGCCTACCCTGTCTTAAAACTGTGTGCACGCCACTGGTCTGGTGATACAATCAACATAAAGATCAACCCAAATTCAATATTTATGACCCCAGTTATTCCTCAAGATGTCACGCGTGTTATAAAAAACTTAAAAAATAAAAAGAGCTTTGGCTATGATGGCATTTCAACCCCAGTTCTAAAATTTGTTTCTAATTGTATAGCTGCGCCCTTTGCTCATATCATTAACGTAAGTATATACTCTGGAGTATTTCCAGAAAGTCTAAAAACTGTAATAGTTAAACCAGTATATAAAAAGAATGCTAAAGACGAAATGGCAAACTATAGACCAATTGCTCTAATTCCCATCTTCTCAAAGATCATAGAAAAAATTATCTATGAATCTCTCTACAATTTTCTAACAAAATACCACATACTATGTGACGAACAAAAGGGTTTTAGAAAAAATAAAAACATCAATATGGCTATTTTCGACTTTCTCCATGGAATAATGCCAAAAGTAGACTCTAAAATACCTGTATGCGCAATATATGCCGATATTTCAAAGGCTTTTGACTGTGTGGATCACGATATCCTTCTAACCAAACTTCACGCATACGGTATTCGTGGCAATGCTCTTAATTTAATAAAAACATACCTAAAAGGTCGTAGACAATGTACGGAAATATCGAGCCTGTGTCTAGGATCTAAAAAGGAATTAAAATCTAGATCGTCTTTTAGAGAAATAAAATATGGTGTCCCGCAGGGCAGCATCCTCGGACCTTTATTATTTTTATTATATATAAATGACTTACCACTTCATATACTTCATCCTATGGTACTGTTTGCGGATGATAGCACATCGATTGTTTCATGTACCAATAAAGAATCATATGTAAATGACATTAACAATACAATTAGTAGTTTAATAAAGTGGCTTGAACATAATAATTTGGTTATTAATATACAAAAAACTAAAATCATGCACTTTTACCAACGAATATCTGCAGGAGATATGGATATAAACCACAATGGTCTAACTATAGAAAAAGTAAACAATACAAAATTTTTAGGAATAATAATTGACAGCCAATTAACTTGGAAGCTGCAAGCAGAAGATATCTGTAAACGTTTAAGTACAGCCGCTTTTATGTTGCATAATCTGTCAAAAAAAGTAAATTTGCCGACAATATTAGTTGCTTACCATGGTCTAGTAATTTCCATCTTAAGATTTGGTATCATATTTTGGGGTAACTGTAGTGAACGAGAAAGCATTTTCAAAGCTCAAAAGCGCTGCCTGAGAGCTATATTTGGTCTTAAAATGACGGACAGTTGCGTATCTATATTTAAGTCTCAAAAATTATTAACCTTCCCATGCCTTTATATCCTAGAATTAGCAATATTTGTAATAACAAATCGATGTCTATTTGCAACTTTAATAGAAACTAGAAAACGAAGCTAAGCTACAGCTATGAGATCGCAATACCAGAATCTATTATGCACGGGAGTATTTAAAACTAGCTTATTTAAAAAAAATGTAATTTGTATGGCTCCTGTTATCTTTAATAAAATACCTGACCAAATTAAAAACTTACCGTTGCAAAAATTTAAAAAACGTTTCACAGAATTACTTGTAGATAAATGTTATTATTCTGTGCAGGATTTCTTAAATGATAAGTTTTTGTAATATATTATCTTTATTATCCTCTACTTTTGTATTACATTTGCATGCAGTAAGGCAGAATGTACATGGATTCTATATGTATGATTTAACAACTTATTTTTATGTACCTACATTCTAAGCAAATAAAGACCTATTCTATTCTATTCTATTCTGTAATTTTTGTTGACGATTTCTGAAAAGTGTGCTATTTAGAGACATGTTTTATTTTTCCTGTAATCTTTACTTATATTTCTATCACATAGAACAATTTCAGATTTTTCTCTATGCAAACTTCGGAGATACACACTTCGGGGAACAGTATTTGTTTTTACATTTTTCGTCACAAGTCGAAAACTATGCGGCCTTAAAAAAAAATGAAATATGTTTGAGAATATGCAAATAGCGCTCTTTCATATGATACCCCACATGCTCTAGTAGCCCCACTTCGAATTTTTAAGACACCCGTTCAGTGCCTGTTGCAAAAAAAAAAAAAAGATTTTTATTTTTTTCTTATTTGTAAAATAGTTGGGCGAACGTTATATAAAACTATTCCAAATTTCAAGTTCATAGCATTAGTAGTTCTTGAGATATCCAGCTATGACAGACAGACGGACAGACAGACTGAGTTTCACCATAAGGGTTCCCTTATACATATATGGGTATATTGGGTATTTATTCACAACACAACACACACACATGTATGTCACTACAGTATATTTGATTTTGTGAGCTATTTTTTTATATTAACCTATCTTTTATTACATTATATTTTATTCTGATATCTAATTTATTAAAGCGGACACACACTTCCCTGTTTATTATTCTAGCGTATGGCACTCGTGGGTTGCAGCTGAAAATCAGCGTCAGGTGGTACACTTTGTGTTGTCATCTGACAATATGCTGAGCTGAGGCCCTTTTGGCATTATAATCATTGTTTTCTGTTTTTTATAGTTATAAGGTGTATTTTCTCTGCTGTAATGCCAATAAACGCATTTTTCTTTCTTTCTTCTTCTTTCTTATACCATTTTGGTACGGAACCCTAAAAACACCAAAATTTAATTGAATACAGTAAATGCTTAATAAAATTAGCGCTATTGATGGGATATGGCTTTAACTACAAAGAAATTAATAAAATTAGCCTTAAAACTTTTCTTCATAGGTCACCAGATGAAGGCGCTGCAGCAGAATTAGGAGCCACAGCGGAAGAAGTTGAAGCGGCTAAAGAAAACTGGGTAAATGGACTCAAGAAATTACAGAAACCGCTGATTCCAGGGAAATTAGTGTGAGTATTATTATTTACTCATTAAGGAATAAACATTTGATCTTATATTAATTCAAATTCAATTCAAAAGTCGTTTATTCAAACTAGGCTGAGAATAATCACTTTTCGAACGTCAAAATTAGTCCAATTGGTAATTAAGACAGTCCCCCAAAACGCCCACCCTTCACCACTTCCTAGTGCTTTAGCTGGGAAGAAGAAGTGGCGCAACAAACTCCCCAGCAGCACAGCTGTCTGTTCAGATAGAAAAACTTGATTCTATACAATAGTATGCAAAATAATTTACATTACGCAACACAAAACATAATTTAAATTGAAAATTACTAGCCATATGTCAGCTAGCACACGCCAATATATCAACCAAAAACATCGAGAACTATACTCAAGCAGAAATAAAAACTAAACGTGAACTGAATCTAAATAAAAGCCTCCAGGCATAAACCATACCTAGGGCATGTAGTCACGGAGGACTTCTGGTATAGAGAGGGAGCGGAGGGCGTTGGCGATTCGATGTAATATGGTAGCCCGCAGGTTTGCGCGTTGTAGTAAGGATGTAAAAGTCTCGCTTTTCAAAGCATACTGCCAAACCTTCTACACGTGCAGCCTGTGGGTGAAATATACTCAGCGAGCCTGCAACGTCCTGCGCGTACAGTATAATAATGGATTTTACTCAAAAATGCATGTAATGTGGTCATTATTACCCGACTACGGCAAAGCCAAAAGGAAGGGTTATGATTTTAGCAGTCTATGTATGTATGTTTGTATGTATGTATGTTTGTATGTTTGTATGTATGTATGTTTGTATGTATGTATGTATGTATGTTTGTATGTATGTATGTTTGTATGTATGTATGTATGTTTGTTTGTTTTTATGTGTGTTCCACCGTAGCGCCTAAACTACTAAACCGATTTTGATGAATGAGGTATCAATAGATTCGTAATAATGGTCCGGGTGACATAGGCTATATAATTTTTCTCTAAATTTAATTTGGTGGACTTTACACGTAAATTTCTAACCTTGAAAAAAATTAAAATGGGATGATCATGACATGTTTGGTATCAAAAGAAAGGTCTTGACGAGCACATTACAAATATGTATATAATATTATATTTTCAAAGTAAACAAATATGTTTAAATCGTTAAAAACAAGCAAAAGTGAGACTGCGCTACGTAGTATCGCAAGATGTTACTAACGTGCAGTTAATCAAATCTTAATAAGAAGTACCGATTTGTAATTCCACTCTTATGAAGAAAAAGAAGTACAACGAAATATTTATATTTTGGATTTCTTCGAAGCTCGATATCGATATATGGTGTTGGCGTCGAAATAAATCGCTCTATGGTTTCGTCCAAAGCACTATGCACTGCTATTGGAATTTAAAATAGGTTAATTACTGAACTATTGTATTACTCTACTCTTATTTACGTTTATCAAGTGTAAAAACGGAAAAGTATAAAATAAAAAAATAAAGTTTAAAAAACTGTAACCCGACTACAGGAAAATAAAAATGATCTAAAAAGTACGAAACAAGCAAATATTTCAGACAGAAATCAAGACATAGGTACAAAAATGGTCAAGGTAAAGCCGTCGTCGCATGCCATTATAATTTTGTAGGTGTTCTTGGCACCAACATGGTACACAGGCATGCGACCACGGCTTTACCTTGACCATTTTTGTACCTATGTCTTGATTTCTGTCTGAAATATTTGCTTGTTTCGTACTTTTTAGATCATTTTTATTTTCCTGTAGTCGGGTTACAGTTTTTTAAACTTTATTTTTTTATTTTGACAACCTTGTTTGAGCAAAGTCGACCTTGCCGTTCTGTTTCAAGGAGCGGCCGGAAAAGTTTTGCTGGTCGCTCTAACAGGCCGGCAAAACATTTCCGGCCGCTATTTTGACGTTTCAACGTTTTAAAAAATCAAATGCAAAAAGATTTTATTTAAAACACAGCTGTTTGTATTTATAGAGATAGGTACAAAAAGATTTTATTCCATATTTGGCTGTATAGCTCCAACTACCATTGTTAAAAAAAAAAAACAAAGAAGTAACAAAAGCACCGTTCAGCGAAAATTTTATTTTTATTTAGTGACTTTTTTGCTAAAAATGAGCTCTCAAAGCGAAAATTATTCCGATTCAAATGTGTTTAACACCGCCAGACATTAAAGATGAAGCTAAATTAGTGGTTGAAAATTTAATACCGCGAAACTCAAAGGAAAAATATAAGCTTGCATATGAAAAATTTGTGCAGAGGAAAATCAGTAGGAAATCTAAATCTTTACTTACTGGTTTTATTTAGATTAGGTACTTGCATTTTTGAGTAAAGCACTATACAAGCCTTGGCCCATTATGACTGCTTCGCTGGTCACGCTATGATTGCCTCGAGCTAGCCTAGCTACGCTCTAGGCCTTCCAGCTTGGCCATCATTGCAGCCCTTGCTGTCCTCGCTGTAAAGGCCTCGACCTACGGCTTCGGCCTTTATCTCAGCTCGTCCATCAAGTGCTGCACGCTGACCGCGCTGTGTCGGCCTGGAGCTGCGCTGTCGGCCATCATCAGCGCGACCAGCAAAGTAGTCATTATAGACCGCGGCAGTAATGTACTATAGGATGTTGATGGGGCTTCTGCGCTTCTGCAGCGCTTCGCAGATGTTCGCGGAAGCCCGTGTTGACGATTTTCACGGTATTATGAGGAAGAGAACAGCGTCAATAATGGGTAGGTTTGCGCGGAAGCTCCAACAGCATCCTAAAAACATTATTAGACAAAATGGACAGTCCTTTTATAAGGCACTGGGTACGGAGGCACGTGCCAGCGTGTGTTGGGCCACGTCAGTTTTAGTTGTTTTAGTTTGTAAAAGTTTACTAACATAGTTTTTAAGTCATTGTTACTAACACTATATGGGTTGTGTGTACTTGTATGTGTAGTCCGAAATAAAGAATATATATATATACTAGCTGACCCCGGCAAACGTTGTTTTGCCAATTATTTGTTTGGGGTGGACAACCCTTATCACTTAGGGGTATGAAAAATAGATAGTAGCCGATTCTCAGACCTACTGAACATGCATATAAAATTTGGTAAAAATCAGTAAAGCCGTTTCGGAGGAGTAAGGTAACTGACATTGTGACACGAGAATTTTATATATAAGACTAGCGGACCTGACAGACGTTGTCCTGACCGAATACCGCCACCTATCGGGTCCGATTGTGAATCTAAACCATTCCCAGATCCCCTTGAACACACACAAAAAATTTCATCAAAATCGGTCCAGTCGTTTGAGAGAAGTTCAGTGACATACACACTCACAGAAGAATTATATATATAAAGATATATATAAAAGGCGTGCCCACTTACATATAGCTATATATAAAGCTGTAACTGGAAGTTATAAATGATGAACTAGGACCAATCAATCTGCCTAGCCTTTTCCCAACTATGTTGGGGTCGGCTTCCAGTCTAACCGGATGCAGCTAAATACTGTATTTTATATGGAGTGACTGCCTATCTGACCTCCATAACCCAGTAACTGGGTAATACGATACCCCTTAGTAAGACTGGTTGTCAGACTTTCGGGCGACCCGTAACGACTGTCAAAGATCCACGAATGACAGCCGGGACCAACGGCTTAGCGTGCTTTCCGAGGCACGGAGGAGTCTCGGTATGTTAAGATGGCTCGGCAAGCGTAGCTTAACCTGATGGATCGAACCGTGTGGCTGTTATTACTTAGCCACGAGCTCCTCCTCGGCTGAATATCAGGAATAAAACGAATATTATTTTTTCTTTCTTACAGGTTACCAGTTAAGGATCGTAAGAATATTCTCATCACATCCGCGCTTCCGTACGTCAACAATGTGCCACATCTGGGCAACATTATCGGTTGTGTGCTCTCCGCTGATATTTTCGCCAGGTACGTGCGATAGTAACTTAATACATGTGACATCCACCAAACTTTACTATGCCCGCGAGGTAGACCCTGAAACGACCCCTCATAGAGGAGGCCTGTGTCCCAATAGTGGGAACATTATAGACTGAGATTTGCAAAAAAAAAAAGTATGGGGGAGTGTTGAGCATCAGTATTTTTGCTCTGTCGAAGTAGGTACATTATTTTTATTTTCTTAATGTCAGGTATCATCGGATTTCCTCCGAATACAAACGAATGCTAATTTCCATGTCCATCAATTATTAGATTTATCGTGTATAATAATTTGAATTCAGAACTGAGTACTTTATTGTTGTTTTGATTTCCGTGTGAACTATATAGAGCTGTATAACTATTTTCTTATCTGTCGTACCTGCGACTTTAGCAGCTTTCCTACCATTTTATTTTATAAATTACATCAATTAAAAGAGTATTAACAACTCTATATACTTCCAAGTCGATTGAGAGCGTCCGGTCTGCACCAAATGCAAAGGGCAACTGATAGAAATCCGACAACTGACGAAATACGAGGTTTGCCGAGGGACATTAAGAACATAGTTTGTCTGTACATTATGTTGTGAACACTGTGAATGAAGGGATTTATTTAACCAGTCCACTGTAAAGTAAACAGGTATTATTAATATAATTTTATTGTTTTAATTTTACAGGTATTGTCGATTATGTGACTACAACACATTGTACATATCTGGCACAGACGAATATGGTACCGCCACTGAAACTAAGGTGAGCTAATCCTTCATTATTATTTTACTATATCTCGAATAAATTTTGTGGGAGTCCCAAATAATCTTTGCTTATTGTTTTGCGTTCAAATAATTATTTACTTTTATAGAGGTGTGAGGAACAGGGTGTAAAGTTCACTCATCCTCCATAGAAAAGGGAGGATCCTCCGACCAGACGGGTGTTGTGTCTGGCGGGCTACTGCCCGACGATTGATGTCGGGTAGTTATATACAGGGTGGCAGGGACATCGACGCGAAAACTGTTACCATGGATTCAGTACATGATTCTGAACAACCATACGTTGAATGTTTTCGTCGGTTATTAAAAAAAAAAACTGGCACTCCGGGAGTGCCGACAGAAGTGAAAACTTGAACAATTTTATTGTGCAGGAAATAATGTATCGCGCGTTGATGTCTTTTTAATGGTGAAAAGCTGGTGTCGGTAACTGTCGCGAAATCAATTGTTTAGTCCCATCTCAAAAATGCCCAACGCGCCTAAAGAAGCTTTCACTTAAAAAAAAATCCATACATTTTGACCGCGTAGGTTGCACTTTCTATGAAACAACAGTTTTTTTTTTAATAACCATCGAAAGATTTCAACGCAGAGGGGAATCAGGATCATGTACTGAATGAATGGTAGCAGTTATCGCGTTGATGTTCCTGCCACCCTGTATATGCTAGTCGCGCGGTAAACGCTGCTTGCGCGATGCTTGCTGCTCATGGTTTTGTTATTGTTACTAGTAATTAACTGTTCATTTATTTTACCTCGATGGTCCTAGTTTATCATTTATATCTTCCAATTACAGCTTTATGTAAGCGGGCACGCCCTTTATGCCTGGAGGCTTTTATTTAGATATTTAGTTATGTTTACGTTTAGTTTTTTTTTTTTTAAATATTGCTTGAGTATAGTTCTCGATGTTTTTGGTTGGTATATTGACGTGTGCTAGCTGACGTGTGCTAGCTGGCATATGGCCTACAATTTGTCATTTGAATTATGTTTTGTGTTGCATAATGTAAGTTATTTTGCATACTATTGTATAGAATCATTTTTTCTAACTGAACAGACAGCTGTGCTGCTGGGGAGTTTGTTGCGCCACTTCTTCTTCCCAGCTAAAGGCACTAGGAAGTGGTGAAGGGTGGGCGTTTTTGGGGGACTGTCTTATGTAATTTTGACGTTCGAAAAGTGCGGATTCTCAGCCTAGTTTGAATAAATGATTTTTGAATTTTGCTGTAGTTCATGTGACGTCAGTGTGATGACGCCACACTTTGTTTTTTCTTTCCAAGTAACAACATGTTTGTTTCATGTTTTGCAGGCACTCGAAGAAGGAATATCTCCCCGAGAGATCTGTGATAAATACTTTGACATTCACAACAATGTATATCGGTGGTTCAACATCGGGTTCGACTACTTCGGACGGACGAGCACACCGCAGCAGACTGAGTAAGTACAACTACACAAGAATCTTTTGGCGCGGGATTTACATTACAAAACTACAATTCGACCGATATATACTTGATATTAAGACCAGGCACTCCAAACACAATTTCCACGCAAACTCCGCCCCCATGCACCCCACCACTCCACTGTGTGCTAAACGCTAACACATCAGTAATAAAGTTGAATATCGCGTGCGCTCTTTGGTCGTGTTCGAGCACAGAACTAAATGTCGTAAGTCTCAATTCTTATTTCGTTTATAACTAAAGTAGTAATTGATCTAGAGAAAAAAAATCTTATATTTTCTTACTGTCAATAATTATTTTAGACATAAAAGCCGAGTAATCTTGTTTTCGTTTCAAGTAATCTTGATTTTCGAATAAAAAATGAATCGAGCGTAAATGTTCCAATTACGTAACTGTCTTATATTTGGAAAGAAAAAGATCCAATAAAATCATATACTAAAGTTCCATTTTGATTGTATGCGTGACTTTTTCAGAACATTAATGCAAATTAACATACAATTTAGGAAGCCTCCTCTTAATGTCAAGTCATACGTGTCGAGTCCGAACCCAAGGCACGCACCTCTGACTTTACGGAATCATGTGCGTATTGTATAATTATCAATTGCTTCAAAAACGGTGAAGGAAAACATCGTGAGGAAACCGGCATGCCTGAGAGATATTTCTCGACGGCATGTGCAGCCAAGTCAGAGGCCTATGGGCGGCTTTAAAACTGACACCGGTTTAGTCACTAGAGTCTGGCCACGGCTACAAAATGTTTTATTTAAGGTATACTTTTACATCAGTCAGTTATGTCAGTTTCGGGGTTGTAATCAGATCTAATGATTTTGATATTTTGCCTTTTGATTTTTTCATAATAGATTATATGTGTGACTATGTCGTACCTATGCTCTACCTCCATACGATGACAAAACTGTATCAAATCCACACTGCATCGTGCTAAAGTGACTATTCTTCACCAGGAATAAATCAGAATATAAATAAAATAACCTATCAAAAACAAAAAGACAAACAAAGTATCAAATTCTTTTTTCGTAGGACAGGATGGTGTTGCCGTCTATAGATTTTCAAATTCCACCGGTTTTAGGGTTCCGTACCTCAAAAGGTAAAAAACGGAACCCTTATAAGATCACTATCCGTCTCTCTCCGTGTGTCACCACCGATTTTCTCAGAAACGGGTGGACCTTGCAAGTTGAAATTTATACCAAATACTGAGGTCTATTAGGTGTATAAAAATCAAGGTCCTGAGTCAACACAATAAAAAAATATGGGCAAATTTAGATTTTCGCGAAAACTTCCCTTTACTTGTGCTGTAAGACCTAGGTCAACCGGAAGTACCCTACAGGTTTTGGGTCGAAAACCTATATGGTAGTTCCCGTTGACCTAGAATCACGAAATTTGGCAAAAAGCAAGGTCTTACAGCACAAATAAAGGGAAAATTCCGAAAAATAAAAAAAAGTTAAAAATTAAGTAAAATTTTAGTACTTACAAGTTTTCGCGAAAGTATCGTGTTACCTAGTAACTAGGTTGTGGAGGTCAGATAGGCAGTCGCTCCATGTAAAATACTGGTATTCAGCTGCATCCGTTTAGACTGGAAGCTGACCCCAACATAGTTGGGAAAAGGCTAGGCAGATGATGACAAGTTTTCGCGAAAATCTAAATTTGCCCATATCTTTAAAATGATACCAATTTTATTATGGCTATACTGCCATAATAAAATTGGTATCATTGGTATCATGGGTAGGTACGGAACCCTCGGTGCGCGAGTCCGACTCACTCTTGACCGTTTTTTTACTCATGCAGACTTAGTGAGGCCAGAATATAGTTAATCGTATCTTATTCGTAACTTCACACTATGTAATACAGTATTATTTTGTCCACAGAATTGCACAGAGGATGTTCTTAAAACTGCGTGATAACGGCTTCGTGAGCTCACAGTCTGTGGACCAACTACTTTGTACGAATTGTGACCGGTTCTTAGCTGACAGGTGAGAATAATTACTTTTTACAACTGGCAAGTCATTTTTATAAAAAAATCGATTTTTACGGCAAAAACTGACTGTCAAACAAATATCGGCCTTGCTGCAGTTGAGAATAAAGTTGAGAATAAATAAACGTCCAATTAGCTCGAGAGCGTATCTAACTGGAAAAAGGTGCGCGTCTCAAGTTATTTATTTTCGACTTTATTTTAAGGAGTGCAATGTTGATATTTGTTTGTAGGTGACATCCGCGCTGCGTTGGGCTTCGCCAGATGTGCGCTAGCCCTTACCTAGTAGTAACCTTGGCTGCCTCGTTAGTCTAGTATAGTTTTTTGCGCCAAAACCACTAACAGAAAGATTTTGGACATGATAATTATTCAGATTGATTACAGTTGTAATAGCAATCATATAATTGCGTTTTTATTAAAATAGGTTTTTTACTTTTATTAATTTATTTATCTTTTGTATAGATTCTTTTCTACATATTTTGTGAATGTGAGAACGCTGTAGGCTTAGTGGATTGTAGACCTGTTGACCATTTTCTATTTTGTTAAGTACTCGGTACTTATTGAAAGACCTACACTGTCCTTCCATACCTAGAAACACTGTTATTTGAAAGTATTGTAAAAGTCAATTATTTTTAAAAGAGTAACCGTGGAGTTTCTTGCCGGTTCTTCTCCATAGGAAACGACCAATTGGAACCGTGCACCTAGCTTCTGACGTTTTATAAGTGCCCTTGTAGGTTTATGTGAAATAAAATATTTTGATTTTCCTTTTGATATTCAAGCATTAATTGACTTATTTTCAATAACATTGACATAATTTCTTGTCTACATCCAACAGATTCGTAGAAGGCACTTGTCCGTACCCCGGCTGCGGTTACGAGAGTGCACGAGGCGATCAGTGCGACAAATGCGGCAAACTGATCACGGCTACAGAGCTCATACAGCCCAAGTGTAAAGTGTGCGCACATACACCCACCATCAGGCCTAGTGAGCAGCTGTTTATTGAGTTAGGACAGGTGAGAAATACACTGGTTCTGGAAAATTACATAGTGGCCCATGCTGGCCCATCGTCAATTTACACAGTGGCCCATGCTGGCCCATCGTCAATTTACACAGTGGCCCATGCTGGCCCACCGGCAATTTACACAGTGGCCCATGCTGGCCCACCGGCAATTTACACAGTGGCCCATGGTGGCCCATCGTCAATTTACACAGTGGCTCATGCTGGCCATTTACTCGTTTACCCAGTTTACATAGTGGCCATGTTGGTCATGTACCTGTTTACACAGTGGCCTATGCTGGCCCTACCGACGTCAGTTTGTACAGTGACCCATAATTACCATTCGTCTGTTTACACAGTGGTCCATGATGGCTATCAACACAGTAGTCCATGGTGGCTATTCATACAATGGTTCATGCTGGCCATTTATCTATTCACACAGTGGCCCATGCTGGCCTTCCACTTATTTACACAATGGACCATGCTGGCAATTCACCTGTTTTCGTAGTATCTCACGTTGCCAACAAAATTAACCCCATTTATTTTATCCACAGCTAGAACCTTCAATCCGCACGTGGATAAGCTCAGCAGAGAAGCAGTGGTCCCCTCCCGCGCGAGCAGTGTCGCGCGCGTGGATGAGGGAGCCGCTCCGGGCCCGGGCCGTGACCAGGGACCTGAAGTGGGGCGTACCCGTGCCTATTGAGGGGTATACTAATAAGGTAGATATCAATCTAGTCTTTAACCACATATAAATACAGTATAAATATGTTCTTAATGTCC
Source organism: Agrochola lychnidis (assembly GCA_963680765.1). NCBI lineage: Eukaryota > Metazoa > Arthropoda > Insecta > Lepidoptera > Noctuidae > Agrochola > Agrochola lychnidis. The sequence continues at coordinate 4,232,498 of OY796874.1, read as the reverse complement.
CTCGGCAAACCTCGTGTTTCATCAGTCGTCGGATTTCTATCAGTTGCCCTTTGCACTTGGTGCAGACCGGACGCTCTCAATCGACTTGGAAGTATATAGAGTTGTTAATACTCTTTTATTTAATGTAATTTATTTTAAAAAATGGTAGGAAAGCTGCTAAAGTCGCAGGCACAACAGATAGGAAAATAGTTTTACAGCTCTATATAGTTCACACGAAAATCAAAACAAAACAAAAGTACTTAGTTCTGAATTCAAATTATTGTGCAAAATAAATCTAATAATTGATGGACATTGAAATTAGCATTCGTTTGTATTCGGAAATGCGATGATTCCCGAAGGACATTAAGAAAAGAAAATAGAAATACTGTACAGATAGTTCACTCCGCAAAATCATTTAAATAAAAAGCGACTCTTGGTATGACACAATAAAGTGCAATTCTAGTCGAAGTCTAACAGAGTCTGGGCACGCTAAGTCTGCAATGGATTAAATGGGTAACCCCAAAAAGTTTTTTGTACAGTATACTTTTACATATTATTATTTTATATGAGCCTAGTAGGTGGCCACGTTGAATGCGGCATCAGTGGCATTCTTTAGGTCGTCCGAGGTGCAGGTGAACGGGCACACAGGACACTCCAGCAAGTGGGGCATGGTCTGGTCAGAAGCACCGCACTCGCACTGGGTGTTGGATGGTTTAGTGATCCCCCACTTCGACAAATTGTGTCTGCAGCGGCCTACTTGGGTACGCAATCGATTGAGGGCTTTCCATATAGGCCACTGCAGATCAAGCTCGGGAGGTAAATGCTCCTGGGGTTTAAGAACGCGGCGACGTATGAATTGTCCATACAAACGTAATACCTAAATCATTTGCAGTTTGGGCATATTTCCACCATATGTTGTTATTCGGATTTAGACAGTGTTCTATCTAGACTCCTACATCTTTTTTTTCCAAAAAACTTTTCTATAATGAAGTATAAACGAATTTAATTTCGCACATTTTTAAAGCGTAAATGACATACATGTCTTCCTATTGTTTTTTCTGTATTATAAACAACAATATTTTTAATATTAGCTCGTGGCTAAATACTAACAGCCGCTCGGGTCGATCTGTCAGGTTAAGCTACGCTTGCCGGGGTTGGTCCGTGGATGGGTGACCATTTCTACATACCGAGACTCCTCCGTGCCTCGGAAAGCACGTTAAGCCGTTGGTCCCGGCTGTCATTCGTGGATCTTTGACAGTCGTTACGGGTCGTCAGAAGCTCGAAAGTCTGACAACCAGTCTCACCAAGGGGTATCGTATTACCCAGTTACTGGGTTGTGGAGGTCAGATAGGCAGTCGCTCCATGTAAAATACTGGTATTCAGCTGTATCCGGTTAGACTGGAAGCCGACCCCAATATAGTTGGGAAAAGGCTAGGCAGATTGATTGATTGTTTCTGTAGAAACATAGCTTTTATTATCAAGCTACAAATAATCGAAAAAAAAAAAATGAAAAGATATTAAGTTTTCATTCATCATTTTTGGTATTACGGAACACATCCAAATTTATCATAAATTTTCGAAAGCTAGTAGTGCTATCGCGTCAAGCAATAATTGTCAATGTGTGCGTGGTAGTATTGCTCACTGTAGGTGTATATCGCTCCGACAGGCACTCACACTAGCGCAACGTGCTTGAAATTGAATTTTGCAAACATCTCGATTTGTAGTTGCGAGCCGTGTTCCTCTTCTAGATTGCCTGCGTAGAGCGTAAAAAAGCTCTTACGACTTTTAAGCCTACCCGGGGTCGTTGTGTAATTGCGGAGGGGGGTCGGGAATCGGATCCGTAGTTTTTTTCCAGCGTGCATGCGACATCTCTTCGTACGGCAGGTGGCAGGTGTATAGAGAACGAATCAGTGTTTGCTCGCAATTTACGTGTAAGCTCAAACCACCTTTATTATTAAACGCGCAGTAAAGTTGTGCTAAACATAAACCTCGAAAAATCGATGGTAAACTAGCTGCGCCCCGCGATTTCACCCGCATAAGTCTCGATCCCGTGGGAACATCGGGATAAAAAGTATCCTATGTGTTAATCCTGGTTATAAACTGTCTGTGTGTCAAATTTCATCAGTAGTTTTTGGGTGAAAGAATAAACATCCATCCATCTGATGTAATGTCAACGTTTTTTATTTAACAATTTCTTTGTACAGGTATTCTACGTGTGGTTCGACGCGCCGATCGGTTACCTGAGCATCACCCAGAACGCGACCAAAGAGTTCGAGAAGTGGTGGAAACCTGACAAAGAGCATGATGTGAGTAGAGTTATTATTCTTTAATTTTCTGGTTGGAACTGTGCCAGGTGGCGGTGATGCTGAGGCAAAATATACAGGTTGGCAGGGATGTCGAAAATTTGCTGTTCCATACATTTTGACTGCGCAGGTAGATAGGGTCTTGCATTTTTGTAGGAAACAGCTGTTTTTTTAGGGTTCCGTAGTAAACAAGGAACCCTTATAGTTTCACCATGCATGTCCTTCTGTCTGTCTGTCCGCGGCTTAGCTCAGAGGCTTAGTACTAGAAAGCTGTAATTCGGTATGGGTGATCGACATATTAACACGTTGCCTGCCATATGGAAATCCGAATACATTTGCGTTTTTCATCAGTCGCTTAAATGACGTGAAATGACTTATTTATAAGATTTCTATATATAATATATGTTTTTATATATTTTTTTGTATATTATGTGCTGTTTTTAATCCGCCGGTCATTTACACCCGGCGCGGCGCAAATGTAATATTTTTTTCATTGGAGCCACGCCGGTCAAATCGCCGGTCATCCTTGTTGGAATCAAATGGAAGGACAAACGTGACGTTTGTCTACTGTCAACTAAACACTCTATAGGATTTATAAAAACTAAAAATAAGAGAGGAATAGAGGTGATTAAGCCGAAGATAATTATGGATTATAATAAAGCTAAGGCAGCAGTAGACCTCTCGGATCAAATGACAGCGTATTCTTCTCCGCTTCGAAAATCTATCAAGTGGTACAAGAAGTTGGCCTTAGAACTGCTTCTAAACACAGCTGTAGTAAATGCTCGGGTTTTATATGAAGCTACCACAAAAAAGAAGATACCTATTATTGAATTTAGACGAAAACTGTCACAACAAATGATTGACTCAAACCCACGTGATGGAGCTAACATTCCATGTAGGCCAAAGAGAATAAAACATTCTCTTGTAAAAGCAGACGGAAAGGCTGTGACGACAAGAAAATTTTGTGTAGGTTGTTACAAAAATAATTCACAAACGCATGGAAGAAAAATTGCCAAAAACAAAACCAAAAAGGTTACGACATTTTGTTCAGTTTGCCCAGACAAGCCATATTTGTGCAGACCGTGTTTTGATAAAAATCATTAATTTTCTGTTTGTTTTTTAATTTTAAATTACTTTGATCTCAACACAACATAATGTGTCTCTAAATAACACTAGTCCTTGATTTGTAATAATAAAAATATTTTAAAAAGTATACTGTCTTTAATTTACATCATAATTTTGTTTGACTCGCTACAAAAACATTCATACAACCAAAAAATTATAAAAATATTTTGAGGCCAAGTTATCTAAAGTGATCATTGGGGCCGCGCCGGTCACTTGTAATGGTATTTTGCGTTACACGCATGGCCGTCAGCGAGCAAAAGGTGTTCAAGTTCACCTTAGTTGTGCCGGTCATTTAAGCCCCCCATGGCCCAAACGCTTCTACCAAGTGCCGGTCATTTGGACCCCCCATGGCAGCTAACGTGTATCATGCCGACAAAGTGGAAAAAATAAATAAAAAATTGATAGATTTTGCGTGATTCTCAGTTTTTTATCCGCGTTAGACATAAATTTACAAATTAAGTTCACTATGTAATAAAAACATACTCTAAAATATTCACATATGAAGTTATTAAGAAAATGCTCTAATTTAACATATATTTTTTCCAAATCATTAACACTACTCGTTTAGACATGATCTTCAGTATAAAATCATTAAAAGTTTGTCGTCGCCAATTTGACCTGTTATTGAGAAATTGTTCATTGTCGAGTTACCTTAACCTGACATGACAGTTCACAAGAACTGCCATGTCGGGTTAAGGTCAGAATTAGGTGTGGTGGAGATCCAGTAGAGGGAATATAGATAGTGCAATCCACGAAGACGCGCCCCACTCCGCTCCGCTCCGTACTAGAGTACAGCTTACAGTACAGTTATCGCGCGTCATCGTGGATTGCACAATCTGTAGGCCTGTGACCAAATTTTTTTGTCCGTCTTGTAGATTATTAAAAAATATTGAACACATATTTTTTCTTTTTTGACGTAATCAAAAGATTACGGCGATACATTGAGTTAAAATGTGGTATGACGTCACGCCTTGCTAGATTTAATACTGAGTTGTGATGTAGCGAGCCCCCACTCCCCAACTTTAATGCGTGTTTTCTAAGTTTAAGATTAATATGATAAAGCAAAAAAGACGTGTCTAATATTTTTTTATTATCTGAAAGACTAAATAGAATTTCTTTTTTTTTACCTAGGCGACTGCCCTATTCCGGGAAGTACCTCTACTGGAATTAAATATGAATATTTTTTGTCTGTAGGTGAAGCTGTACCAGTTCATGGCTAAGGACAACGTGCCGTTCCACTGCATCATGTTCCCGGCGACGCTGATGGGCGTCAACGAGGGGCATGTGCTGGTCAGCCATCTGTTCGCGACAGGTACATTACAAACCCAGGAAAATAAGACAAAATAAAAGCAAATCTGCGATAAAATCTGTAGCGGTTACACCGCCACATACGAACTACGCATCATAGATATGACGTCACAAAAATCCTGCATCGCGCAATTAGAGTTTACCGAGCGATCGACATACATACAAGATTTCAACTTCAAACCGTTGGGCAGTTGCCCGCCAGACACAACACCCGTCTGGTCGGAGGATCCTCCCTTTTCTATGGTGGATGGGTGAACTTTACACCCTGTTCCTCGTACCACTAAAAATCCCTGAGAAGATTTCTCACAGGAATTATGTCTATTAGAAAAATTACTGAATCGCTCGAATTTTCTAAGAAAGCGGTGACGTCACTGACATAGCGGCCGCAATGACGGCTGTCATTAAGAAAACGGTGACCGTCATATAACGGCCGTCATGGAAAGGATGGCGGCACTGGTTTATGTCATTCACAATCAATCAATCTGCCTAGCCTTTTTCCAACTATGTTGGGGTCGGCTTCCAGTCTAACCGGATGCAGCTGAATACCAGTATTTTACATGGAGCGACTGCCTATCTGACCTCCACAACCCAATATCTGGGTAATACGATACCTCTTGGTAAGACTTTCTGACGACCTGTAACGACTGTCAAAGATCCACGAATGACAGCCGGGACCAACGGCTTAACGTGCTTTCCGAGGCACGGATGAGTCTCGGTATGTAAAGATGGTCACCCATCCACGGATCCAGCCCGTCCCATCCTTGATGTCCTCCCTCCGGTTGACGCCCTAAGCCGAGGTTCGTACCCCACAGGGGGTGCCCTTAGCGAGCGTTCACCTAGTTTTAATTAGCATAGATGAATAAACCCTGGTTGAAGGATTTAAGTGTAGTAGCTTAAGGCACCCACAGGAAAGCCCGGTTAAGTAGTCATGATCTCAGAGGTCAACTACGAGATGGGCATCTCGTAGTTGACCTCTGATCTGACCTACCAATAAAAATAAAATAAAAAATACATCCACGGACCAACTCCAGCAAACGTAGCTTAACATGTTGGATCGACCCGTGCGGCTGTTATTACTTAGCCACGAGCTCCTTGGTTTATGTCTTTCATATGGTTTCAAAAATCAGTCTCTTTATGGATATTTTCTTTTTCAGAATACCTGAACTATGAAGACGGCAAGTTCTCAAAATCGCGAGGAGTTGGTGTATTCGGAAGTGATGCTCAGGTAAACTAATCACTATTTCAATATACAGAAGAGTTATTTTACTTTCAAGAGTACAACTAGGGCTAAAATAGTAGCTACACGTTCGAATTCTTATTTGATTTGCTGCAGCGATTTCCATAACTGAGTGTAAGATTTTCAACTCGCAACCGGCACACTTATAGTTTTTTTTACGGTTCCGTTCCCCAAAGAAAGAAAAAAAAGAAAGAAAGAAAAAAGGAAAGAAAGAAAGAAAATAAAGAAAGAAATAAAGAAAGAAAATAAAGAAAGAAATAAAGAAAAATGCGTTAATGCCAAACGCAACCCTATTACTAAGCCTCGGCTGTCCATCCGTCCGTCTGTCTGTCTGTCAGCGCGCTGATCTCATGGACAACAAGTAATACATACATAGACAGTTGAAAATTTCACAAATTGCGTATTTTTATTGCCGCTATAAAACAACAAATAATTAAATTAAAATAAAGTTAAAAAATTAAAAGGGGGTAGTCCCCATACAAAAAAACGTGTTTTTTTTAATCCTTCGTCTGCGAGTACCGATTCGAATTTGGCCAGTTTTTTTTAAACGTTTTTCAATATATTTATTCTTCCACAATACATAGTATGATTATTTGTGTATTGATCGTTATTATGTTATATTTTCTAGGACACAGGTATACCATCAGATGTGTGGCGGTTCTACCTGGCTAGCATCAGACCTGAAACCTCTGACTCCAGTTTTAGCTGGGTTGAACTTGGCACACGGTGAGAACATTTTATTTACTTAAGGCGACGATAGCCGACTTTTAATGATTTTATACTGAAGATCACGTCTAAACGAGTAGTGTTAATGATTTGGAAAAAATATATGTTAATTAGAGTATTTTCTTATTAACTTATATAGGAATATTTTAGATTATGTTTATATTGCATAGTGAAATTAATTTGTAGTTATGTCTAACACGGATATAAAACTGAGAATCACGCAAAAACTATCAAGCGTATTTTTCTGAAACCTTCACCATTTTAAAGACAATTTAATTATTGATATTTTAGTATACGTGTTTTTATTTAAAAAAGAGGTTTTGTTTTATGTATAATAAATGAATAATGCGTAAAGTTACCATTTATTTTTTGACTCGTTACGGGACATCGGTTTATTTATCTCAATTAGCAGGGCCGATTCATTAAGGAAACTCAATTTTCAGAATAGGTACTAGCCTAGGTTCTTAATGAAATAAAAAACACATTTATTTTTTAGTATCAAAATTATTTTTACCCGACTACGGCAAAGCCAAAAGGAAGGGTTATGATTTTAGCAGTCTATGTATGTATGTTTGTATGTATGTATGTTTGTATGTATGTATGTTTGTATGTATGTATGTATGTTTGTTTTTACGTGTGTTCCACCGTAGCGCCTAAACTACTGAACCGATTTTGATGAATGAGGTATCAATAGATTTGTAATAATGGTCCGGGTGACATAGGCTATATAATTTTTCCCTAAATTTAATTTGGTGGACTTTACACGTAAATTTCTAACCTCGAAAAAAATTAAAATGGGATGATCATAACATGTTTGGTATCAAAAGAAAGGTCTTGACGAGCACATTACAAATATGTATATAATATTATATTTTCAAAGTAAATAAATATGTTTTCATCGTTAAAAACAAGCAAAAGTGAGACTGCGCTACGTAGTAGGTATCGCAAGATGTTACCAACGTGCAGTTAATCAAATCTTAATAAATAGTAACGATTTGTAATTCCACTCTTATGAAGAAAAACAAGTACAACGAAATATTTATATTTTGGATTTCTTCGAAGCTCGATATCGTTATATGGTGTTGGCGTTGAAATAAATCGCTCTATGGTTTCGTACAAAGCACTATGCACTGCTATTGGAAGTTAAAATAGGTTAATTACTGAACTATTGTATTACTCTTATTTACGTTTATCAAGTGTGAAAACGGAAAAGTATAAAATAAAAAAATAAAGTTTAATAAAAAACTGTAACCCGACTACGGGAAAATAAAAATGATCTAAAAAGTACGAAACAAGCAAATATTTCAGACAGAAATCAAGACATAGGTACAAAAATGGTCAAGATAAAGCCGTCGTCGCATGCCATTATAATTTTGTAGGTGTTCCTGGCACCAACATGGTATACAGGCATGCGACCACGGCTTTACCTGGATCATTTTTGTACCTATGTCTTGATTTCTGTCTGAAATATTTGCTTGTTTCGTACTTTTTAGATCATTTTTATTTTCCCGTAGTCGGGTTACAGTTTTTTATTAAACTTTATTTTTTTATTGTAAGTACTTATGTATTACAAATTTAAAAACTTAAACAAGATTAATTTTGAGCAATATTTGTCAGCAGAACTAAGTTTTAATACCGCTGGTGATGATTTTATGTACGAATAAAATTCTTGGCATGTGTTTATATTCACCTATTAGTTATCAACATCGCCTTAACTCATCATCTGTTACGACGCCTCATTGAGGTGGATAACAATTAAAATTCCATTGTGTCTCGTTAATGACAGTTGAAAGGTTAAGGACCGGAACCGGTAACTGGGTTTTTTCAGATGTCCACAATTTATTCATTAAAGAAAATACTCTTTCTATTGGTGCATTTGTGCCGGGCATACATAGAATATATTCAGTTAAAGTACGAAATCTGTCATGCTTAAGGTTGTTGGTGTGAAAATGTTTGAACACTTCCACCCAACGCATAATTGTCCCGTTTCTGAACACGGGACAATTTTGCGTCCCTAGGCTTTTGTCGGAGATACCGAGACGGAGAACCGAAAAAAGGGACGGTCCCGTTCAAAACGGGACGTCTGGTCACTTTAATAATGCGTCTAATTTGGGACAGCGCTCCTTGATGGGCGAGTCCTATTACTGGCTGGACGTACGACGCGTTGCGTGAGCTCAGTACAGAACACGCAAGCTCACTGGCATAAATATCTGCGTCTTAACAGTTTCTGCCAGCTTGGACAGTAAAACGGAGGTTACATCTGATATTAGTCCTCGTGAGATGTTGGAAAAATTAAACAATTATAAAATAGTATCAAGATTATATTATTGTATACAACACTAGCTATCGCCAGCGACTTCACTCGCGTGTTTATAAATTATAGCCTATGTTACTCAGCGATAATAGAGCATTCCACTGGTGAAAGAATTTTGAAAATCGGTCCAGACGTTTTTGAGTTTATTCATTACAAACAAAAATACATATTTTCGCAAATCTTTTCTGTTATCAACGTATTGCTCATTAAAACAACACCGCTCCGACACGGCAAATAACTTGTCATTCAAGTTAGGATTTTAAATCAACTGCATTAAAGTCTATTTTACGATGGCTATACATAATCGTGGACGGCTCGCCGGCCGCTCACTGCCCGCGAACCATCACACGTAAAAAAGACTTTAATGCGTTTGATTTAAAATCCTAACTTGAATGACAAGTTATTTGCCGTGTGGTTAAAATGAGCGATGTCCTTTAAGTGACTTATCTAATATATTTTTTCCCCGCAGAAATAATTCCGAACTCTTAAACAACCTCGGTAACTTCTGCCATCGATCGCTGAGTTTCTGCGCGAACACGTTCAAGGGTCGTGTGCCTGACCTAGCGCTGACGCAGACTGACTATGAGCTGATTGCGCTGGTCAATAGAGAGGTTATTGGTAAGTGATATTAAGGGGGAAGCGTCGGGGTAGCTCGCGAAATTCAAATTTTCTTACGTATTTTGCAGGTCAGTGTCAGGTTTTATGTTGATTAAAATATGATTCGCGGTCGTAACAAATATGGCTTTACTCAATTATAATCATTACAATCAGCAATACAACTCCATAAGTTAGCAAAGGTGTCAAATGTCATGATTTCATGAAATCATGACATTCGACACCTTTATCTTCTTTTTAATCACTATTGCTGATTGTAATGACTATAATTGAGTAAAGCAATATTTGTTATGACCGCGAATTATATTTTAATCAACATAAAATCTAAAACTGATCTGCAAAATACAAAAAACGTAAGAAAATTTGAATTTCGCGGGCTACCCTGACGCTTCCCCCTTAACTATAAACTTTTATTAGTGTTACATACACATAACATCACTCCTAATTTCCCCGAAGGGTTGGGCAGAGGTGTCCCTGTAGCAGGTATATCCACATTTCGCCAGTTATGTTTTAAGTCCCATGTAATAGGAGGCGAGCCTGTTGCCATCAACCGGGCGCAAATCTAGACTCCGAGCTGCTACTGAGAAATTTCTGATAGAAAAACCCAATAACACTTTGCCCGATCCGGGAATCGAACCCAGGACCTCATGCTCAGCAGTAGCGCTTGCGACCACTAGACCAACGAGGCAGTCCAATTCCAGTTGTTTTATTAGTTTTAGAATATTGAATACGAGGCTTTTGGCGTTTGGTGAATGTGTATTTTATGTAATATTTTTTTTGTAATGTGCGTTTATTTTGTGCAGAATATATAATTTTTCTTTCCTTCTTATTTTCTTTATATTACTAACTAGCAGACGTCACGCGGTTTCACCCGCGTAGTTCCCGTTCCAGTGGGCGTACGGGGATAAAATATAGCCTATGTTACTCGCTGATAATGTAGCTATGCATTGCTGAAAGAATTTTTCAAATTGGTCCAGTAGTTTTTAAGTTTATTCGTTACATACAAAAATACAAATCTTTCCTCTTTATAATATTATTATAGATAGTATTGCTGGCTTTTTCTAACAGGCTTCGCTAGACGAGAGATAGTTTAGGGCTCAGTCATTTATGTAAGATACAACACCCGGCCGTAAAAATGGCACATTGAGTGTGAGAATTCATTGTTTTGTAGAGTGTGAGTGAGTGAGTTAGATGGTAGGTAGTGGGCCATGCTGGTGATATACAATGTCGCCCATCGACATGTGCCCGCCCGTAGTTTTTGAATATTCATGAAAAATTCTCGAAAAATAACTTTAAAAGGTCTATGTTTAATATTTTTCACGTTATTCAATTTTTTATGTTTTGAGTAGTGTTTGCCATATCTCCGATATTATTGGTTCGATTTGGATTCTGTTTGTTATTTCTGATTATGAATTATTTTATCGGATTAACTAACATTTTTATTAAAATTTAATAACTATGCAGAAAAAACGAAGGAGAAAAAAGTTTTTTCTAAAAAAAAACTGTGTTTTTCTAAAAAAAAAACACAAGTGTAAGTTCATAAAATCATAGGGGGAGGGGGGGAACTCGAAAAAAAAATAGGAAACATGAAAAAAAAATCAAGGTAGCCTTTTAAAGTTATTTTTCGATAATTTTTCATAAACATTCAGAAAAATGCGGGCGGGCACATGCCGATAGCTGACATTGTATAGTAGACAGTGGGCTATGCTAGTGATAGATGGTATATAATGGTCCATGCTGGCTCCGGGCTACTACTGAATAGAAAACTTGATTTTACTTCAGCCTACTCGTGGATCAAATCCAAAACTCCACGCTCAGCAGTCGTACCTACGGCCACTTGACCAACGAGACAGCCATATAATAATAAGCTATATAATTTCTATTTCTCCCCAGCCTACGTCCAACACATGGAAAAGGGTCGTCTCCGCGAGTCGTTACGTCACGTCCTGTCAATATCCCGCATCGGTAACCAGCACATGCAGTTCCAACAACCATGGGTGCTGCTGAAGGGATCCGATGATGACAAGTGAGCTGATAGATGTTAAACTTATTAATATCATAACAAATACGGAAACAATATACAAAATACAGGAAAATCTGGCCAAGTGCAAGTCTGACTCGTGCTCTAAGACCGCTGTCACATTAAGGCGACTTTAGCAGTGCGACAGTCGTGCGACAGACGCGCTACTGTCGCGCCGTCAAAATTTCATATCATAAACAGAAGCGCGGCTGGCGCTACCGCTTTCGCTCAATCGGCGATGAGCCAGTGTTGCAAGTGTCGGAATACAAACTCAATTTGATTTGATTGTCTATTGACATTGTCGATGTTCTATTTAATAAAAAAAACATCGACAATGTCAATGAAACCTCAAACCAATTTTCGGTGGAAGTTTACATGGTAATGTACATCATATATTTCTTTTTAGTTTTATCATTCTCTTATTTTAGAAGTTACAGGGGGAAACACACATTTTACCACTTTGGAAGTGTCTCTCGCGCAAACTATTCAGTTTTGAAAAATGATATTAGAAACCTCAATATCATTTTTAAGGACCTATCCATAGATACCTCACACGTAAGGATATGATGAAAAAAAAAAAAAGTTTCAGTTCTAAGTATGGGGAACCCCCAAATTTTTTTGTTGTTTTTTTCTATTTTTGTGTAAAAATCTTAATGCGGTTCACAGAATACATCTACTTACCAAGTTTCAACAGCATAGCTCTTATAGTTTCGGAAAAAAGCGGCTGTGACATACGGACGGACAGACAGACAGACATGACGAATCCATAAGGGTTCCGTTTTTTGCCATTTGGCTACGGAACCCTAAAAATGAGGTGTCGTCATGGTGTCGCGAAATCGATGGTTTATCTCAAAAATGCCCAACGCATCTAAAGAAGTTTTCACTTAAAAAAAAAACATGTATTTCTAACAACAAATCTTCGATCTTTAACTTTATTTAATTTCTTTACAGATGTATATGTGTGATGAAAGTATAAACTTGATATGAAAAGTTGCACCTCAAATGTTCTATTTTATCATTAAAATTTCAATGTTGCTATCATTAATTAATACGACTAGTGCTGCACTCTTCAAAAATTACCAATTATTATTTACCATTTCTTCAACAAAGTTTTTCGTTCTCAAAATGATTTACTTGTTTTTTTTTTCAGAAAGCGTGGTGCGACCGCCATAGGTCTTTGCTGCCAGCTGGTGGGTCTTCTCTGTGCGTTACTGTCTCCATACCTGCCGGAGACCTGCAGAAGATTGAGGGAACAGCTCAATGTGAAGCCGGAGACACTGAGGATTAATCCTGAGTAAGTAATCACCGATATTGCCTAAAAGCCTAACTAAAGCATTAAGAGGCCTGCGAACACGGCTCGCAACTACAAATCGAGATGTTCGCAAAATTCAATACCAAGCACGTTGCGCTAGTGTGAGTGCCTGTCGGAGCGATATACACCTACAGTGAGCAATACTACCACGCACACATTGACAATTAATGCTTGACGCGATAGCACTACTAGCTTTCGAAAATTTATGATAAATTTGGATGTGTTCTGTAATACCAAAAATGATGAATGAAAACTTAATATTTTTCCATTATTTTTTTCGATAATTTGTAACTTGATAATATAAGCTATGCTTCTGCAGAAACAATATTATAAATATTGTTGTTTATAATACAGAAAAAACAATATGAAGATATGTCATTTACGCTGTAAAAATGTGCGAAATTAAATTCGTTTAAACTTCATTTTAGAAAGGTTTTTTGGTAAAAAAAGATATAGGAGCCTAGATAAACACTGTCTAAATCCGAATAACAACATAATATGGTGGAAATATGCCCAAATTGCAAATGATTTAGGTATTACGTTTGTATGGACAATTCATGCGTCGCCGCGTTCTTAAGTCCGCCTATGTACGGTTATTTTAACTCGTGCACCCTCAATGCTGAGGATCGCGACCACATACGACGCATCTCCAAGCTGTGCGGTCTTCTGCAGTGTGGATCGCTTGGTAAATGCTGCCTCCAACACCTTTTTGATCGCGTCTTACCATCTCACCGATGCTCTGCCTTGAGCGCGTTTTCCTTCCCCGGCCTAGTAACATAAGCCTTTTCAGACCATGCGTAGATGATCGCATAATTTGGCTGAAAAAGCTCAGGAAAAATAGGAAAATAGTTTTACAGCTCTATAGAGTTCACACGGAAATCAAAACAAAACAAGAATAAAGTACTTAGTTCTGAATTCAAATTATTATACACGATAAATCTAATAATTGATGGACATGGAAATTAGCATTCTTTTGTATTCGGAAATCCGATAATATAATATATAGAGCTGTAAAACCATTTTCGTACCTGCGGCTTTAGCAGCTAAACCCCCATTTTTAAATAAATTACATTAAGTTAAAAGAGTATTAACAACTCTGTATACTTCCAAGTCGATTGAAAGCGTCCGGTCTGCACCAAGTACAAAGGGCAACTGATAGAAATCCGACGACGTACGAAATACGAGGTTTGCCGAGGGACATTAAGAACACTTATACTGTACATTTACTAACTTCAATAATTGCAGACAAGAATTGTTAACTTTTAATTTTCTTGGTGCTATTTGTGGTTATTTGCCCGTTTGAATGACAAATTATTAAAAAATAACTTTAATTTCGGAAGTCGGTGTCTTGTGTTTTGTATTTTCGTTTTTTGCCACCGACTTCCGAAATTAAAGTTATTTTTCACTTTGTAGTGTTTTTTTTTGGAGGTCGGTTGTTTTTTTTTGTAAAAAGTTTTTATTTTTCACTTTTTAGTTGTGGTACCTACCCCACACACATTCGAATACCACTACCTGTTACAGTGACAGAAACTTAACATATCATCTACATACTAAGTGGGAAAAAAATACGTATTTTGTAGCTAACTCAAAAACTATCAAAGCAAAGTTAATAAAATTTATATGGGACCAATTCGAGAGCACACCCTTTCAAACAAAAAAATAATTTTCAAAATCGGTCCACAATTGACGGAGAAATCGGTGGACATACATAAAAAAAACAAAAAAAAACAAACATACGCGACGAACATATAACCTCCTCCTTTTTGGAAGTCAGTTTAAAAGTAAAACAGTATTTTATGATAACGATAGTAAATTGTAATCGATTAGGTTCGTATTTGAAAACTTGGAAATCGAGCGCTTATGGTGCTATCAATAATTCTTTTAAATTTCAGGAACCCATCCCTCCTCCAGTATCTACCATATGGCCACATTATCGGCAAACCAGAGCGCTGTTCGCTAAGATCGAGCCCGAAGTGCTGGAGAAGCTTCGCGCCAAGTACGCGGGCACACAGAGTGACAGAGCTAATAAGGTTAGAAAAAATAGAAAAGTTAATAATAAAAAAATCGATTCCTACTGTGTCAGTTTTAAGTTTAAATAAGATTGAAAGAGTTGTAATAAAAAAGCGGCCAAGTGCGAGTCGTACTCGCCCATGAAGGGTTCCGTAGCAGCAAGTAACATTGAATGAAAGGTAAATTGCGGTTACGATTTATGACCTATTAAAAAAAAAACTACTTGCTAGATCTTGTTCAAACCAATTTTCGGTGGAAGTTTACATGGTAATGTACATCATACATTTTTTTTAGTTTTATCATTCTCTTATTTTAGAAGTTACAGGGGGGGGGACACACATTTTACCACTTTGGAAGAGTCTCTCGCGCAAACTATTCAGTTTAGAAAAAAATGATATTAGAAACCTCAATATCATTTTTGAAGACCTATCCATATATACCCCACACGTATGGGATTGATGAAAAAAAAATTTTGAGTTTCAGTTCTAAGTATGGGGAACTCCAAAATTATTTGTTTTTTTTCTATTTTTGTGTGAAAATCTTAATGCGGTTCACAGAATACATCTACTTACCAAGTTTCAATAGCATAGCTCTTATAGTTTCGGAAAAAAGTGGCTGTGACATACGGACGGACAGACAGACAGACAGACAGACAGACAGACAGACAGATAGACAGACAGACAGACAGACAGACAGACAGACAGACATGACGAATCTATAAGGGTTCCGTTTTTTGCCATTTGGCAACGGAACCCTAAAAAGGATGATTTCCACCAAACGGCTCGCATCGCATCGGATTGGAATGGATTTTACAATCTTTAAACGATATTCAATCGTGTACACAGTATTTAAAGTTTACGGCACAGCAGCTTGACTGCGGACGTCTTCCGCGATACGCGATCGTAGCTGAAAGTATACCTTTTTTTTTTTGGGTGGGAAATTATCAAATAACTTCTCCCGCTGGGTGGAGTGGGAGGGCGTGTCAGAGTCTTATTGACTAAAACCCACCCGTGTTCCTTCGGTTGCCATGTTGCCGGGGCGATGTCCCTATCGGTTTTCTTCGAGCCCCCGGCATTGGTCCTAGCGGCCCCCGTCAACTCTGC